>JARGCV010000124.1:20715000-21367500 GCA_034064705.1 Bothrops alternatus
TGTTGCATGTATTGAATATTTATGTGTAGACACCATGTTCTATGAGAAATAAAAAAATGAAAAACAGAACATATGCAAAAGAATCTATCTTACTCCTCATAGAACAAATCTAAGGAGTCCTGCAAATAAAGGATTTTTGATCAATTCTAGTATGTATATTTCATGGATCACAACTTAACTTCTGCTCTTATGAAAACACAAAATCTGTCTTATTTACAGTGCTTTTTTTCTTTAAAAAAAAAAGGTACCGGAACTCGCACACGTTGTACAACCTGCCTTGCCTACCCTACAAGGTTCCATCCAAAAAAAGGTGCTGGAACTCTATTCTGGGTGTTCTATGAGAAAAAAAGCCCTGCTTATTTATACTACACATTAATGAAATATTCCAATAAGAAGGTGATTCTGTAAATAGGTGAACACTGGCTTTTGTTTCTAGCTAAGTATTTTAAAATTTAAGGCCATAATCCTTAACAAAATTATGAATATGCATCTCATTGAAATCAGAATCTGATATTTACTTTCTTAACAATGCGTTCCTGTAACTTCATCCCACAGAGCAGCCATAATATTATAGGTCTTGGTTATATGACAGGTCCAATTGCTCAAATTCTCAAATACCCAGTAGAATTCTGGGAAATTATACCTACTAAAAATAGATTGTAGCAAAAACTTGTTTCTCCTGCACGCTGCCTTAAGAAGCTGGCTTGACAAAACAACCAGTCAAGTCACAGATTCAATGACTGAACCCATATTCCAAATGAATGGATGTATGTATCTATCTATGTAGATTCCCTCTCTTTGAACTTCACTAAATGGAATTAATCTACCTTTCAGACTAGCATGCAAATTTTTGCTTCGCACTTCAGGGTAGAAAAAGATCCTGCCTTTCTTGGTACTGTTTACACTAATTACACCAAATAGTACACCAAACATGTATCTTATTTATTTGTTTGTTTGTTTGTTTGCTACATTTTACTTTACTACATTATAAGCAACGCAAGGCAGAGAAAATACATTATATTCCCTTTATTTTCCCCACAACAATTCTGTAAAGTGGGTCGGGCAAACAGCTTTCATGCATAAGCACGATCTCCTTATTTCTAGGCCAGCACCTTAACTACTATCACTATATCATACCCCAATCCTATCTACCACACCTACAGGCTGCTTTTTCATACTGACCTATGACATTTTTTTTCTGTGCCAGTCCTGTTCCTAATACTTTCTCCTAATGACCTCAATATTCTTGATTTTTTTTCCTTTCTTAATCTGACTTATCTATTTTATGGTTTCTGAATTTTGCTCTTATCTCCCTGGTATAACAGTTTTTTCTCTTCCTCTACTTATCATATCTTGCCAAAATTTATCTGTACATTTACATCTATCATTTTTTTTAAAAAAAAAAGTAGCTTATTTTAAGAGTCTCCTTGATAAATGTTTCTACAGTTATACTTAACATCTTGAAGGAGAACCTGAGAATAGTTGCAGAACAACAGTATAATTTACAACATTAGAAATATATAATTGTTATCATTCCCTGTCACCAAGAAGTTCATATTCATGTGCATGTTCCTTATTGTCAAGTAAATACTCAATTAGTCTTGCATTGGCTCAGAATCATATACAATGGGGGGGGAACTCCAACACTACACAAAAACTGCAACCATTTTAATGCCTTTTAATCATGATCTGAATTTGTGAGTAACCAATTTATTATTATATTTATTTCCCTTACCTATTTAACATGTTAGATTGGTAGATCCTCTTGTCTTGTGTATTGTAGCAGCTACTCTTGGGCTCAGGAATAAAGCTATGCTCAGATAGCATATCAGAGGCGGCCGTGGTTATTATGGCTATTCCATCTTTCACTCTGTCACGAAGACCATAGTCCCACTCATCGTATGACACAGAGATGAGTCCAGTGGGAAATTCAGACGGAACTGTGTCTGTATCTCCAGCCACCAAACTGGGCACAATCCATGTGTAATCATACCCAGTCAGTCCTACAGAGTTAGCCACCTCAAAGATATAAGTGGCCTCTTCCTTAGTACAGTACAGTAAGATGACAGGACTCTGGAGTTTCTTGAGTTGATTCTGGATCTTTGAATCTCCATCATCCAGAGACATGTCCAGCAAGAGTACCTCTTCTAGCTCCCAGCCAACAAAGCTGTTCTCAATAGTGCTACGGACCTTGTTGACAAAATCTTGGTAGCCAGGAAAGTAAGTAGTGACAATGGAGAAAATGTACCAGTCATATTCTTCCATGATGTTCAGCATAACAGAAGCTTGTTGTTCTATCGATGGACCAAACTGGAAGAACATGGATGATTCATCCTATTAGTGGAGAAAAGAGGAGAAAAAAAAGTCAAAAAGAGAATATAATAAAAAAATTGCTTAGGTTCACTGAGATATACAGAGAAGAGGGAAGCTAACGTACTGATTTGCTTTGCATTTAATATATGACTTATGATTACATATAATTATGCATGCACAATCATAAATTTGTGGTTAATTGTTTTTAAAACCTGCAATCATATTGGGAAAGATACAATAAACTCTGGGTACAACGGCTCCTCGGAAAGCAACTTCTCTTTCTCAAGTTCTGCTCAACATGTATTAAAAAGTATCTGGTACAGAAAAAAGTACTGCAGGGAAAAAAATCAGCTCAAAAAAAACCCCACCTTTCATTCTACTTAGAAAGTAAGCAGCAACAAATGTAGGGAACTGATTGACTGAATTGTACATTTTATTTAACCTAAAGCCCATGTTAATGATTAAAATAATTTGTGGGGATCAGAAAGATCCTAGATCTTTCTTATTTGTAACAACAAATAGAACAATTTATTTTTCATATTTTCATGTACATTCCTCCTCAAACTCACGAGCTGCTATTGAAATATGAATCAGTATTAAGACAGTTTCTCTATAAAGAAGTTTGGAGAGCCATTCACAGATATTTATTAAATAGAAAATTTTCTAATTATGAAGCATGTGGGTTAAATATTAAACATATCAGGACTTTTTCCTTAATAAGAATTAATTCATTAATTAATTAATTCATGTGTGTGTGTGTAAACATATACATATATTATATGAATATGTATACATACACATACATACATTATATAGTACAAATGCTGAATTAATGTAAAATCAGACGATCTGTTCTATTATTTGAGAGTCAGTGAAAACATCCAAGCATATTCCTTGAGGTAGTAAAATCTCAATAGTCTACATCTTCTTCAATCCATCTTCCAGTCTGAGAAGCCTCAGGTTATCTTTGCATTCTCACATATCAAGTGAATATAGTCAAAGGAAATAGTTATAATTTAGCAATCAACTAATCAATCATATCTAGGCTAGAATGCTAAAGAAAAAGAGAGAGTATTTCATGGATAAGTTAAAAACAGACAGATAGGAGTTTTTTCAGATTCTAATTGTTTGCATATAAAATGTTACCGGGAATAACATCATGACAAGGAGCATTAGAGTTATTCCTTAGGACCCTTCAGCTGTTAATAAAACATGGGAAGAAGAGATAGATGAGGAAGACAGAAAAGAAAATGTCATTTGGCTTCTCCTGTTGCTATTCTTGTTGCCAGTCTTCAAAGAAAAAGGTAGCAAAATATTTGAGGGCTGGCTGCTGGGTAGTTGTATGTGAGTATAAGGAACCATAAAAATAAAAGAGAATACCAATATTAAGTGCATCTTTTTCTGCTGGAATTTGTTCAGGCTTTTCTCTTTTTTCTCCCCTCTGGAAAACCTGGAAAAATCTTGATCCAACCCAAATTATAAGCAATTCAAGATTTGTTGCTGATAGACTATATGCTAAACCGGAGAGAAACTAAATGAGATGAAATAATTTTCCAAGTCCTATAAATGAAGCCCATTTTTCAATTTAGACCACCATTCCAAATGTTTCAAACTATTATTTATAGAATGGGAATGCTAAATTAAGAACTTAGAAAACCACTTCATCTTCTCTATCCATTAATTGTAAAAAAAATAAATCACAATTACCAAGCTTTTACCTTACAGGGTAAAGAATGAAACCACATTAATTGTGAAGATAGATTCTTCAGTAGCAAAATATGTTACTACCGAAAGTTGTTTTACAAACCACATGTTTCATCAGAGTGTTTGTAGTTTATTCCTGTATGTTTGAATCACTAGAATTTTTGCAGTTATCAAATTTATTGAATCATCAACACAGAGGCTAAATTTTGAAACATCATGTCAATTAAAAACCAGAATCCATGAACAGTGGCTGTCAGTCAAATGCCACAATCCCAAATCCTTAATTTCTACCCACACTGACACCAAACAACACCAGTTTGATTGGAGCAAAACTAACATCATTGGCCATGCTACCGCCCACCCCACCTGTGAGTTCATCGAAGCCTGGCACTCCACAAGCAATTTCATCAACAGATACTTTGTCCTACAACCAGCCTATGATCCCCTCAGAATCCAAATCAACTGCACAGCCAACCAGAGACAGCACTGACCTTCAACCAACCAACGCAAGCCCCCTTTCTCCCCACCAGCAGTTCACCTCCCAATGACCCTGGCCTGATGTAACCTCCCCATTACAAGACCCATCACAAACTTCTCACTGATGACTCATACCTGACCTATCACAAGACCTTCACTTTACACACCCACACCTGAAGCTCTTATAAACAGAACATGGACACTGGCATCCCTTAAACTCCACTGAAGATGTTACCTAGCCTGGTAACGAAACATTCAGAAACCAACCCACAAGCTCAGAGAATGAACCTTCACCCTCAGAAATTTTGAAACTTGGAATTAATGCAAAATGTATAGTGATATTCTAAGCAATTTTGGATTCAGTAAATATAAGTATTTGGCACTCATTCAATAGAACTGTCAGCTTTATAATTTAACTGAAGCTATTATAGAAAAGCCAGGACTGAAAATTATTTGATTTCAAGATGTCAGAAAACATACAAAACCAGGGAGTTGAAAACATGGACATAATCCTATGTTTTGATAACAAAATATTGGAAAATTATTACATCTAATAAATAAGATTAAATGTCTACGGGTCTGTTTGGTCTCTCAGGAGCAAGCATTTGGTTCTTTTTAATTTAATTTATTAATTTAAAAATATTAGTTAAATAAATTATATATTCTTTAGATTAATGTTTCTGCATTCATTCACAGCAAACTTCAATGATTCTCAATAACAGGAATAGTAATACTTTGGAGGGAAAATTCTGCTCCTTATGCATACTATGATTGATCATCAGTTGCTGCTTCAGGGGGATATCATCACTGCCATTAAACTGACAAATCTATTATAAACTCCTACCCAATTTTTGTGATGTGTTAGAACAGGGATCTCCAATCCCCAATCATGGACTGGCACCTGTCCGTGGCATGCAGAAACCAAGCTACACAAAAAAGCAAAGCCCCATTTGTGGGATGCAAGCAGCATATGAAACCATATCCCCTCTGGTCTGCAGAAAAACCTCTCTCCACGCAACTGGTACCTGGTGCCCAAAAAGTTGGAGGCCACTGTGTTAGAAACTGCACAGCAGAAGTTAGAGAAAATGCACATACGTGATAGGATATCAATATAAAAGCCTTATTATACATGTACATATTCTGATATATACAATAAATCCCCAAGAATATCACATCACATCAGTGCTACCAATTAGCATTATTTCATGTTTCCATTACCTTATTCATTCATTAAAATAGTGAATATAAGAATCTTAACAAAATTGTCCTTTGCTTTTGAAATTATAGTTCTTCAAATCTTCTTTCAGCTGATCTACAGGGGAAATGTTGGGGGCAAAATGCCAGAACAAGTAGTTCTATTTCAGAATTTCTGCAGTTTTGACTGTTCTCATAATATCAGCAAGAAGTTACTTCAGTTCAAACAGAAGAGCTAGGATTGTTCAAACCAATCTATATTAGTACCTGGCAGTATGCTTTAATGAAATCAGCAAAATCAGCTATTACAAAAATGAGATGTACTAAAGTAAAATATTACATTGCAAAGAAAAGTGCTTTTCCAGAAATTAAATTGAACAAAAATCCTAATATATCATTATTCTAAATTAGCAATAAAAACATGTTGATGACGCAAAATACTTTGGAATTTATCAGTATTTTACCATTTTTTCAGTTACAATAAAAATGAAGATATATAAATAGATATAGCACGACAGTAGTCATTCAATATTAGATTAGGGCTTTATAGTAAATGCTAGGAAAAATAATATAAGCTGTAATTAGCATTTGCTAGTTATAACTTATATTCCTAAAAGCATAATTGTGCTCATAGGCTAAAGCGCAAAATTATAAACTTTCAGTACAATCTACAAGGCAACTATATCTTCACAAGACTCCATTGATTTTCGTTCAACTTACAGTACACAAATACTATTGAATAAATGGAATAATCAGAACACTGAGACAACTCCAGTTTTAAAAACATCTATTTTGCAGATGGAAGAAAGGTTCAAACACTGCCATTCTAATATACAGATACTTCTAAAAGGGATTCCACTATTACTAACCTAGTCTTACCCTAAATAATTTGAAGTTATATTTGAATGAACTGTGTGATAGTATATTATTTATAAAGCTGAATATACTATACCTATTTCACTATTATATTTTTTGTTTTTGCTATATGTTGTGTGTTAAGGTTATAAATAAATTAACACACTCCAGCAGTGAAATTAAAGAGCACATTCATAGTTATATGTCATCACTGGTGTACTGATAGAAGTAATGCTGCATATATTTCTCTCACTATATGTTTTGGCCTTGATCTATATTATATGTTCTCAGCTATTGCTAATAGTCCAACCCTAATTTACTGCAATTCTAATCGTTTCAGGTACAATGTTTGAAAGAGATTAGCAGTTTAAAACACTTAGTTTATGTTCTAAGAAAAAGACTTATGCTGTTTTCAAAATCCCTGTCCTTGATATTCAGTGAAAAAGAACATGAAATTTAAGAGCAAAAGCAATAAAAAGGAAAATTTTCTCACGTTGATTTTCACTGAGTTAGGCTTGAGCAATAAGTTTACAGTTGCATTTAATATAGAATTTGAATGTGAAATGCTGTATACAATATTTGAAAATGTTAACTTTAGCTATAGAATTTCAGACTGAACATATTTTAAAAGAATATGATATACAAATTTAAGTGCCATTATTCATTAAATTCAGCTGAAGTATTTTTCAATGGATTCCACTGTTCTTTTATTTTCTTTAGATCTTTTGAAATCAGTTGTAAATTAATTGATTATATTCCAATATAAATCATTTTGGGAAGCTTAGAATACCAATATATGGCCTAAAACAAGCAGATAAATTTTATGCATTCTTTGACCAGCATGAGCTTAAGATAGCATCTTATGCTATCTTTTAAAGAGATTCTGAACTTAGAGGAGGAATCTCTCTTTCACACAAATAAACAAGCAATTTGGTGAAGCTTTGCCACAAGAGGAAGAAATAATCAGGAAGATCTTGGAATGTGCAGAAATGGACAGATTAACCATGAGGCTAAAAGACAAAGAAGATACAGACCATTACCAAATTTGGAACTTATTTTATACTTGGTTAGAAAAAAGAAGCAAGGATTAGGAATTGAATATGTATTAGTTTAGCAAATTTCAGACAACTTGTTGATTGGAAAAATGTGCATATATTGGGGGGGGGAACTAATAAAAAAGATTGAAAAAAAAACAAGCAATTTGGATTTTCACATAATACTTCACACATCAGAAGGAAAACATAATTAGACTATGAGTAAAATATTAAATGGCCGCTACTTTTTAAAAATAAATTGAAAGAAGCTAAGCTTTTTCCAAAATAAATAAAACATTCTATAGAATATAGGCATTTTAACTATAAGGAAAAAGGTTGGAGATGAAATAAACCTCTAAGGGTTAGATCCTGTTCATCTTCCAAGATGTGCCAAACAAACATGTCACTGAACAGCCCAGCTGGGAAGCCAGAGAAGGACAGCCAACTGCCATAGTCCAAGAGGTGCTCCCTTCCCCTTGACAATTAAAAGAAGTGGTTTGATCAGTAACACCCCACAGTTAAGATGCTCACTGATGTAACCTATACTTAATTCCCACTCAGCCAACAATGAAGCCAATGTATTGGAAAATTATATAAGCCAAATTACATATTAAGAGTAGTTTCTAAGTATAGCATTTAGATAAACCAAAATAACTGTAAAAACCTCCCACCAAATTTTTTACTTAGTCCCAACAGTTTATTACTTTATGCTGAAAAGGAATATGTTGGTTCTTTGGCAAAAATGCTGCTGGAAGTTGGACAGACTGCCTTATAAAGAGATCATCATTCCTTCCTAGCTGGCTTGATAAAAAGACTAGATAGGCTGCCTTTGGTCCTTTCCTCTTTCCTCCCCTATTTCCATTATCAGGCTGCAATACAAAGGAAATACTGGCAAGATAAAATTTCAGACCTTGGTGGGAAGTGGAGAGAGAGAGTTCTTGACCTAATTTTTGAACTTCTCTTGCTACATAATTGAAATATCCTAATAATGAGATGTTTTTTATTTCAATAGTTTTCAAAATATAGACATTTTAATTGTAGAAAATGCAAGGTTTATATAATGCAGATTCAGTTCAGATTTTTACATTATAACATGTCAATATAAATAAGTTTAAATTTATGGTTGTTGTTATGAGGAAAATAGGAGAAAGGATTATCAGGCCTGTTCGTTGCCTTATTAATAACAGTGGGATGAAAATCTAAACATAATAAATGTTGTTTTAATTCAAAGCTAGTACAATGGTAGTAATACTTTTTTTTTTTCAGATGCAGGACAATCGCCAGAGATGAACCATTTCCTCGCCACTACCTGCTACCATGTTTCCCCAAAAATAAGACCCAATCTTGTATTAATTTATTTTTTTTGTCTCCAAAAGAGGCACTAGGTCTTATTTTGGAGGGATGTCTTACCGCTTACCTCAGGACCGCTGCAGCCAGGCCTCCCACAGCCTGACACCTGTCGGCATGAGCAGCAGCATGGCACAACGCACCATGTGCTGTCCTGCCACAAGTGGCCTCCAATAACCAGAAGAAGTGGGCCAGTGGCCATACAGGTTCCTAGTGGATGAGGCTTTGCTGCTCGTGCCGCTGCCATAAGGCAAGATAGATGTCAGGGCGTGGGAGGCCTGGCTGCAGAGGCCCTGAGGTAAGCGGATGCGGGACATGTGGAGCAGCTCCACACCCACCCCAGCTTGATTTTTATGGGTGCGCTTCACCCCATCTTAACTAGCTTAACTTGGGAATAAGGCTTATATTAGGGTCACATGTAAAACTCAAGCTAGGGCTTATTTTCAGAATAGGTCTTATTTTCGGAAAAACATGGTAGCATCCAATCAACTATTAGGCTCATAATTATATATTGTGTATTGCTCTCTGCTACAGGCAGCATATCTCCTACTGCTGATGCTTCAGAAGAACAGCAACGTATTTCACAAATTCCTCAAAAGTCTGAAGCAGATTCACTGCCATATCTTCTCCCTCCTTAATATAAAAAGCTCTCTCATTCTGAATTTTTAGTCAGCATTCTTAGCTCAGAGGAGCTGAGAAAGTTGTGAATCCAAATTATATAGCATATTAGCCAAGTCAAATATATTTTTACCCTGAAAATCTGCTGTGAAATTATTACTGCTAGCATAGCAAATATCCTGCTTTGTTCTAATAATTATTCTCCTTTGTAGGTTACAAAAAATCTACATGAAACCAGTGGGAAAAGGTCAAAGACAAAGTTTTGGTTAAAGATGTCAACAATGTATACATAATACCTGGCTAGTGGCTTTATTTTCATTGCGTGAATGTAAGATGTGGCAGATATGAAGCAAATGGCAAATGAATGGATATCTACTTCATTATGAGAATATATGAAATGCGATTCAATTCAGGCAAAGGAGGACTGATCTCTCAGTGCTAGTAATCTGTAACTAAAGACAGTGTAATAAATGTTACAAAGTAATTTTTTTAAGCTAAAAGGGTATACTATAGTGAAGATGGCCAAGAACTATTTTCCACTGCCACAGAAACCCAGAAATATTGGGTAAAAGTTGCAGCTACCAGATTTCAATTAAATAGAAGAATTAACTTCTTGATTGCAAAGTCAGAGAAACACTGAACAAGAGGTCGCAGGTTTTCCATCTCTGCAGGTTTTTAAGAAGAGGCTGTAGAGCTACTTCATAGACAGTTTAATTGGTTTTCTTGGACACTGCCAATTGTTTAACTACTAGATGATCCTTCTGGACCCTTCCGACAATTCTATGGTTCTATGAACTATGAAAATAAAGTCCACAATCAATATACCAGGGCTGGGCAAAGCATTTGAAAGAGGAGAATGTAGCAGCTCTCTTCAAAGAGCTAAACAACTATTTCTTTTGTGAAGTTTACACAGCTGCTACAAAAGCTATTCTACTGCTACACTGGCCCATATCTGCATGCAAAGATAATACTTTCTGGGACCCCAGATTTGTTGTTGTTGTTTTATTGTTCAAATGTTATCTTTATGCACTGTTTATCACCACTGCCTTCATTATGGGAAAAGTGATACATAGAATTGTTTCAACTTAATATATATTAGTTAATACAGAATAATTAGCAAGTTACGATCTGAATTTTAAAAAAAGGCTTTTTGCATTTGAGTACAGCCTATTTAACAGTAAATGTTAAATAGAAAGGGAGAGAGAACAGAGCCCTGAGGCACCCCACAAAGTAGGGGCTTGGGCTAGCTCTCTCTCCCTCTATCAACACCAGCTGGAACTGGCCCTGTAAGAAGGAGGAGAACCAGCATAATACACAACTCCAGTTCCCAAAGCCAACCCATAAGGATACCATGATCGATGGTATTGAATGCTGCTGAGAGATCAAGAAGACCCAGGATGAATACACTATCTCCATTCCATTTCTGCCAGAGGTCATCCGTGACTGCAATCAATGCCCCCTCAGCCCTAAACCGTAGTCTGAATCCTGACTGAAGAGATCTAGATAATCCGTTTCATCCAGAATTCTCTGAAGCTACCATGCAACCACTCTCGCAACACCTTCCCTAGAAACTGTCCAGGCTAGCTGGGTTGAGTAATGGTCCTTTAAAGAAGGGGTGCACCACTCCCTCTCTCAACCATTGCCAAGATTTTCCCCTGCCATGAGGCTTTAATTAGGTAGGAGCACAGACCTAACACACAAGTTGCCGAACTCGCAGCTGAGAGAGCCCTGTCTACTTCCTCAGGTTCAACAGGCTCAATTTCTTCCTAGATTGGCTTGCAAGACCTAGTCTCCATCACCTCCATAGATTCTGCTCTAAGACTAGAGTCCAACATAGAGCAAATGGAACTGATTTTATCTGCCAGATGTGCAGCAGCATATTCTTCACAGTAACTCTTTAAGTAGACTTCAGCTTTACTCCCTCCAAGGAGGGACTGAGTCATCCAGAACAGGACTGCTGGGCAACTATCAGCAGATACCATGAGGTAGGCCTTAATAGCAGCTCTAGCTTGTGTCCAATTGTCTCGCTCCCTGTCTTTCACCAGCAATGCTCAAGGCATCTCTTAGCCTGCTTAAGTTCTCTTAATTCCATTGTGTACCACAGGGAACATTGGGAACCCTGGACATAGAGAGACCATTCAGGTGCAATCCATTCTAAAGGCACTTGTTATTCCATGGCTTCATCTGGACCCAATAGCAGGCTTTCCAGAATAACTCCAATTTCCCTCTAGAACCCAATAGGATCCATTAATCATCTGGGATGGGGCATGGTGGCTCATGTGGTCAGAATGCTGGACTGACAATCTGCAATTCTGCATTTGAGATCCAAATGCTGCTGTGTGGCAGGTGAGCTCCTGTCATTTGCTCCGGCTCCTGCTGACCTAGTAGTTTGAAAGCATGCAAAGCAAGTAGATGAATAGGTACCGCTTTGATGGGCTCATTTACAGGGACATGAAAGAATCCCCTAACTAGACATCCTCTCAGCAACAGCGATATCATCAGTTAATCCTTTCAACCCAGCAGCATCTCGCTTTCTGACACAAATACAACAATAGTCACCTAGGGCAGGACAATCCAACAGGTGCAGCCTCCCTGTGAAGGGGAATGGCACCCATGAAATTGAGTCTCACCAGTGAGTGGTCTGTCCATGGCAGGGGAGAAATCAAAATATCCCCCAATTCCATTGCTCTGGCAGAAAAATCAGAACAGGTTATTACCACTACTATGAGATGGGCCCTGGATGACTTGGGCCAGGCTCACGGCTGCTATGATGGCCATAAACCCTAATATGCCTCTAGGGAAAGCATTAAATATTTTATCTTAATAAAACTGATTAAATAGGCATTTTATAGCCATTGATTAGTTAAGAATTGATCAGATCTGAGACCATTCAAGGAAAAAAAATTTGTCCTCATCGAGAAAAAGTGGAGACTAATACTTAATCTACAAAAATGCAAAACCCAGTTATCAGATCTTATCTGTTCAAAGAAGTGAGGGGCCTATTTATTTAGATGTGACATTATTATCAATTGAAATCATATCTATCTATGGTCCATTCTCAATATGATATATGGGCTGTAGCATAACATTCATAGAACCATTTAAATGCCTCATATTTAGAGGATAGAAAGTGGACTCTGTATTACTAGTTCCAGCTGAAATGTGTTTGTTTCCCTAGCAACCATTCACAAATTGCATATCTGTTGTCATAGGCTCAGAAGATCTGTCAATAGCAAGAGGATGCCAGTTCCTGCAATACCTTCAGGGACAGGGTTTGCCGCTACTCATTTTTTCTTCCAAACCTGAGAGGGCAATCAAGTACATTGAGATGTCCTGGTTAAAAAAACTGTCTTAAAAATTAGGGAGCTTATTAGTTTTTAAATATGAAGAAATCTTCTCAGAGACCTAATGTCATTCAGGCTTTGCAAATGTTCTTTGCAAAGAAAAGAAAGGGAAAAAGAGAGAAGGGAAGGGAAGGGAAGGGAAGGGAAGGGAAGGGAAGAGAAGAGAAGAGAAGAGAAGAGAAGAGAGAAGAGAAGAGAAGAGAAGAGAAGAGAAGAGAAGAGAAGAGAAGAGAAGAGAAGAGAAGAGAAGAGAAGAGAAGAGAAGAGAAGAGAAGAGAAGAGAAGAGAAGAGAAGAGAAGAGAAGAGAAGAGAGATTTGGAGGAACTTTCAAAAAGTAAATTATAAAAATGTAAAAGTTATTAATATTCAGAGGTTCTAAATGAAACATTTTCTGGAGCCTGCAAAGACTCTTGCATTTCAGTCCCTTTAAAAAAAAATGTTGTGTAACAGACCAGGAAGATCACATGGGTCATGGGGGAAAAATGGTACACTGTCATATTATTTTCAGCAGAGAAATTGTTTTATCACATGTCTCAAAACTAATGAAAATTGACTATTGAGATGTCTCCATCCAAGAAGATGGAGAAAGGATAACAAAAAATTATAATCATGCAAGTTCCTTGCAGAAAACATAAATGCTACTAAAATGTTGCTTATCTTTTCCCATATAATTTCACAGATAAGTGTACGTGTTCCTTTTTATTTATATATCACACATATGAAGCTAAGGAGTGAAATAGGTTTGTGCCCCACAAATGTTTCAAACCAAAATATTTGAAGTTGTTTTACAGGATATAGAATATTCATAATCTCAGTTAACACAGGGGACGTAAGAAATGTGTAACTCTCTAGATGTTATGCACTACAACTCTCAGAATCCCTCATCAGTGCTCATATAAACTAGGCTGCTGAAAATTGCCTTTTATCGTCAGGAGAAGCATGAATTTCCTACTTCATGATACTGTATCTTCTTTTCTTTAAGCTTTGGGAGAAATGAACACACAGAAAGTGTGTCATTAACATTTTGTGATGTTTCCAAGCATGAATATGACCATGCATAGAAGGAAATATATACAGGAACTCATGTTCTCTTTTTTATAGATGATAACTACACAAAGAATTGTATTATTCTACAACAACTGTATTATCAAAGTACCTTCCAGCAAAGCTTTTTTCCCACTAGTTAGTGGTTTTCTTGTTCATGGTCTACAAGAGAATAATAAAGAAACATGCTTTAACTATATATATTTGTAAGCAGTTTGAAGGAAGCAGATTATTTTGATCTATCACAAACTAACTTCAGAATGGATTATAGGATTAACAATGTGTGGAGAGTGACAAAGTGAATGTCTATTTGTTGTTGTTTTGGTCTTTCACATGGGCATACTATGGCATGTCCATCAGTGCCCAGACCTCAGTATGATGAATCAATTATAGCTAGGTAGCTATATAGGTAGTCCTCAAAGACAGTCCTATGTATAGCACATTACAGTAGTCTATTTTTAAGGTGACTAGAGCATTAGTAATCATCTGAATGGCTTCCCAATCTAGAAGGGGTACAATTGTTGGTTTTCTTCCTACACCCAATTGGTGGCCCTTCACAACAATTCTTCCTCAAAACAGAAGTTGTTGTAGGATGTTCCTTGGAGTTTCGTTCTGTCACACAATGCATATAATATTATCATTCAATATCCTCAGAACCATCTGTACGAAATCATGAGGAGATCTGTTACTGGATATTATCACTATACTGATGATGCCCAAATGTATTTCTGTGTAATATTTTTAATTTGAATGTACCTGTATTCAATAAGGGAATGGATAAGGAAAATATACGTGGGTCACATTTACAGAAAAGCTAATCTTCATATTCTAGATAGGATTACAATTCCCCAGAAGGAGAAGATACAGAGTTTACATATTCACATGGATCTGTGGTATCCCATACTCAGCTAATGGCTAGAACACATCCACTGCATATTCTCTTGGAAGAAAATGAATTTTAAATACAAATGCACAAAATTGTAAGCTTCAAACCTAGCTGTCATAATGTAACCTATATTTGATTGCTCTTGTATCAATCCCAGAATTATCAATCAGAAAACAATCAGATTGGTCTCTGGAAAGATTTTAGAACATATATTGTGTATTCCTCTATCATAATTGATGAAATCTTTGATATCATGGGGTTGGGATTTTTTGTTGTGTTGTTTTACTAATGCTGAAGCTAAATATGATATATCTGAAGATCACTAATGAAGCAAATTCAGGCACAGAAAGTTTCCATGAATGTTGGAGAACCAGGTATAGGCACTGCAGTTGCTACACTAATGACTCTGGTCTTATGCAGCTCACACCTATGTTGTGCTTCAGCAGTGTGCCTTGCTTTATAAGCATGATAACATTGTTGATGAAGCCACACCAGATAGGGCGGTTTTGTGTTATCATTTACCAGGTGGTCATGTGGCTCAGCAGTTAAGATGCTGGGCTTGTCATCTGGAAAGCCAATAGTCTAGGTTTGAGACCCAAGCACCACATGGCAGGGTGATCTTCCATCCTCATCCCAGCTCCTGCCAACCTAGCAGTTCAAAAGCATGCAAATGCAAGTAGATAAATAGGTACCACTATGGCGGGGAAATAACAGCTCTCCGTGAGGTCAGGCTGCCCACATGACCGTGGAAATGTCTTTGGACAGTGCTGGGTCAATGGCCTTGAAATGGAGATGAGCACCATCCTCTATACCACGGGTTGGCAACCTTAAACACTCAAAGAACCACTTGGACCTGTTTCCCACAGAAAAGAAAACACTGAGAGTCGCAAAACCCCTTTGATATCTAAAATGAAGATAACACTGCATATATCCTTTTTTACCTTTATTATAGGTATATATATATATATATATATATATATATATATATATATATATATATATATATATATATATATATATATATATATATATATATATATATATATATATATATATATATATATATATATATATATATATATATATATATATATATATATATATATATATATATGTTTTTAAAATTGTTAACAAAGAAATAAGGGATTTCTGAGATAGCTATTTCGAGTTATTTAACTCTCTTCAGTCAGAACTCACCCTTTCCGGGATTCGAACCTGGGCAGTCTGCATGCTAGGCAGAAGCTTTAGCCTCAAGCCACAGGCTCTCTCCCGCTTTGTTAGTAGTCAGGGAGTGAATATGTGTGTCAAGTGGTTATTTTTTAGATTGCACCCTGTAAACCCAAATATGGGAGGAAGAAATCATTCTTTCCTTTGCTTGTTTCAGCTCAACCCAGAGCCATCTGCAAGCACAAATATATATATGTTTTTAAAATTGTTAACAAAGAAATAAGGGATTTCTGAGATAGCTATTTCGAGTTATTTAACTCTCTTCAGTCAGAACTCACCCTTTCCGGGATTCGAACCTGGGCAGTCTGCATGCTAGGCAGAAGCTTTATTTCTTTGTTAACAATTTTAAAAACATATATATATTTGTGCTTGCAGATGGCTCTGGGTTGAGCTGAAACAAGCAAAGGAAAGAATGATTTCTTCCTCCCATATTTGGGTTTACAGGGTGCAATCTAAAAAATAACCACTTGACACACATATTCACTCCCTGACTACTAACAAAGCGGGAGAGAGCCTGTGGCTTGAGGCTAAAGCTTCTGCCTAGCATGCAGACTGCCCAGGTTCGAATCCCGGAAAGGGTGAGTTCTGACTGAAGAGAGTTAAATAACTCGAAATAGCTATCTCAGAAATCCCTTATTTCTTTGTTAACAATTTTAAAAACATATATATATTTGTGCTTGCAGATGGCTCTGGGTTGAGCTGAAACAAGCAAAGGAAAGAATGATTTCTTCCTCCCATATTTGGGTTTACAGGGTGCAATCTAAAAAATAACCACTTGACACACACACACACACACACACACATATATATATATATATATATATATATATATATATATATATATATGTGTGTGTGTGTGTGTGTGTGTGTGTGTGTGTGTGTGTGTGTGTGTGTATAGTGTTTCTTTTTTAGATAGCACCCTGTAAACCCAAATATGGGAGGAAGAAATCATTCTTTCCTTTGCCTGTTTCAGCTCAACCCAGAGCCATCTGCAAGCACAAATATATATATATATGTGTTTTTAAAATTGTTGACAAAGAAATAAGGGATTTCTGAGATATATATATATGTCTCTGTCTCTGTCTGTCTCTGTGTGTCTTTCTCTGTCTCTCTCCCTCCCTCTCCTCCTCCCTCCCACTCTCCCTCCCCTACTGCCCACCTGCACCGGTTGCCCTGGGCCCGGCTGCACGTCCAGGCGGCCCACTGCCCTGGCTGACTCCCACTGATCTGGTGCACCCTTCTTGGCCAGCGGGCCCTTCTTCTTGGCTTTCGCCCACTTGCCCAGGCTCAACCCGGCCTGGGCACCAGATTGTCCCCCACGGCCTTCTGCATCTTCCAGTCTTGCCTGCAGCCCGTCGGACGGTGCCTTCCAGGACAGCAGTGACAGCGAGAATGAGGAGAAGGTGGGAGGGCAGCTCTTGAGCAGTGTGGAGGACAGCTCACTCAGGCTTGCGCCCTGTGGCTCCAATCACTTCGACAAGGGGGGCAAGGATCCCTGGGCAGCCGGGCTCTCCCACGGGGGAGTTGAGGGAACCCCCTCTTCCTCTCCAGCCTCAAAGCCGCTTAGCACTGTCAGTTGCAGAAAGCCATTCCAGCTCTCAGTTGTGCTTCAGCAGAGGAGTGTGGAAGACGAGAAGAAGAGTGTGAGGCCAGGTGAGAATATCAGCGATGGTGGCATGGTGGCTGGGTGGCTGGAGAGGAGGGATCATGGCTTTGGCAGCTCCACCCAGCCTGTTTCCCCAGCCAGCTCCATACGATGCTTGGCAGACCCCCCCCCACCTGCCCCATCTGACCCACGCACCTTCCTTCCAGCAGTCCTCATCTCTTCCTCTGCTGCCGCCATGTGCAGTCTTAAGAATAAAAGAAATTTGTGGGCAGTCCCACAAACAAAAGCTTGTGGGCAATCCCACAAACAAAAGAAGTTTGTGGGCAGTCCCACAAACAAAAGAAGTTCAATCAATCAACTCCAACTTCGCGAGATGTTTTTTTCTCATGAGAAGTTGGAATTGATTGATTGAACTCCCACTTTTTTTCTTTTTTTGGGACTACAAATGGCAGAGGACGAGACGACTGGGAGCCGCAGCAGAAGGCTGAAAGAGCCACATGTGGCTCCAGAGCCGTGGGTTCCCGATCCATGCTGTATACCCAACAATAATAGCAAAGTAAAATCCACAAGAACTCCTTTACCTTTTTACATGTTTATATCAAGCTATTTCAGGGAGGCCTTTAGTATGTCTTTGTTTTTTCTCCCTTCCATACAAACATCTTCCAGCAGAGAGCAGAAGACTATATTACACTAGTACTGAAAGCACTATATTGGCTATTAATTTGTTTCTGCACAACATATAAATGCTAGGATGGTGCAGAAATCCAGATTTGTGGTGCAGAATATGGTTCAAAATATAGATGGCTACATACATAAGATCTTTTGGGAAGTCTTAAAACACTTGCATCCTTTTCTGGGCTCATTCAGCTACCTGTCCATTGCAGATGTGAAATCCGGGGGGGGGGGGATTGGTTTAAAATATCCTGACAATTGCAGTATGCATAGCCATTTATTTTTCACATCACATTTAACCCTTTGAATTCAGATCTCTGCACAGTCCTACAAGAAGCTGGTTATTATCTTTAAAGCCATACACAGGCTTTATAATACTTCATGCCCAAGCAGAATCACTGATCATATTCAGTAGAGTCCATTTACTTCTGCAAGCAGGAGCAGTTTATAGTTACCAACAATTAAAAGAAAAGACCATGAAAAAAAATATTTGCTTCATCTGTATTGTTTTCTAATTGATCAACAAACAATTGGTGCATGTGAAAGCTGCTGTTATACATTCTATCCTCAGCTAAATTATTTTTTTAACACTTACTGATTTTCTCCCTTCCCAGCTGAACAATTTTGAGACTAGTAAAGCTCAGATACTATTTATAAAAATATCAAGGGAGTCAAGATACTCCTAGCTCAATTTCAGTTATTTCTGATATTTTCAGAAAAGTATTATATCCTTGTTTAAACAATAACAACAAAACATTTCATGCAAACAATATACTGTTTTATATATGAAGGTACTTTATTTTCTGCAGTATTCATATAATTAGGACAGGACAGGAAAAAATTATCTTGCCAGTTCTAACCAGTAAAGAGGCTGAACAATAATGTTATATATTACCTTTCAAATCAATATAATCCTTTTTAGAAAATCCAAATATTATCTCCTTCACTAGAAATGTAGGAACAGGATGCATACAAGTTTGCAGTTCCTTAATATACTATATAACTGTACATACATTTTATAGAACTGCCAATATGTAAAATAACATCAATGACTATGACAGACACTTCCTGGGAACTGGATTCATGAAATTTCTTTTCCATAACTCATTTTGTCTTTGAACCACTGTTCAGCCTAATTTATTCTAATGAACATTTCAATTATTTTCTCAATGCATAATTTTATACACTATATTTTACTGATTTAAAAATAAAAACTCAATAATGTAGCTTTTTGATAATTAGGCAGCACATTTACCAGTTTTTCAATAATCTCTTTGAGGTGTAGGAAAGAGAATCGAACATCATGGATTTATATAAAGCATACAATAGTGGTCAACAATGGAATGGCATTATTCACAGCAGTTGCATTCTGAACTGATACACCTATACGAAGTAATAGCTTTTATGAATGTGTTTGTAAAATTACAATATGCATATTTGCAGTACTATAAGATCTCATTGTCACTAGAAAGACACTATAATCAGCACAGGCTTTATGTGGCAATCAGTTGAGGTATCCATTAGCAAGGCACTATCCAATGGGTCCCCATCAGCTGCAACCACCAAATTTTAGTATCCCAGAAGTGACTTTATTCCAAAATATTATAAAGAACATAGAAGTTACCATGAAAAAATGCCCCAACACAACAGAACCTGCATTCTCAGAAAATAAACATGGTGGCCATGATCAAAGGAGACCCGGAGTAGAAATCCTAGCAGGTACTAATATTAGTGGTGAATTTCAGCAGCTGTCAAAGATGTTGGGTAAAAAAGTGAATCCTATGGATATTAATGTATTCTAAGGATGAACATAAAGATATATCACTTAAACCTTCACCTACCCAATATGTAAGATGCCTGAGGTAACTATAAAGTTCTCCTATAATCATGCTTTGTGCAGAAAATTTCAGGTTCTATTCTTAGCATCCCCCAATAGAACAAGGTAAAATTTATGTCTCAAACCTTGGATAACAACTACCAGTCACTCTTCTATAAGCCAGGGTTAAGTAGATGAACAATCTGAATAAGTAGAAGACAACTTCTCAGGTATATTAATTATAGCCAATCTAATGATAGTATAATATGGACAGGAAAACTGTTCTAATGAATTTTTTTTTTTTTGGAATTTTTCAAGTTTTAGTTTATTTGGAAATAAATTCCTGTATATATATATATACACCTGATATACAACACTAAGTATTACTCTTTGTAAACGTCTGGTTTGGTAAACATTTTTCACTCCTCACATCAAGCCTCAACTATACGCCTGTTACACTTTGTTTGATTAGTGTTTCTCTTTTCTATAGTCTATCCACAGTTTCTAGTCTATCACATATTATTCATCTCAATATTAGTACAATCCTTTATGATCCCTAACCAAAAAATCCTGAGGTAAAAAGTTTAATGACCTGAGATAAATCTTATATATGGTCTATCTACTATATCTAGTCTATCACATATTGTTCATTCGCGCTTCTGAATTAACTTCGTCTCAGTAATAGTGCAATCTTTTATAGTCCCTAACCTAAGATCCTGAGGTAGAAGTTTCATAACCTGAGTTAGAGATTCAATCCGCTTTATCAATATTTATATGCTGTTCGTCTTCTAAGAACTCTGGACAGTTACAAAGAAAACATTAAAAACAAGAAAAAATATGATAGAAAAAAATGAAAATTATAGCTAGCAAGGATCACAATAACAGTAACGACAATACCAACAAGAAGACTGGAACAAAAATAAATAAAAATACAAACCCATGCAATCCAAATATAAAGTTAACATAAATAAGCATTTACTGTCATACTAAAGTGCAATAATTGACTTTGAAATTTAAGAATATACAATCTATTAAGGCTTAAATCAATCATTTTTATTTTTATTTTCTTTACTTTCTTCTCTTGTCCCTCCCGGCTTGCTCCTCCTCTCTGTTCAATTTAGAATGTTCCCTTTTGATTATAACTACACAACTTCAGCTGCAACTTTTTTTCCCTAAGAATGATGCATGTAAAAGGAAAAAATAGATCAGTAGCATATGTGAAACAAGATTTCTAACACAGACATTGAACAGCAGGAACATTTGCCTTGGTTGCCAAGTGCAAGGAGAATAGCATTAAGAATAAAAGGACTTGGAAGAATAAAACCCAAGGAGTTGCTTGTAAGGTTTTGAAACAGATCCTTTACAGGCTTAAAAAAGAATTCCAAAACATCTTGTTTTCTGCATCTCCCATTGCCCACTCTCTTTCTCACACACGTTCTAGCACAATGGCAAAGTGGGGTGTAGGTAGAAGCAACAGCAGGAGATACAGCTACTAAGAATGAAACAGGCTATTCAGGCTGAAGGTTTCCACAGTTTGAGCTCTCAACAAAGGGAGATAAATATAAGAAGAGAAAGAAAATATTGGAGGGTATTTAGACGAACAGAGATCAAGGGCTAGCTGAACCACAGAGAATCCATGTTTGAACAGGAGGTAACGTCTTTGCAGACTGGCCCAGTAAAATAACATTTTCTAGTGATTATGGTACATACTGAGCTTAATGAACCATATGATGAATATTCAAATCTAATGAAGCACATACTGACCATGTGAGCAAACAGTGTATGGAAAGTGCAGCAGCATGTGAGATGAATAAAACAATGATATGGCAACAACAGGAAAAGATCAAAATAAGACTGATGGGTAAAAAAATACCAAGAATTGAGAGATGAGGGCTTGTAATTAAAACTGCCCAAGAAACATTAGATATCTTTGAAAATTGTAAATCAAAATATTCTTCCAACACAACACTGATGACAGCCAGATAGTCAGAATCCAGTTCGTTCAGGATATTAAAAATACCAATCAAATAAAATGTATCAGGCGTATAGTTGAGGCTGGACGCGAGGAGTGAGGAATGTTTGCTAAACCAGACGTTTACAAAGACTGATCCTTAGAGTTGTATTGCAGGTTATATGATAATTGCTTTTTGATATGATCTTATGTTTGGTATTGATGGTTTTAATAAAATAATTTAAAAAAAAAAGAAAAGAAAAAAAAAGGAAACAACAATATATATCCGTGTAACATGCAGTATTTTTCTTGCTGTTTGTTGCCAGCTACATTCTTGCCAACTTTGCTACACAATTTTCTATATTTCTGGAACAAAGAAGTAACAACATTTGCCTTCTACTTCCGATAGCCTTTTTGCTTACATTAGTTAGGAAAATCATGTTCGACAGTGTCATCATCATCATCCCCCAGTGAGGCACTACCTTGACATAGTTGTGGGGCTTGTGTATTCTGAGGAAGAAGAGCTATGCCAAAGGTTCAACCATACTGGACAGTCTCATCAGAGGAGTCAGATGCAGCTTGGTTAAAAGAGGTGGATGTAAATAAAACAGAAGTTGAAATGAAAGAACTAATAATAACAGCAGAAATGGTAGAGAAAAGAGCAAGGAAAATCAAGAATTGGTCAGCACCAGGAGAAGATGAACTGCATGGTTTTTGGTTGAAACATCTAACTGTTCTATACCCACTCGTTGCCAAGCAGTTCAACAACATACTACAAGGAGGAGAAATTGAAAATTGGCTAACAACTGGGAAAACCTACCTGATAATGAAAGATCCAGCAAAAAGGGGCAGCACCAGGCAACCACAGGCCAATTACCTGCTTACCAACAACTTTCAAATTGTTAACTGGTGTGATAGCTGATGCAGTCCAACAGCATCTAGTTGAAAACAATCTCTTTCCACCTGAGCAGAAAGGAAACCATCCCAATAGCAGAGGAACAAAAGATCAACTCCTAATAGACAAAATGATCTTGGAAACTCGCAAGAGAAGGAAGACCAACCTGAACGTGGCATGGATTGACTACAGAAAGGCATTCGACTCTCTGCTACAAGACTGATTAATCAAGTGCCTAGAAATAACAGGAGTCAGCAGAAACATCAGAAAATTTGTGCAAAGATCGATGGCACAATGGAAGACATAGTTGCAGATCAATAGTGAAAGACTGGGAGAGGTTAATATCAAGAGAGGTATATTTCAAGGAGATTCACTATCACCACTACTATTTGTTATTGCACTGTTTCCTCTGTCAACAATACTGAATAACTCAGGCCATGGCTATCAAACATCAAAAACATCTGCCAGACTCTCCCACCTCCTTTATGTGGATGATCTGAAGCTGTATGGGAAAACATCATCTGAAATAGAATTGCTGCTCAACACTGTCCGTATATATAGCCAAGATATTGCAATGGAGTTTGGCTTGGACAAATATGCCACACTTACTATCAAACAAGGAAAAATAGTGAAAACTGAAGGAATCAAGATGTCCCACGAAAATAACTTTTAAGAGTCTGGATGAGGAAGATTACTACAAATACTTGGGTATCCTTTAAGTTGACAACATCAAGCACACTGAAGTCAAGAAAAATATTAGAGATGAATACATCAAGAGAGTAAAGAAGATCTTAAAGTTTTTTGAAGTTCCAATCTGTGCAATGGGACATAGCATTTACGGGACCGTCTTCTGCCACATACTTCCCTACGACCAGTGAGAGCACACAGGGTCGGCCTCCTCCGGGTCCCGTCAGCGAAACAATGTCGGCTGGCGGGCCCTAGGGGGAGGGCTTTCTCTGTTGTGGCGCCCGCCCTCTGGAACCAACTGCCTCCTGAAGTCCGCGTTTCTCCCACGCTCCTGGCCTTCCGTAAAAACCTTAAAACTTACCTCTGCCGGCAGGCCTGGGGATGATTGTGGATTGAATGGTGAATATGAGTGGGTGTTAGTTTGTTTTTTAGATATTTTTATTTGGACTTGTATTGAAATTTGATGTTTTATATACATGTTGTTAGCCACTCCGAGTCTCCGGAGAGGAGCGGCATACAAAACCGAATAAAATAAATAAATAAATAAATAAATTTTCATTCATTAATGTCACAATGTCATTCATTCAAGCTTTGCCTATTTTGAATTTAATATAATGTTAGATATATAAAAACACATCAATTAGTACTTTTTTTGCTTTAATTATATACCCTGTAATACCACTGGACAATGGACTAAGAACATATACTGCATTTTATAGATATGCCTTGATTAGAAATTGGGTATGAAATGTTTCATAGTAATTTATATTTTAGTATATATTACACTTATATCTCATCCAAGATTTGTTGGTTATCCACCCCTATTTTATTATTTAAATTTATAATCATCATCATCATTGTCATCATCTTTAATATCTATTTTTGTATATCCTTTTAAAATTTAACTTTTATTTTATACTTATTTTCTCTTTGAAAATCGTAATATAACTTGTAAAGTAATTAAAATGGAAACAATTAAAAACAAAAAATGTATAATACAGGAACATATAATGATTGTAATTTGATTCACTTTGATTCTTAAAACTTATATTTGCTCCATTACCCTTTTACTAGATTTATTATATGCATAATTTTATTTCCACATTCACTACAAATATTTCTCTGTGATTCAGGTCAGGCTGAAACTATTGAACATTTCTGTTGTACTGCTGTTTTTATACAAAATCCCAAAGGGCTCTAATCTCCACATTCTTAAAAAAAAAAAAAAACACCACCACAAAGTTTGCCAATCTTCTACAGTCAGTGCTCAACTACGACCACAACTGAGCCCAACAAGACAGTTGGTAAGTGAATTTTACACCATTTTACAACTTTTCTTGCCACAGTTGTTAAGTGAATCATTGCTGTTGTTAAGTTAGTAACATGGTTGTTGAGTGACTCTGACTCCTCCATTGACTTTCTTTGTCAAAAGGTCACAAAAAGGATCACATGACTCCAGGACACTGCAGCCATCAGAAATAGGAACCATTTACCAAGCATCCAAATTTTGATCACCGTGACCCTGGGGGGGGGATGCTGCAATGGTCATCAATGTGAAAGACGGCCCTAAGTTACGTTTTTCAGTGTTGCTGTAACTTTGAACAGTCACTCGACAAATAGTTACAAGTCGAGGACTACCTGTACTAACTCTCTGCCTAAAAGGATTAGATATGACAAATTTCAAGCCCCTTAGCAAATGAGACCTGCAGATAGATGGATGGATGGATGGATGGATGGATGGATGGATGGATGGATGGATGGATGGATGGATGGATGGATGGACGGATGGATAGACGGACAGACGGACAGACAGACAGACAGACAGACAGACAGACAGACAGACAGACAGACAGACAGACAGACAGACAGACAGACAGATAGATAGATAGGTAGATAGGTAGATAGATAGATAGATACAGGGCTTTTTTTCACATAGAACGCCCAGAACGGAGTTCCAGCACCTTTTTTGGATGGAACCTTGTAGGTTAAGCATGGCGGGTTGTATGACGTGTGAATTCCGGCACCTTTTTTTTTTTAGGAAAAAAGCTGTGGATAGATAGATAGATAGATAGATAGATAGATAGATAGATAGATAGATAGATAGATAGATAGATAGATAGATAGATACAAACATATTATACTTAAAAGATATTTCTATTTACTATTTGTTTGTTTTCATGAACTGTCAACCCCCCTCCCCTTTCTTTGCATTCAAAATGATGATCTGTATTTTCTTCAATTTTTGGTGAGAAACAAAGGAAAATGTATGTTGAAGCCTAAATGCAACTAAAAATTCCTGAATCTTTCCTAATCATGCAGGAAATTCCACCTCGATTTTCCCTCAGTCACTGAAAAAAAGGTGATCTTTATATTGGCTATGCCAATTCAAGGACATTCTAATATACATTAAGTAAAACATATGACACATTATTTATCTAACATTCTTCTGGATTGCCTGCCAGGAATTGGCTTGGAAGATACAGTTTAACAATTGATTCACATTTATTTGTTCAAGTCTTGCCTTAAAGGAGTTTCATAATGTAATGCCGAGAGCTCCTATTCAGTCCTTTGGACATTTGTGTATGGTGATCCTTAAGATTCAGTTTGTCTCCCTTTTATTATTAAATATTTACCTGAAATTGGAGAAGTAATTCATCATCAGGAGATTTAAAATGCATCATTAACAATATGTGTATGACCCTTATTTTCTTCATTTATTATCAGGAACAGATAAAGCTCTGAATCAGAAAGTGGCAACAGCAATGGACTGAATGAAAGTTAATAAACTGAAATTTACTCCAGACAAGGCAAGAAAAAGTGAAAGCTGTGGGGCCTGTTGTCCCCCATCCAGACCCCTACAGCCTTCAGGCACTGCTAGAGGGCAGTGATAACATCATTTGGATCACTAGGGGTGGAGATATAAAATTGAGTATCATCAGCATACTGATGATACTTCAAACCATAGTGATCTTTTCAATCCAATCGTTTCAAAAGGCATTATTTGCAAATATATTTGCTTGATGCTACCTTCAGCTTCCAAAAATCTGGTTCTAATTTAGCTCAAAATTAGACTCAATTAAGATTTTTTTAAACTTTTGGATGTAGAAGTTGTCCATTGTTTCATAATAAAGAATAATGGAAGGGACCTTGGAAGTCTTCTAGTTCAACCCCCTGCTCAGGCAGGAAGCCCTGTATCATTTCAGACAAATGGCTGTCCAGTCTCTTCTTAAAAACTTCCAGTGTTGGACAGTCACAATTTCTGGAGGCAGGTTGTTCCACTGGTTAATTGTTCTAACTGTCAGGAAATTTCTCCTTAGTTCTAGGTTGCTTCTCTCTTTGGTTAGTTTGCATCTGTTACTTCTTGTCCTGCCTTCAGGTAGTTTGGAGAATAGCTTGACTCCCTCTTCTTTGTGGCAGCCCCTGAGATATTGGAACACTGCTATCATGTCCCCCCTCGTCCTTCTCTTCATTAAACTAGACATACCCAATTCCAGCAACCGTTCCTTATATGTTTTAGCCTCCAGTCCCCTAATCATCTTTATTGTTCTTCTCTGTACTCTTTCCATAATCTCAACATCTTTTTTATAATGTACATTTATTCAGAAGTAAGCCCAACTGGAGAATAAAATACACAATTCATGGAATTTTTTTAGCTGAAACTACATTTTTTCTTTTAAAAAGAACAACCATTGGGGAAGTAATATATCCCTGTAATCTTCTCCTTCTGTGTCTAGATCAAACTGCCAGGATGAAGCCATCTTCCTGGCTTTGTCATTGACCAAAAATAAGTCATTATCGGTCCATGTTTATGGTAGTAGCCAACATACCAGCAAATCGGCCAGACTCTGTGTCTCTCCGTATTAATACAGGAGCCTCCACTTGAGCATATTTGTTTTACTCTTAAGCATTCCAACTCTCAACCTATTCAAGGTCCTCCAAGTAATATAAGGGAAGTCGGATCCTTCAGCCATATCCTTCTTTAATGTTATTCCTTGGTTGATGGTCTCTTTCCTCCATCTTTTAATTCAATGTTGTTCTTTTGTACCTTCAAAACTGTTTATTCTTGTCATAAAGCTGTTCCTAGATTTGAGTCAGCTGGCTTGTGGCATATGTCCATTCAGAGGATGTTGAGGGTCATTCTCTTGCTTAGTTCACTCAGTATCTACGGCAGGCATGTCAAACTGCTGGCCCACGGGCCGGATGCATCACACCAAAACCACACCCACCCCATTGCCGGCAATAGAGAAAAAGTCACGATACGTCACATGACATTGCGAGTTTGACATGCCTGATCTACTGCAACCTCTCTCCTGATCTTAGGTGGGGCAATACTAGTGAGAGGATATATTTTCTCAATTGATCCCTGCAATAATTCTTATGTTCAAGTAATCTAGCTAATTTTACCACCAGGAACAAAGCTGTCAGTTTCCCCAAAGCTGCTTCCAATAAGTGTTCAATGGAACTGATTTCCTATTTAATATTTTTAGCATTTGATTGTTAATCCTCTATTAAATCTTATAACATTAATATTTCATATTCTTGAGAGCAGAATATTTTGTAGAAAAAATAATAAAAAAGACTCTGTGCCAAAGTTCATGTCCTTCCACCATACTTCCTTTAATATATAATACATAAAATTGTGTGAAAAGTAATTTTAAAATGACTTATTAAACTGAACAAGTTGATCCAATCCTGTCTTTCAAAAAATGCATTGTTTATATTCTAACCATATCAACTTCAGTCTTTTGCAAATCTGCAGTCAATAACATATGGTGACATTCAAGTTAAGTCTTTTTATTCAGAGGTCAGCCTCTCATTGTTCAAAATTATTTATTTCTAGGTTGCGCTCAAAGAATTGCAGCTATGACTTCCGGTTCCGGTTCGCGGCATCTCTAGTCGTACGGAGAGACTTGTCTCCTCGTTAGCTAGCTTTCCCTCCGCCGGCAGACCCTTATGCGGGTCCAAAGACACCCTGGAGGGTGCGACTTCTGTCGAGGAGGCTCTGCTTGGCTGCTGAGGAGCAGCGGCTCCTTTAGCAGTTTGAGCTATCTCTGAGGGCCGACGGAGAAGAAGATCAGCCAGTAAAATGGCCGATCACCCTGCTGCTTCAAATTGCAAGTCAAAGAACATCTAAGCTGTAAGAACCCCCATGGTGAATCCGGGTGAGACTTTGCTTTGCTATTTTCTCTATTGTATTTTGTTTTTGGTACCTGAAAGAGCCTTGTTGGAATTATTTCCCTGGCTTGAAAAGGCAGCTTCTACATTCTTTGGGAAGAAAGGCATTCTATAAAAATAGAACAAAATTTTAAAGACTATATTTTATTTTGGGGGGTACAGGAAAAAAAATTATTTCTTTTCCTCTCTTTCTAAGAACTATATTATTATCCTATACTGGAAGATTATTTCTTTGTTACATTATATTTTAAAAGATAGAAAAAAGGAAATGGTTTCTGGAAAAGACCTTTTTTAATTTACTGAGGACATTTAGTGGTGAAAATTTAAAACTGCAACATCTGGTTACTTGGTGTGAAGATGGAACAGATTTGACCTTCAAAACACTTTTGAAGAGAAAAGATAAGCTGGGCAGCTGTGGGAAGTGTGGGGGTGGATATTGCCTAAATTATATCAAATATAGCCTCCACAAAAAAAGAAAAGAAAAAAGAGATTCTTTTTAATTACTATCAAAATGGAGAAACCTCAGTCACAATTAAACTGTACACTTATATTGGAAAAGATCTATGAGGCTACTGCAGAAATATGTGCTACAATGAAAAAGTTTACTACAGAACTAAGATCCAGAAATTTCACTTCAAATGTTCAAATGGATGTCCAGGCTACATCTAACTATGGTATAAATCAAAACATACTAGAAGAGGAATTAACAGAGATAAAAGAGGAACTTATTCTAGCTTACAATCCTTCCATCTACAACTTAGAGGAACTAAAGAAGCAAAGACTGAGACTTCAAACTACAAAGCAATGACCCTTCAAGGAAGAGAGAAATAGACGATTAATGCAGAGGATGGGATTGCTATTATTTCAAAGGCTACTGCAAGCAACAAAGACAGATCTACTGGCTGAAAGGGAAGCATCCCTATGGAAACCTGCTTGGCACAGGAAAAAAGCCAGAATTAGACTGAAAAGAGAAATTTAAAATTGTGTAATGGATTTAAAGGCAATGTTTGATTTATGGTTTGTTTTAAGGATTATGATTTAGAGTTAGAAGCAAAAAAAATATAAACATATATAAAGGATGGTGATTTTTAGAAAAGATATTTTAAATAGATTAAGAATACTTTTTGGAATAACAGATTTATTTTGATGAAAATTTTGTATTGGAATTGAATTAATGTTGATTTTTTTAGATTGGGATGGTTTTAATAATTAATGGAGTGTTTTAACTTAGATGATTTTTTGTACAATAACACAGATGTGATAAGGCATGACAATCAATTGGATGAAATTTGAAGTTTCTGAAATGAATTGAAGTGAATTAAGGTTTAACATTATTTTTTAACTAAGATAGCTATTGTGTAATGGAAGAAGAAATTTATTTATTTATTTATTTTACGATTTTTATACCGCCCCCCTCCCGAAGGACTCGGGGCGGTGTACAGCCCAATTAAAAACATTAACATACAAAAGGTAAAATTATTAAAAATAAATTAAATAATTTGGCCTAATCATTAAAAAACCCAATACATAATCTTAAAAACAATTAAAAACATCAAAAGATAGGGTTATTAAAAATAGATTAAGTAATTTAGTCCAATCATTTAAAACCAATGCTTAATCTTAAAACTCAATCCCCTAAAAACAATTATGGCCTTGTTGGAACCGGAGCTACTATCCCAGGCCGGCTTGTCGAAATAAATATGTTTTTAATTCTCGACAGAAGGAACGCAATTCCGTCAACGTACGGAGTTCGGGGGGAGCTCGTTCCAAAGCGTTGGAGCTCCCACAGAGAAGGCCCTCCCCCTGGGGGTCGCCAGCCGACATTGTCTGGCCGACGGCACCCTGAGGAGACCGACTCTGTGGGAGCGTACCGGACGGCGGGAGGTATTTGCTGGCAGAAGGCGGTCCTGTAAATATCCGGGTCTGATGCCATGGAGCGTTTTAAAGATGGTCACTAACACCTTGAAACGCACCCGGAAGGCCACCGGCAACCAGTGCAGCTCGCGCAGGAGCGATGTTACATGGGCGCGCCATGGCACTCCGGTCACTACCCGCGCGGCCGCATTCTGGGCCAGCTGAAGCCTCCAGGTGCACCTCAAGGGGAGCCCCATGTAGAGAGCATTACAATAGTCCAGCCTGGAAGTGACGAAGGCATGAGTAACTGTGCATAGCGAGTCCCGGTCTAGGAAGGGACGCAACTGGCGTACCAGGCGAACCTGATAGAACATCCTCCCGGCCACGGCCGCCAGATGGTCCTCTAAAGACAGCCGTAAATCCAGGAGGACTCCCAAATTGCGAACCCTTTCCGCGGGGGCCACTGTTTCGCCCCCAACAGACAACAAAGGAGTCAATTGACTAAACCGGGACGACGGTAGCCACAGCCACTCGGTCTTGGAAGGGTTGAGCTTGAGTCCGTTCTTCCCCATTCAGACCTGCACGGCCTCCAGGCATTGGGTCAGCACGGCAAGAGCATCGTTGGGGTGGTTCGACATGGAAACGTACAGCTGAGTATCATCAGCGTACAGATGGTACTCCACACCAAAACCACAGATGATCTCACCCAGCGGTTTTACATAAATGTTGAACAGTAGGGGCGAGAGGACCGACCCCTGAGGTACCCCACATACAAGGGGTCTCGGGGTTGACCTCTGACCCCCCTGTCAACACAGACTGCATCCGGCCGGAGAGGAAGGAGGCGAACCACCGCAAAACAGTGCCCCCCATACCTAACCCCTCCAACCGTTGCAGTATGATACCATGATCAATGGTATCAAAAGCCGCTGAGAGGTCCAATAGCACCAGAGCAGAGTAACAACCTCTGTCCCGGGCCCGCCATAGGTCATCCACCAACGCGACCAATGCTGTTTCCGTGCTGTAGCCAGGCCTGAAGCCCGACTGGTGTGGATCCAAGTATAACGATTCCTCCAGGTATCGTGGGAACTGTCTGGCAACCACGCTCTCGACAACCTTCGCAAGAAAGCGAAGGTTGGAGACAGGACGATAATTTGAAAAAACAGCTGGATCCAGGGTAGGCTTCTTAAGGAGGGGCCTCACTACCGCCTCTTTCAAGGTGGCAGGGAAGACACCCTCGCTTAAAGAAGCATTAATAATTACCTGGAACCAGCCTCGTACCACCTCCCGGGATGCCAGCACCAACCAGGAGGGGCACGGGTCCAATGAACAAGTGGTCGCCCTAAGTCCCCCGAACAACCTGTCCATGTCCTCGGAAGTCACGGGGTCAAACTCAGCCCAGATAACAGTCTCAAGACCAGACTCCATCTCTCCCACCGGACACACCGAGTTGAAATCAAAGCCTTCCCGTATCTGAGCGATTTTATCATGCAGATATTTTCTGAAATCCTCAGCTCTACCCTCTAAGGGGTCTCCTCTCACCTCCTGATGAAGGAGGGAGCGGGTCACCCTAAACAAGGAGGCTGGGCGGTTATCTGATGACGTGATAAGAGCAGTGAAGTAAGAACACTTCTTTGCTTTTATCGCCGCTAGGTAGGACCTAATATGGTCTCTTACCAGTGTTCGGTCAGATTCGGCAAGGCTCGATCTCCAACTGCTCTCTAGGCGTCTTTTCAGGCGTTTCATCTCTCTCAGCCCCTCATTATACCAAGGGGCCGATCGAGACGCACACCGAATCAGAGGCCGCAAAGGCACGACCCGGTCTAGAGCGCCGGCCGCAGCCCTATCCCAGGCTGCTGTCAGCTCTTCGACCGAGTCGTGTATCCGAACCTCAGGAATTGGCCCAAGCTCTGCCTGGAATCGCTCGGGCTCCATCAGCCGCCTGGGGTGGTACCTTCTCACCGGTTCCGCCTCCCTGCGGTGGGGTGCAACGGTCAGAAAGTCCAAGCGTAGGAGAGAGTGATCAGACCATGACAGGGGTTCAATGACTATATCCCCTATATTCTGACCACTCAGCCACTGTCCAGAGACAAAAACCAGGTCAAGCGTGTTCCCCCCTGTGTGTGGGGGGCCTTGAATTACCTGGGCCAGGTCCATGGCTGTCATGGAAGCCATGAACTCCCGAGCCTCACCGGACACCCCACCCACGGACGGCAGGTTGAAGTCACCCATAACTATCAGCCTAGGGACCTCAACCACCACCGCGGCGATAACGTCCAGGAGCTTGGGCAGGGAGGTTGATACGTGGCAGGGAGCCAAGTACGTAATCAACACCGCCCTCGGGCCCCCAAGGTCCCACTTCACCAGGAGGGATTCACAGCCCACCGTCTGAGGAACAGTGACCTCCCTTGGCCTGAAATCTTCCCTAATCACGACCACCACTCCTCCACCCCTGCCCTGAGCTCTCGGCTGGTGGAATGCAAGGAAACCCGGTGGGCACATTTCCACCAGAGGGACACCGCCCTCTGGTCCCAACCAGGTCTCTGTTATACCCGCCAGATCTGCTCCCCCCCTCCAAAATTAAATCTTGAATGAGGGGGGCCTTATTTACCACAGACCTGGCGTTGCACAGCACCAGCCTACAGCCAGGGCCCTGTGGTTCTGGATAACCCCGAGAACCGGTTGAGCCTTGGGGGTCGGAGCACACAACCACTCGTAAGCAGTGGGTGCGCACTCCCTTATTATGATACGGCCCCCTGCTCCCGCTATACCTGCCCCTCCCGCTTACGGTACTAATAGGAACTAAATTAGCCTTAATCAACCCCCCATCCGCACCCTCAGGACTCCGTACCCTTCCGTTGCATGGCCTGTCTTCCTGCTCCCTTCCAACAATTCCTTCTCCCACCCTAGACACCCCTTCCCCACCCCTTCCCTCCCTTAAAACTTTTATTAAAAACTTGTTTAAAAAACCCCAAAGCCCCTTATTTAATACATGCCATCTCTCAGGACTCCAAAGTCCGTCCTCGAGATAGGCCCTTGATAAAACAGAGGGCCATGATTGCGAGAGGGGGGAATCTCGCAATGCAAGAAGAGTCCTTCTCGAGTACGCAGCCAGTCAGATAAAGTGCATCGATGGGGTCTGGCTAGAGAGCCAGGCAGTCCAATCTCAACGACGTTGCTTCCCTCACCTCCAGGTCCATGCCACTCCCTCAACACCTGCGGTTCTCTGCTGTCCTCCCAAACTACCAACTCGCATGATGGTGGGGGGGGCGCCAAACTCTTCCTTTTGCGGCGGTCTCCCAACGCCAACACCAACGCCTCTCAGCTACCTTCCCAGCCATTCACTCATGTGGTAGTAGGGAGGGAGGGAGGGGCCAAGCTGTTCCCTTTCACGGTGGCCTCCCAAAGCCAGAAGCCTCTCAGCAGTCCCTTCGCAGATCGTCCGCTCGCATAATGGGAGGGAGGGGGAGGGGAGGGAGCCGCCGCTAAACTCCTCTCTTCCGCGGCGGCCTCCCACCCAGACTCCCTGCAGGCTCCTCACCTCATCGCAGGCCGCGGGCCGAAGGGGGGGTACGCTGTTAACATCACCCAACATATGCTGTTATCATCCAGATTCGTCCATTCTCGGCAGGGAGGGAGTCAGCAGACATGTCTCTGGAAGGCTAAGATATTCCGCTGCCAAAATCCCCGGGGTCCCAGATGTTTCTTGACCCCTGGGGGGGGTCTCTAGCCATTTCCCATCAGAAGCCCAGCTGCTCCTACAGGAAAGCGTCCTCCATCTTGCGCATGCTCAATATATATATAAATGAGATAAATGAGATTGGTGATAAAAGGAGGGATGAGAGAAATTAAGAACTAGAATATATCTGGAAGGGATACCTGAATTGATAACTTGTTGATTTAAAGTGAAATTTGATTTTGGTAATTGTAAACTGATAAAGTTTTAGAACAGGTTTAGTAGTAATAGAAATTTAATTTAGAAATGGAATATTTTAAACGTATTATGTTATTTGAGGGAAATAGAGAGGAGACAGTGAATGTATTGAGTTGAGTTGTTTATTTATGTTTTTACTTTGGAATGTCTGATTACCCAAACACCACAGTGTGTCCTGAATACTTTTTCTTAAAAATTAAAAAAAATATATAATTTTTTTTTTAAAAATTGCAGCTATAATCATACAGAAGATTGGTATTGGAATTCATTTGAGTCTGCCTCTTTGCCTTTGTCTTTAATTTTTGGTTTGCCAAAATATGTATTGCACTGGGCACTTTAATTTCAAACTCACTATATAGAAAGCAAATTTCAGTATTCTATGCCTAAGCACTCACAAAAATTAAATTTACTCATACAAATAAAGCCTTCTCCCTTCTTTTTCATCCAGCAACAGAAGAGAATCAATACTTGATGATGACCCAACCATCCATAATTAAGAATAGTTTTAAATATTACAACTGATTTATTTAGTACAAATTTGCAAAATTAGATCAATAGAAGAAAACTGAGATAACTGTAAATATAGCATATTCAGAAATAGATGCACAAATTCTGTAATACAACTCAGACTAAGTTAATAATATATTAATCCCATTAAAATCAGTGGACTTCAAGAAAGCTTGACTATCATGTTCTCTTAGTTTCAAATAATCTATACAATGAATAACAAAGCCTGGATCAAATACATGATCTATCTCTAAATCTTATGCTAGCATATTTTTCAAAGGGAAATAAAACTTTTTGAAAAATAATGATGTACTACAGGATGATTATTGTTAACTTCATTAAGCAATAGCTTAAGTGGAAACATATATTTTATTACCCACATTTAGACTTCAGGCAAGCAATAGGAACACAGTCACAAAAAATGACTGAATTATCTTCTCTACCTTGCTTCCAAAGCAACAGTCTTTTAGAAGGACATTTTTTTAAAAAAATACTGATTGTGGTATATCACTATTATTCCTGAAGAAATTCTTAAATCAAGAATTTGTCTATCATTTCATCTTACATTTCAGTTGTATCACTAATTTGCAGAAAGAATCATGGATATAGTCAAGATATCAACTGCAGCATACACTGAGATCTTTTTTTAGAAAGATAGTTGGTATATTTAAAGAAAGAAAATATTCTAGGGAATTTTATATTTACAAAGTTATAATTGGTTTCAAATAACTATTTACAGACTAAGAAATACATGGCTGGCAAATGGTTCTATATTATAATGGTTGGTACATAGTAGACCAAGGGTGTCAAACTCAATTTCATTGAGGGCCACATCAGCATTGCGGTTGCCCTCAGGGGGCCGGGTGGGTGTGACTAAGGTGGGTGCAGCCTACTGGGTGGGCGTGGAGTAGGTGTGGCCTACTGGGTGGGTGTGGCCAACTCTACATCATTTGCATCAAGGGTCCTGTGGGGGCCTGGGCAAGAGTGGGACAGATCTGAGGGTCTCTGGCAGAAGGGGGTGAGAACAGGGCAAGTGCCAAGGCATGGTCCACTGGAGGAGCCTCACTGTTCCTCTCAGGCCATGCAGGGGGGCTGGATGGTGGTGTGGGCTGCTGGGAGCCCTGGACAGCAGAGGTCAAATGCCCAGCCTAGCCCTCGACCACCCGCGGCACCAAGCCTAGCCCCACTTCCCCAAGGGGGCACCCAGCTGCACTTACCTACCGAAACCCCTCCCCCAGAGCCCATTAAGCCGAATATGTAAAGTAGGCGAGGGCCATTTGCTGGCCATTTCCAGGTGATGGTGCATTTCTTCATTCCTCACAAAAGGTGACACCTCCCCAGCATGCACCCAGGGGGTGGGGCTGATGCAGCAGGGGCTGGTTCCTTGCTGTTTCCAGATGGCCTTATGGAACTAAGACTGAATGCATTTCAGCATAGATAGCCACCACAAAATTGTACATTGGCTCCCTTCCGGCCGGCCTGGGCCTGGGCCAAGGCAGCGGGGGCTGTTCCCTCACTGTTTCCAGGATGGCTTCGTGGGCCACATGAAACCACTTTACGGGCCGCATCCGGCCCCCGGACCTTGTGTTTGACATGTCTGTAGTAGACCATATGTTTAGAATAGATTTGATATTCTTGTCCAGTTATCAAGTCCTTCCCAAGGACCTAGGCTAGGCAGATGCTGCTGTTTAATAATATTAAAGGTATTGTTGCCACATGTAAGCTGTTCCAACTACAATTGACTGGTGGTGATTTTATCAATGCCAGTGGTGTTCAAGTAGTGTTCCATATGTTTCAAGTAGTGTTCCATATGTATCCAAAGGACATATTTCTATTAGTACTATCTTCGCTTTCTTTTGCCACAGTTGTTCTATTTATATTTGCAGGTCTTTATATTTTATGAATTTCTCCAGTTCTTTCTCTTCTCTTCTGCTCTCTCCAGGCATTACAACATCCACTATCCAGACTTTTTTTTGTCTTTTTTTATCGGCAATTGTTAAGTCTGGGGTATTGTGTGACAGGTGCTTGTCTATTTGAATTCTAGAGTCCCAGAGCACTTAGTTTCGTCATTTTCTATTATTTTGTCCATTTTGTGATCCCACCAGTTCTTGCTTGCAGGCAAATGGTATTTCTTGCAGATCTTCTAATAGATAGTTATTGCTACTTTGTCATGCCATTGTTTGCAGTCAGAGAATATGATCTTCTTGCAGCAGTTAACTAGGTTGCTCATTGTTTCTTCAGCTTCATTAGAGAGAAACATTTGCTGTCTGTTGCTGTTTCTCAATTCCGATTTTGTATGCATTTGTTCTTAAGGCTTGGTCTTGTGCAGTCAAAATTAGATCTGTTCTTTCTTCAGTTTTTCTGTTCTTAGCCATTGACAGGTCTTCTTATCTGCTTTGCCTACTAAGTTCTTCTTTTAAATGTACTAGCCATGTAATATTTTGTCATGTCCCTTTTTTAGTCTCAGTTTGATGTTTCTTGTAGGCCAGTTTGGTCTTTCTGGGATTCAGTAAGCCTTCAAAGTGTACTAGCTTTGGTGGATGTTCTTCCTCCTCTCACCCACCTCTGCTCCTTGGTAGAGTCAGTCATCATTGCTGCATGCATGAAAGACATGATTCATTGTCATTATTTTTCTTCTCTTCCTACCCAGATCTTTTAGTTCTGCTTGAATCCAGTCCACTATTGCAGTTGTGTATCTAATGACTGGAATTGCCCACCTGTTAATTGCTTTCATGATATTTCTGCCACTGAGTTTGCCAGATCTGAGTGAAGAACTTCTTCACTTTCATGAAGCATTAACTTCTAGTTTTCTTTATGCTTCAATGTGCTTGATCAAGTCAGCTTGAAGGATACCTGGATCTTCTTTATCTGGACTCAGATTTCTATTTCTTTAGGGCATCTTGATTCATTCAGTCCTTCAGTTTTATATATAATTTTTATTGAAGAAGAATTTTGTACTGAATTAAAAACCACAAAAATATAAGAGAAAATTAGAAAAGAAAAAAGATCAAAAAGTAGAAGAAAACATGAAAAACAGTAAAAGTCAAAGAAAAAGAAGAAAAATATTTAAATTATGTAACATTACATACCATACCAATTACATATCATGATCTCCTTTTTCCCATAAACAACCTTTTTGATCAGTGATTTTAAAATCACCAATTCATCTTTGTCTACTTTCAGAAAAAAAAATCCATAAGGTTTCCAGTCTTTTATAAAAAGTTATTGTTCCTTCAATAATCAAACAGGTCAATTTAGTCATTTTAGCAAAGTTTACCATTTTCCCAGTCCATCCTTGATTGTGGTTATTTTTACATTTTTCCATCTTTGTGCATATAGTAGCCTTGCTGCAGTTATAAAACCAATCATCCATGAGTCTTTTCTAGTTGGCTATCCATAAGTCCTAGTTTTAAAAGCTCTGGTTTCAACTGAATATTTTTGAATTGTCTGCACTGTTGTATATATTTGTATCTTTTTTAAAAATGTTTTTGCAAGTCAACCATCAATGTGTTGTGATTCTGTGCCAGCCTGTGATCCCGGTAGTTGAGTTTGGGGAATCGGAGGAGGAGGAGGAGGAGGGGCCTGGAGAGCCATCAAAGTTGGAGGGAGGCTCTGATGAGCTGCAGGACTTACAGACTGATGAGGAGGCTGGTCCTTCCACTCGTGATCGAGCTGAGAGCAAGCTGTGCTGGGAAGCTGAGTCAGACTTGGAGGAAGCACAGCTGGAAGACCTCAGAGATGCTCATAGACATAGACAGGTCACATGAGTAGGACAGAGGGAGGCAATGGGGCTCCAGGGGAAGAGGAAAAGCAGTGAGAAGCCACACCTTGGGGGCTGCGGAACAAAAAGGGAATGTGTGGGCAGGGCTGGTTGCTGGAGGCAACTATTTGCAAAGAACTTCAGAGTCAAAAGGTCATGGTCTGTTTATTTTGTCTGTGAGTTATTTCCTGTTTTACTCGTGCTCCATTTTGCTCCGTTGGAAAAGTGTTCCGTTGCTTTTGTTTTTCTGGGACAATTATCAGGTCTGTAACTCAAATAAAAAGGGCTTATTTTCCAGTTTACTGTTAAAAGAGGGGTTGTCTTGTGCAGTAACAAGGACGTACATAGGCTGGGACAGAAAACAATGGTAAAATATTCCTTCGTACAGGTAATTGTCAACTGAAGACTGGTCACTTAATGACCCAGAGCTGATGACAACCCGATTCCAAATTCCAACAGTCACTCACGTGGTCACATGACTGAATTTCAGGTGCTCAACATCCCACAATCATTTGACCACTTTTAACAATATCTTTTGTTGAAAACTGGAAGTAAATGTGGTTTTTGGCAAAACTGGCCCATAGCAAATAATTGGTTTGCTTAATGACCACAATGTTTGTTTAATGTGTTGGTCACAGATTCCATTATGGCCATACGCTGAGGACTACCTATACTTTTCATATTTCAGGAACAATTAAAAGTTCTATATCTGATATATTTTAAACATATTAAATCTCTCAGTTGTGCATATGATCATAAAAAGTAATTCTTTCTGCAGTCAGTTGTTTTCTTGATTTCATCTTAAGTTCCCCATTTTCCTGTGCTAACAAGTCTTGATAAAGTTAATCATTTATCTTTTCTATAAAATGTTTCTTGAACCAAGGCCAACAAAAGTATTTTTACGCCTAACCTGAGTTTATATCTATTCTACATTCATAATATTACATTCCTAATATAATTTTTAAATTCGACATTATCTTTATCATACCATAAACCTCAGGCCATGTCCTGCTAATTTTAACATTCTTTGATTTTTAACAACATCCATTCCTTCACCCAACCAAACAACAGGCCACAAAATACAATTTAAAATCAGGTAATTCCAGTCTTTCTCTTTTCTTTGCACTTTGGAGAAGCTTATATTAATCCTTGGTTTTTGTCCATCATATAAATCTGAATATATCTGTTTGCCATTGTTTGAAGGATGTATCATTTCCCAACACAATTTTTTTCTGGAATAAAAACAATATTCTAGGTAACACATTCATTTTTATCATAGAAATTATTCTTATTAGTGATAATTGCAACCTTTCCCATCTTAATAAGTCCTTCTTAACTTCATTCCATATTTTCCTAATTATTCTGAAATAACTTACAATTGATATTAGTTATAATAACACCCAAATATTTTTTTCTCAATATGAAATCTAATTTTATAGACTTTTTTTAATATTCCATCTTCATATTCTTTGTTAACATCTTCATTTTATCCTTTTAATTTTAAGTCCACACAGTGTATCAAATTCCCTTAGTTTTTCCATTAATGTATCAATCCCTTCTAGAAGACTTTCTAAAACCAAATCATCGGCAAACATCCTTAATTTATAGATTCCTTTTTTAACATTCACTACAGCGATTCTCTCATCTTGTCTTATAACTCCATTCAAAACTTCAAGAGTCAGAATAAATAAGTTGAGAATGTGACTCCCTGCCTCATTCCTTTCTTTATTTAGTATGGTTTAGGCAATTCGCTGTTAACAATAACTTGTGCTACTTGTAAAGTATGTTGATTTCACCCATATGATAAATTTTTCTCCAAAACACATATCTTCCAAATTTTTAAAAAGAAAAGACCAATTTAATTAATCAAAAACTTTCTCTGCATCAGGCTTTTGTTTTCCATTGTGTTGCTCCAAAGTTTCTAACATTCAGCATTTGAAAATATTTACCAAGGCTTTCGTGGCTGCCCTATTAAGTGCTAGTCTGGGGTATATTTCTTGTTTGCTTGTTCCTCTACTGTTTATGGTTGATCCTAAAAGGCAGAATCTATTTACCATTTCAATATCATCTTTCTCAATTCTAAAGCTGATTATTCTACCTGTTATCATTAGTTTTATATATACTGTAGTGTCCTGATCTTATATAAGTTTCTCTTAAAGGTAGTAAGTTATTCTGAAATTCCCATTTTTGAGCACATTCCAAAGTTTGATTTGACCAGCACAATTAAAGATCTCTCTATAGTCATTTAAGCACATACTAACTTCTTTTTAGTATTCTTTCACTTTTTCAAACATCTAAGATGCTTCAGTAATAATGTTTCATGTTCTTTGTGCTTTTCAAAAACAAGCTTGAACATCTGGCTTCTCTTTTTTCATGTAGGGCTCCTACCTGCATTGGATAACCTAAAGATTATTTTGCTAGCATGTAAAACTAAGAATACAGTACAATAGTTTGCACACTTTGTTAAGTTAGTCTCTCTTCCAATCTGCTGGCCACTAAATTTTTCCAGATTTGTAGGTATGGCTTGTTTAAACTCTTTACTGATTCTTCTGTTGCTTGCTATATTTCAGAGGGAATTCTGGTAGTTTCTGTAGACCTTCAACTTGATATGTCAATGAAGACTCAATCATCCAAGCCAAAGGTGTCTAAAGGCTGAATCATGGCAACTGGACCAAACTTTGTTAACCTGAGACATTTCATTGCTCATCAAGCAACTTCATCAGTCAGAGCAAAATTAGTTAGGCAGAGAATCAGAGAGCTGTTGGAATGTACCAACTCTTGCCACACCAACTTCAGGAGTTTCTTCTCCAGATGCTTTGCAATATGCCAATGAAGATTCAAACATCTAATGAAGGCTCCATCACCTTTGGACACCTTTGGCCTGGATGATTGAGTCTTCATTGACATATTGCAATGCATTTCGGGGAGAAACCCCTGAAGTTGGTGTGGCAAGAGTTGGTACATTCCAACGGCTCTGATTCTCTGCCTAACTAATTTTGCTCTGACTGATGAAGTTGCTTAGATGAGCAATGAAACATTTCAGATTAACAAAGTTTGGTTCAGTTGCTCTGATTCAACCTTTAGATACACTTCAGCTTGATAATGACCACAGTGCTGATCTAATTTCATCTTCTAATACTAGAGATTCTTGTAAGTATGGAATATATTCTAAGACAATGATGGCGAATCTTTTATTTTATTTTATTTTATAAATATTTTATTAATTTTCTAATTGTAATTGTAAAAAAAGAATCAAATTAAATAGAACTCAACTTAATACAATCATTTTCAACTTTAACAAAATATAAAAACTTGCATAGAGTAATTAAAAAAAACTATGGGTGTTGCTCGGCAGCATCCCCCACCACATCACCGTCTTCTTCCTCCCTACCTACTCCATCCCCCCACCTTCTCTCTCTCCCTCTCTTCACCCTCCTACAACCTACCTACTTTCCTTCACCTTCACTCCTCACACTCCAACCCCTCCAGATGTGGTTACGAGACACTGCACGAGCAACCCCTCTTTACCAAAAAAAAAGAAAATATATCATTCTTGTATATTACTAATATAACAGTTGAGTACTATATAAACCCCCCCAACCCACCCACCCCCCGACTTCCCAGAGTGAATACAGGGTAAAACACAAGAAAACCTATTAAACTAAACAAAGTTGTAATATAAATCCTATTAAAAAATTAAACATTTTACAATCCAACATATAAAAATGTATATGCTAAATACAATTTCTTAGATTGATATTTCCCTTGTATATACTCTATCCATTTTTTCCAATCCAACATATATTTTTCATTTGAGTGATCCTTCAAATATGCAGATATTTTAGCCATTTCTGCCAAGTTTATAACTTTCAAAGTCCATTCTTCAATAGATGGTAGTTCTGGCATCTTCCAATATTGTCCCACCAACAGTCTTGCTGCTGTAATCAAGTTCAAAATTAAGTTCATCTCTATGGTGGTACAGTCTTTTGTAATACCTAACAAAAACAACTGTGGAGAAAATTCAATACGCTTTTTCAAAATATTCTGAAGTATCCACCATATTTTTATCCAAAAAGCCTTAATTTTTCTACAGGTCCACCATACATGAAAATAAGTAGCGTCCAAACAGTCACATCTCCAACATTTGGATTGTAAATCAGGATACATATATGATTTTTTTTTCGGATCTAAATGCCATCTATAAAACATTTTATAAAAATGTCCCCATTTTATCATGCAATCCTTAACTAATTCAGTTTCAGAATCAATTTCTACCAATACATTATACAATATTTTAATATGCATAGACCTTTGGTCTCTAACTTGTTTAATTAAATTTTCATCTATAGGGGATAAACCCATCTTCAAGTCTTTTTTCCATCTAGTCTGTAATTGTAAATATGAAAGCCAAGTATTAACTATTCCTTCATCTCTTAATATATTCAAGGGCTTTAATAATGACAAATTCCCTTCTTTGATTAGGAGTTTCTCATAGGGCACCACATCTTGAACTTGTGCTATATTTATATTCTCTATTGCGTGTCTGGGAACCGTCCAAACAGGAATCTTTTCATTTAATAAATACTGATACTTTTTCCAGACACGCAGTAGAGAGAAGCAACCTAGAACTAAGGAGAAACTTCCTGACAGTTAGAACAATTAACCAGTGGAACAACCTGCCTCCAGAAGCGGTGAATGATCCAACACTGCAAGTTTTTAAGAAGAGACTGGACAGCTATTTGTCCGAAATGGTATAGGGTTTCCTGCTTGACCAGGGGGTTGGACTTGATGATCTCCAAGGTCCCTTCCAACTTTATTATTATTGTTGTTGTTGTTGTTATTTTCATACTTTTAAGATTCCTTTCATTTTTGAAGTATTAACTGATATTGTCAGATGTGTCACATTATATATTACATTACTTAATATGCCATGTGGATGGGGTTGATATAAATTCCACAATAAGATAAATGATTGACAGTATTATCAATATAAAAGGAAGAGGTTCCTCCAACTGCCAGTGATGAAATTCATAGGAAAGCAGTAGATTCCTTTTTAAATTGTATTAAGTGGAGATTGAGATTTAATAGGGAGTTTGAATTTGGATTCATGTATTAAAGATCTACAATACTTCCAACTCTATGGTTCTGTGAAGCTTCACTACTGTAGCACATTTTCCTCAGCTATCACTGCTAAAACATTTTTAAGTTTTAATTAGGCAAGATTAGAGCTCCATCCCTTTGCACTTCAATTATTGATGGGCATCCTGTAGAAATCTATTTGCTGAGCACTTAGGACACTAGCAATAGAAGAACATCTGTAACCTTACCAGCCTCAAGAAAAAAAAGAATTTACTTTTTACACAGAAAGTGGAGAAAAATAGTGATACCTTCAAGAAAGACAGTGCATAGAAGACAACTTGAGGTGATTCAACATTTGCCCAAAGAACCTGCAGTTGTTTTAAACACTGTTGCTATAATCTTTTTTTCAAAGACAAAGGAAGAACAGTTTTCTGATATTAGGGAGGCTGAAGTAGTCCTACTCTACCAAACTTGAGCATCTATGATGCAGTTACTGCCTCCTGAAATTATTAATGATGGCGTAGTATAGGGGATAAAGATTCAAATGATGTTCTAGTCCAGGGGTAGGCAAATTTGGCTCTTTTATGACTCGTGGACTTCAACTCCCAGAGTTCCTGAACCAGCATGGCTGGCTCAGGAATTCTGGGAGTTGAAGTCCACAAATCATAAAAGAGCCGAGGTTGCCTACCCCTGTACTAGTCTGTAGCAATATGAAAATATTTTTATTAGTATTTTATTAGTTTTCTAATTTTACATTTAGGTATTTAAAAAGCAATGTGGTAACTGGGTTAATCAATAATTCAATAACATACAAAACTCTTTAGTACAAATCTCAAGTTACAACATCAAATATTTCCTCTCTTTTTCCCTTAATATCTACTATCTCGTATTTAAGCTAATACAGTTCTTATTATATCAACTAAGTAAAAACATCATTATTACATTTATCAATAAATTTTTAGCTTATACATATCTTAATTACTTTTACATTCAATCTTTATAGACAATCAATGTCCTGTTATTGGTTTTTTCCCAATTTTTAGTCTCCAGTCAATATTCAAATTTAACATTTGATATTTATAATTTCCAGGCTTTAGATAACCAAAGTTTCCCTTATCTCAATTCCTAACAGAATCTAATATTCAAAATACACATCTTATCTATTTGAGTATAATCTTGTTCTATTTTCTAAAAGTTATCTATTTTCCACCATATTGAATCATCTAATTAATAATACAGTATCCCCTTCAATAAATCAAAACCATTATATATATTGTCTAGCTTAATCAATAAATCAAACATATTAATATTTTTTTCTTTTGGGTCTAATTTTTAAGTATTAAACAAATAGAATCCTTATTTTCAACTAGTTTCCAAATATTTTAAATTAAATGACCAAAATTCCTCTTGTCTCAACTTCTCACTTTAACCCTCTAATTAGTAATATGAAATACCCTCTAATAAATCAAAACCCCAATTTTCTTCAGCCTTATTCTGGCTTTCTTCCTTTGCCAACCAGCCTCCCATGTCAGTGCTTTTAAATCAACAAATAGATCTCCCTCTATTATTATATATATATGTTATTTGAAATAAGAGAGACCATTTAGTTGCCATTTTTTGGAAAGGCTAGCCCATTTATGATCACTAGATCGTCTCCTTATTATTCCAATTCCCCATGATTATCCTGATATGTTTATCTTCCATTCAATCTGTTCTTCTTTCTCCTCAAATTTCTTCTGATTTATATAGAAAGTCTTTTCCATTTTCAGTCACTCCCTTTTCTGGATTTTCCATTAACTGTATTTGTTGGTCAATTGAGTCCTCTGTCTTAGTATTTGATTGTTCAACTTCTGTTATCTTCTGCATTGTTAGTTCTTTGGTTGTAGTCAAATTTTGGGTTTGTATATCTAAGCTGGCATCTTGTTTTTTTATGTTGCATCTTATTTTGTCACAAGCTGAAAAAATGGTTTCATGTATTGCTTTCAGCATGGAAAGGATGTTTTCCTAGTCTTCATCCATATTCTCTTAATAGTGTGTTAAATTGAGGACTTTAAAATCAGACATTAAAAATAATTTGTATTATAGGTGGTCTTTATAGTAGAAGTCGTTTGTCAAGTAACTTTATAGTCCAAGGTATTTCATCATCTTATGTAATAATCAATGTTTCTCAGATAAAGAAATAGGAAAACAATTCCCCACATATACTTCTGAAAGGTTTACATTCATAGTTCAAGCAGGCCAGTTATGCCACCCAGAAATTCTCTTTACAGCTGAGTTTCTCACAGGTGGTATCTATCAAGGTAGAAAGAGTTTTATCTGAAGTCTGGACTTCAAGCCAAGTCTCCTTTAGGCAATAACAAATTGTAATACCAAACTTCACCACAAGATGTCACTGATGCCGTTTAAAGTTTTTTAAGTCTACAATTTTTATAATCCTTTTTCTAATTTTATTTCTTTTTTGTAGATAAAAACAAAAGTCTCCAGTAAAAATAAGAAAACTTTGGTCTCCAAGTTTCAGAGACATATAAATCAAATTAGATTAAAATTGTTTTTATAGTGCTTTAATTCCCCTGGGTAGTCAGTCGCCACTGTTTTTAGAGGGTGGGGTAGAAATTCCCTTTCCTCTCTCTTCACAGGGGGAAAAGATACTTTGGGCAGCTTTTACAGGAAAAGAAAATACTTAAGATCTTAAAGAGAAGATCAGATCTCACCCAGTTTCATCTGCATTGCTTTAGAAGTGCTTGATGGTAAGTTTGACTTCGGCTGTCAGCAGCTTAGTGACGAGCCATATTGCTATGGCCGGTCTTTCCTCCACTGGTTTGGAGGGCTGCCCCAGATCAAGCAGAAGGGCTGCCACCCTCCCACAATCAAACGGGGATCCCCTCCTTGTTCGTCGCCCTACAGGGCGACTTTCGACCCTTTCCAGGGTCCCCCAGCGGAACAAAATCGAACGCAGAAGACAGAGCTTGCCTTCCTGCAGCCGCGGCGGTTGCGATGGTAAACTGGAAGTCACAATATGAAAATAGTTTGATGGGGTTATGATTGGATCAGTGAAAACAGGAATTTGCAGTCATCAATTAAGGTTTTTGAGAAAAATATCGAAAAGTATATATTTGCCCAAAATACTCCACTGACTTTGACCATCAAGATGGCAACAAAGTTAAGATGGTGTCCACAACTGTGCAAATGAAAGTTTACCTCTTTTTCTGTACACTGTCTCTATTGACACAAAATAATAATTTGCTGTTAGTTACACAATTAATTACACAATACAAAGATGGTATAGGTTTCCAGCACCCATTCATCCAAAAGAAAATAAATCATTAATTTACATATTTGGTAGAGAAAAAAACAGATTGATTTTTGTGTAAAGCATATTTCTTGGGATTGGTATTCAGGATACCAAAATAACCAAAGAAGTGTTATGCCATCCCAAACTCTACTCATGTTGCATGGAAGTCATGTCAATTATACATTGCACACAGCACTTTTATCACTTTTATCATGTTAGTACCACTACTGTTTCTCTTATGGACACAGCTGCTTCTCAGTTTTAATCTTGATAGTTGGGTTAATGAGGGGTTATTTTCAGCAGCTACTGAGATCATGTAGCTGAGCATTAATAGCAATGCTGTACACTACTGCAGCTACTACTGCACATAAACTGATAGCATTCAGGGTAGAAATGTAGATGTTTAGATTTCTTTTGAGAGAAATGTCTCTTTCCAAATAACATTCATATCCTCAGATTTAATTCCTTCTTTCTAACAGATCCTTATTGCAAAGATCACTAAACTACATTTTCAGCCTAAGGAAAGGGGGAGGGGACATTAGTTGCTACATGTAGAAAGAAAATTCTAGGCAGAATGTGATTTGCCTTATTTTTTGTAGGCAAAAGCAGGGATGGGAATAGTCTAAATTAAGCTGCTTGATTAGAAAAATTAATCTTGTCATTTAGTGTCCCTGTTCCAGAGAACAGGGCCTTTGATTACCCTTCTTGTTTCAGAATATTAAAGCAGAAGGCACTTTTCCAAACAAGAATAGGAGAGAGTGACTGAGAAGAGCACAAGGCCACTCAGCTAATTCAAAACCCAAGACATTTGGCAGGTAACACAGACTATCTCTCAGAATGAAAAGCTATTAGTGAACAAAAAAACCTACAAGTAGCCATATAGTGACTGCCTTTTAGCAACCATTCACAGTTATGACAATAATGAAAAAGTAACTATGCAGCCTGTATGCTTACTTCTCTTCTGTCATGTTGTCATCATATGCTAAATAACAATAAAAGGACTATAAGGGAAAGCTGAACTAGATCATAAACAAAGTTGCAGTTTCATTTCATGACTGCTTCACTTAATGATTAAGTGGCCAATCCCAATTGTGGTTGCTAAACAAGGACTAACTGTAAATGTTTTCCAACGTAGCCTAAAATTTATAAAGCAAAGCCATAAGTCCTGGTCATGTGAATCTGAAAGGGTGCAGGACAAAAATAACAATCTGTTGCTAGTCTGGAACACACTTGAGTTCATCACTTCTTATATATGGAAACAGCCATTGATCCTGATCCATTTCTTATACACATGAATATATATGTCCTTGTGACATCTGAATTATCATTGTATGGATAAACTTATTTGCTTTCAAATGAACAGAAAACTCCCCCAAAATTGGAAAACTAATGCGTGGACCATTTAAGAAGAGGGAAATGGATGTTGTATGAGGGAAAAGGAACCAACTACCTCTTTAAATGTTAATTGAAGGTCTACTGTTAGGAAGCTTATTTCCCTCTATCTGTCATAACAAGTTAAGAAAACAAGGTTATTCAATTAAAATTATACTCTCCAAGTATTTTAAAAACATGTCAGAAATAAGAATGCTAATATATTTTTCTGATTATAGATTTCATTTTACTGAAAATTGAGCTTTGTGTTAAATTGCTTATTGTCAAACATTTGTCATCGTGTTAAATATTTCTGTTTCTTTAAAATTAGGAAAATTACACAGCTGAGACTTTGGAAATAGCTATCCAATGAGAGATACTCTGGTTCATTTTATTTATGTTATTGTCATAAATTCTTGAGCAGATCTGAGTGTATAAGAGAAGGGGTGTTGTCTTACCTCAACGCCTTTTCTCAGCATGGTGGTGTAGAATCCACTGGATTGGGTTATTTCAGCCCTCCTGCTCAGAGAGACTAGGAAAAAAGCTTTAGCCACGCCTTCCCCTGGGTGTGTCTCCCAGTTTTTTACGAGGCAAGGTAGCTAAGTTCGGATACCGTGGCTCCAAAAAAAGGTAAGAGAGTAACAGAAGAGGGGTGCCCTCCACGCAAGCCTAGCCCGTTGTTTAAGGGAGGGAGTGGATTCTACACCACCATGCTGAGAAAAGGCGTTCAGGTAAGACAACGCCCCTTCTCCAGCATGGTGGATGTAGAATCCACTGGATTGGGACATACCAAAGCCCCCCATGTCCCCCAGGGTGGGAGGTCTAGGCTGGCGTCTCTCTGGAAGTAACCACCTGTTGAAGGACCCGTCTGCCAAACGCGGCATCCGCCATGGCAAACCTGTCAATCTTGTAATGGGTAATGAATGAGGACGGAGACGACCAGGACGCCGCCCTACAAATTTCCTCTACGGAGGCCTGGGTGGCCCAGGCCGCGGAAGTTGCTGCGCTATGTGTGGAGTGAGCCGTGATACGTGATGGGACGGGCAGCGACTGCGAGACGTACGCCCTAGCTATGCAGGCCCTGATCCACCTGCCAATGGTAGCGGAAGATACCTTGCGGCCCATGCCAGATGGTTGGAAGGAGACAAACAAGGCCTCGGACCTAAGGAAGGGACCTGTGCGCTTTATGTAAATGCGCAGAGCCCTGCGCACGTCCAGTTTATGCCACTGGTGTTCTAGTCTATGGGTCGGAGTAGGACAGAAGCTGGGTAGTACGAGATCCAATGACCTGTGAAAGCTGGTGTTAACCTTGGGGATGAATGAGGGGTCTAATCTGAGGACCACTCTGTCTTGGTGGAAGATACACAGGTCCTCCCAAACTGACAGAGCGGCCAGCTCTGAAATCCTTCTGGCTGAGGTAATGGCTATTAGGAAAGCCACCTTCAAGGATAGGAAGTGTAGAGAACATGATTGCAGGGGCTCGAAGGGAGCCTCCGTTAGGGCCTGTAATACAGTGGGTAGGTCCCAGGATGGGTATCTATGCACCGGGGGTGGACCGGAGTTTGCCGCCCCCTTGAGGAAGGCAGAGATCACTGGGTGGTGAGAGAGGAGACCCCAATTGTCACAGGTGAGGACCGTGGATAATGCCGCCACCTGTCTGCGGATGGTGTTGGTGGACAATCCCTTGGACATGCCGTCTAGCAGGTAGTCTAAGATGTTTGGGACGACTACTGAGAGGGGATCCAACCCCTGTGGGGAGCACCACTGGCAGAAGTTTTGCCAGGTTGCATCGTAAATCCTGTTCATCGAGGGGCGTCTAGAGGCCTGAATCATAGCAATTGCCTCTGGGGAGTAGGCCTGCTTAGTTAGACACTCCCGCTCAAGTGCCAAGCGGCTAATTGCAGCCACTGAGGGTCTGGGTGGCGGAGCTCCCCCTGAGAGAGGGCCACTTTGTTCGGTGGGAGCCTCCACGGAGGGGACAGGGACAGATCCACTAGATCTGCAAACCACGGGCGCCGAGGCCAATATGGTGCAACCAAGATTACTTCCGCTCGCTCCAGTAACAGCTTGCGGATGGTGGCCTGGATCATGGGGAGGGGAGGGAAGGCGTACAGCAGCCCCTCAGGCCACCTGCACCGTAGGGCGTCCGTCCCCTTGGCCCCTCTGGTCGGGAACCTGGTGAAGAACCTGGGGAGTTGGGCTTTGGCCGGGGAGGCAAAGAGGTCCAGGCATGGCTCGCTGAACCTGGACCCTATCATGTCGAATACTCTGGTGTCCAGTCGCCACTCTGCGTGGTCCACGGTTACCCTGCTCAGCGAGTCTGCCTGCCGGTTTGCCTCCCCCGAGATGTGTTCCGCCTTTATCGACCTCAGGTGGGTCTCTGCCCACAGCCCCAGTTCCTTGGCCTCCTGGAGGAGGGCCCAGGAATGTGTGCCCCCCTGCTTGTTGACATGGGCTTTGGCCGCCACGTTGTCGGTCAGGACTAGGACATGCTTGTCTGATACTAGTGGAGAGAAGTGGAGGAGGGCCAGGTGGATGGCCCTTAGTTCTAGCCAGTTTATGTTCTGCTTCAGGTCCGCCCTGGACCAACGCCCCTGTGCCAGCTGTGTTTGGAGGCGAGCACCCCAGCCAAACAGACTGGCATCTGTCGTCAGCACTACCCTGGAGGGTTCCTTGAATACGGTCTCCTTGGACATGGCTGCGAAAACCCACCACTGGAGGGACGCGAAGACGTTGTGTGGCACCTGGACCTTCTGGGGAGAGGCGCTGAGGTTCTGTTTCTGAAAGGGGAGGAGGAACCACTGGAGGGTCCTCGAGTGGAGCCTTGCCCACGGGACTATCCCCATGCAGGATACCATCTTTCCCAGGAGCTGGGACAGCTGCACCAGGGGAACCCTTTTCGTGCCCCGGATCTGGGATATCAATTTCCGGATGCTCCGCTGTCGCTCCTGGGACAGGTAGACCCTGCACCGTTCTGAGTCTATCAGTGCCCCCAGGTGGGGGAGTCGCTTTGAGGGGGAAGTGTGGCTTTTCCCGAAGTTCACTGAGAACCCGTGGGACTGGAGTACCTGGATGGTGGTCCTCAGGTCTGCTTGCGCCGACCGAATGGATCTGGACTGGACGAGGATGTCAACCAGGTAGCACTGCACGGGCACCGGCATCATCCGGAGGTGGGCCGCCAGTACCGCTAGCACCTTCGTGAAGACCCTTGGGGCCGAGGAGAGCCCGAACGGGAGGCCCCGGTACTGGTAATGCCGGCGCGCGTAGCAGAAGCGCAGGAACCTGCGGTGGTCCTGGGAGATTGGAATGTGAAGATAGGCCTCTGTGAGGTCTATGGAGGAGAGGAGATCCCCCTTCCTGATGCTGGCCAGTATTGACCTTAGGGTCTGCATTTTGAACCGTCGGTACACTAGGAACCGGTTCAGGCCCTTTAGGTCTAGAATCGCCCTCCACCCTCCTGATGCCTTGGGGACCACGAACAGGATTGAGTAGAAACCTGTCCCAGTCTGGTCCCCCGGTACGGGCTCTATGGCCCTGATGTCCAGGAGGTGTTTGATGGCAGAGGATACCAACTGTGCCTTGGAGGGGTTTCGCGACACCGGGCACTGGAGGAAGTGATCGTGTGGGATCGCCTCGAATTCGAGTGCTAGGCCTCGCCTGACTGTGTCTCTGACCCAGGAGTCAGAGGTGGTCTGCTCCAGACCTGATAAAATCGCTCTAGACGCCCCCTATTGGGATCTCCCCGAGGGAGTCACTTGGTTCGGTGGAAAGGGCAGCCTCCCAACCCCCTGAAGGGGCGTTTAGTCTGAGTCTGGCCCCTGGGTTCTGTGTTTTGGCGGTCCTGCTGATGGTCCTGTCTCTGGGGGAAGGAACGTGAACCTCTGGGCCCATCCCAGGACTGCCCTGTCCGAAAGGGCTGCCGCCACTCCCAAGGACCCGCGGGGCGTGAGGCCTGTCTGCGGGAGTCCGGCTGCTGCTGTCTATTGGCCTTTTTTGAAGGGTGGGCAATGACTTTACATTTGTCCCTACCCTCGACCACATGTGGGTCAAGGATGGAGCCAAACAGGTCCTTGCCTGTGTACTTGGCCGAGGAGAGGCGGCACTTTGCCCGTAAGTCCGCCCTCCAGTGTTTCAGCCACAGGAGCCTGCGGGAGGCCACTGTGGCCCCTATTGAGCGGGCTGAACACTTGGCCAAGTGGAGAGAGGCATCGGCCATATACTGTGAGGCCCCTATCAGTTTGACAAGTGTCTGGTGCACTCTGACCTGCTCTGGCGGGGTTGTGGCCTGAAGTTCCCGGAGCCACATGATGGATGTCCTGGCAAAGAAGGAGGTACCTGTAGCAGCCTTAATGGCCTGACCCGAGCTCAGGTGTGCTCTTCTGTAGTTGGCCTCGAACTTCTTATTGTCTGCTGTGAGGAACTCTGTCATGTCTCCTGAGGCAGCAGAATTTGAGAACAAGGTAGTTAGCGGAGAATCTACTGACGGGACCTCTAGTAGGGAAGCGAAAGACGGGGCCACATTACAGAGCTTCCTTTCCACTGTGCTTTCCCTGGGAATGGTGGACAGAGAGGCCCACTGGGCCTCCACCGCGTCCTGGAACACGAAGGGACAGGGAATCTGTTTGTGTTCCACTACCTTCACCTTGAACAACGGATTTGACTCCTTGTCTGCTAAGGTGGAGGGTTTCTCCTCCTGCACAGAGGTTAAAGAGGCAGTGGAGCATGCCTTTGAGAGTAAGGAAGTAAAGATGGAGTGATCGAGGAGGCAGGAGGCAGAGGCCTGATCGGGTTCTGCCTCCTCCTCGTCTGACATGGGGGTATCTGCGACGTCTAAGTCCTCGGACTCCCCCTCCCCCATCTGGGATGAAGCCTCCGAGATAACAGATTCCGGAGCTGGAGAGTGGTCCTGCTGAGGGGGAGGACCAGTGGGAGGAGAGGGGACCTGAAGGGGAACCTGTGGGATCCTTGGTGGAGTCATGAATTGTGTGAAGGCGTGCTGCATGAAGGCCTGGAATTGGGCCTGTGACCATGCGGACCCCTGGGCCCCAAGGGTTGCCCCTACCAACGCTGGGGCAATAGCCACTTGGGGGCCCTGCTGAGGAGGAGGGGAGGAGTGAGAGGTGCCTGCCCGTTCGGTTTCCCCCAGAGGAGTGGTAGTCCAGGCAGCATTTGGTTGGGAAGGCTCCAGAGTATTGGTATCCAGTGGGGCAGGGGGAACCGGATCGGCCCCACTGGATAGGAGCCGCTGTGCTTTGGAGAATTCCCTCTCCAATGCCTGGTGCCTCCTCGAGGCCACTCTCTCCGCTGACTTAGAGGTCTCCTTGGAGGTATGATGCTTGGTTTTGGCCTTCTTCTTACCTCCTGCATTTAAATCAGTTGCCCTGCGCTTTGGTTGCGCGGTGGGGGCACTTGGCGTAGTCATTGGCGAGGAACTGTCTGCCATTACCGCTAGTCAAGCCTGCAGAAGGGTGACTAGTGGGAGGGAATTGGAAACTAAGGCCGCAGAACAATGTTCAGGGAAAAGACACAGCCGCCCTTCACTCTGAATCCAGAAGAGGCGAGGCAGATCAGCCGGACAGGTTGTACGCCTGTCCTATAGGCCATGTGGCTAAAGGCCACGGCTATGGTAAACAGGCGGCCTGCGAAAACCCTCACTCCTGCCGGGGCCTAGGTGGCCAGGGCCCACGGGGTACTGCCTCCTCCAGCAGCCCTGGAATGATGTGTCTTATGATCCCTGTTGTACCTTGGGGAAGGAGGGGAGCCTACCGAAAGGTATGATCGGCCGGGTGTTCCTGTGCTAACGGAGGGAGCCCGCCGATGGCCTTGGACGCCGGGGTTTCGCGTCGGAGGCTCTCCCTGGTTGGGCCTGACACCTTAGGCCAAGACGAGGGGTTCTGCGGACTGGGCCTTGCAGGCCTGAGATCAAAGATGGCTACCGCCGCCGCCCGGGTACTTGGAGTGGCGGGAAACTGAGACCATGCGGTCCTAAGATGGCAGCCGCCTGTTTCCAAGCCCCTAAGTTATGGAAAGAGGCGATTTCCTCCCCCCCGAGAAACAACGGGCCCGGGGTGAAGGGAGCGGCCCGGAGTGAAGCCTCGCTCTCACCGCTCTTCCCCCCCACCAGATTACTTGCATGTGGAGAAGGAGCCCGGTGCGCGATCCTCGACAACGGAGCTCCGCGTCCAGATCAGGCATCCGCCGGCGTCCACTGTGTCTCCCTGCCGGTTTTGCTGCAGCTAGCCCGGTGGTCTGGAGGGACCTCGGAGAGGCCCGAGGCGGCTGCTGGCTTTCCCGCCGGCTTCAGCCGCTGGAAATGTCCCTCGTTGTCCCCGTGCCTCTTGTCGGCTTTGCTGCAGCGAGCCCGGCAGTTTAAAAGACCCAGGGGAGAGCGGAGGCGGCTGCTGGCTTCCCCGCCGGTTTCCTGCCGGTGGGGATCGGTCCGTGCTGGAGCCAGCTGGCTCGAAAATCAGGACCGGATTGCTACTCCTGGATGGATCTAAGATTTTTTAAAAGGCCTAAATTTGAAATATTTTTGGAGTTTGCTGGTCAAATTTGAGATTAAGATTAAGACTACGGAGCCAACCAAAAAGGTGTCTGCTCTGAGCTCGAGACTAGGAAAAAACTGGGAGACACGCCCAGGGGAAGACGTGGCTAAAGCTTTTTTCCTAGTCTCTCTGAGCAGGAGGGCTGAAATAACCCAATCCAGTGGATTCTACATCCACCATGCTGGAGAATGGTGGCGAACAGGGCTAGGATTTGTACAATTTTTTTATGAATGCACATTGCTTTTTTATTTCTTCCACTTTACAGTATCATCAAATCATAAAATAAACTTATCAATGCTGACAAAGATTTACGTAAACTGAAAATTATTTACGTAGACACTGAGTTAATAAAAGGCATTCATGATAGAAACATGTGATTCAGAGTCTGATTCAAATTAACTTCAGGAAGGAAGAATATATTACTACTCGGTATACACAATGATCATTCCATGTTGATTACCTAAGCTGAATTCTTAGTATATTTTCTGTTCCAATCTCTCCTGTCCAGCCAATTACAAAAAGTAATCACTCAGCAATGAGATATGGGATTAATTGCCACTGTCCAAGAAAACAGCCCTGCTACTGTTTACCTAACGTCACTCCTTTAAATTCATTAGAGCTCTTCCATAGTTGGTGAGGCCATATATTTGGGGCTTCACTTGCATTGTGGATGCTTTGGGCAGCTTGAAGAGGCAAAATCAATACCTTAGTTTCAGGGAAATTAAAACATCCATTACATCCCTTAAAACTCATGAAATCCCTTCCAAAAGTGGACTCTATCCCCAATTGCAGTTAAGTTAGACACAAAGTCTAGTGTGGCTCTCAAGGTGACTACAATTCCAAAGCTCAGATCTAAATTCAGTTTCAAGATCTAAATTCTAGGGACTACAATGACAGAATAAATAAATATGTCCATGGTTAACAATTTGGCTGATAGTGAGACAACTGAGAAATACACAGTATATTGACACTCTTTATTGCTAGAATAATTAATTTCTTTTTAGTTGCCACCTTTTAGAAGACCCTCCTAAAATATTATTCAACATCTGAAATCAGAAAAATCTGTAAAACAAGGATAAAAATGTTAATAAACATAATGATAATGATAATGATAATAATAATAACAACAACAACAACAACAAATAACCAGTGAGCCAGCTTGGTCTAGTAGTTTGAGCACCAGTCTAGAAAGCAGGAGACTACAAGTTCAAGTCCCATCTTAGCCATGAAAGCCAGTTGGGTGACTTTGGGCCAGTCATTCTTGCTCAGTCCAACCTACTTCACAGTGTTGTTATGGGGACAATAGGAAAAGGAAGGTATATTGGATAGGTTTCCCACCTTGAGTTATTGGCAAATGTAAGAAAGGCAGGATACAAATAGACATTCTCTGATATCCAAACATGATATTTACTGGATGTGATCAAGCAGAGACTAAGAAGTCATTTGTTGGGAGTACCCTAATTTTGATTCATGCAATGATAAGGGGGTAAATAGAGTGGTCTAAATTGTTCTTTCTGGTTCTATTTTTATCTAAAAGCCTAGGTGCAATGGGAGTCACTTGACAGTGAGAAGGGTGATATATATATATTTAATTAATAAATAAATACATTTGTTTTTCATGCTCCTTTGAAGATCTGTAATGATAGAGGTTATCAATTAGAAAAAGAATTTGACAAATTTTATTTTTACAAGCAAGCACATAACTATGACTTCCAGAATTTGAAGAGTTTGGTATGCAAACATAATCCTTTCAATAATGTTGATTTAAACTCTGCATGGGTTTAAAAGTTAATACCAACACTTTATTAATCCTGGTCATCACACATCACCACCAGAAAGCTTTCCCTCAGTGATTATATCTTCTTTCAGAGGGTTTAGGAAATATTGCAAGATCCCATATTCCCTAAAAACCCATTGAAAAAGCAGCAACTTTCAAGCAAAAGCTCTTTGGCAAAAGATGGGTTCATCTGTCAAACAAATATTATGATCCTTGAATTTATTCAGGCAAATCACAGGACTCAGTGTATAAAATAAGGTTTTAATAAAATATTTTATCACGGAATGTATTATTACAAACAGTGATGGATATCATTTAGAATAAATTATGAATATAAGTCATTCTAAAGGATGCAACAGTGCTTCAATAAAGCACCAAAATTCCATTCTGAGAAATACGGTAGCACTAAAACCTGGCTTCTACAGCACTACCATGGAAACAGCAAACTATGCGTTTATGCTACCAGACCCCTTTGCAAGTAAAACGTCTTTCTTCTTTCAAGAAAGAAGACATCTACCTCACATCACACCATTCCAAAATAATTAAATGATTTAATATTTTCTGCCAGAGAAGGAGACAGGCTTGCTGTTTCCTAATTGTTAATGTTGAATAGTTTCTTCAAAAGATAATGGAGAATATGTCTTTCTGTTTTCCAGTTCTACCTTAACAAGGAGCCCATTTTTTGACAAAATCTTTGTGTTCATTCATACATACAATTACTAAGCACATTTTAGATGTGCAAAGTGTATAAATGCAATCTGTGCAATTAAAGTCTAGTTATCATACCAGCCCACGAAGTTGGATAACTGGCAGAATCATGGTTAAGCTAAACATGGATGAATGCATATGCAAACACAGACAACATGTATTAGGGAATATTCTCCAAAGCCACACATGAATTTGTTCTTGGCAAATGCTTTCTTCTCTTTGGAACAGAGAACCATCTTTTAAGTCATATTAGGATGTAGAAAATTCCCCCTCTTAAGCTGCTTTATCTAGTATCTCATTTCTTTGCCCTTATGAGTTTTAAAACAAGATACTAATTTTTTAAAAAAATAAGGAAAATTTGGAAATATTACTAAATGCCCAAAATACAGAATCTATAATGTACCCTAAAATATGCTAAAATTAGATATGTGCCTAAATAATTTTTAAACATAGTTTACCAAAATAAACAAACTAAGGTATATTGGCCTTTTTAAAAAGTAAGCATAAATGCATATGAAGACCACTACTAGATACATCTGAAAGTCCAACCACATTTAACATTTGTTCCAATGAACTATTGCTACTGTTCAGAGTTGAAAAGACCTCACAGAGGGTTATTATTTTAGGAGTTTCCCCCAAAAAAGTAATATCATTTCAACCACATGACTCTCCAGTTGAAAGAAACAGCATGAGTTACACCTTTTGCACACACAAAATTGAGAAAACCACAATTTCTGTGACAACTTCCTATTATCTACCTAATAAAGCCAAGATTTAGTTATATGTTCTTACTAAATTAGGATGTGTACAGCAAACAATAGAAGTAGTGAAATAATGAGATACTATTATGCATAATTATAATGACCATCTTGTCCATAATCCATCCAGGGTGAACCATACTAAGTAGTACAAGTCAGAAATCTGATCCTATATTACTTTGGTAATCCTTGAAGATTTTTTTAATTTCAAAAATTATCCATGTGTTTGGTGCTGCAGTTGTTAAGCAACATTATTTTAAACTAAATTATTTAGCTTAAATAAATTAACAATTTTAAAGAGCCAGTTTGGTCTAGTGTTTAAGATACCAGACTAGAAAGCAAGAAACTGTGAGTTTGAGTTCCACCTTACCCATGAAAGCCAGCTGGGTGACCTTGGGCCAGTCATTTTCTCTCAGTTCAGCACACCTCACAGAGTTGTTGTTGTGGAGAAAATAGGAGGATGAAGATATGTTGGATATGTTTGTGGCCTTGAGTTATTTATAAAAATAATAAAGGCAGGATCTGTCTATAATATGTGTTGTATGTGCGCACAGGAGTTTTCTTATAAAAGAGAGTTAGGTACTTGTCTCATTTTTCAAAATGTAGATTTTGATTCAGCAAATGTCTGACCGGAGAATAGTAAAGCAAAAATACATCATTAATATCTTCTTGTTCATTTGTGTTCACTACCTAGGGGATGGATGGATGGATGGATGGATGGATGGATGGATGGATGGATGGATGGATGGATGGATGGATGGATGGATGGATGTTGTGCAATTATGAGCAATGAAAATGAATCAGTGCACTATCACAGAAAGCCTGATTATTAGATTCTTATATTTAAATAAGTACTGTCATATTAAACTACAGGCATTGAAAAAAATCCCAGGGAAAATAAGGAACACTTTTCAAGGTTACTATTTAAAAGTTGATTGTATAGTCTTGCCCTGCCTGGTATGTTTATGTAAAGGAGCGACAGAAGGTGAAACAAGGAAAGAATATACAGGTACTGCATATGCACAAGAAACACAAGTGATCCATTTATCAAGTCTCCATGGAAATGTACACATCTATTCATACAGACTGAAACATATATTCCACTAAATACATTGGCTCACTGGTAAAGCTTTTAATTTTTAATAGAATATGCTTTCACGGAGAGCTCTGTTGAATTTTCATTTACTTTAGTATATATTTATCCTCTGAATTCTTTAGTATCACATTAACAATTCACCTGTTATCAAGTTCTTACTAAAGAAGCTTATTCACATCTATGTTCATTCAAGAGGAAGAATTACATTTTTTCAGCAACAAGAGAGACACTCTGTCATCCACCAACCACCTTTGGTTGTAAAAATCCAATCCTTCTCCCAGCTGTACTGCACCCATAAAAAGCACAGGCATACAAACACATATCTTGTCAGCAGAGAAGATAACTGGCATAAAGCAGCAAGATAACCTGTACAATAAGACACGGGATGTCATGAAGGCTAAAAAAAAAATAACTGAAACATCAAGAAAAAAACTGTCTTGTGTTGTAGGAGAAAACGGATAAATAAAACAGCTTTCTCCCAACAAAAGAACAACTTTCTCACAAACTGCATTTTTTATATAATGAACTATGAATAAAGCTATAAGGGCAAAGAAATCTGTGCAACAAGAATTAAATCAGCAAAGATGATATTTTAAAAAAAAAATCCTACTGAAGCAAGTAAATAGAAGCCACATTGTTCTATTCTATATACAGCCATCTTGGTGTCTGATGTATGTACAGAGAACATTATATATACATATAATATTCTTAATTAAACTTTTAATAAAATGTGGTGTATAATTGATACTGGTCCTGTGCTTGGATTGCTTAACATTCTACTAAATTGATCTTGCAGTAAAATCTTGATGTGTTTGAATGTAAAAAATAAAACAAATTAATTTTTCATGTAACAATATGAGCTGAGTATGTGATCTCAACAGTTGGTCTAAAAACCCAGCTGCAAAATATGAGAAATTCCATGGAACAGATGAACAACAACAACAACAATAATAATAATAGTAATAACAATAATAGAGTTGGAAGGGACCTTGGAGGTCATCTAGTCCAACCCCTGCTCAGGCAGGTAACCCTATACCATTTCAGACAAATAGCTGTCCAGTCTCTCCTTAAAAACTTCCAGTGTTGGAGCATTCACCACCTCTGGAGGCAGATTGTTCCACTGGTTAATTGGTCTGTCAGGAAGTTTCTCCTTAGTTCTAGGTTGTTTTTCTCCTTGATTAGTTTCCATCCGTTGCGTCTTGTCCTGCCTTCAGGCACTTTGGAGAATAGCTTGATTCCCTCTTCTTTGTAGCAGCCCCTGAGATACTGGAACACTGCTATCATATCCCCCCTCATCCTTCTCTTCATTAAATTAGACATACCCAATTCCAGCAACCGTTCCTTATATGTTTTAGCCTCCAGTCCCCTAATCACCTTTGTTGCTCTTCTCTGTACACTTTCTAGAGTCTTGCTACGAAGAGTGGCAAACAATAGCAGAAACCAGGGACTTGTCTGCTTAGATGTCCATGGGCAAAACCAAGTGCAAAAAAGTGGAGTATAGCCGAAACTTCAGCAAATCAGTGCTATGAAGGACACAAATTGCAGGCTGAGTATGCAGAAGCTCTGATACATTTTACAGATTGCAGAAAACTCCTAGAAATGGGAAAAGAGGATTAAGCTGAGTTGGAATAATGTAGCAAGGACAAATGCTGGCAACAAGAAACTGTTGCTAATATCTTCACCTCAAAGGAAGTGATTCTAATCTTATCATCACTAAGCTATGGAAATGAGCTTTACATTAGGCTGTCTTTGTAAACTACTGGGAAGCTATAATTAATGCAAAATGCAATCACCTGCATACTAGCAACTGAGAACTGATGCAGCAAAACAAAAACAAAAAAAACAGTGTCACAGGTGTTGCATCAGATTCATCAGTTACTGGCAATGGTCAGAAAATAAATTTAATAAATTATTATTACATTGTAGATAGCAAACCAGTTCTAAAAATTTGCCAAGAGAATTGCAGGAGAATTGTGTGGGCAGCTGCTAGGAGTCACCACTGATTTAAAGGTAGTGAGTGCTCTGCTTGTTCTTGTGTTGAGGATAAGGCCTATGTTCTGTTCTGTGCGCTGGTAAGGCATTGAGACGAGGCAGGAGTAGCAACAGTTGCTTCATTATTCAAGCTTCAACAGAACAACACAAAATGGTGCGGATCCCTTTTATACCCTTTTGCAGGGAACAGCATCAGCCAATAAATGCAACGTATTTTCCCACTTTGCACATGCGCAATAGGCTGGAGACAGCCTGTCTGGCCCGGGCAGGCCATGTGGTCTGCCCGGGTCTCTCTGCAGCTTCCTGCACCTGCTCTGTCAATCACAGGCCCAGGACATAACATCCCTCCCCTCTTGGTTCAAAAAAATAGATACTACTATTTCAACTACTACAAGGTCACTCTTTCGAGCGTGTTCTTATTTCTAGGAAACCTATGCCTGCCAGCTTACTGACAGGAACCTTACATAATCTTGTAAGAACTTTGGAGGGCTTCTGACCTGCTCCGAGCATCTCAGAGCTGCTGCAAGTGCCTGGTCTGCAAGTTCACCTGCCAGGCTCGGCAGACTGGGACTTTGAGGCCCGATTGATGCAGACGAACCCGCATCTTGCTGGCTGGCCTGGTCCGGTAGGCCTAACCCTTTGTCCATTTGACTTCAGCTGGCTCTTTCCGGTAAGCCTAGACCAGAGTTCCTTGGTGGGGTGGAATTCCCCAGGTCCGTGAGAGACCGTGGTTGGGAGCACTGTTCCGTAGGCACAAGGCCTGAAGTAGGTGTGGCCTGAAAAGTCTATTGTATTTAATGTCCCATGGACCCAGTGCCAAAGTCAGGAGCCGTGTCATTGGCAAAACCCCTATTTGGAGAGTGCAAACCCCCCCTTTCGCAGAGAGGCTGAAATCCATGATTGTGATCATGGTCCTCTTCCCCCCCCCCCCGAGAGCAGAGTCAGGAGCAGAAGGTAGGTAGCCTCCATCACAGTTGGTTGATGTGCCGACACAGCACGCGACCATTTTCCAAGGCCACTTCATATGACAGTGGCCCAGTGACTTTGCAGACCACTGCTGTCACCCAGAGATGTCCAGGGCCATAGTTCCTTGCCCAAACTGGATCGCCCACCTGTAGTCTCCTCAGTGCCTGTGGCTGTGACACCTGTGAAGCTACCTGGTCTGGGTGCAACATTTCTAGTTTGGTAATGAGACAGCGACCCCAGCAGAGTTCAGCTGGGCTCTTGCCTGTAGCTGTGCAAGGTGTGATGCATTGGCAAAGAAGAAAATCAGCTAACCTGTGGTGCCAGCTTCCGTGAGTGAACCTCAAGGCGTCTTTGGTTGTGCACACCATGTGCTCAGCTTGGCTGTTGGAAGCCGGATGAAAGGGTGCCGAAATAGCATGACAAATCATGTTGGCTTTCAGGAAAGCCTGGAACTCCAAAGAGGTGAATTGAGGTCTGTTGTCAGAGACAAGAACATCTGGCAGCCCATGAGAGGTGAAGATCCCCCTCAGCACCTGGATGGTCCTGGCAGTAGTCATGGTGGACATTTTGAACGACCTCTAGCCATTTAGAGTGACTGTCCACAACAATGAGGAAGAATTGCCCCTGAAAGGGGCCAGTGTAGTCGATATGAATCCTTGACCAAAGAGCATGTGTGTCCTCCCACCTATGCACAGGAGCCTGTGGCATTTCAGGCCTGGACTTTGGCAAATGTGGCACCCTGGACCTGGGTCTCAATCTCCTTATCAAGCCCAGGCCACCAGAGATAGCTGCACGCAAGCGCCTTCATCCAGACTATTTCCAGATGTCCCTCATGCAGAGACTGCAATATTCCAGTTCTCAATGAGGTTGGGATCGCTACCCTGCTACTCCACACGACACAACCCTTAAAGGTAGAAAACCCATGCTTCCTTTTCCAAAAACTCTGGAAATTGGTGCCAGGACATGTGTCAGGCCATCCTGACAGCACCTAGTTCAACATGTGTGTTAGCATGTTATCAGTGGCTGTTTCTGCAGCCACATCCCCTGCATTGAGGGGAGACTCAGGCAAATCCTGGATAGCCAGGATGTGGTTAGCTGGAGCAGCATCTGATTCTACAAGCTGTAGAGGCAACCTACTGAGGCCATCTGCATGGCCCATTTCTTTGCCTGGTTTGTGAACCAGGGAGTAGGCATATGCAGAAAGGAAAACTGACCACCTCAACATTCTTGGAGAAATTATGTGTGGGGTTTGCTTGTTCGTTGTGAATAACCCCAGCAATGGCTTGTGGTCTGTAAAGACCGTGAAGTGGCGACCATACAAAAAGTCATGGAGCTTTTTTATGCCAGCCACTAGGGCCAAGGCTTCCTTGTCTAGCTGTGCGTAATTACGCTCAGCAGAAGACAGAGTCCTTGAATAGTAGGCTACAGGAACTTGTGTTCCATCAGCCTTGAGGTGATTTAAGACAGCCCCAATCCCATAAGGGGATGCATTGCAGGCTATACACACCAGCAGCTGCTCATTGAAATGAGCGAGAACAGCATTTGAAGACAACAATGCCTTGACCTCAGCAAAGCTCCTTTCGTGGACTTGTGTCCACTTCCATGGAGCCTGTTTATCCAAGAGCCAGTTTAACGGCTCTGTCACTGCAGCCTTGTGAGGGAGGAAGGAATGGTAAAAATTTAGAAGCCCAAGGAAGGTTTGAAGCTCACTCTTAGACTTGGGACTTGGGGCCTGCTGAATCGCTTTGAGCTTGGACTCAGCAGGATGGATGCCTTCGGCATCTATGCGAAACCCCAGGAATTCAGTGGAAGTTACTCCAATTTTGCATTTTTCCTGCTTAAGTTTCAGCCCCGCTTCACAGAAACCCAGCAAAACAGACCAAAGCCTTTCAGACAGGTTTTTGATTGATTCCCCTGTGATGAGGACATCATCAAAATATGGGCAAACTCCCGGAATGTTACGGAGCGTTCACTCCATCACGCTTTGGAAAATGCCAGGAGCTATATTACCCCCAAACTGCAATCTTCTGACTTTGAAAGCTCCCTGGTGCGTTACGATCGTCTGGTCCTCTGCCGTTGCATTATCAACTGGTAGCTGTTGATAGGCCTGAGCCAAACTCAGCCTCCTTTAAGTGAGGCCAAAATGTGGCTCACCACAGGCACCGGATAAGAGTGCTGCTGTAATGCTTTGTTTAGCGTGCATTTATAGTCAGCACAAATGCAGACTTCCCTGTTGGCCTTGAGTGGCATGTCTATGGGTGTTTCCCATGGACTGCTATCTACAGGTTCCAAAATACCTTGCTGCAGCAGTTTATCCAGCTCAGCATTTATCTTTTGCTTAAGCGCAAAGGGCACCCAAAGAGGCTTAATCCTAATCGGTGCAATGGAGGGATCTAATCGCAAAGCAATTGGAGGCCCCTTGTACGATCCTAGTTCTGGGCTGAACACATCAGCAAACTCCTTGCAAAGTTCCGCAAGACCTGCTGTTTGCAAGCTGTGTAACCCAGTCTCTTGAATCCCAAGTGCCTTGAACCAATCAAGTCTGATTAGACTTGTGTGGTCACCTTCAACCACAACAATGTCCAGAAACCCTTCAAAATTCCTACGCTGCACTCTGAGCGTGGCCTCCCCTTTCACACTGACTTGGGAACTCTGGAAGTCTGTTAAGATAAGATTCAACGGCCTGAGTTTAACTCTCTGGCCACTTCTACAGCAGATCTGCTTGAGGGTGTTCTGGGAAATGATTGACAGAGCTGAACCCATGTCCAGTTCCATCGTTAAGGGGACCCCCTGCAATTTGACATCAATACGCAGCTTCTTCAATGGCTGGTGGGCCCCTGTTCTCAAAACGCTCCTGCAGGACGTGTAGAAACCCACCCTATTCTGGCTGGGGACCCTGATACCTTTCCGAGGCAATTGTTCTGATGGACGGTCTTTCTTGCGACCCAAACAGACGGCAGCTATATGGCCTTGCCAGCCACATGCCCGGCAAGTAGTAGAGTGAAAATGGCAGTCAGAGCGCTTGTGGCGTCTTCCACACCTGAAACACCGAGGGAATAGAACTGCCTTGTCAGACCCCTTGTCAGCTCACTCTTGGGGCCTTCTCTCTGCTGGCTGCTGCAGACGGTTGACCTCATTTTCGGAATCCAGTTCGAATACCTCTCGAGCAACCTCTTGATGGACTGAGCCCAAATTTGTAGGGTTCTTAGAAAGCCACAAGGCCTTAACAGCTCCTCCCGCTGCTTCGTCGGCCGTGATCTCCCTTAGCGCATCTTGGAAGGAAATGTCTTCCTTTGCAAAAATCTTTTGCTGCAGCTGTCGGCTCCTCAAGCTACAAACTAGCTGATCTTGAAGCTGTTCTTCTAAGTCTTTGAACTCACAAGGCCTTGCAGCTTGACACACAGCAGCAATAAAGTCTGCAGCAGACTCTCCTAGAATTTGGTCCCCCTGCTCAAATGCATGACACCATGCAATCACCAATAGCTTCAGTTCAAAATGTTCCTTTAACATTTTGTTCAGCTCTGTATAAGTGATGGATTCCAAAGGTGCTGGGACAACCAGATTTTCAGCAATATCAAATGTCTCTTGCCCAAGACACACAGTAACGTTGCAGCTTTGAGCCTGTCCTCTCGAACTTGGTTTACCCTAAAGTAGTTTTCTACTCTGGCAACTATGAGCTCCAACGTTCAGGGTGCACTGTATCAAATTTGGACAGTCACCCTATCTTAGCCATCGTTTCTTCTTGGCGGCCTCATTCAACGCCTCATGCTGCTTAGGCTTGCGAAGGGGTTCCAGGACAAATCTTGCCAAGCTCTCCTCCAGTGTCTTCGTACTGGCAGGCAGAGTCACATAAGTTGGAACACCGAACTTCCAAGCACTTCGGCCTCCCGTGGCGAGTCAGCCTAGTATTCTTTCATTGTTTCCTTGCAGCACGATCCCACCTTCGTCGCCAATGTTCTGTTCTGTGTGTTGGTAAGGCATTGAGACGAGGCAGGAGTATCAACAGTTGCTTTTTTATTCAAGCTTCAACAGAACAACACAAAATGGCATGGATCCCTTTTATACCTTTTTGCAGGGAACAGTGTTAGCCAATAAATGCAACATATTTTCCCGCTTTGCACGTGCGCAATAGGCTGGAGACAGCCTGTCTGGCCCAGGCAGGCCACGCGGTCTGCCCGGGTCTCTCTGCAGCTTCCTGCACCTGCTCTGTCAATCACAGGCCCAGGACATAACAGCCTACACCTTGGATGTACTGTTGTGTGTGTCCCAAGTATATGATGGTTCTCCTTCATCAATAAATTTATCTCTTCCTGTCCATCACATCTCAGTGATTCTTAGGATGTCAATATCATAATTGTTGAGTTCTCATAGTAGTTGTTGTAGTTTGCCATAATGGTATAATGTATGTACATTCCATGTTCCAATCCAAGTAATTGATTTTGCACTAAAGATTGAATTCCATTTCAGGGGATGGGCAACCAATCCATCATGCTGCAGTTTATCTCTTAGGACTTTGCTTGTAGTTTTTGATGCAAGAATTTTTCATGAAGCTGGGTTGCAAGCCTGACACACATGACTAAGTTGTGTAAAAACTGAAAATGGCAGTACTGACTTCTTTATGATTAACACCAGTGTAAGGCAGGGCTGTGACCTATCCCCATTTTTATTTCTGATTATCATAGACTATACCATGAAAAAGGCAATGAATAAATTAGACTTTGGCATTCTTGAAAAAAACAAGGCAAATTGACTGACCTAGATTTTACTGATAACATTGTTAAGAAATAGCTGAAAGATAAGACACTGACAGTTGAAGCAGAGGGAGTAAAGTAAGCTTAAAAATTAGTGAAGACAAGACCAAACTAATGCAAGTTGGCAATGTTCAAGACAACACCCCGTTCACATTAGAAGTACAGGCCTTAAATGTGGAACAATTCAACTATTTTGGTAGCATCATGAATACAGATTGGGGAATAGATATAGATGTGAAATGCGGAATAGGCAAAGCAATTGCTGCCTTCCAACAAATGTGCTCAGTATGGACCATGTCCACCATAAGTACAGCAACCAAGTTCAGACTATTTAATGGTATTGTCATACTGACTGCCATCTACACCGATGAAACCTGAAAATCTACAATTCATAAGATCAACATCTTCCAACAACATTGCTTCAGAAGGATTCTTCATATCTCATATCAGAGCCATGCCACAAATGAGGAAATTCTACAAAGAAGTAATTCCCGAAGACTCTCTGAGATACTGACAGAATGCACTTTGCTGGACACATGTTCCGCATGAGTGAGCAGCCTCACTCATACCACCAGTTGACCAGAGAAAATGAGGAAAGCCAAAGAAAGGGATGGCAAATTCTAATACACATCTATTGAAAAACCATTCACACTAACCAAGTGCTCTCCTACCAAAGTAACAACCCAGCCTCCTACAAAAGGAACTGCATAAGAACATTGTTCAGACAAACACAAATACAGTGTAGCATCCCAGAATACCAAATGCAGGAAATAGACCACCTATCTTCTCTCTTCCAACAAAATCTATCTACAAAACTATCACTCCAGCAACTATAGCACAACTAACATAGGCTATGGAAAGTATAACAATATCATACATCAAAAATATCTCAGAAACAGCCAAGAGACTATTACAACCACATGGCATCACTGTACTACACAAATCAACTTAAGCTTTCCAAAGCATCTTAAGTAAACCAAAAAACTCAGTAACCCAAGAAGAAAAAACAGGAGTCATCTACAACATAGAGTGTAAGGATTATAACAGCTACTATATAGTACAGGCAGGCAGAAGACAAACAGAGCACATCTATAAACACTCAATTAGCAGTCAGAAGACACAATACATCCGTAATTTCACAACAAACTTAATTATAGTTTCAACTGGGAAATTGAGAGCATCCTAGACCAAGCTAAATCCAAAAACACTAAAGAATTCCTGGAAACTTGGCACTCAGACAAACTGGCCTTCAACGGGCACATAGAAATAAATAATATTTACATACTGTTCAAAAAAGACCAAAAAAAAGAAACAAAAAGTTCAGAATACTTTCTCACCAGCAATGAACATCCAGATAAGCAGGAATTAATACCAGACAAGCAATCAAGCAGTAAGCAACAGCCTAATCAAGAAACTACCAGAGAAAAACAACAGCTTCACCAACATTGACAGGGCAAACTACAAACTACTGTATATAAAAGAAATTATAATCAATAATAATAGTTTGGCTGGACTATTAACTGAAGTTAATATATTAGCCAATCTTTGATATGGGTATTGAGGGAATAAAGACACTTTCTTCAAAGCCAATGACAAACTGTTTTGCATTATGCATATACTGCTCTGTGTTTTGTTAAATATACTTTGCTCCAAGCACTACTGTGTGCTTTTCCATCCTCTAAAGCACAAAAGATATATCACAAGCTATCTGATGCATTTATTTAGTAGTCCTGACATGTTGTTAGGGAAATAATAATGAACAAAAAAAATACTGTTATGGGAAAACAATTGACAATCACTTTTCTTCCTTTTGCATCTTTCTGGATAAGTATACATGTGTGTATGTGTATGTAAATATGTAACTAGCTGAGAGATATATGGGTGGTTAGATTTGTATGCCATTCTATACCTGATGACTCTGGGTGACTTTACAAAATTAAAAGAGCAAAATGACTCCTCATGAGGAGCAAGTGATCTCAAATCCCCTCTCTATTTGGAGAATTATTATGAAGAGTCAAATCTACTCTCCAGCTCTTCCTATTACAAAAAAAATCTGGTTGCCAAGCATAGATACACCTGGTAAGACACATTCACTAACTTTCTGCCCACATTGGTTTCATGCTTCTACCACTGTCATAGTCAGTATAAAATTTTGTGATTGCCATAATGGCAAGCATTTTGGTTATTATTAGATATTATACTTGGTATCCCATCATAGATAAAAGAAATAGAATGCTAAACAAAATTATCTCTGCTATTCTCAGAAGTAATAGTGCACATTTTTCAGAATCAGGAATTTCTCAATTTGCTGGTTATTTTGGTTTCACATATTTGTGCATCACTCTGACTGACCAAAAGTCAGTGCAGAGGCTAATAGATTTATATAGACACTCAAAACTAATGACATTGCCATAGCAGAAAGTGCTCCTCTGCAGGAAGAACTGTTCAAATGTCTTAGTTATAGGAACTCTCATTATGTTCAATGGGAATTACACTAACCACTACCATTTTTGGCAGAACAATGAGAATTAATCTGCCTCAGTTGATTGTCCTCATCAAGAACTTACTTTATAGCAATGGGACAAAATAAAACCTGGCAGGGAAAACATCTAAAACATCTAAACATCAGCAGATAAATACAAGTGAGCGACAGTTGCACCTTCAAAATTATAGACTTCATCCTTGTAAAGCAGCGGTTCTCAACCTGTGGGTCGCGACCCCATTTGGAGTCGAATGACCATTTCACGGGGGTCGCCAAACAACGCAGTCCGCCATTTTTTCCCCTTTTCCTTAGTTATGCTACTCCCACTTATTCTATTGGCTTTTGAACACCAATAGAATAGAGTCTATTTATTCTTTTAAAACTGATTTAATTGTTTTGTTTATTTCTGATCCACGAAACCTATAACCTCCATGCCATTTCTCACTCTTCTTATTCCTTTCTGCTTTGCTTTTTATTCCCTCTCTTTCATATACTTCTTTTATCTGCTCCAGATAAAAAAAATCCCTCCAGATACCCACTATAATCTATGGTTCAAATGAAAGCAGCCTGTTCTTATCTATTATTTACTAACTTTCTGTAAATTTTGGTCCCACATTTAAAGGCAGGGTAAACATGCATTAAAATACATGCAGCGGCGGCACAGCATTAATGGTGGCTGGGGCTGTCTTTCTTGCCACGCCCATTTGGTGGCCACGCCCATTTGGCCACGCCCACTTGGTGGCCACACCCATTCGGCCACACCCACTTGGCCATGCCCCCAGCACCCGGCGATGTAGAAACGAAAATAATTTTGGGGGTTGGGGTTGGGGGTCATGTTGTGGTTGGGGGTCACCACAATATGAGGAACTGTATTATGGGGTCGCGGCATTAGAAAGGTTGAGAACCACTGTTGTAAAGCATAGTGGACAATAAAAATAACATTGGTGAAGCAAAGAAGAAAGATTTGCAACAAAGTCAGTGGTTAGACAAAAGAAATTCAAGTCTGAGGTGGACAAGTAATTTGAGAAAGTGTCTCAGATTTGACTCTCCCTGGTTCATTTGAACATAAGGGGGTGGGGGGAGGCGCACTCAGACTTGCAAAATTCTGCTACTGCAACCTTATAATAAAAGTAGTATTAACATTCATAACTTTGATTTCCTAATCTGATCTACCTCCAATGGCTGGTATTAATATTATACAGTCTTAAAGCAAACAATAATTGCTATCCTACCTACACCTATATCAAAGCAAGTGAATACACAACCCCATATTGTAACTCAAATGTGCATGATAATCTGGTACTATGAATTCATTGGTCTCCAATATTCCAGCACAAGAAAAATACTCGATGACCATCAGAAAATTACACTTGCTAGTAACATCTTTGTTACTTAGCTTTTCACAATGTAATGGTTTCCACTACAATATATTGTTTATTTTTTTAGTGTGTTGTGATGAGAGGAATTACACAAGACAAAAAGAGATCAGTCTCTTGTAGCATTAATAACATTTGTAGCAATACTTCTCTGGATTTAGCATCTTTCTTGTGTAGTCTTCAAATAACACAATAGTGGTTGCAGTGAATAAAAAGGATGGCCTTGAAGGAGAGAAGATCTACTACTATGCAATAATCAGGTAAGCTGGTCAATTAAATGATTTGCAAAAAAACTCTCAAACAGTCCTATCCCTCAATTCTCATAATGATAAAATATGGAGGAAAGGTAGCACATTCAGACTTGCAATATTACTTTATTACTTTAGCTGTTCTAATACAGTGAGAATAATTTTAGTTTTGTTTCTTGGTCTGGTCTATCTGATAGGGTTGATATGCACTAAATTGATAGCAGTCAATTTGAGTGAAAACTAAGGGGAGGAAATTACTCTTCTGGTGTAAGTAATTCATCTACAGCAAATTGACTTGAGGAATTTCAGGGGTGAAAATAAATTTGGGGCAAAGTAACTGAATGATTGGGCTGAAGGATTGATTTGAAGGGAAAACACGTATTTTCAACTCAGATACCAGATCTGCTTTATATTCAGTTTTCAATGCTGAACAAGCAGATTTGTTTCTTACCCCACCCAATTACAGTTTTTGCAGAACAAATGAACAGCGACAAACAGGGAATTCAAAGAAACACCAATGTTCACAAATCAGTAGTAACTAGTATTTAGTTCTGGGAATGAGTGAGATGGTGGATAGATGATGGATATTTTTAACTGGTATTTGGAGGTATGTTCTTTTGCAACATGGACTCCAAGGTCATTCCTTGGATAACATTGCCCCACTACACAAAGTTCTAGTCCTTGGTTTACACCTCCAAGCAGCCCGACTCACCACCACCACAGAAATGGTGGAAGCTTCTTAGAAATAAAACACAGCTGATGGACACCATTGGACCTCTCCCTGTAGTGGCTACCTGCTCAGCAAGAAACTCATGGAATAGGATCACTGTGAGAATCTGAGAGAGCACAAAAGGAACCATAGGTGTGACAAAACCAGGGTACTGTTTTATGGACAAGCAGACATTGTGGTTAAACGAGAATGTCAACACACAGTGAAATCTAAGAAAGCTGCCCTCAAAGAGTGGTTACTATCTAAGACCAATTCTAACCTAGCCTACTGCCACCATTTTAAGTCTGCTACAAAATGAACCGTCAGAACTGTAAAATTCAAACACTTTTGCAATCTTTAGACTAATGTGAAAGTGCTAACAAATTGTACAAGTTGGTAAGATCCTGTCATCGCACTACAGAAGAAATTGGCCACATCATACATATCCAGGTTAAACAAGGACAGCTTCTACAAACTTCGACAGATATCTAAAACATTGGCATGATCACTTTGATGGAATATGCAATGAGGAGTTTCTACACATCCCAATTCCTGTAGCTAAGTCAGTCCAGTGCCTCCCATCATGCCCGAGATTGCAGCTGCCATTCACACCATGAAAAATGGTAAAGTGACTAGACCAGATGACATTCCAGCTGAAATCTGGAAGAAGATGGACATCAGGGTGCAGAATTCCTGGCATAGAAAAAAAATGAGATCTCAAGTGTCTGGCAGACCAGTGTCACAGTACTCATCTTGAAAGGCAACGGCAATGTTACTACCTATGCCAGTTACCAACCAATCTGTCTCCTGTGCCACACAATGAAAATCCTTGAACGTGTGACTGATGCCCACCTGCAGAGCATCATCACCATCTCACCAAACCAGTGCTGATTTGTAAAAGGTCATGGAATGATGGATGTGATTCATGCTGCTTGTCTGCTGACAGAGAGGTACAGGGAAAAGAGAAGAACTGTCCACATAGCCTTTCTAAACCTGGAGATGCGGACGATGTTATGCTGGCTTGCGAGACCCAGGATGAAATCGAATAACTGGTAAACCAATGAAAGGCATGGCTCGATGAATTTGGGCTGTGACTTAATTTGACAAAAACTGAACATGGGAATGTGACGTCCAGACAGATGGTATGATCATAGTTGATGGCACTCTGCTTATTTTACCTCATATCCCTCATAACAACTGATGGTGACATGATTCTGGATGCCCAGGCATGAGTCAATGCTGCCTGGTTGAACTGGCACCAGGCCACTCTCATCCTCTGTGACTGGAAGATCCTACTGTGCCTTAAATCGAAGATCTACCACATAATTCAGGCAGGAAGGCAGTGCAGAGAGTGATGAGGAGGGCTGAAAAGATCATTGGCAGTTCCCTCCCTTCCATCCAGGACATAGCACATAAGCATTGCTTGAGCAGGATCCACAAGATTGTCTGGGACACTACACATCCTCTTCATGACCTGTTTTCCTTGTTACCTTCTGGGAGGAGGCTCCGTGATATCCAAAGCAGAACATCCAGATTCAGTCACAGCTTTGTTCCATACAGTATTAACCTTGTGAACTCTAAAGCTTCCTCCTTCTGTTATGTACTCAAGATGGACAGTGAATAATATTTATATGTTACTTATATGTAAGGATATAGGTCTATACATATGTTGTATATAATATGTTTTAAATGTGTTATATATGTGTACACTTTGAGAGGAAACAACTAAATTTCATTTTTTAATGTGTGCCATTGTGCCCACAGGAAAAAATGACAATAAAGGTTATCTATCTATCTATCTATCTATCTATCTATCTATCTATCTATCTATCTATCTATCTATCTATCTATCTATCTATCTAGTTGTCAATCCAGTGGCACTGTATGGGGCAGAATGCTGGCCAATGACAAAGAAACATGCAATGGAAATGGAAATGGAAATGATGAGATGGTCATTGAGGGTCATTTAGCTGGATCATATTACAAAGACATCCGGAAGGCCTTCAAAGTTGCTCCAATTCCAGACAAACTAAGAGAAGCAAAGCTGCAATAGTACAGACATGTGATCAGAGTTGATGTGAAATCTATCATGAGCCAGACACTTGCACTCAACCCAGATTTCTGGTGGCCTCAAGAATGACCAAAAAAGTGACAGATGGACTACCTGCATGAAGACACATGAGCCTTATGCATATGCACCAATGCTGCAGACCGGAAGAAGTGGTGGGTGAAATGAAAAACCGCAGTCTTCATGATACGATGGGAATAATGCAAAGACCAAGACATTCTTTTGCAACATAGCAAGTTCATTTAACTTTTTATGGGTTCAGCATGGTATTTGTTTATTAGATTTATACCTTGCCTTTCAAAGCAAGCAGGCCTCTAGAGAGTCCTTTATTTCTCTCAACAAATGTTCCAGCAAACAGCCCTCCAATGACCAGTAAGACTCCATCCCCATGCTACCCTGAAGGCAGCCACCCTCAGTTCCCCAAGCAACAGCCCCTACAGTACAAATAAAGCCCATAGAATAGGAGCATGCTCGCAAGGCAAGGTCCAGAGTTCCAAGTCAGTCCACAAGGTAGAGACCAGGCACAAGACAATGGCAGTCTTCAGGGCAAAGAAAAGATCTGATCCAAGAAGCAGTTCCAAAGGCACTGTGAAGCAAAGGCTAAAAGCAGTCCAAAAGAGAAGAGCAAGGTCCAGAGCATAATGTGAAGAGCAATATTCCAAGTGAGGCAAGGCAAACAGCAACTTAACTCCCTACAGCTTCTCTTTAAGTTACTCCACTCCAAGTGTTCCTTATGAGGACAGGTGGGGCAACTTCCTCCTGAATAGCCATGCAGCCCTTCTCTGAGTTTGCCTATGCTCCGCCCTCCTTGCCCTTGGATCAGTGGAGTAGGCAGCTGTTCCTCATCAGATGAGATCTACTGCCTATCAGCACCACTGCCTGTCAGCAACCGATCCTCCCTGTAGGCAGGCAACTCTCTGTCTGGTCAACCACCTCCCCCAGTGTCTGAAGGGCCTGGGACAGCATCGACCTCAGCCCCTGGCCTCTCTAAATATGCCAAGGAACATGTGCCATCCCTGTCTGATAGCCCCGGTTTCAACTCCTCCTCCTCCAAACTGGCTCCAACATGACACTTTCCTCCAAGTATTCAAGGGGACTTACATGGGGACCCCCCTTTATTTTATCTCAAAAATAGCAACTCTATGAGGTTAATTGGACTGAGAAAGAGGGTCCAAAGTCATCCAGGCAGTTTCCCCTGCTAAGGGTGGATTTGAATCTGGTCTCCCTATTCCAGATTCACTACCACAACAGTGATTATTCAAAGGAATGTCTAGACAAAATGAAGAGGGGGAACTGTAGAAATCTTAAGAAGGTAGGGGAAATATAAGATATCTGAAATCATGGCTAGAAGTGTTAGCCTTCTGATCCAACTGCTCATAACTTTAGGTTTCACACTTTGAAATATTGCTGATGTAGATTATAAGAAAAACAAAATACTTTTTGTTTATACATATATTACAGTGCATTTATTAAAACCAATTAAAATGCCACAAAGCAACTGCAAGCTTCACGTATCCAATGCTCCACCTGGGATGGTAAAAACTAAGTAAACTGCCTCCAACAGAGAATTCTTCATTCTTTTAAAAGCACTCTGGATTTTTTTCATTTCATGAGCAGAGCAGAGCTTCTGCTTCATTTAAGTACAGGTAAATTTAAATTGTATATTGGGAAATTTGGGGTGCTATTTATTTTGACAAACATTTCATAAGAATTAATTCACAATAATTCAACTATAATCCTTTCCAGTGTATAAATGAAAAAGTAGGCAATTTTTTCAAGTTTAATACCAGTGAGATAAAAGATAGGAAAGTGAAAAAATGAGGGAGTAGACATTTTCATCTAGTAAAGCAGCAGAAAATTGTTCTAATTGTGAGGATAGTTCTCATTGCCATAATAAATCTGAATCACCCCACAGCAGCTAGAACCAGCTTTTCGTGGTGTTAAATGGCTGAACAATTATGAGAAAAAAGACAAAAGGGAAGACTGAGATAAATTACACATTTGTATATGCTATTAAAATATGAAACTATATTTTATATGGTGTTTTTAATTCTCAGAAGTTATTTTAATGTGTTAATCACCAAGCACATGCACTGAAAGGGAAAAAATGCAAAAATGCAGAAAAACGTACTTTCTTTTAATGGCATACTTCAAAAGAGGCTCAAATGAGTAACTAGAAATATACAAATCAACCAAAATCCTATTCAGATGCAATACTGCAAAGTGGCAAGATTAGGTTTAAACCAATGTGAGATTCATGTTGATAAAAAAATCAGACATTGCCTCTAATGAGAAACCATTTAAATATATACAACCATTTCCCCTTCTTCTTTTGCAGAATAGATTAAAATGACAGATTATTAAAGATAGAAATATTAGTAATTTTGAAGCTAAATTTAAAATAAAAAACACATTATGGAAAAAATTAAGTATATGACGGTGGTATCTAATATTCACAATTATATCAATATTTGCTGAAGCATGTTCACTTTGTATTTTTATGACTGCTCAACACAATATGGTTAATTGATTTACTTGGTGTAGTGGTTAAGATGCTAGCCTGGAAACCAGGAAACTGTGAGTTCTAGGCCTCCCTTACGCACCAATACAGCTGGGTGATTTTAGACCAGCCATTTTCTCTCATTTCAACCCACTCACATGTTTGCTGCTGTAGGGAAAACAGTATTAAGTATGCTCAACATTTTGAATTGATCAAAATATGTACTATTCATATATGGATTAAAATATTATTAGGGTTGGTCGCACAGTCAACCAGATGTTTAGACTGAATTTGCAATTCTGTTTCTGTGATTACTTTATTTTGTATTATAAATCAATATTGATCTGCCAACCTCTGTTCTGTTATTTTTGATTCTGGGTGTTGGTTTTTTTTCCAGAACTGGTACATTCTTTTCCAATATCTTCTTCATGTTAGACTTGATTTATAATAACAGATAATTATTTCATTGTTTTCAATCTTTGTGTCTTTGCAACAGATAAACACCTTTTCGTCCAGTAGTCCTTTTAGCTGTTGGCCCTGGTGGCTCAGTCAACAGTCCTGAGTCCTGTAGGCAGTGGTGGGATTCAGCCAGTTCGCACCAGTTCGGCAGAACCGGTAGCTAATTTTTTGTTGCCCAGGCCCAGAATGGACATCCGGAAGCAGCATCCACACAGAGAACCAGTTGTTCACATATTTGAATCCCACCACTGCCTCTAGGCCATCTGTCACCAGATGTTTAGGAATTCCAGTACCTAGCATGGCCTTTGTTGACCTGGGTGATGGTTGATCTGGTATGGGTTTCTATAAATTTATGTCTCACCCTATTGTTTATGGGAGAGACATTCTTTGTCTGTCTCCTCTGATGAGACCAGTCCAGTATGGTTGAACCTCTGGCGTACCTCTCATCTTCCTCTGAGCACACAAGCCCTACAACCACATCAAGGCAGCACCTCATTATTATTATTATGGGTTGTTGCACAGTCAGCCAGATGTTTAGACTGGATTATTATTATTTACAGATATAGACACTACTTTTGTTTACTAACTGAATTTACCTTTAAATGTTTTTATAATTTTCTTCTGATATACCTTCTGACTTTCAGGTCTAGTGAAGAACAGATCCACTAACCTCTACAAAAAGTCAGGAAAGGTAAGCCCATGAACAATTTAGGCACTGAATCCCCCCCCCACTTTTTTTTTCTCTGATGAAAATGACATTGCTCCCTAGGTACAGTGTTGTACAGCTTGGCTTGTCCTCTGTGAACAAGAACTTTAGTATTATAATACTCAAGATAAAACTGTTTCCATACAAGTCAACAGAAAACATTTTAAAGGAATAAAGGATGGCAATATCTTCACATGTTGTCTTATTACATTCATTATTCTAAAAGTGAATATTTCACTGGTTTTTTTTTTTTTAAAAAAAACTCCCACCAGAACTTTGCAACTTTTCCATTTTTCTGGAAAAAGAAGGGGAAAAAGATATGGACATTAGTTCTGAACAGGTTCAGCCAGATAGATTAAAAGGTTTTCACTGCAATGTATCTTTGAACTATCTCCTATGTACTTTTTTGGGGTAGAGACAACAGGTATAAAGAAAGGACAGCACAGCGACCTACAAACTGTCCAACATAGACCCTAAATTGTGCTCATTCAGTGCATAAAGTGCTATATTCCAACTTTCAAATATCAATATTATTATTTTTATTAACAACAACAACAACAATACCTCTGATCATTTACTTTTCCGGGCTTGCATGCTTTTTGGCATGACTCATTGGCAATTTTAGCCTTTTTTTGGAATGAAATGTTATATGTTCCTTATGCAACATTTTTTTTTTAAAAAATGCATGTTTGGTAGATACTACACAATGATATAAATAATTTGTGTGTGTGTTCCTTTCAATCAGTTTTGATCTCAGCTACTGCTTGGACAAGATCTATATTGGGTCAATGCAAATTTTCAAATGGATGCTTCACTTCATTTGAGTGAAGGTATCTCCAGGAAGTAATATTTTTCCCACACTTGTAAAAACAAAGGGAGTAATTGTGTTGTTGTATTTCATCTCCATAGGCGTGAGCTTAAATGGACTCCAGAAGATGGTAGAGGACAGGAAGGCCTGGAGGAACATTGTCCATGGGGTTTTGATAGGTTGGGCACGACTTTGCAACTAACAACAACATTTCATCTCTTTGAATATTCTATTGCTGCTGATATTTCCTTTACTACTTAACAGCTGCAGTAAGCTTTCAAAGTAATGCAGAATACTTCATTGAGGAAACTCATGAATCCTCCTTAGAGGGGTATTACTTAAATTTGCAGTTTTCTTGACAAGATTTCAGAAGTGGATTGCCATTGCCTTCTTCCTAGAGCTGAGAGAAAGTGACTGTCCCAAGGTCACCCAGTTGGGTTTGTGTCTAAGGCAAAATGGGGCCTTTCAATTTCTAATGTTGTCTTAGCCATTACAGCAAGCTGACTCTTGACACAAATGGTCTATGTTATATGCAATAATATAAGAGCAATCAAATCCACTCATGCAATGAAGATTAGCACATTCAGTTTAAGGCAGAACAGCTAAATACTACAAAGAAAATGGAAGACTTTTGTTTTCAATTTGTGGGGAGTACAAAGTATACAAAGAAACAAAAGCAGGGAAGTGAAACTGCTGAAAAACTATAAACAGAATACACACAACAACTAATAGGTTTAGATTGTTGGTCTGACAAACATACTGAGAGGTACAGAATGATAAAGGTAAAATATCGCTTGGTAAAAGGTAAGATCACATAAAAATAAGCTAACAAGATAAACAAGAGCAGCAGAATAAATATTTAACATTTATTACAAGATTCATACTGTCCTATTCAAGGCAGTAAAAGGAAAGTTGCAATAAAACTTGTCATTCTAAAAAGCCAGACATTCCACTGAATCTCCAAATGACCTTTGAACTTCTCCATGGTGATGCAAAATCTTGATTCTATTCATCATCACAAATCAATTCAAATTTTTAATTTGAATTTGAAGACTCAGTTTGATTAAATGTCTTCAAATCCCTAACTTTACATAGCTCTAAGAATAACAACTGCTGACAAATACAGATAGTAAGAAACATTCTCATGACACAACCATTAAAAATTTAACATGTTTCATGGCTGTGCTTAATCATAGCGAATCAAGATCTTTGCTATCTTAACTAAGGTGACCAACTTTTTTACAATGAAAAGGAGGACACAAATAAATTGAAGGGAAAAAAATCGTAAATAAAAGAAACATTTTATTCATTGCAACAATAATACAGACAACTTGCATGTGCAAAGTTTGCCAGCCGAGTGCTTTGGTGCGCTCAGCAGCAATTCCTATTGGCTTTCGAAAGCCAATAGCAGGAGTAGCACAGCTTATACAAAAGTTGGGGGGGGGAAACCATCAAAAAAGGTGCCGGAACGCCATTCTGAGTGTTCTATGAGGAAAAAAAAGCCCTGCAGATTAGTCTTCAAATATCGAAAAGGAGGACATGTAGGAGGACACTTTTTGAGGGAGGACAGAACTTACAAAAGGAGGACTGTCCTCCCTAAAGGAGGACGGTTGGTCACCTCATCTTAACAGTTGAAAAGATATGCATCCCTTTTGCTTTGTGTTCATTTCAGCAGGTTCTCTAATCCTTGTATATACACACATGTGTGTGTATATAAAACTCACTGTCTATTTTGGAGCACAGTGGCTCAAGTGGTTGGAACGCTGGGCAAGAGGTTAGCAAGCCCAGTTGTTGAGAGCTGCCATGGGGCGGAGTTGAGCTCTTCTTCTTCACTCCAGTTCTTGCCGGGGACATGAAAGGAGCCCCCAAGGCAATGGTGATTTCACCGGCTAATCCTTTCAACCCAGAAGTGACTTCTGACTCAAGTACAAAAAAAAAACCTTGTCTATTTTCAATCCTAAGACATTGCCTTCCTCTATAGAAAATTATACATCTATAATTATTGTTACTTTTTTGGAATAATCAGTTGCTCTTAGTATGTGACCAAAGTATTTGGTATTAAAGCAATAAATCACACATCAGTATTATTAACATCAAAAATGGAAATATTTTTATGAACTAATAGACAACTACGGTATGTCAGTTCTAGAAGTAAGCAAAACCCACCACCCTGCATCCCTGCCATTGGCACACCCCCACTTCATTCCCATCCCCCATGAGCCCATCCCCCACCACCGACACTCCATCCCTGCTGCCAAAGCCATTGACATCATTGGCCAGACAGGGCAGCCAAAGGGCTGGATGTAGCTAGATGGCCAGGTATGATTTAGTCCAACTGAGGACAAATACGAAGGAAGGAAGGAAGGAAGGAAGGAAGGAAGGAAGGAAGGAAGGAAGGAAGGAAGGAAGGAAGGAAGGAAGGAGGGAGGGAGGGAGGGAGGGAGGGAGGGAGGGAGGGAGGGAGGGAGGGAAAGCTGAGTGCTCACTACAATTCACACTGACTTGGGAGAATGTTCCTTATTCAAATTATTGAAATATTAATTTATATATTGCTCTAACTTCTGAAAGATTGAAAGCACCACTCTCCCTTCCAGCTCCATTTGTCTTTCTTCTTCACCCTGCTTCTCCCTGAGGTTGCAAATGTAAGGATTACTTATGTAGACTTAATCAAATGATATCTCAGGAGACTGATACGTAGAAACTTCAAACTTATTTAACAATAACATTATAGCCGATCTAAAAATGGCTTCCAATTCAGTTTCAGTTTTCTGGTCTTGCTGTTTTCTTTTCGCTCCCTTACATGCAGTAAAAATACCTCTTTTAAAGAAAGTATTCTGTTTGCAATCTACTTACATCTTGTTAGAATAATTTTCTTGGTCTGATTCCAAACCGAGTTACTCAATGAAAAAACACAGGACAATTGCTCAAGTAGAGGTAGAATTTCATTCAAAGAGCCAGACAGCAGAATGGAGGGTCAGCAATTTGAAGGTGGCCATACGGCTAGAAAGTGATAGTACTCACAGTGATAGAACTCTCAGTGACAATGGGCTTTGCAGTGATGGACTTTAATGTGAAGTGTATTAGATATGCAAATTAAAATGTCTCTGCTCTGGAGACATGTGAAGTCCAGAGAGGAAGATCATTCCTTGCCCTGTGATGTAGGTGATCTTAGATGTGCAGATCTTTCCTTGGGTACAGATTTTTTTTTATTTTTTTTTATTTTTTTTTTATTTTTTTAATAATTTTTTTTATTAAATTTTTTAAAAACTTTTAACAATTATAACATAGTAACCTATTAACTCAACTGAAAACAAACAAACAAATTACATAATAAAAATAAACAATACAAAAAGCTGCTCGGAACCCCCCTCCACAACACCCTCCACCAGCCCACTCCTCTTGTATTTTCGCTCCTCCTCCTCGCCATCCAAAACGCTAACTAAAATTCTACCGAGCATCCTACAAAAGTTATCTAATCCCTAAGCCCCCAACTACAGTTGAGAAACATAAACTAATGTATATTATCTCCCTCCCCCCTCCCCCCAGGCTTCCCAGAATGAATACAGGGTAAAAACACAAGAAACCCCACTAAACTACTATATTAAACTATTTAACTATATATCAAATCTAATTCTTTCAACTGATATTTCTTTTGCATATAATCAATCCATTTCTTCCAGTCCATCAAAAACGTTTCATTTGAGTGGTTCTTCAGGTATGCCGAAATCTTAGCCATCTCCACAAGATGGGTAACTTTTAATGTCCATTCTTCAATAGATGGTATTTCAGGTGACTTCCAATATTGTCCCACCAACAGTCTTGCAGCAGTAATCAAGTTCAAAATCAACTTAGTCTCTGTGGTGGAACAGTCCTTTGTAATACCCAACAAAAACAACTGTGGTACAAACTCAATACGCTTTTTCAAGATATTTTGAAGAATCCACCATATTTTTATCCAAAAAGCCTTAATTTTTTTGCAAGACCACCAAATGTGAAAGTAAGTAGCGTCCATAGAATCACATCGCCAACATTTGGGTTGCAAATTTGGATACATAGACGATAATTTTTTGGGATCTAAGTGCCATCTGTAAAACATTTTATAAAAATTTTCTCTTAGATGCTGAGCTTGTGTAAATTTAACATTTTTCACCCATATTCTTTTCCAAATTTCCATCATAATTGGGTGACCGAAGTTACCTTCCCACTTAATCATACAGTCTTTAATTAATTCAGTTCCAGAATCAATTTCAATTAAAGCATCATATATTCTTTTAATATGCATCTTTCTTTGATCTCTAATTTGTATAATTAATTTTTCATCATCCTTTAGAGAAAAACCCATCTTGACATCTTTTTGCCATCTAGCTTGAAGTTGTGCGTGATAAAACCAATTATAAGCTATACCTTCCTCCCTTAATTTATCTAATGATTTCAGTTCTAGGCTATTCCCTTCTTTATTTAAAAGTTTATCATAGGGCACCACGTCTTGGATTTGTTGTATACCTATGCTCTGTATTGCGTGTCTGGGAACTGTCCATAAAGGAATTTTACCATTTAACTTATAATAATACTTTTTCCAGACTCGCAAGACAGAGTTTCTTATTATATGCTCTTTAAAACCCCTATCCAGTTTTTTATCATAAACTAAATACGCGTGGAGCCCATATACTAACCCATATCCTTCTATATTTAATATTCTTTCATTTGTTAAATTAATCCAATCACTTATAACCACTAGAACTGCTGCATAGTAATATAATTTAAAATTAGGCACTTTCAAACCACCTCTCTCTCTTGTGTCTTGAATAATTTTAAATTTGACCCTTGGTTTCTTGCCATCCCAAATAAATTTGTTTATACCTTTCTGCCATTCATCAAGATTTCCATCCTTTTTAAGTATTGGTAACATTTGAAATAAAAATAAAAATTTCGGCAATACATTCATTTTAATAGCGGCTATTCTGCCCAACATAGATAATTGTAGTTTTTTCCAATTCTCCAATTCTTTTTGTACTTTACACCATAAAAGTTCATAATTATTCTTATATAAGTTAAATATTTAGGAATTTATATAGAAGCTTCAAATGGTAAATTATATAAGAATAATTATGAACTTTTTTCTTGGGTACAGATTTTTAATGGGGCAGGTCTGGCATCAAAGTGGAGGATTGACATAAAAGATCTCCCTCATCTTGAGGGTCTTATGTTTGACTGCCAGAGCCAGAGTGGTGTGCTGAATCAATTTCAGCCCAAGTGTCAAATGTAGGTGAAGAGAGTTTTGAGCAGTTTCTTTGCATCCATATTTTGAGGCTCACTGGCACATCAGGGACTGCTGTGTGACCTGGCTAAAAAGGAAGGGGGAACTATTGGGGCTTTTATCTTCCAACAGTGTCTTATCCCACACATAAACCTTATTAGTAGAATCTTCCTCGATATTTACTGGCATGGTACACTGCATCAGCAATTGTTACTAATTTGCATGGTTTATATACATATTGTGTTGATATTTCTATAGCATGAATAGAAGTAAGAATTTATTTCAGCATCCTCCTACAAAGTTTTCAGAAAAGTGTTTTCAGTAGCTGACTTTCTGTTGCCAGATTCTATGTTTTAAAGAATTAAAAACAATGTATTAATAAAAATTATCCCTTGCCAACATTTCTTTTTCTACTTAAAGTTTTTAATGGTTAGTAATTTGTAAACATGTACAATAGATTAGCTTTTCTACAAAAATAGTAAACTAATTCTACAAATTATCTACTGACACTTGTTTCATTAGCCCTTAAGCCCTACTCTATTAGCTGCTAAATATTTTTATGTAGAAATGCAATGGGATGCATTTGTACTAAATAAAAAAACCCTGTATTTTCAACTATCAACTTTCTTCATGGTATATCATTGCTGCCATCTTTGGAATTTACAATAATTTGTTGTTTGGACTGAGCATTTTAACAATGGCTTCTATTTTGACTACTGCAGTTTTTAAACACTTTTTTTGGTTAAGCTATATATCTTGGGTATTTTAATTAAAAAAATCAATTTCTTTTGATCCTTGCACTTTGGACTATCAAAATAAGTTTGTGCTTGTTTTTTTAACTAAACAATATAACATGCAATACTCTTAACAAGAAACTGCCTTATTCAGTTGTGGTTAAATGTTATAACTATGGTAATGAAAAATCACTGATTTCTACCATAAATTATTGAAAATATTACCTTAGATGTACTTTGCTCACATTTCTTGGATCCAAATATATTCTTATCTGGTTTCTCAGCATATCCATAACCACTACTGGATTCATACCCTTTCATACATTATAAGCTTCTTTTTAAAAAAAAGATTGACTTGGCTCCTTTTGAGTTTTCTGGTGAGATTGGAAAAATGATGTTCTTTAAAAATTCTAGAGCATGTCTACAGCAATTCCCATAATCTGTCACTGGGTTAATGGACACTAAGTGCATCGCTTTTGTGAAGAGGGTTTTTTTAATAGAGATCCTAGGCCATGCCACATTATCTTCAACTCCAGAGTCACTTAGGTTTGAAGACTGATCTTCATTTCTCACCAAAAACATGTAATCCAAGCCTCCACTTCTGAAGATTGTGTTCAAAATTTTATATGCATATAGCCTCTGATTTGAAAGTTTTCTTCAACTTTACTCACTAAAAAAACTTAAAACTGTACATAGGTTGAAAGTGATCTTTGCATGTGAACAGATTCATGACTGAAACCACATCACATTATTTCAAGCTCTTTAGAAGGAAGCATGGATTTTAACCATAATAGAATAGTCATTAAAGGTTGCTTGATAGAACAGACATTTATGCATAAGCAGGTTTATCTACTCCCATTTCCATGATAGATCTATATTGGGTCAATGCAAAGTTTCAAATGGGTGCTTCACTTCATTTGAGTGAAGGTATTTCCAGGAAGTAATATTTTTCCCACACTTGTAAAAATAAAAGGAGTAATTGTGTTGTTGTATTTTATCTCCTTGAATATTCTATTGCTGCTGATTGTTCCTTTATTACAGCCAGCTGAGTGAGATGTTTTCTTTTCTACTTAACAGCTATAGTAAGCTTTCAAAGTAATGCAAAACACTTCATTGAGGAAATTCATGAGTCCTCCTTAGAGGCGTATTACGTAAATTTGCCAATAATAATTCATCCTGATAGCCCTCCAAAAAGAGAAATATTAATGTAAATAATTGGGATGTACATATTTAAAAGCTGTTTTGTTTCAACAAAAGTAAAAAGCATGAGTCACAACCAAGAATTGAGCCCAGATATTACAAATCCAGGGATCTTTTTTAACCATACAATCTAACTTTAGTAAAATCCTTGAGAAATGAAGTAAATTATATTTAAGAAGGACAGGAAAAAATATTCCACATCAAAAATTCTATTTCAGCTTTATTTCTTGATAATCAAAGTTTTAAAAAGTTGTTCCTAGTTGCTTTACATAAATACCAAAGCTATAAAGAGAGATTGCTTGATACCCTTGAGCATTGGTAGTTAATGAAACAGACATAGTTATTTCCCTATTTATTCATTCATTCATTTATTTATTTATTTATCACAACCAATATTTTAATATTGCTTATATGATTTGCTATTAGATAATTAAAACAATTTAAAAGGCTTCATAGTTAAGAGGAATCATCTAGAATCCTAAACTCACCACACTTTTGCTTAGAACTGAGTTGATGTAAAAATCATACACTTTCATACCTAAAGCCTTAATTCTTAAAAAGGCACATGTATATACTTTATAACAATTTGGATAAACCACATTTATGTACATTAAGCTTTATATTAAAAAGTAATGGACAAAAATTTAATTCTTCACTGGATGTCTAAGTCCAGGATTTTCAGTACAATTAGAAGTAAGCCAAAACCTTGTCTTTTTCTTATTCTGCACTGGCAATTTATCTATCCAAAAAACTCAGAGTATATAGATTACTTAGAAATGTGAAATTGCTGACAGATGCAAAGCCAAATTCCTATCTGAGACATATGTGAACTTGATGCTTGGCACTAATGTGTAACAACTGGTTCTCATAATCCAGAATAAACTGGCAAAAAAAACAACACTGGCAGCTTACCTACACAAAGATAATTATGTCACCTCATATATAAATCATATCAGCAACTCATATATAAATTACATCATGTCAGCAACTCATGTATAAATTATATATATATATATATATATATATATATATATATATATATATATATATATATATATATATATATATATATATATATATATATATATATATATATATATATGAACTGGAATGAGTTTTTTACGTGTGAGGTGATGGATTCTTGTATCTTGGGGTCTATGGTCTCTATGGTCTCCCCAAGATACACAAAGAAGGAACCCCAGTTAGACCCATAGTCAGCTCCATAGGCTCACCTCTACAAAACCTAGCCAAATTTCTCACCAAACAACTACAGCCCTATGCAGAATCCATCACCTCACACGTAAAAAACTCATTCCAGTTCATAGAGATCATAAAGAAACAAAACGTACAGCCCAGCGACCTACTCATTAGCTTCAATGTCATATCCCTCTTCACCCAAGTGCCAATCAAAGAAGCCTTAACAGCTATCCAAAACAAATATAACCCCCCCAAACACATCCTAGATCTGCACAACACATACTTCATCTATAACGGACAAAAATACAAACAAATAGAAGGAGCACCCATGGGATCACCCCTCTCACCTGTCATTGCAAACCTCTACATGGAACACGTTGAAACCCAAGCCCTAGAAAAATCTGATCACAAACCCAAACTCTGGCTCAGATACGTAGATGACACCGTCGTAATCTGGCCACATGGGAAAGAAAAACTGGACAACTTCCTCACACACCTCAACAGCCTACACCCCAAAATACAATTCACCATGGAAACAGAAGCTAATAACCAACTTCCCTTCCTGGATGTCTTAGTCTACAAGAAATCCAATGGCTCCCTAGGACACACCATCTACCAGAAGAAAACACACACAAACCGCTATCTGCACGCACTCTCACACCACCACCCAGCACAGATCAACTCCGTAGCCAAGACACTCATCTCAAGAACCAAATGCCTAGCTGACGAACAACACCTAAAAACCGAACTACACACTCTCACTAATGTACTAGCATCCAACGGATTCCAAAGAAATAAGATTTCCAACTTAATCCAAAAAGAAACTCCCACTAAAATCCAAGACAGAGAACAAGAAAACGGCAAAGCCCTCCTCCCATACATAAAAGGCACCACAGACAGGATCAGCAAGATCCTTCACAAACATAATATCAAAACAGCATTCTGCACAAACAGAAAAATATCCACCATCCTAAGAAACCCTAAAGACAAAATTGAATTAGAAAATCAAGGAGTATATGAAATCCCATGTACTGCCTGCTCCACCACATACATCGGTCAAACCAACAGAAGAATAAGTGCACGCATTGAAGAACACAAAAACTCAGTCAAAAAAGAGGAACCAACTTCTTCCCTGGTCCAACACCTCAAAGCCACAGAACATGAAATTGATTTCAAAAAGACCAGAACTATCACCAAAACTGAACACTTTAATAACAGAATAATCAGAGAAGCCATCGAGATAGAAAAATGCCCACACAGCCTGAACAAACGAGATGATACCTCCCGCCTACCAGCCATTTGGAAACCCACCCTTATTGACAAACCAGTCCATAACATAAAGAATAACACCAGACCTACACTCACAAAAACCACACAGGATGTCACCACCACACATCCAGGCAAAAAGCAAACCCAAACCCACACTGATGATGAGGCATGACCACAAACCAGAAGCCAGACCACAGCTGCATCATTAACCACCTTAAACCCCTCCAATCCATACATGAAACAAACTGACACCCACCATGAAGATGAGGCACGACCACGAACGCGAAGCCAAACAGCTATGCAGCTCACCATCTCTAATCCCCCTGCAACTCAGACTAACCTGAGCACAACAAAGCCCTCACCCAAACAGAACACTCCCCCAGCCAATTAGAGCACAGCCAACCCCCCATCCAATCAGAGCACAGCCAACCCCCTAACCAATCAGAACACACCTCCACCCAATCAGAACACAGCCGAGCTCCCAGCCAATCAGTTCAAACCCCCACTGGCAGTTAAAAGGAAGAAACAGCTACAGTCACACATTGCTCCTAGAAGCACGAAGCCGAAAGCACAGCCTGAAGATGACGAATGAGACTTCATCGAAACGTCGCCAAGACACTTCAAATTCTACGTGGGAGAAAACCCGAGGAACCAAAGACCTACATACAAACTATTACTATTCTCAAATGACAGAGCCAGGGAACCTGAAACAAATCATTACAGTTAAATGATTTTAAAGTTTTGTAGAGTTACAGATAGTTCTCATTTAATAACTAACTTGTTTAGTGATCATTTGTAATTACAACTGTGATAAAAAGGTAACTTTAGGATCAATCCTTGGATTTACAATTTTCACAGATCTCTAAAGCAAAGGAAAGCTGAAGTAACAGCATATGAATAGTGACAGTTGCACTTTGTGATTGCTTTGTTTAACAACCAAGTTGCCACTCCCACTTAATTGTGGTCACTTAAGCAAGGATTGCCTGTATTCAAAAGTACAAGGTTTTTTTTTCTTATTTTCCTCCAAAAGCATACATTCAATATTTTGTCTACACTCTTGATGTTGCCCTTAATTATTCTCTGGTTTAGATTCTTTCATCTTCCTCATTTTTCAGTAAATAAACTCAAAATAAACTCAAATTGTCTTGCCATGCAACTTAGTTAGGGATTGCTTTTTAATACAATCATATGTTTGATGTTGATTGTTTTAATAAAAGAATTTTTTACAAAAAAAAATTAAGTCCTTTAATTTTCCATTGTAATGTATTCAATAAACGTAAACTGCACCTCATTGAAGATTTCAAATACTTTTGAAATCGAATTCTTCCCCATACTTAGAATCTACATATGCAAAGGGCAGTGATTATCAGTGTTTTTGTTATGTCAACAAAAAAAAAGCTCATTGGTATTTCATGTTCTTGCACATGACCTGCTTAACATTGGTTATTTGCAATAATATAAGGTATGTCTCTCCCAGTAGCATAAGCTAGATCAACAGAAAGAACAACTAATTAAAGCTCATATCACTTACAGTTCAACAATTGTGTATTGTTGAAGAGCATGTCTATATTTTATAGTCGCTGCTTAGGGGATGATTTCAGCTTGTTTCTAGCATTTTGAGATGCACTGTGCAACTTCTTCCCACCCTCTGAACATTGCAAGCAAATGGACATACACAAAATACATGCTGTAGATAACAGATGCTGCTGCCATACAGACCTGAAGGCAGAGAGAAAATAAATACAATACATTAATTCAGTTGATAGATTGTTTCGAGATTTCATATCTTCTTTTCTTTTTCTTTTTTGTCTGCATTGGAAGCTGCTAGTCAAAATTAATATGTGCAGATAAAAACGTCCTACATATTCATTCTAAATAAATTATTTGTAGCAAAAACTAGAAAATGAGGGCAGCTCAGCTATTATATGGGAGAAAATAAAGTATGGTTTTGACACTGAATATAAACACTTTGTTGCGCAATAAAGGTTATAAATTAACAAACATATCTATTGCCATGCTGAATGATATTAACATGTGTTACTTTAATTGAAGTAGTTCTATATTCAGACAATTTTTATTGTTGTTAAGGATTTTTTATAAATATGTAATTATTGACCATATAATGGCTTTTTCTATCTAAATCTATCCATTTATTATTGAAAATTGTATTGAATATTGGAATCTCTACAGAAATTATCAAGGTTCATTCAGTACTTAATAATCCATAATTAGGAAATAAATTACATTCAGTACATAAAAAAAATATGGGAAATTTTGAGGAATCACCAACACATAAAGCTAAACTTCCAAATTTCATGTTCCTTATCTATCCTTATTTCTGTGAAATATTGTTTTTAATCATTTAAAATCTATGTGTATATGCTTTGTCAAAGACAAATGATATGAAAAAAATCTTACCTCCATCTTTGATAGAACTACTCTAGATAAGGGGTCCCCAACCCCAGGGCTGCAGCCCACTACCGGGCCGTGGCCTATTCAGAATGGGGCTGTGCGAGTGGCTGGCTGGAACATGCATGCATGCATGCAGGTCAAATTGTGCAAACAGCAGGCATGCAGGCATTTGTGCACATGTGCACCGGCCCACTACTCATGCAAGGGCTGCATGCGTTTGCGTGGCCCAGTTCCCCTCTCCCCCCAACTGGACCGCCAAGCCACAAAGGTTGAGAACCACTTTTTTCAGTGGTCACAGAAGACAGGACCAAGAGTAATGTTGCAACGACCTAAATTTCATATAAATCTAAGGAAAAAATTTTTGACAGTTAAGATGTATGTAACATGGGAAAAGTCTATATAGAGAGACTGTGGCTTTTCACATCTGAACATTTTTAAGAAAAGAATGGACAGTCACTTCACTCTGATGGTTTAATTAGTTTTCATGTACTTTGTAGAGCACGGGTGTCAAACTCGCCACATCACGTGACGTGTCGCAACGTATCTGACTTTTTTTGCATTGTCGGAGATGGGATGGGTGCGGCCTCCATATGATGCAACTGGCCCATGGGCCAACAGTTTCACACCCCTGTTGTAGAGGATTGAACTAGATGATCCTAGTGGCCCCTTCCAAATTTACAAGATTATGATTCAAATAAAATTTCTTCTACCCTTTGGCATGTTCCTATCACTAAACTTCTATTTTTCATAGTAGAAAAATAATAATTAGGCAATAAAAACAATTTTGAGGGGACCTAGAATTTTATACATCAGGGAGGATTTTTCAGAAATGTTTTTAAAAGTAGAGACTTCTCTTTTGGAGCTTGATTATATTACCTATAACATGGGTGTCAAACTTGCTGCATCACGTGACATGTCGCGATGTATCGTGATTTTTTTTTGCATTGCTGGAACTGGGGTGGGCGCGGCCTCCATATGATGCAACTGGCCCATGCATCAGCAATTTGACACCCCTGATCTATAAGACCTCACATCTGTTTTTGTTATGATTATTTTGAGGAATAAAAAACATTAAATACCATTCTCAATATTTAGGTAATATAGAAAAACTAAAAGAAGATCTGGTGTTTTGAATTGTGTGCAAACCGCTGGATATAATTATGATAGCTAACACATTCATGAGAAGGCTAACTATTGATTAAAAAGAGTAATTTTCATTAATTAATTTATAAACGCATAAGCAATGTCAGGGTAAAATATCTATGATGTATGATATCCATATAAAAGATAATATACTAAATTTCAAAAGCATATACTTTCCCAAAGATAAATTTTCAACACCAAATTAAAAATTGGATCAAGTATCAATATATCATTAGCTTCCTTTATATCCTGTTTACTAAGCAATAGATGGCAAACATATATGATAGCCCTTTTCTAAATCTAGTTGTTAAAACCATTTACTATACAAACAATGAATACAGTTGCAATAAATATCTCATTAAAGACCTTAAAACAGCATATCCCTAGGAATCAGAAAAAAGGAATACAAAGAAATAAATGCAAAGAGAAATGCCACAAAGAAGCATAACATTTGAACATACAGCACTCTGTATTTTAAAAGGGTTGCCATACACAATAGTAATTAAGTAAAAAGTAATTAATGAGAGATAGCAAACGAAGTGCTAAAGCAAGAGCAATAGAAAAGGGGGTTAGAAAAGAACAAAAAATGAAATGTTATAACGTACACAACTGCCATGTGGCAAAGCCCACTTTCTGACAATTCACTGCATTACAGTTCCAAAATCCCAATTCTGCTTATCCTTCTGAGATAAAAGATATAGTTACCCTGAAGGAGGGTGCCCAAATTTAGATAAGAATATCTCCAGATGGGACAAATGTGTATTAATCAAGCAGTATCAGTTCAGAAATATGGCAATGATTTTAGTAGTTTTTGTCTCAAGAGGATGTTTATTCAATACAGTTTGGACATCAAAATAAAGTCATTGATTACTCTATAGTTCTGTCTTTGCCCCGCCTCAAGCTGAAATTGAATGGGAAAAAGAGGCTTAGCACATCAGTAGCACCTTGTGAGTGATGGGCCCCTTTTTCTAAAGTGCTCACCCATTTGGAATGCTTTGAGGTGTAAACTCCGGATAATGAACAGAATCCTCAATCCTTTAGAAGCACAATGCAACGGAGCGAGAATGGAATGGAGCAGAGTTTCATGGAAGAAGTATAGGTGGCAGGAATTCTGAACAACAGCACTCAAGTTCTGTCTTTTTTTTCCTTTTAAGGACTATATGAATAAATATCAGGTATTTTAAAATTTTCCTCACAATCACTTTTCCGTTTGGCAGTATTAAACTGATTTTAAAAAAAAGTCTGATTTGCTAGGTTTTCTTAGCCTAAAATAGATCTATTGTATTTAAAAGTTGCATAAAAGTATATAGCCATAGACTTTGCAAAATGTATTGTCCATCTATTTGAAAATACAAGCAAATGAGTAGTTTCATTGTGAACTGTCTTTCTATGGACCAATAAAATTCTTTTTGCTGCTGAAACCAGAGCGGAGACCTAGATACTCTTGTATCCTTTATAAGTTTAGAAGCAACTTTTCTATTTGAGCCCTTGTACACACAATAGAGAAGAAATAAATGTATGGCTTTTTTGAAAGACCAGCATTGATATGAACAAAGCTTACCTCAGAAAACAGAAACCCATTGAACTCAGGCTAGGTCAGGTGGATGGCAGTTTGAGTTTTATACTTGGAGCATCACTACTCCAAAATCCTTGAATGTTTTCAGCATTCAGCAATTACGTTTCCACTTGGATTGATATGTAAATCAATCAAACTTATAAGGCTAATTTTGGCAATCTCATATAAAAAATAACTCCTACAACTCTATATATTAACATAATTCCCACTGAATTTAGTGAAGCTTAAAACCAGGTATATGAATATAAGCTTGAAGTCTTATCCATTTAGCTTGATAAGAATGTTATCTTACTCTTCAAAATTCACTCACTATCACAAATATTGGTTTTATTTATTTATTTGGAAGATATACTACTCACACCATAGCCACAAAAAAAGTAATTTTATTATTGTTATCTGCTGGGAGTCATTTTGTTGAGATGGGCAACCATATAAATTAAAAATTTTAAAAAGCTAATACATACAAAAATGTGAATAGATCTGGAGTCCCTAAGAGGTAGCAAAGGGCACCAATGTGCCCACAGATATCTCCCTTGGTACTCAGTGGACTTCCTTTTAAACTAAGTTTATTTTTAAAAATATAGGATACTGGCATGTTGCAAGAACACTTCCCCCCCCCAAGCTCCCAGTTTCACCATTATTTGTAGGAATCCTTTAGACTGGACATAAATAGTTTCTTAGATAATCAAAATTCTAGTAGTGTGAACTGTTTGAAAATTTGACAGCATATCCAGAAAAGAGACAGAGGCCTGCAGATGTACTACAAAACATCAGGTAGGTTAAATAGCATTCTGATAAATCAGAATCTAGTAACTAGTTATGTCCCCATGGCAACCCTTTTGAGAATCGGGAAGTCAATCTCTCATTCTAAAATTGCAAAACTGTTTTTACAGCATTTTTCCTGTGCCACAGTAAAAACAGAAGTTAATCAACTTAGCTACAGAAGAGCTGTGACATCTTAAGAACAAAGGGGGCTAGTGCCAATCCTGGATCAGCTCCTGGATCATCACTAATACTACAACGAGAGAATCACTGAAGAAAGCCTTAAATTGTATCAGTCCAAAGGAAGAGGACTTCACTTATGGGATCTATTTTGCTGACTAAAGTCCTTTCTAGAACCTCAAAAGCAAGCAAGCATTCTGAGATGTGATATCTGACTTTCAGGACATGAAATATGCATTAATGTTTAGAGAATTTGTACAATGATTATACAGTAAGCAGTCTCACAAAAATTCATGACTAATTACATATTTGTGCCAACATGCAGAGGCTGAAATTTGCAAATATAATAGTAGAAGCTTGCATCATATCTAAATGCATGTTTAAAAAATTATGCTCTGTAATGTTACCAAAATATACATAGTATGTTCTTTACATTACTTAGTATGTGAACTTGATGGAAATTGATCTTTCTTCTATCATTCTTTCCTCCTGCCCACTAGTATATAAAAATAAACTTAAGTGCTCATCTTGTTTATTAAGTTAGATAATTTCCCAAGATTTTCCTTTATAAGAACTAGTATAAGGTGATATACATTACCACTTATAACTTTTGTGAACAATTTCATTTTAAATATCCATAACAAAGCCTATAACATAGGAATCAAACTTAAGACATATTTAAAAAGCACAGCTATTTCTAATAATTTACTAGGGTCACTTACAAATACATAATGTGCAGATCAATATAATAATGTGTCTCATTACACACACACACACTGCTTTTCACAGAACAGCTGCAGTATTCTTATACTATAAATTGGTGATTTCTGACACTTTGATATCTACAGCTGAGATAATGATATTCAGTAAGAAACTCTTGTATCTACACTTTTTAAAAACTCTCACCATATTGTTCAGTGGATTCTGTGTTCACTTCAGTTCCTCTCCTTCTGGAGCTACAACTTGAATCTATCATACAGAATCTTGCTATACTTCATCAAAAACAATTTCATTTATGAAACTCGTGGATTCAGGCCAGATTCTCTTTATCACTTTAACTTTTGATGTATTTTTGCATTAATACCCTGTCTACCATATAGCATGTTATATCTTATACTCCCAGGTTGTGCTTCAGTGGAGCTCTGCAATGCAATTTCTCACCCCTCTTTAGCTCCATGTAAGAATATTTATTGTTTCCTGATTTTTTAAAAAAAAGTTATCAAGAAATATAGTCCAAAATCTGGCTTTGTTTGTGCTCAGTTTTGCTCTACTCCTAATAGTTTTTGTCAGAATATCCTGAGCATTTAACCCCACTTATGAATTAACTAATGAACACTGTTGTTTTTTCAAAGACCAATATATTAGTTTAATTGTTCTAATCTTCTCTGCTATTAGAGTAGCACACCATAATCACTGCATACTTCTAGTGTATGGTAGTAGCTGCTTTTTTTGAAACATAAGGGTAGGACAGAGTAATCAATGAAGTTACTTGTTACATATGTATTATTCACTCACATAACAGCTGAAAACTGAGAAGAATGTTCTTTAATAGGATATAAAATGTAAACTTAAAAAAGCCTTTAAGGGGGTCTATTTTTAATGACAAGTATTCTGTTCTGCTCCAGGTATAGCTACAAAAAATACTGGTCTGTAATTAAAGATACAATAGATTATGGAAGTGCTTTTGATGTTAGCTTTAGCTCAGAAATTTCTTAATAGCTTAGGGCCAAAATGCCTAAAATATGCATCCAGAGGGAGAACTTCTAAGACCCAAGCCCAGAAAGGACTTATAAACATTGCAAATTTCCTTTTGCTTGAGATATTTAGCATAGTATTATATATTTTATGTTGTCTTTTTAACAGAGACACATAAATAATGTTACATATGTTTATTATAAGCAATGAAAACACATCTAAAAAGATTAGAGATAATCTATTACTTAATAAATAAATAAAGCTAAATAAAAAATTGTAATATTAGGTGTTTTCCAAGTACTTTTGGTGAGTAAATGTACTTTAAATATTTTAATGTGTACAATGTAATTTTTAACTCCAAATTAAGAATCATGATTAATCGATTCTCCTGAAACTAGTGTCAGTGTATGTAAAACTATAAGATTATAATTGCAATTTGCAAGATATATTGATAGACATGCACAAACTCCTAAGAGTGAAGAAGAAAGACTATACGTCCTTTGTTCACAATTCAGTTACAAATGCTAAAGAAGATGAACAATGCAGGTGGCCAATCAGCACATATGAGCTATCAGATGACATCGTTCATCTTTATTCACCTATTAGATAAAATGGGTCTCTTTAGCAATAGAACGCCATACTTGTATTAGTTTTAAGACAAGAGACAAGCCACCTTCTTGACTGCTGCTATCCATACTTTCTGTATTCACTTTTTTCTTATAAGCTTCCAATGAGTAAAATAATGCTAGAAGCTTATTTTACTTTGAGCTGTGTTCTAGCTTGACTTGCCACAGTCTTCTTGCTGACTAGGAATTGTACTTTATGACTTTTCTTTCTTTAGCCTTGAAAAGTGAATATCAAATTAATAGGACTGAGCTCCCTTGAGGAAGAACTTTGAGAAGATGCTTGCATGCTTTCTTGTTTGCTTCCTTGTTTGCTTCCTTGCTCCATTGCTTGTTCTCTCATTCATTCATTCATTCATTCTTCATTCATTCATTCTTCATTCATTCATTCATTCAATTTATATAGCCACTAATATCACATACATAACTCTGGGTAGCTCAAAATAATTTAAAACACCTCCCCAAAATGAGAAAATTACAAAGAAAAAGCAAGTAAAGGTATAAACATGTTAAAACCGTTAAAAACACTAAAATCTGCTTACAAGATATAAAATATTCACAGCATTCAATATAACCATTCAACAGATTCTACACTACAATTGGATGACCAAACCTGGTTGTCAAAATCAGCCTTTCAAAAGGCTAGGGCCAATGTAATTTCCAGAGGGATTATGTCCCAAAAGGTGATGGGTGCTATGACAGAAAAGTTTTCCTCAGGGTCCCATCAGACAACATTCCTTAACAAATGAGAAACAGACATGTTGGACCTAATGAAATTGGTAGATGGAATAAAATAGGATAAAATAATAACTTTGTCAGTTTAAATCACTTTAATCAGCAACATTAAAATGAGATTTCATTGCATACAGCTCTCAAAGGATAACCACCTCCAATATACACCGCATAAACATGATAAACATATGCATATGCCCACATACACACACATACATGACCCAGAGAAACAACACAGTCTAGTTTGGAGGTATACATATATATATATGGCGAGAACGAAAACTAATCTTGCGAGTTTACCAGATGGATAGTATAGGGAACAAAGCTGTTACAGAATCTGGTAGTTCTGCTAGAAATACTTTGAAACCTCCTCCGAGAGGGGAGCAACTGAAAAAGACCATGAAGTGGGTGTATGGCGTCTCTAACAATGCTTCGAGCAGTGTTCTGTATAATGGGAAGCAGGCTTCCTATAATCTTCTCAACTGTCCTTACCACTCTCTGTATGAACCTTCTATCTGAGGCACTGATGTAACTGGGGAGAAGCAGTTCCTCAAACAACCCAGTCCCATGCCATGTAGGGCTTTATAGTTCATAACTAGCACCTTGAATTGAGGTCAGAAGCACAGTGGCAGTCAATGTAGTTCACAGAGCAGAAACATAGTATGCTGAATGAGGAAGACACATAACTACCCACCATCACATTTTGTGTCAGCTGCAGCTTCTGAATACTCCTCAGTCTTACAGTATATAGAGTGCATTAGAGTAATCCATTTGGAAGGTGATCAAGGCATGAATGATTGATATTAGAATGTCCAGATTCAAGACTAGGTGCACCTGGTGCAAAACACAAAGTTGTGCAAAGGCCCTCCTGGTTACCACTGCCACCTGCTCTTCAATCAGGAGTTGTGAGTCAAGGAGATTTCTCACAAGGCCTGTTTGGATCAATGCTATCCTGTTCAGAATAAGATATCAATGTTAAATTGGAACAAAAAGTCCTGCCCTCTACCCCTGCTTTGCAGGATCCTGGAAGATTCATTTCTCTGCTCCTGTTAAACAGCTACATGAAGCTGCTGGGGGGAGATCATTTGCTGCCATGGGATGATGTTTCACTAGTATGCTAATGATACTTAGTTACATATCTCTGCTCCTGGTGAATTAAGTGATGCTGTTCATGCCTAGTCTTGCTGGAAGTTTCCAAAACCAAAGGCACTCAGTCTTGCTAGGATTGAGCTGAAGCATGTTGTTCCCCATTCCAAACTCAACAGTGAAGAATGGAAGCACAGTTCCTATCTTGCTCATGCCTGAGGTAATTCAGTAGTGCAGCCAATGCTGTTTCAATGTGATACCCAGGTTTGAAACCTGATTGGTAGAGTTCCACATAATCCATTTCATCCATGATCCTCTGAAGCTGTTCCATAACCATCTTCTCAATGACCATCGCTAAAAATGGAAGACTGGACACTAGATAGAAATTGTCCAATATAGTTGTGTCTACCAATGGCTTTTGAGGAAGAGATGAACCAATGACTCTTTAATAGAAATGCATAATGAAAGCAGAGCCAGCATATCTGCAAGCACTGCTACTCTTCAGCTGGAGACAGACATTAAGAAATTGCAGAACAATGATTGTTTTTAATAGATATGTAATTTCAGTCATGTGGATACTTGCATGCATCCCCACTGGCTGGAACCTACTTCCGTCCTTGTTCTCTTGAAGAAATAAATAGTGACTGCATCTAAATTGTGGAAGTTTCTGGCCTAGGAAGCTATATTTGATCCTTTCTACTAGCCTTCCTCTGTCTGGGTGCATGCTTTCTTATCAACATTTATTTTACAGAATGACAAGTTTTAGTTTGTTATTTTATTGAATCTGCTTGGTTTTTATTTATTTATTGGAATGTATATTGTATTTTATTAAATTCTGCTTGGACACCTTGAGTGACACAAAAGTAGCTATAATGTGAGATAAATGAACAATTAATAAAAGACATAAACCATCTAACAGCTATATGCTCAAAACAGAAAAATGTCACCCTGCATCCATTTCAGCATTTAGCTATGAAATGTTGTTAGTCATTTCAACTAGTGACCAACCTTCTAAATATGAAATAAACTAGCAAATGAAGCGAGCTCAGAAGCCATTTAACCCTGTAAGCCAGCTCTAAGATGTAGTGTGCAGTGCTTATGTGAAGGAAAACTTATTTAAAAGACCCCATGATACAGCCAGTCAGATTAAATCAACTTTAGTTTTCACTATTTTTACTTACATAATTTTTAATGATTCAGTGGAAGGGGGATGATTTTGTAGGGCAACATAAAGATTGCTTATTCCCAAGTAATTGTTATTGGTTGCAAGATAAACAAATATTCAAAAGAATTTTTCCACCTGCCAAGGAATATCTGCCTCCTGCACAGTTTTAGAAGCAGCTACTCAATGAAAAATATAGGATATGAACAATGACATTCAAAGGAAAAGAAGATATCTTGTTTACAATTTATTTGGACTGTAATTCAGCCTATCCTTATTTTTCAAACCTTGTGACCTGAAGATGAATTTATAATCCCACAACAATGATGTAGCATAAATAAATAGATGAAACAATCCAGCAATGACAAAAAGTATCAATGTTATTATCAATCAGGCACAGGGAGACAATGAGGGTCAAGCACCATGTAGGCATATAGCTGCTAAATGGTCAATTACATTTGTTTGTAGCCAACCAGTAGCCATTAATTAGGCATTGCTGATTTCACTCTTTTTGGGCTAATCCTCATTGCTTTGTTGCCAGGACAGACCAACAATCATTATTTAAGATAGGAACAGATGGTATTGCCTTCTATTTACCCTCTTCTTACCATGAATGCAATTTTCAGCATGCTTTCCTGTTACAGTTTTAAAATACTGTTTTCCCATTATGTCACCTCAGATGCGTCTATCTATATACTATGTATAAGGTGTACTCCCTTACAAGCCTACCACAGCAGTTCATTGGCTACTTCACAAAGGTAGGAACATCCCCTCAATTGAGTCGATAGTTGCTCTGATCTTGCATGTTCTGCGTAGTTTTCCTATTACAGAAGTATAAGTTTACAACTTGATTTTTTAAAAGTCGTATTTGTCTTTCTCTGAACCAGCTAGCTTTTCCCCTGGGCTTTAAAAAATAGAAAAGTCTAGCGATGAACCATTTCATTGCTTCTTCTGACCCTTGAAGTTAAAATGTTTTGCAGCATGGGAAGCAATGAAGCAAATGCCCATAGAAATATTTTAAAAATAAATCAACATTAAGTATGCAGTGAGAAGGTGTGGGACTTTTTATGAATTAATTTGGAAAGCATTAGTGAGACCTCTTTAGATCAGGGGTGTCAAACTGGCGGCCGGCGGGCCAGATGTATCATGCGCAGGCCACACCCACCCCAGCTCCACAAAGGCGTGACGCAATCGGGTTTGACACCTGTGCTTTAGATACTTAACTAATTTAGGGTGTGCACTCTAAAAAGCTGGCACGGCATGTCTTTGATATCTCTTAGTGTAATGAAGGCACAATAAGATATGGGGGAATAATTCTCAGTATCTTAACTTAAGATAATGGTAAACAAACATTACTGGGCACAAGAAAAAAAGAGTCAGAGTCTTTCTGAGTACATCTCATTTCTTCTGTGAAAATTTCTGCAAGATAATTTTCATGAATGTTTTTCAAGTTAAACTATAAAAATTTATCATCCGCATGCTGTTTCTATATGTATCATGTCATTTCTGGGTCTCATAGTGAAAGATATATATTGGACATTTTAAAAGAGAGATATTCACATGCAACTCAAACAGCTTAATGTTGTTTTGGAAATTACTGTACCATTTCTAAGTGACTAAGGAGAGCCTAGTCTTTCCTCCCTACTCTGTCTCTCCATCCTAGCTTTACTGTAAGTGACATAGAATTTTTCATATGTTTACATTTCAATCCCTTTTTAATGCTTTACATATATTTGCCTGGAAAATGGCTTAAAAAAATAAATATTAGATAATTTCCCCATGGAAGCTACTTATGTAGTCTTTACTCCACTGCATTTATTTATTTTATTAATTATTAATTTATATAATATATTTATTAATTTATATAATTTTATAGCCACCATTTCACCGAAAGCAATTCTGAGAGGCACAAAATAATCAAATAAAACAATAACAGTATAAAATATAAAAAGCCATACTAATAAATATCATAAAAATGAAAGAGCTATATTAGTTCAGAGCTTAACTGCCTCCTTACATTCTTCCTTCTTCGTGCTTTTACTTATTTCTTGCCCTGATTTTCACCCTTATTTTAAGGATATTTATCTGAAAATGTGTGGCTATATAAAGGCACATATCAATGCAAAGTTGTAACTGTTTTACATTCTAAATCTGAAAGTGCATAATAAAATATATACCATGAAATTACACACCTTCTACAATTACCAAATAGAATAGAATAGAATAACAGAGTTGGAAAGGACCTTGTAGGTCATCTAGTCCAATCCCTCCACCCAAGCAGGAGACCCTACACCATTTCTGACAGATGGCAGTCCAGTCTCTTCTTGAAAGCTTCCAGTGATGAAGCTCCCACAGTTTCTGAAGGAACCTGTCTCATTGGTTGATTGTTCTCACTGTCCGAAAAATTCTCCTTATTTCTAGGTTGAATCTCTTCTTAATCAGTTTCCATCTGTTATTCCTTGTCTGGCCTTCAGGTGCTTTGGAAAATAGGTTGACCCCTTCCTCTCTGTGACAGCCCCTCAAATATTGGAACACTGCTGTCATGTTTCCCCTGGTCCTTCTCTTCACTAGAATAACCATGCCCAGTTCCTGTAACCATTCTTCATATGTTTTAGCCTCCAGTCCCCTAATCATCTTTGTTGCTCTTCTCTGCACTCTTTCTAGAGTCTCAACATCTTTTTTGTAGTGTGGAGGCCAAAACTGGATACAGTATTCTAGCATCTTAGAATCTAGCATTCTTAGCTTACTAAGGCTTTATAGAGTGGTAAGTAACTAGCTATGTCAGTCTGCTGGAAGAAAAACAGCAAAGAAACTTTCAGCACTTTCACAAGTAAATTTATTGCGGTGTTCACTGTACTGGACTACAGAAAGTTTGTAATGAAATTAGTCTTTATAGCACTACAAGATTCTTTGCTGATTATGAAATTAATATTTATCCAATAGATTAGCATAGCAATGTTATTCTCATTACCACGCCACATACATCTATTTCATTCTATCATAACAATTTGTGTTTCTTACTCCTGAAAAATGCTGGCAGGCATGTAATTTCAATTCTATCTTCCTTTGGACCCAATTCCCTGTGAGTATTTTTGATCAGTTTCAATAGGCAACACACTGTATTAAAGAAATGATTTACATTAATAGGGACAGATACGGAAAATATAAGTCTTAGAGTCCTCAGTCAAATTATCTTGTATAGAACAAAGTGTCAAGGCAAACTGAATAAAGCAAAAGTTTCCCTAAGTTCCTTTAATCGGGCCGGAAATATATGACTTCTAGATGTACAATTGGACAATTTGTATACTTAATCTGAAAAGTCTGTAACGCTGTTTTAAAGAGCAGTGAATCAAGACCAAAGGACTTTAGCTCCATGTCTTTCCCCAGAGTCAGCAAACTATAGCTAATACAAATAAAAGCCATTGATAACTACAAAGCTATGTTTTACCTCCATTAATAATTGAAATCACAAATGCTGTCATTTCAATTACTAATTGTAATTGTCCATTTTTTAAAATGAAAGTTTTTCCTGTTTGCATATGCCACCATTCTAACTACTTTAATCCCACTATTCTCATCATCATACTATAAAGAAATTCCTTCACCCCAAATCCAAATGAGTTCTTGAGACAAAATATCTGAGCTCAATGCTACTTTTCCTCTATTTGCAAAAAAAAAAAAGCCTTGAATAGCCAGTAGCAGTTCTAGCCACCATAGAAACAACTAAACTGACACTTCAAAGGGGAATGAGAAAAAGAAAACATTCTTACTGCCCATCATCTGTGTAATCAACTTGATGGGGGGGGAGAGAACGGGGCCTCTGTGAGTCACTTTGCAGACTATTGAAAACTAGCTTTAAATCTTCCATTTATGCTTAACATGAGAGGATAGACAGTATGCTCGATCTTATGAATATGACCAAGACAGAGACAATTGACATTACCTACTTCTGTAGATCTACAGATTTGCCATTTCTTCATACAAAAACATCATGCCAGTACCCAGAATTACCATTTCCTCATGGCCAATCTCAAGAGGGCAACATTAGTTCTGCTAATGGGAAATAGAATTCTATTCTGTGTATATCATCATTTGTACCACAGAAAGTTCCAATCCAAGGAAACTATAGCAGAAAAATAGAATAGGTAATTGTAAGAACTGATACCTTACTTAATGAAGAGATTAGTCTCACTACAAATTAATTTAGAAGGATTAATATAATAAAGGGGGCAAAATTATATTAGAATGTAAAAAGGGAGTTTACCAAATTTTTCTAGAATACGCTGATATACATATGTTCATAGCATGCCATGATTTAGATTACATAGATTCAGATCTATGATATGTAAATTATCAGTCATGATGTTTTTCTCCTCTAATCAATTCAGTCAGCTCTGCACTGATAGCATTCTTGTAATTCATATATTCATATCTTTTAAGTTAAACATTATATGAAGATAATCTGAGATGTTTTCTTAAAAAATAATAAAACATCCTCAAAATTTATGAGCAATGGCTTCCCAGCAGCTTTGTAAAACTTGGAAAAATCAAGATCTTTAATGTTCTCTCTAGATAATTTTCAAATCAGTAGCATAATTGCTACTTTCTCTAATTTTATCTATCTATCCATCTATCTATGGTGAAATTTTGTGAATTGTTGCATTGGTAAATGAATAGTAGGATAAAAACAGTTTTTGCTGCACTGATATAAACTCCATCCTATGGCATCTATAATGGGAACATTGACCATCACCAGATATTATCCAGGACCATAATGGAAAACAACCCTTAGAATTTGCAGTGCAATAACCTATAATTTACCTTGTCTGCCATGATCATAGAAGATCCCCCATGGATTCCTAGAATGGGTGTGAGGGTCTGGGCAGAAATGAAGTCCAGGATCTGGGCAATAGCTTCCTGGTCAGTATCATCAGCAAATACCACACCTTGCACCCTCCGTTCAGACATTATATCGCAGATGCGGGTGATGATACTCTTGGGATCTGTTTCATTCATGGCAACGAGTTCCACCCGAGGAATGAGAGAGAGGTGATGGAAATCATCCTTCTTGTGGGCATCTGTGATAGCTACTTCATCAGAGGTACCCACCAAGATGACAGCAATGCCAATGCTGGGATGGTTCTTTTGAGCCCAAGCCATACCACCTGTTGTTGCTAAGACTGCCAGCATAAGCCAGAATTTTGAAGAATAGCACTCTGCTCTGGGCCTCATCTTCAGCTCTTACACTCCCTGAAATGAGACAAAAATTAAAAGTGTCAATAAGATATATATATAAATCATTGAGATTTAGGCATTTACATACATACAATGTTAGCCATTTACTTATGGAAAGAGCCGTGGTGGCGCAGTGATTGGAATGCAGTATTGCAGTCTAATTCTGCTGTCAGCAGTTCGATCCTGAGCAGCTCAAGGTTGACTCAGACTTTCATCCTTCCGAGGTCAGTAAAATGAGGAGCCAGATTGTTGGGGGCAATATGCTGACTCTGTAAACCACTCAGAGAGGGCTGTAAATCACCATGAAGTGGTATATAAGTCTAAGTGCTACTGCTACTGCTATGGAGATACAGATTATTGGTCTATACAGATCTACATTTTTTACTTTGAGTGACAGAGACTTTCCAAGGTTTCCATGCTTTTAGTTATAGCCAAAACTATTACTTGTTTCAGACTTCAGTAATCATCAAGGTTTTTTTTTAACTTTTACTCTGTGGATAAGGGTATACGGGGTGGATTAAAGTTCTGATCAGGAAGAAAACAGTCAAACATGTAGTCACCAACTATTGTTCTACTTTAAAATCATATGCTGAGACATTAATGTCCTCTGGTGATCCTGGTGAAATTATTTTAGCTACAGCTCTAGATTATAATTAAATTCATTTTTGCCTTGGCTCCCATTTGTTTTTCCAAAAGAACTTGCCAGCAGCTTCCCCTCTCCTAGAATAATTCAAAAAGGAGATAAAGAATCCTGTGGCAATAAAATGTCTCTCCTATTAACTTGGTGTTCCTTCAAAAAAGTTTGAGCTATTCTTGTTTTGATAATTTCAATTATAAATTGTCCTAATAATTTTAATTATTAATTATAAAGACAAATTAATACGTTCACTATATAGAATGGTAGTGAAAATGTCTTTTGTCAATACTAATTTTCTTGAAATAACAATCCACTGCTTTACGGTCAGTTGTGTTTCTTATTTTTTTTTTTTTAAGATCTGGTACTGGTTGCCTTAGTCTCAAATCTTAGGACTGGTAGGCTTCAAGCTAATGGAAGAGCTGATATATTCTGATTCATGCCATTTTAAACAATAAAATGATGAAGACCTATGAGGTCATCAGTGCAACCCTGCTCATGCCACAGTTCTCCCTTTATCTTGTTTTAATAACATTCAGCTCTTTTCATCTGCAGAACACAGCTAATTAATTCTTGTAGTACCTTGGTAGCATATATATTATCATTGTTTTCCGTGTCCAAAAATCATAGCATTGAGGTTTACCTTGTACATTTTGAGGCTTCTTTTATCAGTAAAAAATAGTAGTACTTGGCATGTAATCTGATACTCAGACCATAGATCCATGTTACTTACTTTGCTAATATGAAATCCTGAAATGATTGGAAAGTAGTTTATTCAGATCTAAAATCTGGCCTAATTCTCCTTCTGTGATGATTTATAATATATCACAAGTGCTCAGATTATCATCAAATTATAAAAGCTCTTTTCTTTCAATTGCATCAGAAGTTAAGAGCTCAGGGCAACTTGCATAATCTCTTTGATTATAATCCATCCCTAGATTCACCATTATATTCCAGAAAAAATATCAAGAGACAGAGGGGAAAAATTACTGACTGCACTGAAGGGAATATCTTTACTAATAAAGTAAGTGAGAGGAACCTACACAGTTTTGTATTTCATTTAGTTTAAATAGAACTAAGAAAGTTGCTGCCCATGCAGTAACATCAGTACGGATATAGTCCCATGATAATTTATTATTTATTATTATTATTATTAATTAAATTTTTATGCCGTTCCTCTCCGAGGACTCGGAGCGGCTAACAACTAAATAAAAACAACATCTCAACATTTCAAAAATCTAAAACCAAATCTAAAAAGCATTTAAAAAGACCCCCAGACACATTCATCATTCACACACAATCACAGTCATCCCCAGGCCTGTCGGCATAGATAGGTTTTTAGATTCTTCCGGAAGGCCGGGAGAGTGGGGGAAACGCGGACTTCAGGGGGCAGTTGGTTCCAGAGGGTGGGTGCCACAACAGAGAAGGCCCTCCCCCTAGGACCTGCCAGACGGCATTGTTTTGCTGACGGGACCCGGAGGAGGCCGACCCTGTGCGCTCTCACCGGTCGAAGGGAAGTATGTGGCAGAAGACGGTCCCGTAAGTATCCTGGTCCAATGCCATAAAGGGCTTTATAGGTAATAACCAACACTTTGAATTGCGCTCGGAGACCGATAGGCAACCAATGCAGCAAGCAGAGAGTTGACGAAATGTGGGCACAACGTGGAAGGCCCACAATTGCTCGCGCAGCTGCATTTTGCACTAATTGTAGTCTCCAAACACTCTTCAAGGGTAGCCCCATGTAGAGAGCATTGCAGTAGTCGATCCTTGAGGTGACATGGGCATGTGTGACTGTGAGTAGAGACTCCCGATCCAAATAAGGGCGCAACTGGTGAACCAGGCAAACCTGGGCAAATGCCCCCCTCGCCACAGCTGACAAATGATGTTCCAATGTCAGCCGTGGATCGAGGAGGACTCCCAAGTTGCGCACCTTCTCCGAGGGGTTTATAACTTTACCCCCCAGGGTAATGGAAGGACAGATTGAAATTTCCGTGGGAGGCATCACCCACAGCCACTCTGTCTTGTCAGGGTTGAGCCTCAATCTGTTAACACCCATCCAGACCCTCACAGCCTCCAGACACCGGCACATCACCTCAACCGCTTCACTGATTTGGCCAGGAGTGGAAATGTACAGCTGAGTATCATCAGCATACTGATGGTATCTCACTCCATGACGATGAATGATCTCTCCCAGTGGCTTCATGTAGATGTTAAAAAGTAGGGGGGAGAGAACCGACCCCTGAGGCACCCCACAAGGGAGTGACCTAGAGGTGGACCTCTGACCCCTCACTAACACCAACTGCGACCGACCAGAGAGATAAGAGAACCACTGTAACACGGTGCCCCCCACTCCCAATCCCTCCAGCCGGCTTAAAAATAATAAAATAGTCCTAGAACACAGGTGTCAAACTTGCGACGTCACGTGATGTATCATGATGTATCGCGACTTTTTCCCATTGCCAGCAATGGGATGGGTGCGGTTTTGGCATGACGCATCCGGCCCGTGGGCCAGCAGTTTGATACCACTGTCCTAGAGGATGCTCTCACATCATATGGTCACAATGCTCCCAATAAAAATATTCTGCACAATCAATCTGTCTTCTCCTACTTAATGGATTTTCTCTGATGAGATTGGTAGAAAAATATAGAGGAATGGTTTCCAAGTGGAAGACAATGATATATGGACACTTGTAAAATTCCTTGTTCTGTTTTACAACAGAAATCCCATCAGCCAGCAGTGATCATGTTAATGGTACTAAAGTTACATATATGTATGAAACTCAGTGCCCTCAAAAATTATTATCACAATCATTAAGCTATCATTAGACAAATTATCATTGGACAAATGGGTAAATTTGACAAATAAATAAAAACAGTAAATTTGACAAATAAATGAAAACAAAATCCAAACAGATAACAGATATTACTACTACTTTACTATTTCAAACAGGGATCAAATCCACTTACCAAACATGAAAGGAAAGAGTGCATGAAATATCTACTGACTTCTCCAAACAAGAAGACCTAAAGAATCTGACAAAATTTATTGCTAATTTGATTAGGCAGAACTGTTGCCATTAGATTGGTTGGTTGATTAATTATATGCCATCAAATTATGTCAGGGTTTAATTACCATATAGATAGACCTGCTTTGGTTATCAGTTCCTAAACTAGCCCTTCAAATCTTACCATTGTGTGCCCATTGCTTCTAGAATCAAACCCATTTATCTATTTCCTTCCATCTTTCTCTATATTATACACTTATTTGAATAATGTCTCTAAATATGATAATTTGAGCCTGATCATATGTACCTCAAATGAGCTCTGAATTAATTTGTTCTATGGTCCATTTGTTTACTTTCTTGGCCATTCATGGTATGCTTGGAAGTCTTCTTCAAAACCACAGTTCAGAAGCATCACTTTACTTCCTTAGAGTGACAGAGGAAAACTACTGCCTACTTGATTCTGATCTTTGTAGATACAGACATGTCACTGCATCTGAATATCTTTTCCAAGTCCTTCATTGCTAAGCTGCAATTACTCATCTGTATGCTATTTCTTCACTTGTTGTTTCTTTACTGTTGATAATCAATCATAAACACTGAAGCATCCACTTCTTTAATATCTTCATTGTGTGTTTATTTTTTAATTATTTTATTATTAAAATGTATATAGCAACAATTTAATCAATACCTCTTGATGGCTAACAAAAAAAGCATAAACATAGTATAAAAAATAAAAGGCAACCAATTAAAAAGCATAGTCAAGGCACCATTACAAAATCTCTAAAACATAAACCTGTCAAGTGCCAGGAAAATCAGGAAATCCAGACAGTTCAAATGGGTATAAAGATCTCTGGACTTAGATCTCTTGTGGATGTTGAGGGACTCATGACTGATGATGTGTTTGACCCCTCCCTCAGGCTCAGCCTGGTCATCTCCTATAAAACCACAAACTCACATACTGGGCTCCAACACCTAGGAGGAAAACCAAGTTCTAAAAGGCCAGTAGGGTTGGGGCCATCCAAATCTCAGAGGGGGGCTGTTTCATAGGGCAGGTACCCCAAAGAGAAGGTATGGCCAATCCCTTCACTAGAGCATGCCCGCTCTGCCAGATCTGGTGGGATGAACCAAAACTACTAGAGACAGGCAATCCTGCAAGTAACCTGCCCCTGCCATTTAGTCCTTTAAAGGTAACAACCAGTACAATGAATTACACTCAGAAACCTACTGGAAAACAGAGCAGCTCACATAGCATTGATGTTACATTAGCATATCATGGTGCATTCAAAACTGCATGTGCCACAGCTTTCTGGACTATTTGAAGCTGCCAAATGCTTTTCAAGGACAGCCCCATGTACACACATTACAGTAGTCCAGATAGAAAGTGACTAAGGCACCGGTGACTGAGAGCAGTCCTCTCAGTCAAGGAATAGGCTCAAGTGGCACAAAATGATTTTGTGCATGTAAACCGATACACAAGATAGGAAAGGGGTGAGTTATCAGTGTAATGTTATCAGTGTAGCACAGGGCATTGATATTTCTTCCTTCAGTTTAGAAACCACTCTCATTTTCTTCCAATTTAGTCTTCCTCAATATATATTCAGAAGGATGGAGGAAGAGAGGGGGGAGGGGGAGGAAGGAAGGAAGGAAGGAAGGAAGGAAGGAAGGAAATACAGCCTTGCTTCACTTCTTTCCTGACTGCAGACAATCTCTTTTGCTATACACTGTGGCTACTTGTTCTGTACATGGATGAGAACAACGATGTTCTGGGATTTCCTTTTCCTAAGCACATTCCAGTTTGACATGGTTGACACAGTCAAGGGCCTTTCTATTGTTTTTTTTTTTATTATTATAAAAATTCTTTTATTGAAACAATTAACATTGAACATAAAAACATGTTATGCAGCAATCATCATGATCCCTGGTATACAATACTAAGTATTAGTCTTTGAAAACGTCTGAGTTAGTAAGCCTTTTCCCCCACTCCTCGTGTCTAGCCTCAACTATACTCCTGTTACATTTTATTTTGATTGGTGTTTCCCTTATCCGTTTCAATATTAATGTGATCAACATTAAACATAAGATCCTATTATGAAACACACACTGGCTTCTTTTGGTATTCTTTGTCCTTCTCAATTATTCAGTATGTATTAGCAATAATGTGTCTTGTTCCTCTGCATTTTCTAAAACCGGCTTGAATATCTCCCCTTCCCCTGTAGTACTCTATTTTGCATTAGATAATCTTAAGCATTTTTTTATGCTACAATGTGATATTAAAGATATTTTATAATAGTTTGAACACTCTGTTTAATCTTCTTTCTTTAAAAATGATATGTAGAATGACCTCTCCCAAATCTGTTGACCACGTGTCATTCTCCAGATCTGCTGGCATAGTTTGGTTAGAACCTTTACTGATTATTCCCCTTTTGCTTGCCATATTTCTATAGATATTTCATTAATTCCTATAGTCTTCTGACTTCATAATAACCAAAGTGCCAATCTAGTTTTATCTTCTAGTAGTTGTAAATAAGGAATATCTTTTAAGAGAGCCTTTCCTAACCTTTGCAGTTTGACAGCCTGGTTGGGGCAGAGAGGAGAACTGGCACGCATGAGTGGTGGGCCAGTGTGCCTGTGTGCGATTGCCCGCTGGCCTGCCACTTGTGCAAGTTGAGCTGAGTGTTGGCCAGCCACCCACACAGCCAGTTCGGAATAGGCTGTAGCCCAGGGATTGGGGACCCCTGTTTTAAGACATCTTGGGTGTTGACATCTCTACTGTATAAATTTTCAATGTACTCCTATCTTATTTGAGCTTCTTTACATTAGTTATCTGCCATTGACTTCCTTTAGCATACCAATTAGAGACTGGAATGTTAGAAGACTTTCCTTGGGTTTTTTTTTAATGTCTGTTTCCATCTCTGATGCCTTTACAAATGTGATAGTATTGCTCCTTGTCTCTCTCAGAAGAGTTTTCTGAAATTTTATTTTTACATTCTGTTCCAAGTTCTTTGTTTTTCATATGCTTTTGGCTACTCTATTCTTCCTGGCAATTTCCATGCTTTTTTTTCCCTGACATTTAGTTTGCTTTCTTCTGTTTTGTTACCTTTGAGAACCTCTTTTTGCCTTCATCCTTACCAGCTACTTTAAATTCATTTCACAGTTCTCTAGTTCCCTATCCATTAGGTTCAGGACTTCCAAGGGACTCTGATGTTTTCCTTGAAAATGGAACATATATGCATAAGACCATATCATGCAAAGTGGTTGGCTCTCTTCTACTTAGCATAACTTGGAACTTGCACATAAGAATGGGTGATCTGCTCCATAATCATCCCTGGCCATATCTTTGCTCTTATGACTGAGCTCTGCCAACCCTTTACCAATAAAATAATCCATTTGTTTTCTGTATACTCCAACTGATGATGTCCATTGTTTCAGTTGTTAGAAAACTGTATTCGCAATTAATAAATCATTAGATTGGCAGAAATTATTAAGTCATTCTCCTGTTTAATTTCCGTTTTCTAGGTCATGTGGCCAAATACATTTTCCTCTTACTACAGGTAGTACTTGACTTACGACCACAACTGAGCCAAAAATTTCTGTAGTTAAATAAGACATTTGTTAACTGAATTTTGCCCCATTTTATGACCTTTCTTGCCTCAGTTGTTAAGTGAATCACTACAACTGATAAATTAGTAACCCAGTTGTTAAGTGAATCTGGCTTCCCCACTGATTTTGCTTTCAAAAAGGTCGCAAAAGGTGATCACATGATCTTGGGAGACAGCAACGGTCATATATATGAATCAGTTGTCAAGCATCTGAATTTTGAACACATGATCATGGGGATGCTGAAAAGGTCATAACTGTGAAAAACAGTCATAAGTCACTTTTTTCAGTGCCATTTGTAACTTTGAACAGTTACTGAATTAACTGTTATAAGTCGCGGACTACCTGTGTTTCCAGTTTTGCTATCCCAATCTCCAACAACACAAAGCACATCTTGCTGTCAAGAAACTGACTATAAAATGCCTTAGCTACTTTTTCCTCATCAGGCATAGTCCAGAAATCTCTTTGAGATAACTGTCAAAGAGTTGTCTGTGCAGTGTAACTGATACTGTTCAATCATTAAGTGCATTAACAAGTACCTAATATTGTATTTGCAATAACCTTACTGACCATGAAATTAATACCATTTTTCCTTTGTTTCTCATCTCCTGAATAGTAAACAATATGATTATCTGACAGAAAATGTCCAATTCCAATCCATTTCAATTTGGCTGAGATGTTGGGAATGTATAGGTAGTCCTCAATTTAAAGACGTTTATGTGGTGATCGGTTTAAAGTTACATCCGCACTGGAAAAAAAAGGGGGATGACCAGTCCTTGCACCAAAGAAGGTCACAGCACCTGCACAGGGACTGATTTGCAATTTGGGAGCTTGGCCAATGGCATCTATTTAGGATTGTAGAGTCATGTGGTCACCATTTATCTCCCTTTCTGCTGGCTTCTAGCAAGCAAAATACGGTAAATGGGGGAAACCAGATTTGATTGATGACCACATGATTCACTTAACAACTCCGGTGCATCGCTGAACTGTGGCAAAAAAAGGTTGCAAATCAGTCACAGCTCACTTAACAATTGCCTTGCTTAGCACCAGAAATCCTGGCCTCAAGTGGAAGACTACCTGCAATCAATCCATTCAATTTTTCACTATACTGAGTTGTTCCACAGAAATAGCTTTTTACATTCCATGTTCCCATTATAATTCTGTCTTTGCAGTTTGGGATTTTATTTTCCTCCCTACACAGCATCAGAAACTAGATGTCCCAAAGGCTTTAATCTAACAACTCATTGCACCATTAGTGATTCTCAGCTCTTCCTCAGTAGAGTTTTGAGTGCTCCGACCTGAGGAGTTCATCACCCAGCACTATATCATCAGCCATTGTTTATCCATATGATTTTCTTGGTAAAATAATGGAGTCGTTTATTATTACATTCTTCTCACAATATGAAATGATGCCTTTGTCTCCAACATTTTCCTATAGTGTTGTTGCTGCCCTATATAGAAGCCTATTTGTTTTAGGTACACAGCTGGGATGGCCTTGAGAATACAGAGAATCTATACTTTTGGCATCAGTCCCCACATTCTATACTTATTCTTCTCAAGAACACACATACACACAGAGTGAGACAAACTCAGATATACCACGAGGAGGGAAAATAGCAGGGAAAAACACAGTATGGGAGTCGATTAACTGTCGTACACTCTGCACATGTTCTTTTGCATACTTTAGTGTTGTTGATTTTTTTATTTTTATTATTTTTTTGTCTTTGATCCTCTGATTTTTGTGATATTTTACCTGGGTGTGCAATGCCTACTAACAATCTATAAATAATGTGAATACATTACTTTGAAGTATTTTGTAAAATAGAATGCTAGATTATAGCAGCCAAGAATTAGAAAGACAGGCAACAAGAAAAAAAAAGTATTGCAACTACAAACTCATGTATGGCTTTTGATAATGATCAGATATGAAACTGAAAAAAATCTAATCAAAATTATGAATTGATGTATTGTAAAAAAAACCCAGTCAAGTTATCAGAGACAAAATATTTTCAGATGTAAGTTCATATCTTCAGATATATAGGTACCAAAAGTCAGGCCTCACAGGCCAATCATAATTTTTTCAGAGAACACGTTGGTTAAGAATATTTAAAGGACATGCATCAAATGATTAAGGAAATGTTTAGAAGAAAATAGCAACCAAGTTTAACATTCAATGTAATACATATGATAAATGTCTATGAGACTCAACGTTTTTCCACAACTGATTGTTACTTTCTTCTTCTCTCTTGCCAAAGCTGCAATATTAGAGGTGTGATTCTCCAGCTTTTCCCTAGTGGCCATTAGATTTGGGCTGGACTAAACAGGTAAGTTTAAGATTTTAATACCGTTCTAAAATTTATAGTATTCAAATGGTGCTTAACTGGCATTTTTCATGAAACCACACTTTATCCACATGGCAAAGCATTTATGATAGAAAGATTTATGATGCAAAGATAATAAATAAAATATGAGGGTTTTTTAGATACCATCAAATAACAGTTACCCAAATTGCATGACAAAGCCACAAGCTTTCCTCCTTTACCTGTTGTTCCCTTAGCAACAAGCATTCAGCAATATGCTGCTTCTCATACTGGAAGTAATATGCAGCTATCATAATTAGGTATCTTTAGTTTTATTCAGCATGGTTTGTCGAGTCTCTTTTTTTAAGCCATTTATCAGTCATTATTGTCTTTTAAGGAACTGAATCCCATTGTTGTTTGTGTGAAGTAGTATTTAATATTGTCCAATCTGAGTATACCGCAACTTAGTTTCACTAAGTTTTCCCTAGGGGGAAAAAAGAGTTCATATATCCTTAACAGACCTTTACTTCGCTTTTCAAAGAAATCCACATCCTATGTTTTCCTTGAATGGGCCTTGCACAAACACTCTGATTTTTCTTACAACCATCTGACTGGAGTAGCACGTACATTTTTAAATAATTAATAAATATTGTTAAGATGCAGTAAAGAGATATAAAAACTGAGATGTCTATATTTGAAATGCGGTTCTATCAAGATTTATATACTGGCATCTCAGTTTTTCTTAAGATTTATGCACTACACTTTAGAATTTAAAGTATTTGATTTCTCTTTTTGTTTGTTCAAAACACTCTAAAGCAAATTTCCTTTTTCCTGTTTCAAGCCCCATGTGAAAAAATATTTGGGAACTGCATCCTTGATCCTCTTCTAACTGCAACAAATGAAAAAGAAAATGCAAAATGATTTTATACTATTTATTACAGGTGTGTATTTTGTCTATACGTTTGCCCATAATGCAGAAGTAGTACCAATTTTTAAAAAATATTCAAAACACCTTCAATTTTGAAGAAAAATTGCTGATTTACTATCCTTTCACCACATATCCCCTTCCTCTCACTCTTCAAGGACAGGTTTAAATATAATAGAAGGTAATTGAGATTAACACAAAAATACAAAATTTCAAAATAATGTCAAAGTTATGCCACAAGAGGAAATAAACATCTTCAGCTGAATATGGGGAAAATTTAAATTTAACTGAAATTGGCATTTAGCCAAGATATTAGAACTAGCAAACCAAAATTCTACAAGAATATTAATACTGCACTTTTATATGTTATTTCTGAGGCAAATATCAATAAAATATAAAAACATTATCAACATACTATGAGAGTAGTTTGATCTTGTGGTTAAGGCACCCAACTAGAAAGTGAAAGACTGTGAGTTCAAGTCTTGCCTTAACTATGAAAACCAGTTGGGTGATTTTAGGCCAGTCACTGTCTCTCAGCCCAACCCACCTCACAGGGTTGTTGTGGGGTATATAGAAGGAGGGAAGTGTGTTGGATATGTTTACCTCTTCAGTTAATTTGTAAAAATAATAAAGGTAGGATACAAACAAATAAATATTAATGGCAAGTAGTATTATCTGTTATGCTTTTAAATCTCTGTTTAATAGTTGGCAAACACAAGTAAAGCATAGTGCTTGTGATTTTGAGGTCCAAAAGCTACACAGAGGCCCAAAATGAATGCACTATCAAGACTGTACCTAAGCTTCTTTCAGAACAATTTTTAAAAGCCTTCTTTGGCATCAGCTTATACTATATTAGACAGTAGACAAATGTAATAATGATTTATGGTTCTGATATATATGTATAGTGAAGATCAGTTCCTAATGCTCAACATGATGCTATTATCATAGAACAGCCCACATTGTTCTAGTAATTTTAGGAGTCTTTTAGAAAAGATAGAGATTATTACATCTCTTACCTAAACTCATTAAGATTTGAGCTTAGGAGTTCATACTTAATATTAATCAGGGGAACAATGTTTTAATAGACATCTAAAACTACAAGTAATACAAACATTTATTATCTAGATACATGAAAATAGTAAGATAGCTTATGATGCAGGACAATAGCACAGAAATAAATTAAAGATAAAGGAAACAAGGACAGTGTATTATGAAATGACTAGGTTAATTTTGCAGACAGACTTATATTTATGGATAGCTGTGAAAGAAACTATCATAACATGACCTGTTGTGTACTAGCCTCAAAAGGAAACAAAACTGCTGGACTATTCCAGGATGATTTCAAAGTACTCTGAAAATTGTTTGACCGTCTTTGACCCTTGTGGAGGAAGGAGGAGCAGCTAAGCAGCAGCAAGGAGCTGTCATTAAAGTGACTAAGTCCAGAACAATGTATCAGCTTGTTACTTTCAGCTGAGGTGAGGAGACAGAAAATAATCTGATTCTATGGAAAAAGTGTTTGGGATATTGTCTGGTAAATGGCCATTGCCTCACTCCCATCCTATGACAGTGAGAAAGAAATAACTACCGCACTTGTAGTATTTTTGCTGGGTTTGATAGGGCTCTACTTTACTTTCATATATATTCCTTTTTTCTGTTTAAATACTTTGCTCTGAGATTTCTTTTGCTTTTCATCCAATAATTTCTTCTCAGCAGTCTAACACATTTCTCTCCCAGTCAGAATCAGAAACATTCCTCCCTTCTCCACATATATACCCCACGATGTATTTTCTATAGAGATGATGTCATTCATATAGAGTACAATGCTGCATTTAGTTAGAAGGCCAATTTGGGCAAGCTTTTTTTTACATGGTTTGTAAAATGCCATGTTTATTTTGGGCACTCATAAATGAAACTAATAACAAAGAATAACAATATGCTCAGTCACTGATTATGCCAATCATGTATATTCATTATAGTGGACTGGAAATCATTTTCCCTCAAGCTGCCCCTCAGTTTTAGAAAGGAGTTGGGACAGTGTAGAGCAGTGGTTCTCAACTTTCCTAATGCCGCGACCCTTTAATACAGTTCCTCATGTTGTGGTGACCCCCAACCTCCCATCCAGCTGGCCGGGGAGTATCAAAAACTTGACCAAAAAACAAAAATTGTGGGATAAAAATATTAAACTTACTAAAGCAGTAACATACAAAGAAAACTTATATAAAATGTTTTATAGGTGGCATATGACACCAGTTTGTTTAGCGAAAATGTTTAAAAATCTATCAGATACATGCTGGAAATGTAAGAAAGAACTGGGTACTTATTATCACGCCTGGTGGACATGTTCTATTGCAAAAAAATATTGGTCTAAGATTCATAGATGGTTAGTAAAGATGATGAAAATTCAGATAGAATTTAAACCAAAACTGTTCTTTTTTTTTGTAAATATTTTATTAGTTTTATAATTATAAACAAAGAATCAAATTAAATACCACTCAACTTAATACAATCTTTTTCAACTTTCTCCCACACAAAACAAAACAGACATTCTTTTAACTATGGGTGTTGCTCGGCAGCACCCCCTCCACCACATCCCCCTCTTCCTTCCTCCCTATCTCTTACATCCCTCCCCCTCCCCTCTCTCCCTCCCTCACTCTCCACCCTCCTCTCCTACAACCTTCCTACTTCTCTCCACTCCTTCACTCCTCACTCTCACCCCCTCCAGATGTGGTCCAGAGGTACTGCCCGAGCAACTCCCCTAGTATCAATAAATATATCATTCTTATATAATGCAAGTATTACAGTTGAGTACATTATTACACCCCCCCAGCCCGCCCACCCCCCGACTTCCCAAAGTGAATACAGGGTAAAACAAAAGAAAACCCACTAGATTAAACAAAAGTATTATATAAATCCTGATAAAAATGTAACTATATGCTAAATACAGTTTCTTAGATTGATATTTCCCTTGAATATAATCTATCCATTTTTTCCAGTCCAACATATATTTTTCATTTGAATGATCTTTCAAATATGCAGATACTTTAGCCATTTCCGCCAAATTTATGACTTTCAAAGTCCATTCCTCGATGGATGGTAATTCTGCCTTCTTCCAATATTGTCCAACCAACAGTCTCGCTGCTGTAATCAAGTTCAGAATTAAATTTGTCTCTATGGTGGTGCAATCTTTTATAATACCTAATAAAAACAACTGTGGTGAAAATTCAATACGTTTTTTCAAAATATTTTGAAGTATCCACCATATTTTTATCCAAAAAGCCTTGATTTGGATAAAAATATGGTGGATACTTCAAAATATTTTGAAAAAACGTATTGAATTTTCACCACAGTTGTTTTTATTAGGTATTTTTATCCAAAAAGCCTTGATTTGGACTTCCGGTGGCTCCGCCGGCGCTGCTGGGTCTCCTTTGTGAGACTCCGCTCTCTGGATTTGTAAAGCCACGAAAAACAGCGCTCATCAGCTGTTTTTTCGCGGTGAAAAATCCCCTCTCCGGGCAAAGGAGAGGTGTAGAGCATCGGGAGTAAGGTTGAGCCTTCTTAGATCCCTGGAAAATAAGTTTTCAGGGATTAAGAGTGAGCTCCCTATAGCTCCGGAGAACGCTCCTTTCCAGAGACGCCTCTGTCTTTTGACAGAGAAAGACGCCGCGACCACCTCTGCTTCTTTTAAGTTCAACACTGGAGAGACTGCAAGCAGGCTGAATGAATACAGGAGTTTTAAATGGATTGCAAGTATTTTTATTGTTTCTTTTTGGCTATACATTTCTAACGTTCACAATCAACATAATGCTTCAAAATGGCGCTTAACTTTCACTGCTTTCATTGTTAGGGAAAGTGCTGGATAGTGAAAGTGGATTTGTTACTTTTTACTTCCTGCTTCTTTAAGCGCAGTTAGAGAGATGGCTCTGACTGTCTGAAATTTAAAATGGAGCGGAATTTACAGTTAAATGCTGAACCTATGTTGGATTGTACTGATGAATTTTATGAAGAAAGACCTGATACACAGGGGATTTTTATTTTTACGCAAGAGTTTAAAGAGATTAATGCACTTTTGAAGGAGGCTTTTACAGAAATATTTACTATATGTACTAAATTCCTTCCTTTAAATGAAGCTGAACAACTTACTGCTGAACAATTTATATCACAATTTGAATATGGAGAAGAGTTAGAACATTCAACTGGAATCTCTCCTTCAAATGAAGTACAATCCTCTGTTGAGTATTATACAATACAAGAGAAATTAGGAGATCAACAGGGAAATGAAGAGGATACTTCTGAGAATAAAGACTATAACTGGATTTTGCTTGATGAAAAGTTTATTTACGGAGAGGAAGAGGTTTTGTTTCAAGAAAAGGAACTCTATCCAGCTAAGCACCAAGAAGAGGATTTAATTCACAGAAGAGAGACATTGTTTTACCTCAAGAAGCAATTAGGCTACAAAGTGAAATGGACTTTGCTTGATGAGCAGTTTATTTATGGAGAGCAAGAGGAATTGATTCAAGAAAGGAAGATTCAGTTTCAGAAGCAATTTATTTACGGGGCTGAAGAAATAACGAAGAGAGATTTATTATTTGAAAGGGTGGCCCTGTTATGGCAGCTTGTTTGGTTAGGAAAAAAATACATCTCCAACAGTTAGGTTTTAAATTAGGGTACATACATGATAATTTCTTTGGATCCAAATGCCATCTATAAAACATTTTATAAAAATTTTCTCTTAAATGTTGCGCTTGTGTAAATTTTACATTTTTCACCCAGATCCTCTCCCAAGTTTCCATCATAATTGGTTGTCTGAAATTTTGTCCCCACTTTATCATACAGTCCTTAACTAATTCAGTTTCCGAATCAATTTCTATCAATACGTTATACAATCTTTTAATATGCATTGACCTTTGGTCTCTAATTTGTTTAATTAAATTTTCATCTATTTGGGATAAACCCATCTTCAAATCTTTTTTCCATCTAGTCTGCAATTGTAAATATTGAAACCAAGTAAGGGTTATTCCTTCCTCTCTTAAAATATCCAAGGACTTCAATAATAAAAGATTCCCTTCTTTAATTAGGAGCAGAGCATTTCTCAATAGGTGCTCTTTGAAACTCCTATCCACCTTTTTATCATAAACTAGATATGCATGCCAACCATATAATAAACCGTACCCTTCAATATTCAATATTCTATCATTAGTTAAATTGATCCAATCACTTATCTAACCAGAAATGTTCTTGTTAGGTATATTAAGACCTAACTATGGTAAAGAAAATGATTATTTAATACTACATGTATTGACAGCTGCAAGAATAGTTTTCGCCCAGTTGTGGAAAAATGAAAACTTACCATCAGATCAGATTATAATTTTGAAAATTTTAGATTGTGCAGAAATGGACAGATTAACGTTAGAGATGAAGGAGAAAGAGGATTCAATCTTTTATAAAACTTGGGAAAAATTTTATCAGTGGGTTGAAACACGTTAGAATAAGAAGAGATATTAGAGATTTAGTTTATTAAGTATTAAGCTTGATGTTTAGAAATAGTTGCTATGTTATTAATTATGCTAATTATTTAAAGGAATATTATTGCTTTACCAAAAGTTTGTTGTTACTATACCGATTTACTTTTATAAATGTTTAGTATTATATAAATAATAATATTCAATATGAAGACCCGGACAACAGCTTGTTTGTTGAATCACATATCTGTTACTATCCACACCCAGACCCCTTTATCCCGGTTTCCCTGTACCCCTCCCGATCCATCTTTCCCTACCCATATAAAAATCTAATAAAATACATTTATAAAAAAAACTTGACCAAAATAAAAGGAAAAAATGGGGAAGTATAGGTAGTCCTTGACTTACAACAATTCGCTTAGTGACTGTTAGAAGTTACAACAGCACTGAAAAAGTGAATTATGATCATTTTTCATGCTTATGATTGTTGCAGCATCCCCAGGGTCATGTGATTTACATTTGGATGCTTGACAACTGATTCATACTTATGACATTCACAGTGTCCCAGGGTCACATGATCAATGGCCAGGGGGCGTGGCCAGCTGATCACTCAGGTTGCAGAGTGCCTGTGGGGGGGGATCTGTGTGTCTCTAGGATGGGACTGGGGTGGGTGCCTGCCTTCCTTCCCTCCCCTTGTCCCTTCCTTCCTTCTTTTCTTCCTTTCCTTCACCTCCCTTAGTCTCTTCCTCCTTCCCTCCCTCTCTCCCATTGTCCCTTTCTTCCTTCTTTTCTTCCTTTCCTTCACCTCCTTCTTAGTCTATTCCTCCTTCCCTCCCATTGTCCCTTCCTTCTTTCTTTCCTTTCCTTCCCCTCCCTTAGTCTCTTCCTCTTTCCCTCCCTCTCTCCCCTTGTCCCTTCCTTCCTTCCTTTCCTTCCTTCCCTCTTTGTCCCTTTCTTCCTTCCCTCCCTTCCATTGTTCCTTCCTTCCTTTCCTCTCTCATTGTCCCTTACTTCCCTCCCTCTTCGTCCCTTCCTTCCTCCCCCCCTCCGTGCCCAGGAAGGGACAAGGGGAGGGGGACAGGCTGCCAGAGGCAGAGGAGAGCTCCACCCAGCTCACTTGCTCAGCTTCGCCGAAAGACATGCTGCTTGAAAGTTAGCAGAAGCTCCAGGATCAGCGCCGGCTACAGCTGATTCGCACTTCTGCTAAATTAGCAAGCCTATGAGCAAGTTTGCTGGGCAGGAGCCAAGGAGAGCAGCTACAGCTGCAGAAGTGCGGATCAGTTGTAGAGACTCGCCCTGATCCTGGACAAGAGGGAAGGAAGGAAGGACAGAAGGGACAAGGGGAAAGAGGGAGGGAAGGAGAGACAAAGAGGGAGGCAAAAAGAAGGAAGGAAGGAAGGAAGGAAGGAAGGAAGGAAGGAAGGAAGGAAGGAAGGAAGGAAGGAAGGAAGGAACAAGGGGAGAGAGGGAGGGAAGGAGAGACAAAGAGGGAGGCGAAGGGAAGGAAGGAAGGAAGGGACAATGGGAGAGGGAGGGAAAGCGGAAGAGACCAAGAGGGAGGGAAGGAAAGGAAGTTCCAGCCAGGAGAGGCTTGCCAGCCTGGCTGCCGAGGAAGAGAAGAGCGCAAAGCCAAGGAGAAGAAGGTGGCGGTTTCCTCCCAAAGGGGGCTCCTTTTCTCCACCCCTTCACTGGGTTTGTGGGGAATTTCTCGTCACCAATACTGACAGGTGCTCCTTCGAGCCTGCCATGAGCTTTCTCGCCCCCTTTGCTTCTCCCCCCCAATGTGAGGATTGTGGTGCCCTTGGGAAGCCGATCATACTTTGAAGCTTAGGGGAGGAGTAGTCCCTTCCTCCATCCCTCCCTCTCTCGGCCTCCCCTTCGCTGACCTGCGTGCATGAGAAGAAGTCAATCCGGTTGCTGCACAATGAGTCTCTGGGGAGGGCGGGGCCTTGCTCTGCGCCTGCGCTCTTCATGCGCCCCCTGCAGGGCACATTTGGTAGAGTTCATGCAGACTGCCACCAAGCAGCATATTTTCACAAACAAGTGAGGTGGAGCGGAGGGGGGGAGGGAGAGAAGGCAATTGACAAGCCCTGCTTAAGACCATCGGAAATATGTGTTTTTCGATGGTCTTAGGCGACCCCTGTGAAAGGCTCGTGCGACCCCCAAAAGGGTTGCGACCCACAAGTTGAGAACCGCTGGTGTAGAGAATTAATCCAATTCTTCATAAAACAATTTTATTTTCCTTTAACTGTGGATGAATCTCTGGCAAATATCTATGCGTATCAGAGGAATCAGATTCAAGAATGTATCATATAAATCTTTATTAAATCAACTTTATTGATAGGGTAGTTTTTAATCATTTAATTTTTTTTACTAACTGATTTAACCTGGACCCAACATGTAGGGACACAGTTATTTTAATGAATCCACTAGGTGATAGGAATCTGTCCCCAACATTTATAATTGCACTTTCATCTTGTATTTAAACAAACTTTTATTATTGAAAGGCTTGAGTTAACAGCACTGAAGCTAGTTCTAAAGAATGCACTTTAGGTAATTTCCTGGGGGGGGGGTTGCTACACTATTTCAATCAGCTCTGGCTAACAGATTTATATTGTTATTCCACTTCACAGCTTATTTCCTTAACTTGACTAAATGATACCAGGTAGTTTATAGTCATATGTACATCACAATACTTCTTCAAGCAAAAATCACAGAATAAACTGATTCATAGAACCATGGAAAGACAAGTACCCAACTTAGAAAAAATTTCCATGGTTAGTCAAGTGTTCTTCCCTAAATATCCCTCACAAATTAGGCAAGTCTATTTCTGGTTCTTCATTCCACTGTAGTCTTTAGCTCCACTTTTCACTGAGTAGTCTTCAGTTTACCATTGCTTCCCAATAAGTCACATCAATGAATCATAATGCTAATCACTTGAGGGGGAAAAATCTATTTAGTTGCCTTTTGAAAAGCCTCAATGAAAGAAAAAAACTTGTGCTGAAGAAAATGGAGCATTTGAATTTTAGAAGGTCTGCAATTTTTGAAATGGCCTTTCTGTTTCATACGTGGAAGGAAAGAATACTGAAATACATATAAAAACCTCAACAGGTTTCGGTTTTATGAATAGTTAACCAGTAGAAGTAGCAAAGTATTTGTGTTAATCATGTCTAATTGATAATCAATCATGTTCTCTATCAGGACAGTGATATTTACTTTATTTACTTTACTTTCTAAAATAGCAGGAAAAGGGGCAACATGATAGCAAAGTGAAATGTGTTTGACATGAATATATCCAACTTTATTATAGTGTAGCCAAAGCACACTTTGAGAACAATGCTGGCTCTTTTTATAGCATAAAAACCTTGTAAACATCCATAAATATTTCTGTTTTCCTAGAATAAACTGGCTGCTCTTAAATTCAATACTTGGTAGATATACAGCATCCATGCTCTTCCTTGACAAAACTATGAAAATTGCCTTATCTTGGGAGGATTTTTTTTTAAAGTTTCCCAGTCTAGTTTAAAAACCCTAAAATTATCTCGTAGTCTTCCAGCTGACTACTAATCAGATCTAGTGCTTACTTTTTCAACATAAGCCAAGGTTAGTTAGATGGTGCCACCTGCTGAGGACCTGTGGCTGCTGCTACATGACTGCAGATACAGGACTGTTTTACAGCTCAGAAATAAATTGTCATTTTCAGAATACACAAAAGTTTAGTGCATCACTTTATTGCCCAGTTCATCCAATTAAAAATAGGACAAAAAATATTCTAAGATTACTAAAGCAATAACTATTTTATACAGTGATCCTAATCTTTCCCTATCTTCTTTTCTGTTATTCTTGCCTGACTGTTCATTAATTCACTACTTTATTTACATATTTTTCTTTATCTTGCATTCATTATGTCCTGTAGTAACTGGATTGATATGATACTTCATTAACTATTTTTAAAAGATGTATTCTCATAAAACAGGCTTTGTCTCATCCCTAGCAAGCTACAACATCAACTTAAATTTCTCTTTAGCTGTTCAAGTTTAAAAACAGTGTTTTTCATATTTTTGTAACGTAAGCCTTGTCCTACGAATGATCTAGAAAGTTTTATCAACAGTTAGGATCATGAGCTGTTCAGGGATTGGAATCTGTCCAGCTCTTATTGACATTATGAAATTGGCTGGTATTCTTAGATAGTGCAGTGGTTGCTTTCTGGGATCAGAGATATAGGGAATAAAAATTTGACTCCCCTCTTTCATAGATTCTCCTCCCTCTCTTGAGTTCAGAAAGAAAAATCTGAGAAAGAAGAAAAGCCAACTCTTTAAATGACAAATACAAAGTCAGCAACTAATCAGGCTGCCTTTGAAAATACCTACACAAAAATCTTTTGCAAAACTAACACAATATTTATGAAATGGCTAAAATATCAGTGGAGCCATCTGTCAAAACTCATCCTTTCTATAATTCTATACACATTATTGTTTAGAGTTCCTCCCTCCTTGGAGTGGCTGATGAAGTTTGATGGGAGGAAAAACAAAACCTACAACCCAATAATCTTGAGATTCATTAGAACAGCACCATTCCCAGGCATATGATTAAGGCACAACAGGGATCAGTACTGAGATCAGAACAAAGTATGCCAACATACTTTTCTGCCTTTCAAGGATTGGAGAAAGCACTTTAACAGAAACATAAAGAAATTCTTATTTGATCAATGAGTAGATTGTCAAACTACTAGCTATAACATATTTTCACAGTGCATTGGAATGTGCCTTCAGCCATATTGTTCTTCTAATTGTATGGTAAATTCAAATCCTAGTCCTCTTTTCAAGATGTTCTAATAATAGTAATGAGACTATATAGCCAACTTCAAGAACTCAATACAGTTGAACATTTGCTGGCCTGTTCCATAGTACAAAGCAATGATCCATTTGTAATGCTATCCACATACAAAAACATAAAGAGCAATGATTGCAGCATTTAGGGGGGAGACGAAACATATTAGATTTTGATGAAGAGATAGATTTCATAACTCATAACTCAATGTTTCCTTTTTGTTTATTCTGGATTTTCTTTTTCTTTTCTTTTTGACCAGATGCCCTCAATTTTCATTTTTTTCCCACAAACAGTTCTATCCATCAAGCCCATCTTACTCAATGTTCAGTCATCTTTCTCCATTGGTGATTGCTTAATGGAAGGCATCACTAAACACTCACTCATTAATTCTGCAGAAAATACTTAATGCAGTTGAGAAAAAAATGAATTGTTCACTGATCATCTATTGTTATTGCTTTTCAGACATTATCTAAATATTAGATTTTAATGATCTAAAAATTACAAAACAAATTATAGTTATAAACAGTAGAGTATATCTGCTGGATTGATGTGAAAGATAATACAAAAGATGAGTTAAAAATAAATGGAATGAAGGGGAGATAACAATCAGAGGCATACATCATGAAGTAAAAGTGGCAAGAAGGTGACAAGCAACAGGGAGAAAGCAGAACTATTTAACTCGTTTTTTGCATCTGTCTTTACACAAAGGGAAAAAACAGACCAACCTATCAAAAATAGTGACATAAAAAACAGAATAGAAACACAAGTTAAGATAGGCAAGAAAATGGTAAGTGAGCACCTGTCCAGCCTAGACGCATTCAAATCACTAGGACCAGATGGATTACACCCCAAGGTTCTCAAGGAACTGGCAGATGTGATCTCAGAACCACTGAACTATATTTTTCAAAGATCCTGGAGCACAGTGGAACTACCAGAGGACTGGAAAAGAGCTGATGTAGTTCCCATTTTCAAAAAAGGGGGAAAAATGGACCCAGGAAATTACAGACCTATCAGCCTGACCTCAATACCTGGGAAGATCCTGGAAAAGATAATCAAACAATGAATCAGCGAACACCTAGAGGCAAACAAAGTCATTACTAAAAGCCAATATGGGTTTGTCAAAAATAGATCATGCCAGACAAATCTTATTGCATTCTTTGACCAAGTGACAAAATTAGTGGATCAGAGGAATGCTGTGGACATAATTTACTTGGACTTCAGTAAGGCATTTGATAAAGTATATCAAAACCTACTACTTGACAAGATAGAAAAATGTAGGGTAGACAGCATCACCACCAGATGGATCCGTAGCTGGCTGACCGGCTGTACTCAGCATGTAGTTCTCAATGGAACCACATCTACATGGAGGGAAGTGTGTAGTGGGGTGCCCCAGGGCTCTGTTCTGGCCCAGTGCTCTTTAACATCTTCATCAACGATTTGGATGAGGGGATAGATGGGGAACTCATCAAATTTGCAGACGACACCAAGCTGGCAGGAATAGCCAACACTCCAGAAGACAGGCTTAAGATACAGAAGGATCTGGACAGACTTGAACACTGGGTACTATTTAACAAAATGAAATTCAATGGTGAAAAAGCAAGGTTCTACATTTAGGCAAGAAAAACCAAATGCACAGGTATAGTATAGGGGGTACCTTGCTCAATAGTAGTAACTGTGAGCGGGACCTCGGAGTCCTAGTGGATAATCACTTAAATATGAGCCAGCAGTGTGCTGCAGCTGCCAAAAAGGCCAACACAGTGCTAGGTTGCATTAACAGAGGGATAGAATCAAGATCACGTGAAGTGTTAATACCACTTTACAATGCCTTGGTAAGACCACACTTGGAATACTGCATCCAATTTTGGTCACTGCGATGTAAAAAAGATGTTGAGACTCTAGAAAGAGTACAGAGAAGAGCAACAAAGATGATCAGGGGACTGGAGGCTAAAACATATAAGGAACAGTTGATGGAATTGGGTATGTCTAGTTTAATGAAGAGAAGAATGAGGGAGGACATGATAGCAGTGTTCCAATATCTCAGGGGCTGCCACAAAGAAGAGGGAGTCAAGCTATTTTCCAAGGCACCTGAAGGAAGGACAAGAAGCAACGGGTGGAAACTAAGCAAGGAGAGAAGCAACCTAGAACTAAGGAGAAACTTCCTGACAGTTAGAACAATTAACCAGTGGAACAACCTGCCTCCAGAAGCGGTGAATGCTCCAACACTGGAAGTTTTTAAGAAGAGACTGGACAGCCATTTGTCCGAAATGGTATAGGGTTTCCTGCCTGAGCAGGGGGTTGGGCTAGATGACCTCCAAGGTACCTTCAAACTTTACTACTACTACTACTACTACTACTACTACTACTATTATTATTATTATTATTATTATTATTATTACTATTATTATATGGCTGATGGTTAGTTAATTTGACATAACAACATATTTACTTAAAACTGAGTCTCACTGGCTGTGTTCATATTCCAATTTAAGTCAAAATATTGGCTGAATAAAACACATTATGAACTAGCTACATGGTAGGTCATTTTTTCTCTACTGGTATGTAATTAAAATAGGAAAGCTTTATATTAGCTAAAGACAAACAACAGAATTATAATATATAAATTTTACTTAGTAAGGATAGATTTTTGTAAAATGAAGTTTCTGTGGACATTTTTGTGATCATATTCCATGTAAACTAAACCTTTCAGTTTTTGTTTTTCCAAAGATCATCTACATGCAATGCATCACAATGGCTCAGATTAAGACTTGTGCATCAGGGTAGGGATCACTGCAGTAAGGCTGGCTGGAAATGTTTCAAATATGTCACTTGTGCTTCTACGGTAGTGAAAAATTAATCAATTATAGACTTAACTCTTAGAAAAAAATGAAATTCCTTCCAGATTAGATTAAACATTTTTCACTTTTGCAAACAATCAAATATTTATGTACATGTCTGTATGTGTGTGTGTATTTGTGTGTTACATAGTTCCAATGAATTTCATTATGAACTCAGATTGTTATTCAATTAAATGCATTTTCTTCACTATCCTCAGCTTAGGTGTACTTCAAGGACTCAATGTGAGAAGGCACTTAGAAGATACTACTTGGATCATTTTAATAACTCACTTAAAAACCAAAGATTCAACAGCAGCAACAACCCCACCAGAAAATCGACCACGCCTCCCTGTAATAAACCCCTATATTTAGATGTAGCTCAATAGTGCCCCCTAAAGTATTTGGTAAATTGATTCACCACAAGGAAACTTGAATAAACCATATGATAAAGAATACATGTTAAATCTTTTACTTTTAGATCTCCATCTCTCCAGCCAAGGAAAGCAAAATAATGAGAATAATCTCTTGTACCAATCTCAACCCAGGAAATAATACAGTTATCCCATATAAAATAGATTTTGTATGAAAATTGAGACATTCAAATGCAATTATTCTAAGAGACTACAATTTGAATCGGAGAAAATCTTCATTGATTAAGGGAAAGAAACAGAGGAGTTGGGAAGGTCATAATTTTCCATGGAAAAATGTGGTAAGTTTCTTCTCTATAATACTGTGTTCAACATTTCCTTTAAAAGAAAAACAGCCAAACCAGCCAAAATCACAATTTTACCTTAGGGAAACATAAGGAAAACATGAAGATTTAGATTTTTAGATTTACAAATTTGGCCTCATAAAAAAAATGATGTATCATCAGTTACATGGCTACAATGCAATTTTATTCTTGGGGGGGTTAATAAGAAAAAAAGAAATTAAGAGCTCACAGTATAAATTGTTCACATCTCAGCTATCCTATCATGAATTACAGCCAGTTTGGTATATTAGTGAAAGTGCTGGTTCAGAAACTAGGAGACTGTGAGTTCTAGTTCCACCTTAGGCATGAAAGTCAGCTAGGTGACTTTTCAACCAGTCATTTTCTTTCAGCTCAGCTCACCTCACAGATTTGTTGTTACGGGGGGGGGAGAAGGAAGAAGGAGCATTATGTACATTCACCACCTTAAATTTATTTTCTGTTAAAGTAATAAATGTGGGATAAAAACCTAACAAAAAATCAATTTGAAGTACAGTATATACTAACAACATTTACTTTATTTACAGTATATATTCTTATATATACACACAAGCTTGGGTTGGGATCCTGGAATGAAAAAAATGAAAACTGAAAGTTTTTTTCTTCTTTTCCATGGAGTAAACATAGGTCAATATTGGTCCAAGATAAAGCAAACAATTGCAAATGCGTAATACGTTGAAATTTGAATTGTTTCATAAACTTTAAGTTAAATTGATACAGCAAAACATCAGGAAACTTAATTCATTAGAATTTTGCACAAAAGTAGCTACCTCTTCCATAGTGAAAGAAAATATTACAGGAGCTGGGGCAAATAATGGGAGCTCACCCCATTGTGCATACTTGGTTCTCAAACCCAGGCTTTCCAGCTGACAAGCTCAGTTTTTAACCACTGAGCCATAGCACCCCTTTAAGACTACATAGGAGCTATTCAAATTTATGCTATTGTTAAAATGTTGATGGACTTGCTAATTCAAGTGCAGTGAGAATCCTCTCTTATCAATATTGTTTAAATGCTAAATTGCTAAACTGGTAGATAGAATGGAATACTGTATCTTATTTTACATCTAAGGCAATGAAACATATTAGGACAGTCCTATCTGTCCTTGGAGGATATTCAGGTACACTCCAATATCCTTTTCTAAAGGAAACAAAAAGTTTCATTCAGAAAAAAATGCAGTGCAACAAACATACATCGCTGTACTCAATATTCATAACACAGGCCATGGATTTAACACAGACATCTATATTACTTAGTAACAGCTATGTTGCATCTCTGGAAACAGAAGCATACAGAGAAAGACCGAACTTCTTTGACATCTTAAAAGCAAACTACAACAGCATATGAAGAATCACACAATATAGAACAGAATATATGTACAACTGAATGGAATACTTGAAAATAATTGAATAATATCCCTTTAAGAACACAAAGGGAAAATAAAATTAAACATAGTGGATGCATAATGCGGTCCTATCCTCACGCAACACCAGCTTGTTTCTTTTTCAACAAATCTATATCCATTTATCACAGAATTGTTTAAGGCAACTGCTGAAGATTTCACTACTTAAGCAGTAGTATATTCCTGTACTGCGAGCAGAAGATGGTATTCTATAAAAATGGGCAATTCTTGTCATTATTTCCTCTATGCGACATATGTATGCCTCTTGAGACTTTCTTTGCAGTTGCAGAAGACATTATGTGGGGAACATAACCATCATCGTATTATTAATAAACTCACTCCATGTCTTAGTTAAAAGTGCTTACATGTTTCTTTTATTTCCCTATTTCTTTGTTTCTCATAATACAATCCCTGGTCAAATACTGATTGTCTCTTTTTGTTGACCTAGTATATTTTGTACAAAAAATATTTTGTGTTTTTGTGTGAATATGCTTATCAGGTACTGCATCAGTCAAATATTAAAATAACACTCCGAAAAAGTAAAAAAAAACCCTCCAAACTATTAGATGAAACTCCAGACTGTTCCAAGGAAACTTGGAAAGTGATATTGCACTGAGGCTGCCCATGTGTATACATTGTTTGCCCAGAATTTGATAAAATGTACTACTTAGCTAAAATATAATACCAAGGCAAAAGATTTTAAATATAGTTCATTGGAAACCAGCTGAAGATAGATAAAACAGAACAGATAACTACTTATAATATGTGATAAGACTAAACTGTTTATTCTCATGCTATGTTTTATTATTTCTTATGTGAGTGTAGTTTAGACTTCAATTCAATTTTTGCGAACTGGTGACAAATTAAAAAGAACCTGTTCAGCTATGTCCATAATAGAAAAAGCAGTGAAACTTTTCAGAACTTTTTGTTTCAGCCTACTCATCATGCTTTGCAAGGCACAGCCATCTTAGCTTCTCATTATGCCATTCCTTCAGTGTTGCATTTGTTTCCCTTGAGATTTTGTTTCTCTGGAATATTAAGTTAAATGTAACTAACATTTGGTTCTTCCATCACACTAATATCAAGTCCAGATTCAATTTAAATAAAAGAATGCTCATTAAAAAATAATATATATGAATTAAGGCCACGCAGTAAAAGAAGACTATATGTGATTAAAAAGAAGTCTGGTTAAAGAGAAAGTAAGAAAAAACAAAGAGGATAATTTAAAAATCAAAAAATGTCATTACAATTTAGTCCGGCTTTATATGTACAAAACATTTAAAGCAAATAACATAGTTTTCTGAGTAAGATACCCACCGCCCATCATTCCTGTATGTGTAATCTGAAAGTGTGGAAACAGATAGCATCAGGAGGAATAGAGGTTTCTAGAAAGTCATGTATATTTTGCTCAGGAAATTTTGCTCGCCTAGTTTCCTTATAACAAAATTACCCATGCCAAAGAATGGGAAAAAATTTATCTGATAATGATTTGTACTACATCTGGAGAAATATAATTAAACCTGTTTTATTCAAGTATCTCATGTTTTAATTTTTGAATTGAGGATACTATATCTATCTATTGAAGGAAGCTTTAATTTTCATAAATATCTAAAGTTAATTTAGTATACTTGCTGTGATCCACCTACAGGTATATACTGTAAGTTTCGGTATAATATTTCTAGCTAATCCAGCATACTAGAAAACAGAGATCCACTGCACGCAGAGATCCACTGCACACAGACTTCTAATATATTAATACTATTGCTTTGTCATTATACTTATGAAGTTATAAGGCAAGATACTAAAAGTTGAGACAGAGGCATGGAAGTGAGAAAAAATATTTATCTTAATAAGTAATTTAATTCTAAATCAAGAGAGAAAATCGAGGTTAAAATAGAACATGTTTATAGGGATAATAATACCTTTGACCCCCCCCAGAACAGTATTATGTATTCCCCTATTATAAATGGCACAGGATTTTCTTATATAAATCGAAACATATCTGTGTGAACTAGTCTATTTATCCAGATGTATCATTTACACCTACATCCCATATGAAAAATTATATATTATGCAAACTAAACCTGGGACTACATTCTTATATAGGAACTTAAAATATTTTATGACTTAAATTTCACAGTTATGCTTTGACTCCAGCTTTAGCCTGTGGATGCTCATAGTCAATAGCATCGCTAAGGACCTTGCTGTTTTTGTCTCAGTGATAGCCTGTCACTAGTTATGGGCTTGTTAATAATGGTTAGCCACTCTTCAAAAAGTTATATAAAGTTTAAGACTAGGCAAATATTGTATTAAAAATTCCTTTTGAAAAAAGTATAGATACAATAAAATTTTATAATATGAGGAAACAAAAACAATTTGTCTCGAACCGTGTTAATGTCAGAACAGTTTAGCTCTGTAACAAATATGGAAAATATATTGCAGTCTCTCAATAAAACTTTATATACAATGTAAAAAAAAAAAGTAGTGCCCCTGCATCCTGCCACAAGCTGACTCTTGGGCCATGTGCTGCAGTGTTCTGATATATACATAAAAAATTAGGGTTACACTGCAGAACCATAATGCTTATTTCATCAGTCAGATCCCCTTGGCTCCCCCTCCAATTCATTGCACCATCACTGCCTACAACCTGAATTGCCTAACTTGGAAAAAGCTGAGATAAATTACTTTCTTTTATAGTCTGCTATTCCTTATATTAGGCAGGAGATTTGGGAATATATGTGAGTGTTTTAAAGACGTAACAATTTCAGAAGACAACTTCTTATGCCCTTTGTATATCAATGAGCTGAACATCAGCATTCAATTTGCAACATACCCTTTCCTTACTGCCTCTGGATTGTTCCATGCATGTACCTTTCTTCTCCACTTCAGGCTCTAACTCAATATCTTCATTATTGCTACAAAAATAAAGTACACAAATCAAGAAACAGTGTTTATTTAGCCTGAAATCTTCTAATCCCAATATTTTGAGTTTTCTGGTTGGAAAATCTAAAAGTCACCAATTTATTTATTCCATTTTCAGTAAAAAGTCCATAAAGGATTTTCAGTCTTTTAAAAAGAGATCAATCCTGCTATCTTCGTGAAATCTGCCATCTTCACAGTCCATTCCTGTATAAGCAAAGTCTATACCTCTAGCTCTTAATGTAGTAGACTCTTCCTTATTCTCTCGTTGCATTTGTTGTGCTGATCTTGAACTATCTTTTCATCCACTTGCACATCCTCTAATTCAATATTCCACTTTTCCAATATTTCATTTAATAAAATTACTCTTGAATTGTTTATCTTTAACTTAAGTGTTAAAATGTTGTGGCAGAATCTGGTCTCTTTTTTTCCTGACAAGGTGCACAAGCATCTCGGTATATCTTAGTATCTTTTCTAAATCTACATAACTTCTATTAATTCTGTACACTTTGTAAAGATCTACATCCATATCTTCATCCAATTCCAATTTTTATTTTTGCTAAGGTTCGGCACTCTAATATCACCAGGTTTCTCTGTAACTGCTCTCTAGAACAAAACTCTTTCTCTCTTCCAGTAGTTTCATATTATCCAAATCATTTTCCACTTATCTATTATTTCTACCTTATTGTCCAAAATTTCCATTTTTCCTTTGAATTCTTTAGCATTGCCATTCATCTGTATTAAATTCTTTAAATTTTTTGTTCATCATTTCTTCATCTTTGCAATTTTATCCTCCATTTCTCCCTCAAGTGCTGCCAGATTCTTCCCTTTAACTGATGCAGTCACAGCTCTACCAGTATTAAAGCCTCAGTCTCTGATACTATCACTAATGTTGTGACAATCTTTCCCATTTCTTCAAACATCTTTTGTAGGATCATTGTTTAATTCTTTTTTTCTTTTGCTCTCTTTTGCCATTTTTGCTGCTTTTTAGTAGTAGCCATTTTTTTACTCCAGAAAAAAGAGGTAGAAAAAATACGACTTTTTTTTTCTAAACCCTGAATTCTTAAATACCTTTCAGTATATTGTAGTTCTAATCATGTGGTCTTTCACAGCTTCCAATTTCTTTATTTATGAAAATCAACCAACCATCCTTCTAGGCAAATTTAAGTACATATTTTACTATGGAGGTATGTATTATTTACTTAATGTTCAAAAGTACTTTAATAAACAGTATTCCAAATTCTGCTTTTTCTTTAATCCAATTTAAATTTTCTTAATTTCCATTCTTGGGAAACTTTTTGCTTTTCATTCTTTTAAAATCCATATTGTTCTGGTCCAGAACTGAGACTCTGACAAAGTTGCTCCAGCTGAACCATAGAATCTCAGCCTCAGGAGACACCAAGCTAGGAATCACCTGAAGCTGATGAAACATTGGCATCATCACAACAGTTGGAGCACTCAGATGATGGCATGCAGCCTCCCAGTCCTTAGACGTAGCAAGTGGAACAGAGAGTAAAGTGAAGATGCTCAGTGAGGCTCCTTGCCAAGCAAGGGAATAATTATCATACTTAAAGATAGCTGGCTGCAGCACAATTTAACAGCCACTCTGATCTTCCTCTCCTTTGGAAACAACTATTTGATCTTCTGCTCTGATGGTTATTCCTATGAATTCTACTTGTGAACTTGGAAACTCTAACCTTCAAACAGGCTAACAAACCAGACTAGGCTCTCTCTGTTTTTGACTGGATTTTGACTTTGCTTCTGCACAATTTTCTTGAAAGTGAAACTATTCAGACCAGTTTTCTTTCTGAGAGACTCTGTTCTTGATTTATATTTCTTTCCTTGTCTCTTGATTATCTGTCCAGCCTTGAATAAATAGCTCTTTTCACCCATCCACTATGTTTACCTAAGTTTGAAACTTGAAAGAGGGTACCTACAATTATTTTTTTACTTTAATCCTTTTGGGTCAGATGATTTAGATGTTCTACCAGTCTGAAGATCTCTATAATTTTAAAAACTTTTCCACTCTAACATGCTGTAAAAAGTGGAGTATGCAAACTCAATGTCCTTTAAGCAGGCTCTACTTGAGACTGTGAAATTGATCTTCCTTCCTCTGTTCGCAGCAGTCTACATTCACAGGATCCAATGATATCCTGAAGGTTTACCCCATGAGACGCTGTCTTCCAGAGTACAGGTGGATGCTCAAGAAGACTGACAATATTGGTGCTAACTCTTTTCTTCTTCTCAGGACAGCTTGAAGCATATCATCAGACATCCTGATAATTTTATTAACTCCTTGCTAACTTCAGTACTACTTAGTGAATTGATTTTTTTACTTTTCCATTTATTTCCTTCCATTTTAGCATTGTCATGCAAATGGATTTTGTCCCTCTAATACAGCCAGAGTAAAACCATTTCCAAATGCAAGATTAAAGCAATGGGAGCCACAAATAAGAGAACTTAGCTTGCTTAAGAGCAAGTAACGAAAATGGAATATTGAGAGCAAATAACAAAGAAGATTAACTGAAAATTGCATCAGGTGCCTCATTAGTGACCCAGATATAATAGTAATGGGCTAACATGTTTAAACAGCCTTGGTGAAAAGTTAAGCATTCATACAGTAGTCTTAATTTTGCCTTGAAACACTGCAGCAGCATTACATGTACTAATCTCCAGAAATGTTCCAGTATATAAAACTAAAGCCACATTTTATTGACAGCAATGAAAATAATGGGAATGGAAAAATATATCAGTGAGGAAAATATGTGCAAGAGGCAGAGCCAAATTTATTAACTGAATGAATATGAAATTGAATATTATTTCTGACACATCTGAATTAATTTTGTAATTGTGTGTGTACAATTGTGTGTGTGTGTGCGTGTGTGTGTGTGTATGTACATATAATGTTCCTGAACATCACATTAATAATAGTTATTATATTTAGATGCTGCCGGATTCCCATCAACTCTAAGCAGTTTACAACTGCACAGTTAACTAGAAAAAACAATACAGAAACATAAAAACAGCATAAGACAAAGAACAGAGGCTGCTACAGAGAAGAGGTCTCAATAGTTGGCACTGATAAATAATGGAACCTGGAGCATACCAACCTTGCCAGGTCAAATCAGAGACAGTCTTTCAAATAACCACCCAAAAGCAAACTGGCAACCAGTACAGCTCATGAACCAGAGGTGTTACATCAGCATATCAAAGCATGCCCATCATTGCCTGCACCACTACATTTTGGGCCAGCTGAAAATTCTGGCTGATCTTCAAGAGCAACCCCAAGTAGATCGTGTTGCACTTCACATCATGAGGTGACTAGGAAATGAGTGACTTTTTGAAGCCCCACCCAATCTAAGAAAGGCACAATTGTACACCAGATGAAGTTGGGCAAAGGCCATCCTGGCCACAGTGACTACCTGCTAATTGAGCAAGAGCTTTGAGTACAAGAAGACCCACAAATTGCACAACTTCCTTGAATGGGGAAGTACAACCCCATCCAAGATCAATATTGGAATATCCCCAGATAGGGGGTAGGCCAAATACCTACAGCTACTCAGTCTCAACTGAATTAAATCTGAGAAAGTTCTTCCCTATCCAAACCTGCACAGTTCCCGTGCACTGAGCCTCACTTGGCTGGTACAGAGTTGAAAGATCATATTAAACTTCAAACCACCAGATGACTTCACCCAGCTGTTTTATATATATGTTGAAAAGGAGGGGAGAGAGAGTAGAGCCCTGTGGTACCCCACAAGTGAGAGATCTAGGGGGACAATCTCCCCTACCAACCAACACTGACTGGAGCTGACCCTAGAAAAAAGGAAGGAAACCACTTTACTAATACTGTCCTCAATCCCCAACCTATGGGGCTGGCTTAGAAGGATACCCAGGTTGCCCATCCCATTATTTATTTATTTATTTATTTATTTATTTATTTATTTATTTATTTATTTATTTATTTATTTATTTATTTATTTATTTAATCACATTTGTATAGAAATCCATCTCATATAGTGACTCTATTCACTCTAAACACTGGTTATTTTGTAACCAGCATTTTAAACAAAGAACAGCAAAATGAAGTGCAATCTAGCCATCATTATATTATTTTTTTAATCTAGCATTTTTTTACCTGTAGCTCAAAATGACAAACATATATAAGATTCCTGCCTCCTATTTTCACAACAACCCTGAGAGAGTAAATGACTGGCACAAAGTCACCCAGCTAGATTTCATGCCTAAGGCAGGCCTAGAACTCACAGTTGCTGATTTCTAGGCCTGCACTGTAATCCCTATACTTCTTTACTTAAAACTGAATGACAGTTCAGAAGAGCTGCAGCTCATTCATAAGATTTATTATAGATTGATTCATTTATTTCATTTCATTCAGCTTAGGTGCTACCAAATTCCAAATCAGCTCTGGATGGGTCACAATACAATAAGCAATAAAAATGCAATTTAAAACAAAACAAATTAGGGAAAATATACACTCAATACAAAATCACAGACAAAAACACATCCAACAAGGAGATCCATCCAACCTAGCCCAACATGTGGAAGAACAACTAGGTCTTTCTGGATCCCAATAAATGACATTATTTAACTGAAGGAACCCTATGCATGCTAAGAGATCAAAAACGGAATCCAGCAGCACAGGCAGGGACAATTCTTAGCCACCACAGGAACAGTATACCAGCTACAAGTCAAACTATATGCTACAGCTCATCTTCCACCAGAGTATCTGACATGCAGATATCAACCCAACATAGCCAATGAAGACCTTTAAAGACTCATGGATGACAATAACTACCCCACTTCTCCTAGTGTGTCTTAGCTAATACCAAACCCCAAACCTATTTACATATATAAGTGTTTCTGTCTGTTTCCTCTGCCATCATCCATTACATTAGTGCAAAGTGATTCAATTATGGTAAGTGGAATTCAGTAGCTGGATTGCTCTGGAATTCCTGCCAGGTGCAGTTAATTAATCTGCAGTGAATAGAAAACATAATAGTATAAAATAAAACTGCTCCTTGGTTAGCTTGTCTTCATGTTTATCCTCAGAAATAGTCTCATGGCTAAATTATAAACCTAAATTATCCCAGTATAATACTCACAATTACAGGATACATGTTCTAACATTTTTCAGCAAAAGTTGCCCAATATAACTTTCCTTAATATTCTGCACTAGGTATCCTCAATTTCTTCGCTATTTCATTTAAGGGCTAAGCAATGAAGACAGCTTTGATTAGACGAGAGATTTATGCCATCTAATCAGAATATTTCAGTATTACAAATCTCCCATTCATTATATTTGATTTTCCTGCATAATTTCCTTGATGAATAGATGAACCAAGTTGTCATTTGGTAACATGTCATTCAGTTTTAATGTTAAATATTATCAGAAGAACTGGCTTTACCTATTCTTATATTGTATAACTTCATCTAACAAATAATTACAACACAATCTGTCCAAAAGCGACCTTAATAACAACCCTGATTCTTTCTTTAAAGATCCTACAAATACATATTCTGGATGTTAAACTGGATTATTTTTTAGTTTTTAGACCAGCCCAGTACTATACCAGGATTAATAACAAGAAGCAGAGATAGGCATGGAAGTTCATGGTTAGTTCTGGCCAGTCACTGTCTCTACACTCAGCCTACCTCACAGATTGTCACTGTAAGAAAAGGTTTAGAGAACAGTGACACAAAAAGTGCCTTAAGCTCCTGAAGGAAATATGAGATATAAATTTAACAAAAACTGAATAAGTATCATTTAGATAGGTTTAATTCTGCATTTTCAAAATTTGTTGCCTAAATAAAGCATTTAATAATGTAATAATAATAAAATCTAACAATATCAAGAGAGGAATCTTCCAAAAACTCTCACAATCACCACTACTGTTTGTCATTGCACTGATTCCCCTGTGAACAATACTGAATAACTCACTCATGGCTCTCAAACATCAAAAACATCTCACAGGCTATCCCATGTCTTTTATTTATTTTATTTATTTTAATTAGATTTTTATGCCGCTCCTCTCCAAGGACTCGGAGCAGCTAACAACATAAACAGAAACAACATCTCAACATTTCAAAAATCTAAAACCAAATCTACAAAGCATTTAAAAAGACCCCCCAAACACATTCATCATTCACACACAATCACAGTCATCCCCAGGCCTGCTGGCATAGATAAGTTTTTAGATTCGTCCGGAAGGCCAGGAGAGTGGGGGAAATGCGGACTTCAGGGGGCAGTTGGTTCCAGAGGGTGGGCGCCACAACAGAGAAGGCCCTCCCCCTAGGACCCGCCAGACGGCATTGTTTCGCTGACGGGACCCGGAGGAGGCCGACCCTGTGCGCTCTCACCGGTCGAAGGGAAGTATGTGGCAGAAGACGGTCCCGTAAGTATCCTGGTCCAATGCCATAAAGGGCTTTACAGGTAATAACCAACACTTTGAATTGCGCTCGGAGACCGATAGGCAACCAATGCAGCATGCGGAGGGTTGACGAAATGTGGGCACAATGTGGAAGGCCCACAATTGCTCGCGCAGCTGCATTTTGCACTAATTGTAGTCTCCGAACACTCTTCAAGGGTAGCCCCATGTAGAGAGCATTGCAGTAGTCGATCCTTGAGCTGACAAGGGCATGTGTGACTGTGAGTAGAGACTCCCGATCCAAATAAGGGCGCAACTGGTGAACCAGGCGAACCTGGGCAAATGCCCCCCTCGCCACAGCCGACAAATGATGTTCCAATGTCAGCCGTGGATCGAGGAGGACTCCCAAGTTGCGCACCTTCTCCGAGGGGTTTATAACTTTACTCCCCAGGGTAATGGAAGGACAGATTGAAATTTCCGTGGGAGGCATCACCCACAGCCACTCCATCTTGTCAGGGTTGAGCCTCAATCTGTTAACACCCATCCAGACCCTCACAGCCTCCAGACACCGGCACATCACCTCAACCGCTTCACTGATTTGAGCAGGAGTGGAAATGTACAGCTGAGTATCGTCAGCATACTGATGGTATCTCACTCCATGCCGATGAATGATCTCTCCCAGTGGCTTCATGTAGATGTTAAAAAGTAGGGGGGAGAGAACCGACCCCTGAGGCACCCCACAAGGGAGTGACCTAGAGGTGGACCTCTGACCCCCCACTAACACTGACTACGACCGACCAGAGAGATAGGAGGAGAACCACCGTAACACGGTGCCCCCCACTCCCATTCCCCCCAGCCATCGCAGAAGGATACCATGGTCGATGGTATTGAACGCTGCTGAGAGGTCAAGAAGCACCAGGACAGAGGACTGGCCTCCATCCCGGGCCCGCCAGAGATCATCTATCAGAGCGACCAAAGCAGTTTCAGTGCTGTAGGCGGCCTGAACCCGGACTGCAGAGGCCCCAGATAATCGGCTTCCTCCAGAGACCGCTGGAGTTGAAGTGCCACCACCTTCTCAATAACCTTCCCCGCAAAGGGGAGGTTAGAGACCGGACGATAGTTAGTGAGAATTGCTGGATCCAGGGAAGGCTTCTTGAGGAGCGGCACACAAGTGCCTCCTTCAAAGGAGCCGGGAAGGACCCCTCCCTCAAAGAAGCGTTGACAATCTCCTGGATCCAGGTACGTGTCACCTCCCTGCTAGCAGAAACCAGCCAGGAGGGACACGGGTCCAACAAACAGGTGGTGGAACTCACAGCTCCAATGGCCCTGTCCACTTCATCAGGAGTAACAGTCTCAAACTCGCCCCAGATGACCGGACAAGAGCATGCCCCTGTCCCCTCGACTGAATCATTATCAGCCGACTCTGCTATACAATTGGAGTCTAGGTCAGCCCGGATCTGAGCTACTTTGTCTGCGAAACAGTTGTTAAAGTCCTCGGCGCTACCCTGCAAGGGAGGCCCTGGATCCCTCAGGTTAAGGAGGGACCGGGTCACCCTAAACAGGGCGGCCGGGCGAGATTCCGCAGACGCGATCAAAGCGGAAAGATACAAAGATCTTGCCGCATTAATCGCCTTCAAATAGGTTCTAATAAATGAGCTCAATCTGGTTCAATCAGATCCGGACCTACTTCGTCTCCATCGCTTCTCTAGACGTCTCTTATGGCGCTTCATCCCCCTGAGCTCCTCGGTAAACCAAGGAGACCTCCTGGCCAGCATCACGGAGAGGTCGCAAAGGCGCAATCTGGTCAATAGCCCCCTTCGTGGCTGAATTCCATGCTGCTACCAGGGACTCCGCCGAATTGTGGATGAACGAGCTCGGTAATTCCCCAAGCGCAGTCTGAAAACCAATTGGATCCATCAGGCGTCTGGGGTGGAACCACCTAATCAGTTCTGCCTCCATGTGGGGAAGGATTGGGGCCATAAAATTCAGTCGTAGCAGAAAATGATCAGTCCATGACAAAGGCAAGATATCTAAGCCCCTTAAAACCAGATCATTACTCAACTGTTCCGAAAGGAAAACCATATCCGGGGCGTGCCCACCCTCATGCGTCGGACCCTGCACTACTTGGGTCAGGTCCATGGTTGTCATGGTGACCATGAACTCCTGTGCCAACCCCGAGAACTCGCCAAGTGACGGCAGATTAAAGTCCCCCAAGACCATAAGCCTGGGGAACTCCACAGCCAATCCAGCAACCTCCTCGAGTAGCACAGGCAGGGCAGATGCCACGCAGCTGGGTGGCAGGTACGTAAGCAATATGCCCACCTGAACCCCGAGGTCCAGTGTCATAAAGATGGACTCGCAACCCGGAATATCGGAAACAGTGAGCTTGCGTAGGCTGAGGTTCTCCCGGGCCAAAAAAGCCACTCCTCCCCCCCTTCCCTGGGGTCGCGGTTGGTGCCATACCTGATAACCTGGTGGGCACATATCCGAGAGGGGAACTCCCCCCTCAGGGCCCAACCAAGTCTCAATTACACACGCCAGGTCGGTCTCCTCATCCATGAAAAGGTCATGAATGAGGGAAGCCTTATTATTAACCGACCTGGCGTTGAGCAGAAACAGTCTGAGCCCAGGGCCCAAGCTACGCTCATCACCAGGGTCATGGGGTGAGCTAGGTTTTTCAGAAGGGCCAGAACAAGGAACTGCTACGAGACAGCAGGACCGAGTTCCCCGAGTGCGGCCTACCCTCCTGCTCCCGCCATATCTGCCTCTTCCCTGAATTTTACCTGGATGATCTGAAGCTGTATGGAAAAACACCATCTGAAATAGAATCAGTGTCCATATATATATAGTATTGCCAAGATACAAGATACTGCAATGGAGTTTGGACTAGACAAATGTACCATGCTTACTATTCTGATCCTGAGTTAAAATGCCTCATAAATCAGATCAGATAGATAAAAATAGAAATGATTTCATAACAAAAACATATTTATTCAGAAGGATTACTTGCATTCATGACGGTTGCCTCTGATAATACATCTCTGTCAATTCCTATAGGTGAAAAGAATGATGCTCTCTCCATACCATCTTTATAGCGGAACAGGGTCATCGGGTGACATCTGATGGCCCAAGCTTCTTTTTAGACAAAGACATTCCAATCTGGCTTGTATCCAGGAAGTCTCCCAATGCCCTTTAGAAACTCCTCCCACTGACCCATTAACATGGGATGACTGACTAGCTAAACTACATTTCCCATAAGCCATCTCTTAAGGAGACAACACTTAACCCAATAAATGCCAGATATTCTAACATACAGATACATGCTCTCTAGTTAGGGTTACATAGAGTTATACAATCCAGAACATTTACCATCAAGCTAGAAAAAAGTAGTGAAACTGAAGGAATCAAAATGCCCTATGTCAAACTCACAATGTCACGTGATATCATGCAATGTATCAGGACAGTTTTGCCATTGCGTGGCAATGGGGTGGGCGCAGCTTCCAGATGACATGTCTGGCCCGGGGTCCGGCAGTTTGACACCCCTGCCCTATGGAAATAACATGTGAGCCGCCCTGAGTTCTCCGGAATAGGGCGGCATAGAAATCGAATAAATAATAATAATAATAATAATAATAATAATAATAATAATAATAATAATAATAATAATAATAATAATAATAATAATAATAATCAGGAGTCTGGGTGAGGATGATCACTGAATCTTCAAGCTGAAAACATCAAACACACTGAAGTCAAGAAAAAGATTAGAAGTGAATACATCAAGAAATTGAAGAAGATCTTAAAGTCCAAACTCAGTGGAGGAGATACCATCAAGGTGATTAACACCTGGACAATGCTAATCATTAATTACACAGCTGAAAGAATGGACTAGACTCAATCAGAACTAAAGCCCTTGATAGGAAGACCAGAAAAAAATGACAATAAATCATGCCCTTACTGAGTACTGGAGAGACCAAACTGACCTGCAAGAAAGACCAAATGAAGAAGAGCACATGGCCAGTACGTTAAAGAAAAAATACCAGGCAAAAAGATAGCAACAAGACCTGGCAATGACTAAGAGCAGGAAAGAAACAGAGGGGCTAATTCTGTATGCACAAGACCAAGCCTTAAAAACAAATGCATATGAAGCCAGAACTGAGAAGAGGGCAACAGACAACAAGTGCCAGCAAAAAAGCTGAAGAAACAGTGGACCACCTTTAGCTGCTTCAAGAAGATCACAAAGACTGACTACAAACAATGGCATGACAAAGTAGCAATAATGCAGCCCCTGCAGCCACAAACCTGCAGAGTGCCAAGAAGGATGCAGGGTGGCCAAAAGACAGAGATGGGAGGAATAGGCAATGGGGAGATTGAAAGGGAGGCAGTCCCTTATCCTGGAGAAGTCAAGGTCGGGGCTGGGAGGAACAATGCCGGAAATAGCTTAGATTGGGGTGGGTTTTGGCTAATGATCAATAGAATTTGGTTAATAATCATAATAGTGCTGGGGTTGACATCCCTAAGCAATGTGGTCATGTGATGTTGAGCTTTATAACCACATTGTTCATTGATGGAAATTGAGGTCCTGATTGCATCATAACTCGAAAACTACTGGTAATATTGAAGAATCACACATCAAATATTTAACAATCACAATCCTTTACACAAGATATGCATAAAATAATTTCAGAAATTGCTCTGAAATTAACAATATACTAAATGTATAATAGAAAAGAACTAGTAATGTTTTTTCCTGAAGTCTATCAAGCAAATCTGAAGCAGAATAGTGGATATTAATCATTCTAGCAAGTGCCGATCAAATTGCCCATTTCGGTATTTGTTTTAAATATTAATGTTTTATTATTCAATACTTGCTATCACAAAATGCTATTAACAAAATGAAAGGGAGATGTGGTCATTTCTACTGGTCTCTTAGAAATCTAAAATTTACAAAATAATATTTTTTATTAGAATCAGCAGGAAAATTTTTGTATGATAAGCATATGTTATCAACGCTTGAAGGAACAACATGAAGAAGCTGTCAAGAGTTTTTTTAATTACAGTGGGACAGAAATGTGGAAGATAAATAAATAAAAGTAAACATTGGAGTTACAAAATAAAATAATTGTTACAAAATAAAAAATAATAATACCTAACACGTATTCTAAAAAAATCGCTTAATCATAAATTGCAATGTAGAACAATAATCACACATTCCGCTTTACTGACATATGCATGTGTGTGTAAATATTCAGAGAGATAGATATGCTATACTACAATATAATTTGATTTTCCCCTTTTTTTTCTTTCCGACCCTAGGTGCTAGGAAGAAATTATGTAAAGAGAATTTACTACTCGGTCTGTTGTCAATCAGAAGGATAACTCTCAGCAAATAGAACTAGATAAAATTTGGTTCCCTCCTGGGACAGATTGTTGGGCAGAGCTGAGAATGTTGCTGGCTTTCATCCTTCCCTTGTGCCTCCCCTTCCCTTGTACCCATGTAACCCAAAGCAGAACGAAAACACATGCACCATGAGAAACAACCTCACCATGCAGAAAAATATAGATATCTCCAGTGCTTTTTTTCTTAAAAAAAAAACAAAAAACAAGGTGCCGGAACTCACACACGTCATACAACCCACCTTGCCTACCCTACAAGGTTCCATCCAAAAAAGGTGCCGGAATTCTGTTCTGGGCATTCTATGAGAAAAAAAGCCCTGGATATCTCCCATAGCCACTGCTTGTAAAGAGATTAGAGAGAAATCCAGAATTCTTACCAGCCCTTATCAATTTTGTCAGGCGGTTGGCCACTAAACTTTTCTGTAATCTTTCTTATTGCCTGTATTTCCAGAATCTTCTGGGTAGATTGGGCATTCATTTTTTTTATATCCAAGTTTTTTATTAATTTTCCAATATTGCATTTACATATTTGAAAAGTAGTGTGGCGGTTGAGCATCGTGATTCCATTACATTTAAATATCATCAGTACAAATCTCAAAGTATTACAACAACAAATTCCCTCTCTTTCCCCCATAAGATCTACTATCATATTCAAATCAATACAGTTCTTATTCTATCAATCAAACAAAAAATACCTTTCTAATATTCATTAATAATCTTCAGTCTATACATATCTTAATTAATTTGACATTCCATCTTTTAGACAATAACCTAATAAGTTTTTCTTAACTTTAATTTTGCATTAATATTTAAATTTAACATTTAATCTTTATGATTTCCAGATTTTAAATGGTCCCAGTTTCTCAGTCTCCTATCTCATATTTACGGCTAATAATTTTATTTTCCTTTTTTCTACTTCTTTCCTTTCTTCCTTTCCAGAAAAAGAGAAAAATAATTAAATAGACCATCAGCATTTATACCACAAGCTAATATACAAATTTAATTATTAGTATTTATACTTCTAAGTTTTATTTAACCTGTATCTCAACACATGACAATATCTTAAATTCAAGTCTTAGTTATCTATAAACATTCAAACTTTTAGCAAATCAGTAACCTGGTAATTGATTTTCCCTTAATATTTTAATTTAACATTTGATATTTATCTTTTTTCCAAATTTTAATTAAACACGATTCCTTTGTCAAATTCCACATATGATCTAATATTTAAAATACAGACCTTATATGTAAAATCTATCATATATCTTAACAAACTAATAAGACAATATAATATTCTTATTTCGATATTTATATTTCTAGATTTTATAAAACCAATTTTTTATCTCAAATCATTACAATGTCTTATATTCAAAATACATATTCTATCCATTTAAATATATTCTATTTTAGATCTCATATATAGATCAAAACCCCAATCCCTTTCCGTCTAATTCTAGCTTTTTTCCTCTGCCAAATCATCTTTCGTATCTTCGCTTTTAAATCATCAAAAAGATCTCCTTGTACTGTTGTAACTATTGTTTGATATTGATAAAGGCATTCAGTTGCTGTTTTCTTAAGAGGGCTAGCTGGTTTGACTTGTCGTCTCTTTATTTTTCCAGTTCGATGCAGTTGTCCCAAAGTATTTATCTTGTCTTTCATCTGTTTTTCTTTTTTGTCTTCAAGTTCCTTCTGGTTTATAAGAAAAGTCCTTTCCTTGTTCTCTATTATCAGTTTCCTTCCCATGTTTTCCACAGTTTGTATTTGTTGAGTATCTAAGTCTTCTGTCATAACATTTGGTTGTTTCCCCTTTTCTATAGAATTCTGTATAGATGATTCTTTAGTTGAAGTCATAGTTTGAGCTTGCATACGGAGAGTTTGGATAATTGCTTTTAACATATAAAGAATTTGTTCCTGTACTTCCTCTGTGTGAGAAATCCATTCCTGTTCTTCTTCCATTGTCATATATTAGACTAAACAAAGAACTTACAATCAGAAAGTCCACCAAGTAAAAAGCTGAGCTGAGTTTCTTGCAGCTGGTGCCTCAAGGTTACTTTGTATCTTATCTGTTTTTAAGGCATAGATTGGGCATTCATATTAACTTATTTTCTAGATTTCAGTATAGTAATACATGAATCTATCAAGTAAACAAATGGGCAGAATTTAAACACCATACTAAGCCACAACAAAAGTAACTATGATTAGTGTGTTACATGAATGCAACTGCTAGTTTTACACTGGGTTAATTAATCAAGTTATATAAACAAAGAAAGTTAGTTATATTTAGTTAGTTTTTGGTTGTTGCAACTTGTTATGCAAGTTTTTTTTTTAAAAAAACCTTCTATATGATTACATTCCTTTCACTGATAAACTTTTCACACAATAGATGATCTATCCTTGTTTTCTATTTGTCACTCTTGTAAAAAGCTCAGCCAAAAGCATCGATATATTTCTGCCAACAACATTCCTCTAGGATACAAAAATAAGTCTACAAACATAGCCAACAATTTCATCACCGCTATAACTGCTAAGGCAATATTTCTTAGTACATCCCAAATGCAGAATAGTGGTTGTCCTCTATTGTAGCATAGTTGCAAGACATGCTTCTTCTTAACTATACAGAACAGAGAATAAAAACTGCAGGACTACAGCACACAGTCCCATATTGCACACCCTTTGTGAACAAATTCTTCTCTCCCACACCTTAAGACATTGGCAGCCCTTAACCAAATTAATATTTGTGCTTTGAAAATAACACTTATATGCTTTCAAATGTGAATTAAATAAAAGCTAATTGTAGTTGAGCAAAAATACAGCTGGTTGTTATTGCAAAGGGTGGATCTGCCCTTAACAGAAAGATAAAAAATGAAAGACTACATATTTCCTATACTTTTACATGAGCTGTTTGAGAAATTTTAAAATGCCAGCAAAGACTGACATAGTTTATTTTATTTAAATATATGCAAATGTATCAATATCCTACATCACATATTCTTCACGATGATTACCACAATAGCTTGGACCTCCTATAAAATTTTGTGAATGTGGTAAGAAAAAACAACAACAAAAGATAATCTAGAAATATTTGCTATATATTAAGTGTGGCATTTTTAAAAAAAATGTTAATGAACAGATAGGTTTATGATAAGTTATGGTAAGTTTATTAACTAACTTGCAAAAATAGTCTTCAAAAAGTGAATGAATCAACAAAGAACAGAATAAAGGAAACACACTATTTTTTTATAATATTCTTAGCACGTAACACCTTGCTGAGAGGCAGGTGGCAGTTTAAAATGCAGTTTCCACATTACATTGAAGACACTGTAATACTTGGAACTCCGGCTCCAGGTAGTCAGAAAGGGTCCAGACCAGAATAACATTCTGGTGTTAACAAATAGGAATTATTGAGCTGAAGTTGCAGTCCTATTCACAGTTATTTAGGTATCAGCCACTCTGAAACCTGTGGGATTTTCTCCTTAGAAAGTATGTGTAAGATTAAACAGGTTACTCCCTATGCAAATGAATCCATGCACAAAAAACTGGCATCTATCAATGCAACTCTGAACACCTTGCTGCTAGCTAGACAAAGATCTAACAGTAGATTTGACTATCAGTTTAGAAACCTGTCAAGACAAATATTTTCAGGTGCTAGATTGGCATACCAAATCCAGGATAATTGTGTATTATCAATTATAATTCCTGAGAATGCTTAATAAGCTTACCTTGCACAAAATGAGCTTTGCAATATATTGCAAAAAGAAAAAAGGAAATGTATTTATGTTATAGCTTATATTATAGAAAAATAACACAGCATTATTTTCTATACCTGTTCATTTTTCTATGGCTTATGCAAATGTTTCATTCTCTATCATTGCATATAACATATGCCTTGTATTATATTTTAATATAGATTTGTAATAAATAACTACAGTACACTAATTAGCTGTCATATCTCTACTTTTTAATTCTTTATTGTTTTCTTCTGGGTCACAATATGCCAGTACTAGTTAGTAATATCAGTAAATAGGATATGAATAAATCTGGTATTATACCTAATGCAGTGCAAAAGGGACTAAAAGTGCGATAAAATTTGTTTCATAGGCACATAGAGCTAAAAGAAAGGTTATATTATGAATATAGAAATGAGTTTGATGTTTAGTAAGTTGCAGCCACTGGAAATAATTTCATATAATTTTCATATAATTCTACCACAATTTTATTGTACAATAAAGATAACGACTAAAGACATAATTTTGCATTCTCTCTCTTTCTGTCTCTTTCTTTAAATGTTTAAATATTATTGCAACATTTTGTGGGGCTATTTGAAGACAGCTCAGAAGCTGCAGATAGTACAAGGTGCAAAAAAAGCAGCAGCCCGCAAACTGACCAGTAAGAGCTTATATTCACAAATTACCACAGTGTTGCATGCTCTAGATTGATCAAAACACCTTTAGAAGAAGCTCTCACAAGATTATATGTCATCCTGTCTCCTGGCATTCAGAAAGGCTGTGAGAGCTTTTAATTGGTTAAGATGTTTAAGATATCTTCCAATATTTTATAGGGCTATAATCATTTTTATTAATTATTATTTGTTAAAAGATTTGTATGGCCACCCATTTTATATGTAATAAATATACAATTAATATTAATTGAATTAATATTTAATTAATCCAATGTTTAATGATAGTTTGGAAAACATGGACACATTTTTATACTACTGCTTGCAGGATAAAGTTGTAAATCAGCAGGTGTCCTTGGGGAGGGTGGTAGTATAGAAATACAATTAATAAATAAATGGACCACTGTTTGTTCCTCTCATTAGTAGCCCTACTCAAATATAGATTCAATTTTTAAAAATCAACCAGTTATATTGGATTGCACTGATTCCACAAGTTATACAAAAGCAGAATCTGAATTAGATCTTTGTTTGAGGGCTTTAAAATGATATTGATTTAACATAAGGCAACCTCATGTTAGGAGTGCCCTCTTGGAAACTGGTGCATATAATAAACAGAAAGATATCATAAGTCTCCGGTATTCACACTAGTCTTGTGGAGCAAAAAAATCTATATCCCGTAGCCCTCCAGCTATCATTTCATTAGCCTTAGTCAGCATGGATAGTATTAATCATTATAGAAAGTATAGTCCAATATCTGTAGGACTACAGAATAATAGTAGTAGTAATAATAATAATAATAATAATAATAATAATAATAATAATAATAATAATAATAATAATAATAGTAAAGTTGGAAGGGACCTTGGAGATCATCCAGTCCAACCCCCTGCTCAGGCAGGAAACCCTATACCATTTCGGAAGAATGGCTGTCCAATCTCTTCTTAAAAATTTCCAGTGTTGGAGTATTTACCACTTCTGGAGGCAAGTTGTTCCATTGATTAATTGTTCTCACTGTCAGGAAGTTTCTCCTTAGTTCTAGGTTTGGAAAATAGCTTGATTCCCTCTTCTTGTGGCAGCCCCTGAGATATTGGAACACTGCTATCATGTCCTCCCTCGTCCTTCTCTTCATTAAACTAGACATACCCAATTTCAGCACCCGTTCCTTATATGCTTTAGCCTCCAGTCCCCTAATCATCTTTGTTGCTCTTCTCTGTACTCTTTCTAGAGTCTCAACATCTTTTTTGCATCGTGGTGACCAAAACTGGATGCAATATTCCAAGTGTGGCCTTACGAAGGCATTGTAAAGTGGTATTAACACTTCACGTGATCTTGATTCTATCCCTCTGTTAATGCAGCCTAGCACTGTGTTGGCCTTTTTGGCAGCTGCAGCACACTGCTGGCTCATATTTAGGTGATTGTCTACTAGGACTCCGAGGTCCCTCTCACAGTTACTACTATTTATGTTTATGTTTATCCTTATACTAATGTTTATCCTTTCTGTAAAAAAATCTTCTGGAATCCACTTGTTCATTATTATTTAAGATTCTATGCAAATCTTATCATATATATTTTTCTACAAAATAAATTTGGGCATGATATTACAATGGGAGGAGAAAAACAGTTATTGGGGCAACAGCTCCTTTTCTGGCTGATAGATTGAACCAAGCTTGTACTTCTTTCAGCCTTTAGCTTTATCGCATACAAAGTAAGATACATAAGAAAAATATCACTTATGTACATAAGCACTGCTGATGAATATTCATGCTGATCCTCAAAATATTTTATTATTCTCTTTACCAACTATAGGAATATTTTTTTTAATAAATCCTTCAATATGACTTTGAACTGTTCAATTCTGCCTAAAGGCAAATAAAAACACATAATATTCATAATAATTGCACTGATGCAATGCACTTGTGAAATATTCTTATTCTATTGAGCCTTGTAAGAAAGATACAAGGTCACCAGGATGTATGATACTTCGTAAGATCTTCACCACTTTGTCTTTACTGGACCAAAAATAATGTACACATGTCTTCCTGTATTATATATACATGCAGGGCAAAACTGAAAGATATAAATGTACTCTCTAGCCCTTGAGTTGCATGCTACTGTTTAAATATCACTCAAGAATCTCTTTTTTCCAAAAATTCTGGTCCTCAGTTATAACATGATTTCTCAGTTTTTTTTTCCATCTTTCCACAACCCTTTGCCAGGAACCAAAAATGAGAGCTTATGACAATTGTAAAAATCTGTGTATAGAGGAATGTAATGTAGACAGTAGCAATGTAACTGTTTTTCTATAATGCAAACTGAGCAAGATGAATTTGCATAACAAACCCTGAATAATTTGAATCTGATACCCTGAAAGTTGTACTACTGGAGGAAGTCTTGGAATCTCACTGTAAAATAAAATGGATATATAACAAAAAGTAATTTTTGGTTCACTGCTAATCTGAGGCATGTTATCCTTCCCAATTCAATTCAGAGCGTTCACCTAAATCAATGTGCAACATTCCTCTGGGCTCATGTTCTCTTGATTCTTGGCCCAAGCAAAAAGCAAAATGTTCAGAGAGCAGATTGTCCTGAATTTCGTTGCTCTAATAATTGGGGTCTTTGTTCATATTCACAGCATGTTAACAGATGGGGCAGTTTGCCTGGGTAGTAGCCAAATAATTCAGTCTCACCAAAGACAGATTTACCTGGCAATGCCTTCTTCCTTATAAAGGTAATGAACAAAGCTATCCTATAAACAGAGGAACAAGAGCGGACTGTACCACTTTTTTAAAAAAAACAAACATAATCGTACAATGTAGGAGTTAGAAGTTAATAGGCAGCTGCATACAAAAGAAGGAGGCCCGAATGCACATCCAACCCAAGTGGATGGCGATATTTACATCAAATAGCATGCATATTAAAATATGTCTTAGAATCTGTCATAATGCAAAAATAATTCCATGACATAACTCTCACATTGTACACTACAGTCTTTTGAAGGAATTGAAGCACAAAAATATTAGTTCTCAAAATGAATATATCAAAGACAGACAGGCATAAGCATGGTAGAGAGAAAGGATTTATAGTTTAGGAAAGCTAAGTAAATCTAAATGACTAATTATAGAAGCTATATAAAACTTAAACATACATACATACATACAACACACACACACACACACATATATATATACATATATATGTAACTTTTCATTTCAAATTATTTAATCCAAGAGAATATATATTTTCTAATCTTCCTCATGTATGATAATAAATGTGTATGTGTGTGTGTGTATTTTCTGAGGTGTGTATACACACACACACACACACATACATACATACACAGTGCTTTTTTTTCTAAAAAAAAAAAAGTGCCGGAACTCACACACGTCATACAACCCGCCTTGCCTACCCTACAAGGTTCCATCCAAAAAAGGTGCCGGAACTCCGTTCTGGGTGTTCTATGAGAAAAAAAGCCATACATACATACATACATACATACATACATACATACATACATACATACATACACACACACATACATATACATATACATATACATATACATATACATATACATATACATATACATATACATATACATATACATATACATATACATATACATATACATATACATATACATACATACATACATACATACATACACACACACAAATAAATCACTGATTTAAGAAATATTCTTTAAATACCTCTCTTGATGTTAATAGACAGAGAAAATGTGTTTATATATTTAATTAAAAACTGTATATACTAACCTTTTTCTGCAAGGTTTAATGCAATATTATAACTTACAGTACTATGAATAAAGGTATGTCCAAAAAAAGAAGGAAAGAATAATGAACATGAGAATCATTATGAGTGTATACAGGGAGTTCAACTGTAGTTCATAAATACTTGGATGGTTAGAATCAGGACTGCAGAAGTAACTTGTCAATATAACTGTTTAGTGCTACAACTTGTAATGCCATTTAGACATGTCAACCTGTAGGGCAGCATACACTGTGGGGAATAGGCAGAGAGGAGAGATGGATGACAGGATGTGAAAAAGGCAAGGAAAGGCCAGGAGTTGGAAATGTTGCCTACATTAAGTTAACAACAAGAGAGTTGGGATTTTGTCAGGGGCACAGAGGTAGCAAGATTAACTGCAAACAGAACAAGTAGGCAAGAGCAATTGGCTATTGTGTGTTTTGCATCTAACCAGGGCATATCCTGCAATTTCTCTTTTTCCCCTTTCCGATCCCCATGACATTGTATTTATATCATCCCTAGCTCATGAATGAGACAAAACTAATCATTCCTTAGTTGCACCTACATTGAAGTAGTATTTTACCCTTATTTTGACACCATTTTGTTAGGCTTTATCTTACATTACCTTGGAGGGAAGTTAGATCTGCCTCTCTTACTTCTGTTCCAGGCACAGCCAAATGATGTCCATATCTGAGAGTGCCATTCTTTATAGAGTGTTAAAGGTTTTCTCCTGTTACAGACTTTATCCTTGGGTTTTGGACCATCCCTTTTCCACATGTCATCAGCCAACAAGAGAAATAAGCACCAATCTGGGCATCACAACAGAAATAAGGTGGATCTCATTTCTAGACACTGCATGACTTTCCTTAGACTTATTTCACAGTTGCTTCTGCAAACACCTTTTGGATATTTCCCAAGTGAAAACAGTGTGAAAGAAAGGAATACATGGGATGACACTAGTGAAGACATTGCCCCAGAAAGGAGGGAGGCAGACAGAACTGATGTGCTACGTGGTAGGTCATGTGGAGATCTAAAAGAAAAAGTAACTAACTCCTAGACAAAAATACCTTTTCTTATTTCAGGCAGGGGGAAGAGAAAGCCACTTTGGTGTAGGGGTTAAGGGGATGGCCTAGAAACCAAGAAACTGTGAGTTCTTGTCCTGCCTGAAGCATGAAAAACCAGCTGGGTGACTTTGGGCTAGTCATTTTCTTTCAACTCATCTCACTTCACAGGGTTAATTTGGAGAAAATAGGAGATGAAAGGAGTATTAATTTTTGCCACCCTGAGTTGCATATGAAAAAAAAAATCTAATAAATAAAACTGACAAATATGGGGAAAGTTTCATCTGTCTTCCTTGTTGAAAGCTTGCAGAGTGGGTGGTAATAAAGGCAGGAGGGAATGGAGAAGATCAGTATGAAAGGTTCTCAAAAACAAAGTGTTAACGGGGAGGGCAGATGTTACAGAGAGAAATGGCTGCAGTGAATGTTAGCTTGGAGACAAGATGGGAGAGTGAGCATCTGTGGCTCCTCTCTGAAAGAAAGGGTAGTTCCTCCTGCAAGGAACGTTCTTTGATATTGGGTTTCCCAGGGCTGTTTACTAGTGGGTTTTTTTAAATTTAATTATTATTGTCATTGCTATTATGTCCTTTTAACCTAATTTCTGAGTGAGGTATTTGAGCCCCTCAGAATACTTTGTTGATTGGAATAATGTATAAATTACATAAATCAATAAATAAATTATTAGTGTAAAAGCCATACAATTATCACTGTATAATTTATATTAATAATAAATTTTCCAAACATAACTCTGATTATACTAAAAATATGTCGCCTGACTATGCCTTCAAATTAATGGGTGATCTCCAAAATAATTGCAGAACTTTACACATCTTTAAGCGGTGGGATAGCACCAACTCAAGGGAAAAATAACACTTTAAAACCAGTTCACCCAATAATGTAAGACCTGGAGATAAGATTAAAATGTCATAAAATGAACAGAATAGAATGCTGTTGTTGGGGCACAAGCTGTGGCAAGGCCTGAATCATAGTATCAGACTTAAAACTTTTTAATAATCTTTATCATAAGATTTGCACACATAGCCAATCTAATTTGCCAAACGTTACCCAAAAGGAGAACAAGTAAAGCACACTTGAGCAAGAAATGCAGTGGCCATCTACGTGCATATACTTAGCAAAATATAACTATCATCCAGTTAACATTATTTCTCTCTGGACAGAGCTTGCCTCCAGGTGTCAGAGGTAGATTAAAAAAAAATGAAGTGGGTCACATAATTTTTCACATATTTTTAGAGATGAGGGGGGAGGAATTCAAGTAGAGAATATCTGGAAATTTGATTTGCAGAGGTTCGTGAAAGAAAATAATTTACCAAAAAATGTACAACTATGAGAGTATATTACATATGACATCTACACAGAAGAGAATATGCATGGCTGTATTAAATAGATATTTCAATCTGCACATGATTTTTACCCTTCTTCCTAAATGAATAATTGTTCTTTATAAAGAAAATATAAACATTTCATGTGGTTTTTGTAGCTAAAGGGGCATCTAGAACATCCAGAATAGACGGAACAATAGTAAACAATTAGTAACTTAAGACTGCTTACCATGCTTCCTTTTTTCTATGTGTGGAAATTTCTATACATCAATTAGATTTATGAGCAAATGTATGATTTGCTAGGTTGTGGAGCTTCAATATCTTTCATTATGCATCCCTATGTTAGTCACCCTGTATGTTTATTTAAATTCACTCCCAGAACAAACCTAATTTCTAGAATGAAATCCATTTGGGCTCAAGTGATGAAGTTATTCAGCGAGTCATCACAAGCCCAGATCCAATTTTACAACTATTTTTATCACAGTCATTAAGTGAATCACATAGTTGTTATGTGAAACAGTCATTAAGCAAATTCATTTTCCTGCCATCATATATACCAGCTGGTTGCCAAACACCCAAATTGCAATTGTTTTATTTTTTTTGTTTGTATCCTGTCTTTATTATTTTTACAAATAACTCAAAGTAGTGAACATATCCAGTACACCTTTACTCTCCTCTATTTATGTAACTTTATGAGTGGTGCGATGGTTGTAACTTAGAGGCTGTAAGTCACTTTTTCCAAGGCCATCATAAGTTTAAACCATCATTAAACAAACAATCATAAGGACTAGCTATACACACACATACACACACATTCTTAAAGCTAAGTATATGTTGGTTTTATATTTATATGTTTTCCTACATTGAAATGACTCCTGTATATGAGAACTATGTAATTACTATTTCTCCTCATAGGGAGAGAAGGAAAAAACTGCATAAATTTTAAACCACTATCTTATTATTACTTTATATATTCAAAGCCAAGCCTTAAATGTGCACTGTATGCTTCCTATAATTACATGATTGCAGTGGTGGGATTCAACCAGTTCACACCAGTTTGACAAAACTGGCAGCTAATTTTTTGTTGCCCAGGCCCAGAATGGACTTCCGGAATCAGCATCCGCACAGAGAACTGTTTGTTCACATATTTGAATCCCACCACTGCACGACTGTATGTATCATATATGTCTATTTACAACTCTATACGTGTTTCTTTAACAGAGTGTAATTGACAAGCTTGGGTGTATACAAGTACTGCATGTTTCTATTATATTTCTAAACTATTTTTATCTGGTTATTAATTTGTGTTTTTCTATGATATCCCAAGATGTATGTTATTTATATCTCTGTGTGTGTGTGCTCGTGCACACGCACAGAAACCCACACTTCAATGTGTATATATCACACATTGGTGTATATATCTTTTGATATGTCAATCAATCAATATTTTTAAAGATAACATATGTATATGAAAGTTTGTACATATATGTATATATTTCAGTATATTTATCCTGTAAATCTGTCTCTGAGGATATAAATTATATCACAGAAAGCTTTAATGAATTCTATCAAATGTATCTTTGAGTTTCACAGTGGCAACATTTGTGTTCTATTTCTATGAATTTAACTATAACTTTAAAATTAACTTTAATAAATCCCTTATGTATATCAGATGTTCATTCTGTATTCTGAGTTGGTAACGTGTTTGTTTATAGCTCTTAGAAGTATCACACATTTATTCACACTATCATTTTAGTATAATAGCAGCTCACAACTGTGTTACCCCATCTTGGCTTTCTGAAAATTTCTGCTAGATTAAGGGTTACCCAGGTAAAGATTTTTTTTTTAATCTTCCAATCTATTATCACAGTTTGCTGTGAATTAAGACTTTTTTAAGCACAATTCATCTTGTGTGTGGGGGGGTATGCTCTGCTAGCTAGGTGTGTTTTTAAAATTGAAGGTTTTCAGTTTATAAATGTTATTTTTAAAAGAGTAATCTTTAGATGGGGTTAAAGAAGAAAGAAACCCTATTTGTGAAATAGTTCCAGAGCTCAAGAATAGATATGGTGTGATACCTTTCTTTTAAAAGCCTTGTTCTCCAAAGTATTCCAAGCCCATCTTATAATTTGTTCTGTGACCATTGTTAATTTGTGTTGGTTAGCTTTGCTGTAATATTTTAGATTAAAATATCATCACAATAATAAAGTGGTAGTATAAACTAGAATGAAAAGTGATGAATATATACAGTATTTTATGAAAATATTGAAAAGGAGAATTAAATGCAGAGAAAACTTGACACTACACCTTCTTCTATGCCCTAGGCCTAATTCTTCATCACCCCAAACCCCCACTCCTTCCCACTCCTGCCATACAGGTATGCTTTGTTTAAAAGCCATGGCTACTGAATACACGCCAGATCAATGGAAGAGGTTGTGGAGATGTTTCTCTGCCAATGTTAGGTTTGGGATCTGGAGGAATCCAGTCAAATTCTCACAATTAAAGCGCTGGTCACCTTTCAGTCTGATTTCTTCCAATTTGTCATTTGGTGCTATGAATGAAAATTGTGGGAGACATCAGTGAAAAATATGTTCTTATATCATGCACAAGATCCATTTGGAACTTCCTATGCTGGTTTTCTTACACTGTTTTTGTGAATGTGTGGATGACATCAGTGTTGAAAAAAAGTGACGTGCCTTTAGTAATTGTCCATTCCATTTCCAGGTGATGCTGGAGAATTGAAGAAAAAAAATATTGTCTCTGTGCTTGAAGACTCCCTAAAACAAATATACATTCCATGTACATTTTAAGATTTATATCGATTTTTTTTGTTCTAAAATGGAAATGCTGGAAAGAATTTCATTCTAAGCTGCGCAGACAATTGTACACAAAACGGCTTTAAGTCTCCCATGGAAATGCTGATAACTGTCCTTGGGAGCGAGGGTAGAAAAGCAGCGTCTCAAGCCTCGTAGGTGAGTATTTCCAGCATCGCCAGTGAGAGGCACGAGGAAAGTTTGCAGATAGGAGCATCGCTAAACTGGCTGCATCGGAAGAAGGGAACCTTGTCTCGCTCTACCGAAACAGCCACAGGAGGAAAAGCTCTCCGCGCCCACTCAACCCGACGCTGGCACGTACGCGCACGCGCACGCGCGCCCCCGATAAATGCCATCCCACCCGTTCAAGAGGCGCTGGGGGGGGGGGGGAAACAAACAACTTCTTAGCCTTGATCGATCCGAAAGACGCGAGCTCTTCTGCCCACTCGGCTGACTGGAACTCTGTGGCGAGCTGCCTTTGCGAAGGAACGCCCGAGAGAAACCAAGCGCCTTTTTTTTTTTTTTTTTTTTGCTGCCCGCGGTCCCCAACAGTCCATCACCCCACCCACATCTGTGTGAGGGGGGGGAGGCAGGACGAGAAGGTGCGCCCTCCTCCACTCGGCTGGCAAGTTGTGCTGCAAGCGGGCGGAAGGGAGGGAGGGAGGGAGGGAGTGCCGATAGCCGCGCTCCCGGCACGCACCTGTCGCCCTAACTCTAGCGAGTGTGCTGGAAATCCCCACCCCTTCAGAAGCCGCTCTTCCACACCCCCTTTGCCCCGGCCTCTTGGCTCCGCCCCTCGCTCACACGCGCGCGCACTCTCCCAGCGCAGGTAAACTTTAGACTCCCACTCGCGGAAGGGGAACGTAGGTAGATGTCACCGAGATCCTGCGCTATTTATAGAAGCGCCAGGCGAACGTGGCTGGCGGCGGCGGCGGTGGTGGGATTCTACCTCGCACCGGCCTCTCTCACGCTGAGAAGGACCGCCATCCTCGCCTCTCCTTACAACCACAGCGGAGCCGGGAGGATAGGAAAGAAACGGTGCCAAGGCGGTACATTCCTTGCGCTCTCTCGCGCGCCCTCTCGGCATTTCTGGCGGGGCCCCCCTTGCCTATCTCTGGGAAGGATTGCAAGGCAAACGGGGTCCTTTTCTAGTCTGGGGAGGGGCTGTTCGGCGCTCTCCCAACCGCCCTTGGTTTTACGGGGGACAGGTCCTTCCACCTGTTTCGGAGACGGAAGGCTCGAGAGACCTAAAGGGGTGTGGTGATCATGGAGGGAGCCATCACCTCTCACCCCTTTTCCCGCACCTTGCTTCCCGGATCGTTCGCGTCCCATTATTGGCCACCGTCTCCTGGCAAACCGGCAGCCGTTCTGGGCCGCTTCTTCGAAGTTGGGAGTGGAAGAGGGTCACTCTTGGCGTGAAATCTTCCGGGAAGCTATTTAGGACCATCTGGTGAGTGACCCAGAGGTTGCCTCTAAGCCCAGTCAGGGATCCATCCTTACAGAATCCCAGGTAGAAACAATTCAGCACCTCGCGATGCGAAGGGGGGGGGTTCCTACAGTGGCGGGCTCACAAGAGGTTCTAACGGCAATATAACCGACCAGAATGGTCACCGGTCGGAACGATCGGGGTTGAAACCAAACACCACGATTCCCATTTTTCATACGATTTTGGAAGTGCATCCACACCCACTCACAAGAGAACTCGCCCGCCTTTGTCTTGCCACCATCTTACCCCTAGACTGGCGTGCCCAATTTCAGTCCTGCATTTAGCGGTCTATGTCGCGCAGGCAGGCACAATCGAGCAAGAAGATAGCCATTTTGCATCCCATGAGTAGCAGTTTGCTGAAAAATTAGGGTGGATGTATGTGTGCGAAAGCGAGGCAGACACGGAGGGAGAGAAGAAGGGAAGGAAAGACTGCATGGCTCGCGCCAAGAAACGAGAAGGCAACGTGGCTAAATCCTCCAGCATCACTCAGGAGGAGAATGGCAGGTGCAGGTTTTGCCTTGGGATAAAGCGGGGGGGGGTTAGAGGTCCCCTAACGTGCTTAGACTTCAGATAGCCCTCCACCTGCAAACAGACAGCGGCTGCCTACACATCAGCAGCCCCCTCTGCTTCTCTTGGGACCGGCTGGCCAGTGCTCGCTACAACTAACCTTTGCGAAGGCAGCTTCATTGTATCTGGCTTGCCTAACGCTCCAGGGCCTGCTTGCACTTGGACTAGAAGACAGTCTCTTTGCAGAACACCACCATGTTGCATATTCCCAAATGGCCAGGCTGTAACACCGGAGCTAGAGAAGAGGCTGGCCAAGACCATTTTGACAGAGAGGTAGCGAAGCTCCATCTTTGCCCTCCCCTGATCCGTTGCCTCCTGCCCCACCTCCGCCTCCTTTTAGAAGCACGAAAGCACTGTCGTATCAGGTGGAGAAGGGAGGGAATAAGCTCGTGTCTCTTTTCCCCCTGCTCTTCTGACGAGCCAGGGAAGGGAGGAATCAACATGTCTGAATGACTCCTTAAAACCGAATCTCATTTCAAACAGCGTCTCTGGCTCTTTTGTAAGAAGCCCAGCGGTTGGTCTGTGCTATCAGTACAACATTAGTTGCTTAAAACACGAGTGGCTTTTCTATAGTGCGTGTGTGTGTGTGTGTGTGTGTGTGTGTGTGAGGGGGGGATATTTAGCAACCTCCACCCCACCCTGAACAAAATCTCCTACCTTGATTTGTAGAAGCAGAACCTCTAGGCGGACAGATTAGGGGAGTGAGCATGTTGGGAATATCCAGTCTCCTCTTCTTGCTTGCATATCCACATAAAGAAGAATGAGGTTTGGGGAGCAAATGGGGAAGGGGCGATGCCAGATGCACATAGAAACCGCTTTCTTGCAAGACGCCTCGACGCTGGCAATCTTGCGTCTGGAAGTGGTGCAAAGGCAAAGCAAGATATTGCCTTCGAAGATGAATCTGATCCAGTAGAGAGGAAACTCGAAATAAGCGGGATCCAGAGAGATCATTCCATTTTCTCTTTTTAAAGAAGGAAGTAAGGAAGGGAAGGAATGCGAGAACACCACAGTGACGATTCTTCTATTGGTGCCGATGATAGAAGAAATATATTCCTGGAAGCTTTAGCAAAACAGGCTGAGTTGGGCTGCCGCGAGGGTAGATTTTGGTCCTCCGCGAAGCATGATAATTCTCCAAGCGCCCCCTCCTGAAGGGAAAAGAGGGGAGAGGGTCGGTCTGAGAGGAGGACGGGAGAGATCGAACCGCTCCTCTGTGGAGACGCTAGCACGTTTCGAAGAAGGGGAAGGAAAACGCATTTCCCCACATGAGCCCACAAATAGAGGAATGGCAAACAGCTGTTCCTGGGCTATAAATATGTCAGAGATGCTCCGGCTGTGCCATGGCTGGGATGGGCACGAAGGCGAACTGGAGAAGCGGGCGAGCTAGAAACCACCGAAGGAAGGAACTCCGTAACACACACACACACACACACATGCACACATGCGCGCTCACACGCGCGCGCGCGCGCGCACACACACACACACACACACGGACACACACGGACACACACGAGCGCGTGCGCACCAAATTCAGCCCACCACTCGCGGGGAGCCGTTCAGTGGCGAGCGACTGCCGCTCCTAGCCCCATCTGCATTGCTGCTGACATGTCGGCGGTCTCCTCTCCCCACCCACCTCCTTCTCCCCCTCCTCGTCCCACCACCAGCTCCAGAGGAATGAATGAAACGGGCGGGGGGGGGAGGCTCGACTCTCTACCTAGCTTCCCCGAGACCGCATTTGCTTTTCTGGAGAGGTGTGCGGACTGGGAGGGGGAGGGAGAGACGCACACGCGCGCCCGGCTCGTCACACGCGGCGGCGGCCGCCAACCGATTCCAGCCGGCCAGTAACTGTTGCCACCAGCTGCAACGGACCTTCGAGCGCTTGGCGGCTGCGCCTTCTTCCTCGGTTACCTGTTAGCCGGAGGCTGTTCTTTGTGGGGACTCGGACCGGGCTCGGGGAGGATTTGGAAGCGGGAGAGAGAGACAAGGACGACCCTCCTAGCGAAGAGAAGACCCCATTTTGCAGCGGCACAAGTCCCTCTTCTAACGGCGTGCGGGAGGCTATGGTCGCCTCAGGGTCGGGGCGGGGGGACAGCGGTTAGTCTCCGGGCATATATCTACAATTCACCTCAATTGCTCTGAGTTCGTCGGGCTGAGGTTCAGCCCCATTTTGCCCGAAAAGGGCTGCCTCGGGGCAAAGGCAGTATTGCCTCCGCTGCAACATCTTTCAAATACACGCCCACATCGCCACAGCGAATGCCACCGTTTTCCCCGGAAAGCAAAGGAAGGTGAAAACCAGGGCGGGAAAGAGAGAGAACTAGAATAATGGCGCTGTATCAAAAACTGGCGGCGAGGGAGTAAGGAGGACTCCCTGTGAGTCAATAGTAGAGGACAGGCCCGGAAGGGCGGGAGACTCACAAAAGCGACCTGTCACCCAAGGGTGCGAGTGGGTGGAAGTGGTGTGGGCTGGAGTTAGCCAGCTCTCCCCAATCGGCCGCCTACGAAGCCAGAGGCATTCACACACATCTACCCAATCAACCGGAGTGTCTATTGGGGGGGGGGGTTCACGAGTGAGCGTTGGAGGAATTGCTCCTCTGCCTGGATTTTTCTCCCCCTCCCCCGCGTTATTAGTGAGATACTGGCTGAGGCAGCAATGAACGTCATGTAGCCGAAGGGCAAAAACAGAGCCTTGTCCTGGCCTTTTAGCGTCTCCTACTGGCGACCGTGAAGAAAGCACACGACGGGCCAACAGAAAAGGAGGGGGGTCCCGTCGGACACCGTCGAAATCGGGGTTCCATTCCCTGCCTTCAAGAAGCCGCCACAGCATCTGCATGGACAAAGCAAGATTTTTCTCCCGCCTTTCTTCCCAGGGAAAGCAACTGTTCTTGGAGCTCACAGCCTTGCACGGAAGTCAAGCGGTGGACTGAATAGTAAGGAGAAGAGGGGAGACACCCGGCAGCTAAGATCCTTGTGTGAGCAAGTGGTGGATTTGAACCGTGGTAAGAGAATTTTTGCAGTAGAGTTCTTAGGGCTTTTTCTCAGGATTGACAGAAGTGCTCTTTCTGCCGAATATTGTGCTGTCTGTATAATTGTGGACCAAGTAATAGGATTGGTGGATTCCATAAGTTTGTTTCTTCTGCCAAGTGCAACCAAACCATTGCCAATCACTTTCCTTCACGTGGAGTTGGACAGGAGAGAGCCAAGTTAGGTGGATGCCTAGAATGATGGATTTAAGTACCTATCAAGTGGCAGGTTTTAAGCGGGGACATGGAGTAAAATGGGACAGAGCTCCCCCAATGTTCCTCACAGCCTCCCCTCTATGTATAGCCTGTCAGACATGGGTATAGCTTTCTTCTGAAATACAGATCTAAACTCAGGTTCAAGAATAGCCTGGCTGACATATAACAGGCAGAAGGGGGCAAAGTATGAAAGGAGCGGTCAATAACAATCAAGGTCCATTCCCAGCTAATGCTGCAGGAGCATGACACTGCTGCCAACGGATGACCAAGATTTCTGTTTCAACCCCATGGCCAGAAGTGATTGTCTGGAGAACAAGCCATACAAGGGCATCATGCAGTGGTAATTGGTCCAAATGAAATAACAAGGGCCATCACCATGGCATCTAGTCTGCCAAAGCCATAGGCAAAGTAGTTGCACTAAGTGGGCATAATTAATTATGGTTATTGCATAGTCACAGAAACTGCATTTGCCTGTGATTGATCTTGTGTGAACTTCCAAATGAAATAAAATAAAAATAGAACAAACTACAAAAAAAATACAACCCCACAAAATTCTTTATCAGCAGAAGCAGATGAAAACTTGTAATGCACTCAACGGAAAAAACCTAGCAGTGCCGAACCTGGAAGTGTCTGACTGTCTCTTCTAATTTAAACTGACCTTCCATGTATCACAATCCTAGTGAGCTTTTGAGTGTAAACCCAATAAGGAGCCTGCATAAGGCCCAATAAGTCAGGTAATGCACAGGTAAGATACCTCTGTGAAAATGATGTGCCTCATTTCTCCTCTTGCACAAGCCAACATTGCCATAGAGAGTTATGCCCAATGATTAAAGGGAAAGTTTGTGCCCAGAGCAGACTAATGTGAGCTGAGGAACTGAGCAGATCTGAACCACTGACTGTCAGCAGCCCAGTAGTCAGTATAGCATGCCAGATAATATAATCAGCAATTTCTATCTATTTTTTATTAGGAAAAGAGAAAAAATACAGCTAAGGGTCATTTTGATTACGTCAAGCACATGTTAGGTAAGCTAAGGCAGTGTCATGAGGAAATGGTTGGGGGGAAAAAGAGGTGGCAAGGTCTGCATATTCTGTAGTTAAGCAATTACCTGTTTCTAAAGAACAGGCTGTTTGTAACAATGATCTATTGTCCTGATTCTGTCTATAGTTTTAGTTAACTAACAAAATGCATATTAAATAGAAAATGTTAAAGGCACCAATTGGCTAAATCATAGCATATATGTGATGGATGGATGGATAGATAAATAGATAGATGGATAGATGGAGGGAGAGATGGATGGATGGATGGATATATGTGGCCTCCCATCTCACCAATGCAAATCTGAAAGGATAATAGGAATTAAAATACAATAAAATTTATATGAAAAATAAAAATAAAAAACACCTTTCCTAATTGATTAATAACTCCTAAACACATCATTCACCAACAGCAATTACACTCCTGCCCTGTCCCCTGATGCCTGTGAAAATAGCCAGATTTTCAAGGCTTTCTGAAAGAGGAGCAGAATCAGGGTCAGACAAACCTCAAGCTGTTAAGTTTTCTAGAGGGCAAATGCAGCTACAGAAAAGATGCACTTCCTGGATCCCACTAGATGACAATGCCTAATAGAAGGGACCTGTGTGTGTTAATGATGGGAGTAAAGTGGTCCCTCAAATTTTGTGGCCCTATGCCACAAAAGGTTTTAAAGATAGTAACTGATATTTTGAATTGCACCAGAAAGCATATTTGGAAAACAGTGCAGCCTATGGAGCAAAGGGATAACATAGGAAAAGCAAGACATACTCATTAATTGCCCACACTACCACACTGTGGACCAATTGAAGTTCTAGAAGTTCTTCAAGGGGAGCCCCATGCAGATTATGTTACAAGACACTTGGGCGGTGATCAAAGTCTGAAAGACCAAAAGTAATGCCTCCTGATCCAAGAAAGGTGCTACTGGTGCACACCACAAAGCTATGCAAAGACATCCTGACCACAGCTGTCACCTGCTCTTTGAACAAGAGACCAGGAAGATTGCATCAACTGGCTGGCCAAGGACAGAGATACACAGCTGAATAGCACCAGCATATTGATGAACCTCACCCATGCTGTTGAATGATCTCAGGTAGTTCTCAAATACGATTGTAATTATGTCCAGAATAACAATCATAAGTAGTGCCAACCATTAAGCAGGTCAACACATGACCAACTCAATTTTACGACAATTTTTGTAACAGTCAATAAGAGAATACTGTAGTTGCTAAGCAAATCCATTGTCTACAATGAGCATATTTTTGCTAGAAACTGAAAGTAAATTCTGGTTTACAGCAGTAAAGTCATAAATGTGACCATGGGACACTGCAAACAGTCTTAAATGTGATCACATGACATGGGGGAGCCCTGGAACTTCAAAATCAGGTTGAAAGTACCTTTTTTGGGTCCATTATAAATCTGAATGGTCCCTAAGTAATTGGTGAAAAGCTGAGGACCACCAGTACTGTTTACCAATGCAATCACTCTTTCATGGCATTCATGGCATTCATTTCATGGCATTCATATAAATTTATTTTGAGTTCAGTATGACTCCTGATGACTTTATGGATATCTTGTTTTCTTGGCAACCATAAAGAAATTATTTGCTATTGCCTTTTTCAAGGATATTAACAATATTATTGGTGCAAGGAGGTGAAAGAACAATGTGATGAAGGTGTTAAGGAGGAAAAGAAAGTGCCAAAGCCCAAGAAACCGAAAAATCAAACTAGATGTCAGAACAGACAGAAGAAACTGCAAAAAAAGACAAAACAAACCAAAGCCAAGAAAGGCAAAGATCTCAAGAAGGAACTTAATAACAAATTTCAGAGAATTGTTAGAAGACAGAATACCTTATATCAGCAAATGGAAAAATGAGTTTTCCGAAAGATCTTCAAACTCAGGAGGAGGTTTCAAACTTGAATTGGAATACTAAAGGATGCCAAGCACACATAATTCAAAGAATATGAAATAGAGATAGAAGGAATATAGTGAAATACTATATAGCTGGGTTATCAACAGCTAAGATACCTTAGAAGATACTGTCTAGTTCAAGATTTGCAGTATTAGAATATGAAGTTAGATCAGTACTCTGCTCATTAATTAACTGGATACCTATAGAAATTGTCAAAATATCTGAAAAATACGGCACACATCAAAAGAAACATTAAAGGTTCTAACCAAATTATCCCAGCAAATCTGAAGAACACTACAGTGCCAGCAGATTAGAAGAGATCCGTTTACATACTGATACCAAAGAAAGGAGACATAATGGCATGTGCAAATTACTGTACAATAACTTTAGTTTCACATGCTAGCAAAATAATGCTTAGATTATAGCCCTAGATCAGGGGTGTCAAATTGCCAGCCAGCAGGCCAGACGTGTCATCCAGAAGCCATGCCCACCTCATTGCCAGCAATGGCAAAACTGTCCTGATACGTTTCACGACGTCATGTGATGTCGCGAGTTTGACATGTCTGCCCTATATGAAATGAAAATGACAATTTCAAGTCTGTTTTAGAAAAAGCTGAGGAACCAATAGATTATTGCTGATGTGCAATTAAAGAAACCAAAGAATTTATTTTAAAAAATTCAGTATAAACTTCATAGCTTATATAAAGGCTTGCGATTGAATTTATCATGTTGAGCTGCCAGATTAGGAAAATGGGAATCCAAGAAAATATCATTGTCCTCCAGCACAGCACAGGAACTTGGTGAAATGGTGCAAGCTATAATATTTCCTGTAACACTCCATGGAAGAGACTGTTGAATTTAGAAGAAACAGGGTAGAAAGAGCTCTTGATACCTTTGAACTTTAGCATTGGAGAAGACCCTTGAAAACACCATGAATAGCGGAGTTTCCGGTGACGTTGCTGCAAGATAGACCTGGGGAAATGATTCTCCTCTCCCTGGGTCCGAATTTTACCTGCTGGTGGGTCCAATCAGACTGAAAGTCACCCCGGAGAGGTGACTGTCAAACGGTGAAGCTTTAAAGATTGCGGGTCGGCGGTAGCCGGCCTGCTGGATCCAAAGGAGTCCCTGGAACAGGCAGGAAGAAAGACTGATCACATTCATGCGGTCTGCCATTACCAGCTGCTCGTCGGAGACGAAGAAACTTAAAGCGGCAGCAAACAGCTGATCTGGGTGAGAATACCTTTTCCTCTCTCTCTACAAGTGGATACCGGTTTGACGATTAGCATTTCTACAGCTTGAGAGCGAAGCCTTTAGCCTTAGGGAGGTGGGATGGAACTTTCTTTTTATCCCCTCCTGAATTACAAGCAGAGGTTTAAGCTTTTGGCAAACTAAAAACTTATCATATTGCAAAGCTGTCTGAGGCACAAAGGATAACTTGGGAAGATTCTGGCTCTATAGAATTCTCTGTGTTTATTTTTTGTTTGAAAGCCATTATAATTTTTATTTTTTAAATCTTTAAATTACCTTTATTTTTATTTATTTTTTTCTTCAACATGGTGGGAATGGACATCTAGTGCCATCTTGTGGTGAAATTGAGAATTATGTCTAGCTTCCCCTGATTGGCGTTAACTTAGATTAAAATTTGGCTGTATGCCCAGACATTGCTTATCTGAAGGTCCTTGAAAACTTTGAGAAAGAAAGATCTTCTTTGGTTTGCCTGGTTTTACAAGATAGACTATAATTATAAATAAAACAGTATTGGGAGCCATCTGACTTCCCTGGATTACACATACAGCGTGTTTTGGAACTATTATAAACTGTCTTTGAAGAAGTGAATATCAAGAAATTTCCTAGAACAGAACTTGGTGGATTATAATCTTGGCATTTTTTTCCTTTTGGGGGGCACTTTCCCCCCTTTTTTCCTTGCCCTGTTGCTATATTATTATTATTTTTTTGCTTCCTCCTTTATTACCTTTAACTATTTTTATGGTTTGCCTCTCCTAATTATTAGGAGCCCATTGGATTATAAAATTTGGCCATCTGGCTATTTGGTGGATTACAATACATGAATTAAAGATAAAAATGAGCATCCCAAATTTATCCAAACTTGGGGAAAAAGGATCCTCTGCTTCTGCCTCAACTTCTGCAAGTCCAGTATATCAGAGATCAATTACTACAATGCTCCAGCAAGAGAAGACGGACATCCTCCAGAAAGATACTCTAGCAATTTTGCAAGCAATTCAAGAGGCTAACGCTGCTCAGACAGCAGTAACAACGAAAAACCATGAAGAGTTGAAAAGTGATCTTGACAAAATTAATAATATAGATTCCCAAATTGAAAATTTTAAACAGATGATCACAGATAACCAGCAAAGAATTCAAAAAACAGAAGGTAAGTCAGCAGAGGTAGATCAGAAACTAGAAGCCCTAAAAGATAAAAATCAAAAATTGATGCAAATAAATGGAGAATTAGAAGATTCATTAGAAATGGAAAAGGCCTCATACTTTTTAAGATTCCAGAATATAGTAGAAGATAAGGAAAAGGATCTTCTAGATTTGATAACTGAGTTACTGGCAGACACTTTAGGAACTGTAAAATCGCAAATAAAAGGAGAATTAGATCAGATCTACTGAGTCAATTAAAATTATGCCAGAAGAAATAAAGTGCCTAGGGAAGTGCATGTTAGATTTCTTAAAAGATCCACAAGAGATGAGATTTTGAGAAAAATAAGATGAACCGTTGAAATACAAAGAAAAAGAAATTGTAGTTCTCAAACAAATCCCTAGGAGGATAAGAGAGGCCCGAAGAGAATACCAGTTCCTAACTAGGAAACTAGCTGAAAAAGGAGTGAATTTCAAATGGTTGATTCCAGAAGGGATCTTAATTTATTGGGACACGAAAAGATATAGATTGGACACACCACTTAAAGCACTGGAGATTTTCAACAATCACAGATCCTTTCTGGAAAGAGGCGATCCTGAACCAAAGAAATAAGAAGAAACGGTAGTTGAGGGAGCGGCTAAACAAACAGAGGAGGAAGAAGTTAAAAAAAACATATTCAGAAGGAGCAAGACCAAGAGACCAGAGACAGATAAGATCGACTAGAAGACTGAGACCTAGATATAATTGAAAGAGATGGAGGAGACGGGGATTTTATCAATAAATATAAATGGACTAAACTCTCCTTCAAAAAGGAAAAAAACTTTACACGATTACAAAAATTAAAAATGGATATAATTTGCCTTCAAGAGACACATATTAAGAGACAACATTTTAAAATGTTAGAACAACCAAAAATTGGTAAACTCTACTTTGCACTTGCATCTCAAAAGAAAAGAGGAATAGCCCTTTAAAGAAAAGATGAACCCCAAACAAATTTATGCAGATGATGAGGGGAGAATACTAATGGTGAAAATTATGATGGATCAAAAACTGATACCGATGGTAGCAATATATGCACCTAACAATAGACAAGAGCATTTCTATCAAAAACTATATAAGAAAATACTAGATCTAAATTATCAAAATCTTTGTATAATGGGAGACTTTAACGCAATAGTAGATGCTTTTTTGGACTATAAAAGCGCAAAACAAAGGAGAAAAGGAGGAAACATACTACCTAAAGCATTTTCAAAAATGATAGAAGAATTCTGTATCCAAGATATATGGAGAGAGAGAAAACGCAGAGAAACTGCAATACACATTTTATTCAAATAGACATAAATCATGGTCTAGAATTGATATGATATGGACGTCTTTGAAATTGAAAGCAATGATGCAAGAAGTGGAGATAGAAACCAACGTTTGGACAGACCACAACCCAATAAAAATGATTTGGAAAGGAGTTAAGAAAAAACAAGGGCCTTTTGCCCGTAAGCCCAAGATTGATGTAGAGTTAGATAAGCTCGTTCAACAGGGAGTCTTGCAACCCGTTGACAGCTGTGTGTGGGAAACCCCCATAGTTACACCAGTCAAGCCTAATGGAGAGGTGCGCATTTGCGCTGATTATAAGTGCACTATTAATAAGGCTCTGCAGCAGCATGCGTATCCGGTACCTGTAGTTAGCCACATTCTAGCATCCTTACATGGAGGTCACTTATTTGCAAAGCTAGACCTGGCACAGGCTTATCAGCAACTGCCTGTGGATGACACCTCTGCTGAGGCTCAAACAATAGTTACCCATAGACGGGCATTCAAGGTTCATTGCCTGCAGTTTAGGGTCAGTGTAGCCCGGGGCTCTTTCAGAGTGTCATGGAATGCACATTAAAAAACATTCCAGGTGTGTGCCCTTATTTTGACGTTTTAATTGCTGGGGAGTCTGCAGAGATATTTGCAGAACATTTAAGGGCTGTTCTTCAGCGCTTCCGCAAAGCGGGGCTGAAGCTCAAATGAGAGAAATGTCAAATAGGAGTGAACTCCACAGAGTTCCTTGGGTTCCGGATTGACGCTGCCGGAATACACCCAACTGATTCAAAGCTCAAAGCTATTTTGCAGGCTCCCAGACCAAGATCAAAGGGACAGCTGCAGGCATTTCTGAGGTTACTTAACTTTTATCATGCCTTTCTCCCTCACAAGGCTGCATCAGCAGAGCCTCTACACAGGCTCTTAGATAAAAGGGCATCATGGCAGTGGACTAGCGCCCACGAAAGCAGTTTCAAAGCAGTCAAATCACTGCTATCGTCAGACTCTATGTTAACACACTTTAACGAAAAACTGCCTATCAGTATTGCATGTGATGCATCATCATACGGGATAGGAGGAGTTTTGAGCCATATAATGGCAAATGGGCAGCAAGCACCCAAAGCTTATTATTCAAGGACACTTTCCCCCGCAGAAAGAAATTACGCTCAAATTGATAAGGAGGCTTCAGCTATAGTTGCAGGAATAAAGAAATTCCACAATTTCCAACTTCCGGTTCGTCGCACAGCCGCTATGGATGGTTGGGAGACTTGCTCTCTCTCTCCCGTTCAGTTTCGCATCGCTGGGGGCCCCTGAAAATGGCCAAAAGTCACCCTGAAGAGGCGACCAGCAAGGAGGGGGTTTTGCTGGATCCCAGGAGAGCAACAACTCTTCCATCAGACCAGGCGATTCCTCCAAACCAGCGGGAAAAAAGGACCGGCCATAGAAATATGGCTTGTCCCTAGGCTGCAAAGAGCCGAAGTCACACTACTATCTGGCAACTTCAAAGCAGTGTGGACAGGACTGGGTGAGGTTTGCCTCTCTTACATCCTAACTACTTAATTACCTGCATAAGCTGCTAAAGTACTTTCCCCCCTGTGGTGAGGGAAGGGGGATTTTAGCCCTCCCTCCAGAAACAGCAGCTATCAACCACTTGGGAGTTTAAAACATTGGAAAAATACTGAGATCTTAATTGGAATGCTATTTCCTAAAATTGGTGGATTATAAGATTTGCAACTTTCTGCTCTCTATATATATTTCTTCCTTGGTTTTTATTCTAATTACTATTGGAGATTTGGGGTTTTTCTCCCTTAAAATAGAGCGGGGGGAAAAACCTAAAAAGATCCAACTAACTCTAAGACGTAACTTACTATTCTCTAAGAGACTTGTTGACAGCTTTGAAAATAGATAAGATATAAAATAACCTTGAAACACCATCTGCAAAATTCAGCTCAGCTCCCCATTTGGTGGACTTTCTGACTGTCAGTTTCTTTTTCTTGAGTTTAATATATTACAATGGAAGGAGAACAGGAAAGGATTTCTTCTACAGAGGAAGTACAGGAACAAATTCTTTGTATGTTAAAAGCGATGATCCAAACTCTACGTATGCAAGCTCTGGATATACAAACTCAAATTATGACTTCAATCAAAGAATTATCTATACAGAATTCTATAGAGAAAGTGAAATAACCAAATGTTATGACAGAAGACTTAGATACGCAACAAATACAGACAATAGAAAACACAAAAAAGAAATTGATAATAGAGAACAAGGAAAGGATGTTTCTTATAAACCAGAAAGAATTTGACGATAAACAAGAAAAACAGATGAAAGAGAAGATAAATACTTCTGAATAACTGCATCGAACTGGAAAACTAAAGAGACTACCGGCTAAATCAACTAGTCCTCTTAAGAAAACATCAACTGGATGTTCTTGTCAACATCAAAAATAGCACAACAATACAAGGAGATTTTTTTGATGATTTAAGGTCAAAAATACAAAAAATGACCTGGCAGAGGAAAAAAGCTAGAATAAGATTGAAAAAGATTGGGGTTCTGATCTATATATGAGATCTAAAATAGAATGTATCTAAATAGATAGAATATGTATTCTGAACACAAGACATTGTAACGACTTGAGATAAAGAAAATTTTGGTCATATAAAATCTAGAAATATGTTGAAATAAAAATATTATATTGTCATTAGGTGGGTAAGATAGATGGTAGAATTTATATATAAGGTGTGTATTTTAAATATTAGAATGTATGAGCAATTGGGATAAAGGAATTGTGTTTAATTAAAAATTTGGAAAAATTAAATATTAAATATAATCTGAATGTCTACAAATAATTAAGATTTGAATTTAAGATATTGTTATGAGTTGAGACAAAGATTAAGTAAAACTTAAAAGTATAAGTACTAATAATTAAATTTGTATATGGGTTTGTGGTATACATTTTGGTGGTTTATTATTTTTTTTCTCTTTCTGGAAAGAAAGAAAGGAGGAAGTAGAAGGAAGAAAAGAAAAAAAATATTAGCTCTAAATGTGATATAGGAGACTTAAAAATTGGGAATTTAGTTTCTGCTTGAAAAGTTAGCCATGGAAGAATGCCTTGTCATTCACAAGAGTAAGCATGTCAAGAGAGAAAGAAAGTTTAAGGATGAGTGGCTTCAAGAAGGTCTACTGGATTTATTTTCTTCAATTTGATGATCTACAAAACGGTCAGGATATATATATCCTATTGCTAATGATCTCCTGGAAATGATAAAGATTAAACATTAAAACCTGGAAATGATAAAGATTAAACATTACAGTTAAATATCAATGGCAAATTAAAGTTAAAAAAAACTTACTAGGTTATTGTCTAAAAGGTGGAATATCAAATTAATTAAGATATGTATAGACTGAAGATTATTGATGAATATTAGAAAGGTATTTTTTGTTTGATTAATATAATAAGAACTGTATTAGTTTGAACATGACAGTAGATATCATGGGGGAAAGAGAGGGAATTAGTTTGTTGTAATAATTTGAGATTTGTACTGATAATATTCAAATATAATGGAATTACTGTGCTCAGCTGCCATGCTACTGTTCAAATATGTAAATGTAATATTGTAAAATCAATAAAAAAAACTTGAAACTGAAATTCCACAATTTCCTTTATGGTCGCCCATTCACGGTCTTTACAGACCACAAGCCTCTTCTAGGTCTGTTTACTGCAGACAAGCAAATTCCTCAGATCCTGTCTCCAAGGATGCTGAGGTGGTCAATCTTTATGGCAGCCTACAATTACAGGCTAGTTCATAAGCCTGGTAAGGAAATGGGTCACGCTGATGCAGTCAGCAGATTGCCCCTGCCTAATCTAGAACCAGACCCCGCAGCTGCTGCACACATTCTCTCAATTCAGGATTTGCCTGAATCTCCCCTTCACGCAGGGGATGTGGCTGTTGAGACAGCCTCCGACAAAACTCTCCGCCGAGTTTTGAATTGGGTGCTGAGAGGGTGGCCAGGAACCAGTCCTGGAACAGAATTTCAGAGCTTTATTAGAAGACAAGAGGAGCTGTCTGCACACAAAGGATGTATTCTATGGGGAAGCAGGGTTGTAGTCCCACACACACTAAGGGAAAGAGTCTTAGAATCTCTGCATGAGGGACATCCTGGAATAGTCAAGATGAAGGCACTCGCGAAAAGCTACCTGTGGTGGCCAGGGTTGGATAGGGATATTGAGGCTCAAGTTAAAGGTTGCCAGGTTTGCCAACAGTCCAGACCTGAAATGCCTCAAGCCCCAGTACATCGCTGAGAAACTATGCAAATTCCCTGGTCTAGGATTCACATAGACTATGCAGGACCCTTCCAAGGACAGATGTTCCTCATTGTAGTGGACAGCCACTCAAAGTGGCTTGAGATAGCTTCTGTCCCTTCTATGACTACTGCCAGGACCATCCAGGAACTGCGCAGGATCTTTACCACACAGCTTACCCGATGTAATTGTATCAGATAATGGGGCACAATTTATTGCTGCCAAATTTCAGTCATTTCTAAAGTCTAATATGATTAGACACACCACCTCAGCACCGTTTCACCCAGCCTCTAACAGTCAAGCAAAAAGGATGGTCAGAACGGCCACAGAAGCACTTAAAAGAATAACCAGGGGCGATTGGCATCACAGGTTTTTGCTCTGCCAACACACAATTCCATGCACTTCAATGGGTCATAGCCCAGCGGAGCTAAGATGGGGAAGTTGGCTGACCATGAAGCTGGACCGTCTCCATCCAGACTGAATCGCAACAGAGACAGCGCAGCCCAAGCCACTGAGGAATTTGTAAGTCGGCGACAGTGTTTGGGCAAGAAACTACAGTCAAGGGGCGCTGTGGGTGGTAACTGTGGTTCGTAAGGTGTCAGGGCCACTCTCTTATGAAGTGGTTCTGGAAGACAGGCACGTCTTGCGATGCCACATCGATCAGCTACATCGGCGGCAGGCTAGCCAAACCTACGCCAAAAAAGAGGAGAGCCGAGGACTGCCTGACAGCTGCGATGCGTCTGAGCCGCCAGAGTCCTGTGTGACTCAAGGAGACATGCTGGACGACTCAGTTGTGATTGAGTTGCTACTGACCGAAGGAACAGTGTCCGCAGACCAGAGTATGCTGGAAAACTTATTCCCCAGCCTTTCCGGAACTGCTGTGCTCATGGACATGTGTACTGGTCTACCTGGACAGACCAGCTGAGCGGAGACTGGTCTACCTGGCCAGAGAAGGCAAACAGAGACTGGTCTACCCGATCCAAGCTGTCAAAAGGACTCTGGTCTATCCTGTCAACCAAGGGTAGATCGGGAACCTCTGGCAGAGATGCAGAGATCAAAATGATCACGGAATCTGCCCACTTATCCAAATGACTATGTACAATTTATAGATATGTATTGATTTAGGGGGAAGGGGTGTTATGTATTAAGCAATTCAAAAGTGTTTGTTATAAAGAACAGTTAACTGATTGTTTTATTTGAATTATAGATTGTCTGTCTGTATAACTTTAAGCCTTGGTTTTATGCAGGAATGAGTACTTTAAATTGATTGGCCGCCGCCTAATGGCAGTCCGTATAAATATAAGTCAAGCAGCTACTAGAGCTCACTTCTGTGAGAACTGAATAAAGAGCTGTTATTTCAACTCTGTGTCTTCAATGCCTTGCTGTTCCCACTACACAACAGTGGCCATATTTGCAAATTCAAACGAGATATGAAAAAGATGTGAAAACAATGGGATTTTATAAAGAATAGACAGAGTTTGATCAAATATTGTTAAAAACAGATGAAAAATTGATTAAGAAACTCTATAGATTTCTGCTAAATTTAAAGATGGAAGAACAAGTAAAAGATACAATGATAATATGGGCAAAGAACTTTGGATATACTGTAGAATTGGAAGAGTGGCAAAACTGTGGGACAGAAATATTAAACTAACTAAAGCAGTGCCATATAAAGAAAACTTGTACAAAATGTTTTACAGATGGCATATGACACCAGTGAGATTAGCGAAAATGTTTAAAAATACTTCAAATAATTGCTGGAAATGTAAACAAAGGCCAGGTACCTATTATCACATCTGGTGGACATGCCCTAAAACAAAAAGGGTTTGGGTTAAGGTACATATATGGTTGGAGAAGATGACTAAAAAACAGATAGACTTTAAACCAGAATTGTTTTTGTTAGGAATAATAGGAGCTAACTATGAGAAGGAGAGCAGATATCTAATATTACATGTACTAACAGCAGGAAGAATTGTATTTGCCCAGTATTGGAAAAATGAAAACTTATCAACTGAAGAAGTATTCATCAAGAAAATTTTAGAATGTGCAGAAATGGATAGATTGACGTTAGAGATTAAAGAGAAAAAAGACTCAGTTTATTTTAGAACATGGGATAACTTTTATCAATGGCTAGAAAAACGAATTAGAGAGAGAGGAATGTGATATATAATTCTGAATATATATTAGTAAGAAGGATGTTATGGATTGATTAATTAATACTGCCTATGATAACTAATTGTATTTACTATTTTTTATCTATTATTATATTAATTATTGTTATTTAAATATATGTACCCAGAAAATATTCTGTTTGCTAAATATTGAAAATGTTACTGGGGGATAACACCAATCCTGACCCCAACCCCAGCCTAAACCCTAACCCTAATCCTCACCCCACTTTATCCCTAATCCTATAAAGTCTAATAAAATTCTTTTTTAAAAAAAAAAAGAAAACACCATGAATAGCCAAGAAAACAAACAAATGGATCACTGAATAAATCAATTCATCTGATCAGGCTCAAATTATCCTATTTTGGACACATTGTGTAATTATACAGCTCCCTTGGGAAGGCTATAATGCTGGGAAAGATAGAAGGAAAGAGAAGAGGATGATCAATAGCAAAGTCGATGGACCCAATTACAGTGATGAAGTACACAAAGGTGCTTTTTTAAAAACAACTGGACTGTTTTTTCTTTGAAGATGTTTCATTTTTCATCCAAGAAGCTTCTTCAGTTCTGACTGAAGAACATTTTTGGATGAGAAGCGAAACATTTTCCTGAACAAAAAAACATAGTCCAGTTGCTTTTTTAAAAAGCACATTTGAGACAACTATGACTCTGATGACTCAGAATCTCCATATATATCATTGGGATACTTGAAGGGCCAGGTTGGGTGCAGATCATTCATTCTGTAGATGATCTGTATGATTGCTAACCATTGACACTGATTTAATGGCACATAATATATGAATTTAACCTCCAGGATGATTTCCCCCCATTCCCACTATAGCTAGAGCCACAGAATTTCCTGGCAAAAACTAATCTGAATAACATATCACATTGGCAGAACATATTCTTGGTACAGATATATTGTTATTGGTCTTGAATCATACAGAATATGCTGGAAATAATGATGATGATGATGATGATGATGATGATAATAGTAGTAATAGTAATAGTAATAATAATAAAATGATGATGATGATGATGATGATGATGATGATGGAAGGGACCTTGGAGGTCATCAAATCAAACCCCCTGCTCAGGCAGGAAACCCTACACCATTTCGGACAAATGGTTGTCCAGTCTCTTCTTTAAAACTTCCAATGTTGGAGCATTCACCACTTCTGGAGGCAGGTTGTTCCACTGGTTAATTGTTCTCACTGTCAGGAAGTTTCTCCTTAGTTCTAGGTTGCCTCTCTCCTTGATTAGTTTCCATCCATTGCTTCTTGTCCTGCCTTCAGGCGCTTTGGAGAATAGCTTGACTCCCTCTTCTTTGTGGCAGCCTCTGAGATATTGGAACAGTGCTATCATCTCCCCCCTCATCCTTCTCTTCGTTAAACTAGACATACCCAATTCCAGCAACTGTTCCTTATATGCTTTAGCCTCCAGTCCCATAATCATCTTTGTTGCTCTTCTCTGTACTTTTTCTAGAGTCTCAGCATCTTTTTTACATCGTGGTGACCAAAACTGGATGCAGTATTCCAAGTGTAGCCTTACCAAGGCATTGTAAAGTGGTATTAACACTTCATGTGATCTTGAGTCTATCCCTCTGTTAATGCAGCCTAGCACTGTGTTGGCCTTTTTGGCAGCTGCAGCACACTGCTGGCTCATATTTAAGTGATTATCCACTAGGACTCCGAGGTCCCTCTCACAGTTACTACTATTGAGCAAGGTACCCCCTATACTATACCTGTGCATTTGGTTTTTCTTGCCTTGCTTTTTTGGCAGCTGCAGCATTGTCCACTAGGACTCCAAGATCCCTCTTACAGTTGCTACTATTGAGCAAGGTACCACCTATACTGCATTTGGTTTTTCTTGCCTAAAAGTAGAACCTTACTGTTTTCACTTTTGAATTTCATTTTGTTAGATAGTGCCCAGTGTTCAAGTCTGTCAATATTCTTCTGTATCTTAAGCCTATCTTCTGGAGTGTTGTCTATTATATATAGTGAATGCATACATAAATCTTTATCACTGTCATAAGGTACCATATATATTATGTTATATATGGTATATACTTGAACAAACCATATCTGTCTGTAATTAAAATGTATGTTTTACTTAAGATGTTTTTATTTCAAATGTTACTAGTATTTATCACCAGTTTTCCATTTAAGCAATGGCAAAACAAAATTACTAAGTTCATAAAGCAACGAGAAAAAAATAAGAATTAAGTATAAACTGTTGAGGATGTGAAAGAAAAAGGATTGGGTCTACCACACTTAAAATTATACTTTGATGCTTCCTCTTTGGTCTGGATGAAGGATTGGGTGACCTTAAAGAATAAGAGGTTATTAGATTTGGAGGGCCATGAACTGAGATTTGAATGGCATGCTTATTTGTGGTAAACAATCCTAAGGTGAACACAGATTTTAAAAATCATTTTGTTGGACATGCCATCCTAAGAGTTTGGAACAAATATAAAACAAGGCTGTCACCTAAAATATCATTTTGGCTTTGTTTAAAAAAGCAACAACAATAAGACCAATCTGATGGCCCTATAGTGAAATAATACATTTTACTTAAGGTGAACCAAGTTTGAAAAGGAGCCGTTGGCTCACATATTTATAACTAAAAGAAAAAAATAATTTAGATTAGAAATACCATGGTTTTGAATTGGCAAGAAGTGAATATGAAACTGCATTGTGTGCTAATCATGAATATATATTTTGCAAGATTTATAAAATATTGAAATTGAATTGGGGAAAATAATATGTTAAAGATTGTATGAGTCAATGGGCAAAGAATTTGGTTATAATATGAAGATTGATCAATGACAAAATAAGTGGATACATGGATTGAAGTTTACATTGAATTATAATTTGAAAGAAAATTTTTATAAGATGATCTGGTACTTAATGCCCCCAAAATTGTCACAGATATATAATAGAGTTCCAAGTGTACTGTATTCTGAAATGCAACTTTAAAGGTGGTAGTTTTTATCATATCTGGTGTATTTATGACAAAGCAAAGAAATATTGGGATCAGATGTTTACCTTAATTCTTAAAATGAATATAAAAGCAAAATCAGGGCTTTTCTTTTAGATTGGATTGAAAGAAAATTTGAAGCTTTATGGTTTGTTGCACAGTCAGAAAGATGTTCAGATTAGATTTGGCATTTTATCAACCTATCAAGTCCTTCACAAGGACCTGGGATAGGCAAATGTGGAGATTTTATGAAATTAGAAATATCGTCACAGGATGTAAGCTGTTCTGAGTAAAGCTGCCTTTTGCTATTTACTGATGGTGGATTTGTCAATGTCAATAGTGTTCAAGTGGTGCTCCAATTGGAGAGCACCCAAGGCATCTATTACTTTTGGTACTATCTTTGCTTTCTTTTGGCACAATTCTTTTATTTCTATATGCATGTTTTTGTATTTTGTTATCTTCTCCAGTTCTCTTCTCTTCTGCTGTCTACAGGTATTGCCACATCAACCAGATTTTTTTGGTCTTTCTTATCAATAATTGCTAAGTCTGGGATGTGGCAAGTGCTTGTCTGTTCGAATTCTAAAGTCCCAGAGCACTTTAGCTTCTTCTTTTTTCATGATTTTCTCTTGCTTGCAGGCAAATAGTGTTTCTTGCAGATCCTTTAAAGCAGGGGTACCCAACCCCTGGTCCGTGGACCAGTACCGGTCCGCGGCATGCCAGCAACTAGTCTGCACAAAGAAAGCCCCATCCGTGAAATGTAGGCAGCACACAAAACCACACACCCTCTTGTCCACGGAAAAACCTCTCTCCACGGAACTGATCCCTGGTGCCCAAAAGATTGGGGACCTCTCTTTTAAAGAACTGTCATTGCTACTTTGTCATGCCATTGTTTGTAGTCAGTCTGCAGCTGGATTTAGCCATTCAGTCTCTTTCTTCAACTTTCATGCTCTTAGCCAGTGCCAGGTCTTGTTATTATCTGTTTTCCCTGCTATTTTTAATATATTGGCCATGTAATGTTTTGTCTTTCCATATCTCCTTTTGGTTCCTCATCTGATCTTTCTTGTAAACCAGTTAGGACCCTGCAGTACTAAGTAGACCTTTCTGGTACACTAGCTTCAGTGTGTCTTCTTCTCTGTCTTTCAGATATTTTTCCAATGCCCCTTTTTTTCTTCTTCAACTGTTTGATGTACTTGCAACATTCCATGCCCACCTATTTTCCTTAGTAAGCAGAGTCTGCCAACATTGCTGCATGGATGAAGGTGTTCTATCCCAGCCAATAGCCGTCCTTGTTAAAGGCACAAGGACCAAACCCCTGTTGAGAAAATAGGCTGGAGACTCAAAACAAAACAAACCCCTTTTAATATGGGTAACCAACCTGCCAAATAGTCCAGAAACAAAAGCAGAAAAACACAATCCAAATGGAGGAAATTGTCCACACGAAACATGATGCAAACAGAAAAGTAGTCACCGGCAATATTAACAGAACATGATCCCATGAAGTACTTTGCAATGGTTGCCTTCAGCAACCAGCACCGCCCACACCTTCCCTTTTTATACAGCAGTCCCAAGTCATTGCCTCTCAGTGCCTTCTCCTCTTCCCCTGGAGTTGTCATATTGACTGCAGCTGATCGGCTCTCGCTAATTGCCAGCATCTACGAGCATCAATCATCATGTCCATCAGGTGTGAGTCCTCCAAGTCTGACTCATTTTCCCCACACAGCTGAGCTTCATCAGGAACACGACTGGAGGGCCCAGGCTCTTCATCAAACCGTGAGTCTTGTAATTCATCAGAGCCTCCCTCTGACCCTGATGGCCCTTCAAATGCCTCCTCCACCTTCTCCTCAGATTCCCCAGACTCAGCTGTTGGGAACACAGGCTGGCACGGAATTACGACAGAAGGGCACAATTCATTGTATTATTTTTTTTAATTTTCCTATCCAGGGCTTTTAATTCTGCTTGAGTCCAGTACTTTATTCCAGCTGTGTATCTAATGACAGGAACTGACAGATGTCAATTGCCTTGATTGTATTTCCTCCACTGAGCTGGACTTCTAGATCTTCTTCACTCCCTTTATGCATTCACTTCTAACCTTTTTTTTTTACTTCAATGTGTTTGATATTGTCAGCTTGAAGAATGCCAAAGTATTTGTAGTGATCGTCTTTATCTAGACTCTTCATTGTATTTCTATAGGACATTTTGATTCCTTCAGTTTTTACTATTTTTCTCCCTTTGGTGGTAGGTATGGCATATATGTATAGTCTGAACTCCAGGCAACTATAGGCCAATTATCTGCTTACCAGAAACTTTCAAATTACTAACTGGTATGATAGCTGATGCAGTTCAACAACAGCCTTTCTATCTATTGTTCCAAACAGCAAAGGAACAAAAGGTCAGCTCCTAATTGACAAGATGATTTTGGAAAACTGCAAGAGAAGGAAGACCAACTTGAATGTAGGATGGATTGATTGCAAGAAACCATTTAACTCCCTGCTGCATGATTGGATAATCAAGTGCCTATAAATAACAGGAGTCAGTAGAAAAAATCAGAAGTTTTGTGCAAGATCAATGGCACAATGGAAGATGTGATTACAGGTCATTGATGACTGAGATAATTTCAAGAGAGGAATCTTTCAAGGAGATTCAATATCACCATTGTCATCACTACTGTTTGTTTTGCATTATAAGAACATAAGAACATAAGAAGAGCCATGCTGAATCAGGCCAAAGCCCATCGAGTCCAGCATTCTGTGTCACACAGTGGCCCACCAATTGTACATGGGGATCTTGAGCAGAAAGAGAAGGCAAAACCCACCCTTTCCCTTGACCCCCAACAAATGGTACTCAAGGGAATCCTGCCTGCCTCAACCAACATAGAGGCGGCACATGGACATCCGTTTTAATAACCACCGATACACCTGGCATCCATGAATCTGTCTAACCCTGCCTTGAAGCTATCAAGGCTGACAGCTGTCACGACCTCTTCTGGAAGTGAATTCCATAAACCAATGACCCTCTGGGTGAAGGAATATTTCCCTTTATTTGTCCTCACTTTCTTACCTATGAGCTTTAGGGAGTGCCCCCTTGTCCTAGTATTGTGTGATAGAGAAAAGAATTTTTCTCTATCCACCATTTCTATCCCATGCATGATTTTATACACTTCGATCAAGTCACCCCTTAAACGCCGTCTTTCAAGGCTGAAGAGACCAAGGTGTTGCAATCTGGTTTCATAAGGGAGGTGCTCCATTTCCTTGATCATTCTTGTTGCCCTTTTTGCACCTTTTCCAGTTCCATTATATCCTTCTTGAGGTGCGGTGACCAGAACTGTACACAGTACTTCAAGTGTGGTCTCACCATCGATTTGTACAGAGGCAATACAACATTTGCTGACTTATTTTCGGTTCCCTTCCTAATCATGCCAAGCATGGAATTTGCTTTTTTTTACTGCTGCTGCGCATTGGGTTGACATCTTCATCGAGCTGTCCACCAAAACCCCAAGATCCCTTTCTTGGGTTGTCTCAGAAAGTTTGGTCCCCATCAGTTGGTAAGTATAATTGGGGTTCTTTGCCCCGATGTGCATAACTTTGCACTTGTTTAGGTTAAAATGCATTTGCCACTTTGTTGCCCACTCACACAATTTCGAGAGATCCTTCTGGAGCTCCCGACAATCAGTTTCACTTTTCACTACCCGGAACAATTTAGTGTCATCAGCAAACTTTGCTACCTCATTATTTACTTCTACATCCAGATCATTGATGAATAAATTAAAAAGTAAAGGTCCCAAAACTGAACCTTGGGGTACACCACTTCTCACTTCTTTCCATCCAGAGACTTGTCCATTTATTGCCACCCTTTGCTTCCTACAATTTAGCCAGTTACCAATCCAGGACAAGACCTCTAATTCTGTGGCTGAAGAGCTTTTTTAGGACCCTTTGGTAAGGGACTTTGTCAAAAGCCTTTTGAAAGTTAAGATATACAATATTAACTGGGGACCCTTTATCTATGTATTTATTTACACCTTCAAAGAATTCTAACAAGTTAGTAAGACATGATTTGCCTTTGCAGAAACCATGTTGATTTTCTTTCAGCAATGCCTGTTTTTCTGTGTGCCCTGTAATTTTATCTTTAATAATGGTTTCCATCAGTTTGCCTGGAACTGAGGTTAAACTGACTGGTTTATAGTTTCCTGGATCACCTCTGGATCCTTTCTTGAAGATCGGGGTTATATTTACCTCCCTCCAATCCTCCGGTACAGTGCCTGATCTTAGGGAAAGATTATATATTTTAGCTAGAAGTTCAGCAATTTCACACTTGAGTTCCTTGAGAATTCTAGGGTGGATGCCATCTGGACCCGGCGATTTGTTGACATTTAGTTTAGAAAGGCATGCAAGAACATCTTCCTTGTTTATCTCTATCAGGTTTAATTCTTCTATTTCCCTCCCTGGGAAAACTAATTCAGTGGCAGGCAAATGCTCTCTATCCTCCTCAGTGAAAACGGAGGCAAAGAAGTCATTTAGCCTCTCAGCAATCTCCTTGTCTTCTCTGATTTTCCCCTTCTGACCATTGTCATCGAGTGGCCCAACTGTTTTTCTGGTTGGGTTCCTGCTTCTGATGTACTTAAAAAAGGTTTTGTTATTATTTTTAATATTATTTGCTATTCGCTCCTCAAAGTCTCTCTTGGCTTTCATGACTATTGCCTTGCATTTGGTCTGCCAGAGTTTGTGAACCCTCCTGTTCTCCTCGGTAGGAAGAGCCTTCCATTTCTTAAATAAATTTTTCTTCTTTCCAATAACCTCCTTTACCTCATTCGTAAGCCATACTGGTATCCTCTTGGACTTTCCAGTCCTCTTTCTTCTTTTAGGAATGCATTTTATCTGAGCCTGTTGTAACGTATTTTTAAACAGTTTCCAAGCATTTTGGAGGGATTTGACTTTTTTTTACTGTTTCTTCTTTACTATTTTCCTCATTTTGTCAAAATTCCCTCTGTGAAAGTTTAAGGTCTCTGTGTTAGTTTTCAATTTGCTATCCATGGTTAAGTTGAAGGTTATTGTGTTGTGATCGCTGGTTCCTATGGGCTCGGTTACAAGGACATCATGAACCAAATCCTGTGTATTAGTTAGAACCAAATCCAGGATCCCCTTTCCCCTGGTTGGTTCCATGACCATCTGCTCAAGGGAATAATCAGCTAACATGTCGATGAACCTTGTCTCTCTTTCATGTGTAGAACAAGAATTTACCCAATCTATTTGGGGATAGTTGAAGTCCCCCATTATGACTACCCTATTTCTTTTTGAATTAAATTAAATCCTTTTTAAATTTAAATCCTTAAATTCTTTTTCCAAATAGCAATCTGCCTCTGGAGTTTGGTTGGGAGGGCGATAGCAGATCCCTAACGTCAGATTAGTTTCCTGTCCTGGGATTTTTATCCACAATGTTTCTGTGGGTGAGTTTGAATTTTCTTGAATTTCGAGTTCATGAGATTCTAACTCCTCATTTATGTACAAGGCCACGCCACCACCATTTCTCCCTCTCCTGTCCATCCTATACAATTTGTAACCTGGAATCCTTGTGTCCCATTGATTTTCATCTGTCCACCAGGTTTCTGTTATGCCAATAATATTAATATTATTTTCCTTCACCAAGCATTCCAATTCCCCTATTTTTGCTCGAATGCTTCTATTCGTGTACAGACATTTATATGTAATTTTCTGGTGCACTTTCAACTTTGACTGTAGATTTTGACTGTAGAATTTGATTGTAGAATTTGTAGATGGTCTACCATGTCCTTCTGCTTGACTATTACAATTTAGTTTTCCTGTTGACTCACCAATGTGTGCATAACTTCCACCCTCCATATTTGGCAGTGCGCCTTCTTGAACCAGAAGCTGCCCAGCTCCTGTCGACTTGCCCCTACGAATCAGTTTAAAAGCTGTTCTGAAACCTTTTTAATATTAATCGCCAGCAGTCTGGTTCCATTATGGTTCAAGTGTAACCCGTCCCTTCTGTACAGGTGTGGCTTGTCCCAAAATGTTTCCCAGTTCCTAATGAATCTAAACCCTTCCTCTCGACACCACTGCCTCATCCACACATTGAAGCTCCTGAGCTCTGCTTGTCTAGTTGGCCCTGCGCGTGGAACAGGAAGCATTTCTGAGAATGCAACCTTGGGGGTCCTGGACTTTAATCTTCTACCTAGCAACCTAAATTTGGCTTCCAGGACCTTCCGCTTAGCTTTCCCAATGTCATTGGTATCGATATGTACCACGACAGTTGGCTCCACCCCAGCACTGTCTATCAGCCTGTCTAGATGCCTCGTGATGTCCGCAACCTTTGCACCTGGCAGGCAGTTTACCATGCGGTCAACATTTCTTCACAAACCCGTCTTTCTATATTTCTAACAATCGAATCACCCACTACAAGAAGCCCCCCTCCCACCACCCGCGGAGAAGTATCCTTGGTGCAAGAGGATATGGGCACATCCTCCAAGGAAGGGGTCCCAACTAAGGGAGCCTTGCCCTCTTCCACAGATTGATGTCCTCCCTGCCCAAGATCTCCATTCTCCAAAGCAGCTGGAGAGCTGCTCAGCATGGAGTGGGACGCTCCTGCTGCGTCCCTGGAGATCTTCTCCTGCCTCACTATCTCTCTGCTTCTCCAGGTCTGCTACCTTGGCTTCAAGGGAAAGAACCTGTTCCCTGAGAGCCAGGAGCTCATTGCACCGATCACACACCCAAGACTTCTGTCCAGCAGTCAGATAGTCGTACATGTGACACTCAATGCAAAACACTGGGAAGCTTCCCTCCGTCTGCCGGCTATCTATCTCCATTTCTTATTATTATATGTTTACTGGTATTATTATACAAATTGCTTTTTTAAAAAATATATTTAACTTCCTCTTCTGGATATCGATTATTTTTTGATGGTTTTGATAAGGTTAATAATTTTATTCCCTTACTCACTTATATTGATTTTAAAAAAAACACAGCTTTTTAGGTTGTTCAAATTTTTGTTTGGTCTTAGTTTACTTTTTGGATTTTTCCCTACTTGTTTTAGGATTATATCGCGAGCCAACAGGGACGCGATGGCTGCTAAAAAAAGGTGAATTAGTAATTAAACAAGAAACCCCTCTGATTCCTCTGTCAACAAGACGAACCAAGGATATAGTTATCAAACATCAAAAACATCTGCTAGGCTATCCCACCTTCTTTACATGGACAATCTGAAGTTTTATCATGTTGACAGCGGCAAGAATCTTATGCGCACAAAGATGAAAAGACACACTAATTCCCACAATGAAAGAATGGATGGTAAGAGTGATGGAGTTGACAGACATGGCAAAATTGTATTAATTAAAGAGAAGAATTTATTTAGTTTTATTTCCATTTGGAAACCACTTTTTTGAAACTGAAAAAAAATGGAATTTTGGTTTTAGATTTTGATGTCTAGAATAATTTTGTTGTTATAGAAATGGCTTAAAACATTTAGAAATGTAAAGCAAAATGTTAAGGTTTTTCCAAAAAAAGAAAAAAAATGAATCCAGGAAATTACAGACCTATTAACCTGACCTCAATACCTGGGAAGATTCTGGAAAAGATAATCAAACAATGAATCAGAAAATACCTAGAGGCAAACAAAATCACTACTAAAAGCCAACATGGGTTTGTCAAAAACAGATCATGCCAGACAAACTTTATTGCATTCTTTGACCAAGTGACAAAATTAGTGGATCAGAGGAATGCTGTGGATATAACTTACTTGGACTTCAGTAAGGCATTTGATAAAGTAGATCACAACCTACTACTCGATAAGATAGACAAATGTGGGTTAGACAGCATCACCACTAGATGGATTCGTAGTTGGCTGACCGGCCGTACTCAGCGTATGCATTCACTATATATAATAGACAACACTCCAGAAGATAGGCTTAAGATACAGAAGGATATTGACAGACTTGAACACTGGGCACTATCTAACAAAATGAAATTCAATGGTGAAAAAAGTAAGGTTCTACGTTTAGGCAAGGAAAACCAAATGCACAGGTATAGTATAGTATAGTATAGGGGGTACCTCGCTCAATAGTAGCAACTGTAAGAGGGATCTTGGAGTCCTAGTGGACAATCACTTAAATATAAGCCAGCAGTGTGCTGTAGCTGCCAAAAAAGCCAACACAGCGCTAGGCTGCATTAACAGAGGGATAGACTCAAGATCACATGAAGTGTTAATACCACTTTACAATGCCTTGGTAAGGCCACACTTGGAATACTGCATCCAGTTTTGGTCACCACGATGTAAAAAAGATGCTGAGACTCTAGAAAGAGTACAGAGAAGAGCAACAAAGATGATTAGGGGACTGGAGGCTAAAACATATAAGGAACAGTTGCTGGAATTGGGTATGTCTAGTTTAACGAAGAGAAGGACGAGGGGGGACATGATAGCAGTGTTCCAATATCTCAGAGGCTGCCACAAAGAAGAGGGCGTCAAGCTATTCTCCAAAGCGCCTGAAGGCAGGACAAGAAGCAATGGATGGAAACTAATCAAGGAGAGAAGCAACCTAGAACTAAGGAGAAACTTCCTGACAGTGAGAACAATTAACCAGTGGAACAACCTGCCTCCAGAAGCAGTAAATGCTCCAACACTGGAAGTTTTTAAGAAGAGACTGGACAACCATTTGTCTAAAATGATGTAGGGTTTCCTGCCTGAGCAGGGGGTTGGACTCGATGACCTCCAAGGTCCCTTCCAACTTTTTATTTTTATTATTATTATTATTATTATTGTTGTTGTTGTTGTTGTTTTGTTGTTGTTATTGTTACTGTTGTTGTTGTTATTATTATTATTATATAGTATTGTACTGAAAGAAGTGGGAAATCACTCCTTTTTTCCATTTATTTCTGAACTTCTCTATTCCTTAACTTTTTTAATTTCAATTTCTATTAGTATTTTATCGAACAATAAACTTTAATAAAATATCAAAAAAAGAAAAACATATATGTATAATTAAGTCATATTAAGAAATAACCGGCATGCAACAACATCTAAATAAATAACTCAGGAATGTATATTTATCATTTCTACTGTCTGTCTTTGAAACTTGAAATTCTAAACGGTGTTACATCTGTCATCTATCAGTTGGATATACTGAAGAAAAAAATTCACTAGGCTTGACAATAGATGAATGTAAATAAGTAAAAAGAGGAAAAGGAACGTGAAAGTTTCTGATAAAAAAGGAAAAATTGATTCCATTGTCAGAAGAGAGCAAAAAAGAATAGTCTTGGTTGGTTTTATAGATTCTGGGGCTTTCTTTTTTAGACAATGGCCATCACCCCAGAAAGCATGGCCACTGGATATGTAGCTGGTGATAATAATAAAAATAGCCCAATAAATATACTGAATAACAGGTGCTGCTCAATCTATGCATACACCTCTTTTCTCTTGGTAGGACAAAATGCAATAGAGTAGTTTATACCGGCACTACTATATAATGGCACACCAATAACTATGTAAGCTTATATATTTTACAAAAAGAAAAATAAGCATCCAGATGTTCAAAGCAGGAAAGGGCTACATCTCAGCAACTGCTTAATATTTTATTTTTCCATTTATGTTTGAAAGATATACGTTTTGAACAATGTAACTGGAAATGGGTCATTATTCAAAGCCTATGTTCCTTAGACAAAAGAGGAAAACTCAAAGACATTAGCATAGCTTGGAGTGGCAATATGAAGCTGCTCAACACCACCTAACTTCCGTAATGTTGAGAAAATCCAAATCAGAAAACTTTGGAATCTTGAAACTCACAGTATAACCTTTTATTACAGAATGCCATTTGTCAAAGAATTGCACCTTTGCAATGTCTATTTCAATAAGAAAAATGAATTAGAAGTAAAAGATACTAAAAACAATCATGGACTTAAGGCAGTGATGGCGAACCTTTTAGAGACCGAGTGCCCAAAAACTGCTTCTGACCCATCCCACCCCTGCTCCGCCTCATCCCACCTGCTCTGCCCCACTCCCACCCCACCCGCCCGCAGGGCCACTCACCACTTCCACGGCCCGCCACAGATCGCCCAGGCAGCCCAGCAACAAGATGGTGGCCACATTATCCGCCCGCACCGTGCATCATCAACTGCGCACGATGAGGTGTGAGGACGGAGTCTTGTCCCCACTGCCCGGCTGCCATGTCCTTGGCTGTGCTGCTTTGCGCAGGCCGCACTCAGGGGTGACTCTCCTCCAAGGGGGCTACTGGTGAGGAGGGGACCGCGGGGGGAGGCAGGATGGGGCAATGGCATGCATGCCCACAGAGAGGGCTCTGAGTGCCACCTCTGGCACACGTGCCACAGGTTTGCCACCACTGACTTAAGGTATTGAATGAAAATCTTCAGAAAATGAACAATAGTGTGTAGGATAATTCTTCATCTATTAAATAAGCTGTTATGCAAACTTTATATGCTACTTTGCAACTATATTGTGTTCATAAGTTATTTGTACAAGTAGTCCTCAACTTACAACCACAATTGAGTCCAAAATTTATGTTAAGTGAGAAATTTGTTAAGTGAGTTTTGCCCCATTTTGTGACTTTTCTTTCCACATTTGTTGAGTGAATCACTGCAGTTATTAAGTTAGTAACGCGGTTGTTACTAACCTGTAACCTGGCTTCCCCATTGACTTTGCTTGTCAGAAGGTCTCAAAAGGTGATCGCATGACCCCGGGACGCTGCAGCTGTCATAAATATGAGTCAGCTGTCAATCATCTAAATGTAAATCATATGACTACGGGGATACTGCAATGGTCATAAGTGTATAAAATAGTCATAAGTCACTTTTTTCAATACATCAGTCTTATCTTGGAGAACAGGAAAGGGAACCTGGTGGACAGAATGGCTAGAAATATTTGCAGAAGCATTAGCAGATGGAGTACATCCCCAGGTGCTTGTGTTCAGGCTTTCTTTTACAAGTAGGCAGGAGAGTTTGGGGAATAAAATGTTTGAATCAGTACAATGGCACCTGTAGAGTTTAAAATGATAGTTGAACTTCTACTAGAGTAATAGCACTTAGACTTATATACCACCCCAGAGTGCTTTACAGCATTCTCTGGACAGTTTAAAAGGTCAACATATTGCCCCCAACAATCTGAGTCCTCATTTTACTGACCTCGGAAGGAGGGAAGGCTGAGTCGACCTTGAACATGTCAGGATCGAACTCCTGGCTGTAGACAATGTTAGCCTGTAATACCACATTCTAATCACTTTGCCACCATATATGCTACCGGTATGTTTCCTCTAAAGGAAGAAACGTCCAAATTTAAGATACACCCCCCCCCAAGATTAGACAGAAGATATGAAAAACCCTTATTTATCTTTTTTTATCATATTTTCAATTATTGTAAGATCCCCACCTCATTTTAAAAGTAATTGATTTGGGGAGAAAAACTATTTTTTCTTCCTTTTCAGGGAAATATAACCTATAGCATCTCATTACTGGCCTCAATTACAGGCATTTCTCTATTATAATTAGTTTAGTAAGACACATATCCCTGCAGTTCCATGGCACTATAGACTTATAGCTTTGAGAATTATTTTAAACCAAAGCTCTTTTCCACTTTGTGCAGTGACAAGTCTTAATTTATACCTACAATCACTACAATGACATATTTATTAAGCAATATAACTTGTAATTATTGACTGTGACTACCATTCCATACCTGGAGGTCCTCTTTTCCATGTGACAGATTGAACATAGCTATTATTTCACCTCTCAAACAGGATAACATAATCTGGGCTTTATCAACAATTCTGCTTATATTATTGTTGCATAACATTTATATTGTGTGTTTTTAAAAGCACAAAGTGGATATTTGTTTTGATGGATCCCATTGGATCCTAAATGTTCAAGTGGATATCCTGAATGGATTCTTTACCTAAGAAGGCAAGAAAATAATAGCAGTTAAAACCTTATATATTTATATGAAAGGTGGACAACAAATGTTGAAAATAAATTGCACAAAAATAGTTCTGATGTCTTTCTTAAAAGCAGAAATTATTATAATGGGCAAGTTCACCACTTAGACCAAATGCAAATATTTAAAGAAAGAGTGTGGGTTACAGAGATTGTTTGGGCTTCAGACATTGGAAGGAAGGACTATAAGATATATAGATCTTTTGCCTTAATTAGGAAAGTGGATTACTGGGTTAGCTTTACTAGCATAAGGAGAGATGGTACATGTCACCACAGAAAATTTAGGATAAACAAGTAAATAATATTGAAACCATACATACTATATAATTGACAAAGGAAAAAAATTAAGCTGTAAGAAAGAAGAGTTCATAGTAAAATTTAGATGTTACGCAACCTATAGTAATACATGGAATTAGTAGAAATAAATGAATGATTAGCTAAGTAAGACATTCTGAAAAGATTTCAGAGGGTGTGGATAAGACTCATGTTAGCAGACTTAGCAGGATAAGAACTGTTATAAAACATGTGGCTACTTTAAGCTTAAGTGTCTTAATGAGTGGCAGGTATAACTGGGTTTCTTTTATAATGGATTGCAATTCTATTTTTAATATTATGGCTAGTCCATATGTATCTGACCTCAACCAATTGTGGACATAATTTACACTTCAATTTATTTATTAAGCTTATATGCTGCCCATCTGACCTAGTCTATACTTGTAGAATTAGACTGTTCCTAGCTTACTCTTTAGCCATAAACTATTATTTTTTGTAGGAATGGCACAAGAAGAGTTTAAATCACCACACTGTTTTCCAAATATTCATAAGGATCAAATCAAACAGTACATTAAGCATATCTGCCTGTTTTATCTTCATCTTGCAAGCAGTGGGAGAGTACAAGATATGAAAATCAATGGTTGTGAAAGAGAGGGGGAGGAGAAATTTATGGTATGCTTCCTTAAAATTCAGAAATCCAACTTTCTGAGAACTTTTCCTTAAGAATGGGTTATTAGACTGGCTGAAATACTTGAGAAAGAATGGAAATATGGAGATAGATTGGAGGATGAGAAATTCCATTGTCTGGAATGGTATAGGTCCCCTGCTTGAGCAGGGGGTTGGACTAGAAGACCTCAAAGATCTCTTCCAACTCTTATGCTTTGAAAGAAGTGCTGCCAACCTCTCCCCCTCCCCTCGTCTCTTCCTGGGCACAGAGAGAGGGAGGAAGGGAGGGGAGGGAAACAGGAAGAAAGGGAAGGAAGGAGATGGGAATGAAAAGGAGTGAGGCAGGGGAGGAGGGGAGGAGGAAGGGAGGGAGGGAGGAAGGAGATTGGAATGAGAGGGAGGGAGGTTCTGCGGGAAGTCCTGCCTTAGAACTTGGCCACCAGCAGCCCTGTTGCCCTTTTGCCATCCCCTGGTTGCATCCCATCCTATTGCCAAGGATTCTTTGGTTACAAAGCCAGGTTTCCTCACATGGAGAGGGAGTGGGCCTCCCTCTGACCCATGCACTTTGCCCTCCTGTACCAACCATGAGCAACCTGGCCAAGGAGAGCGAGCACAGCAACAGCAGCCTTGAGGAGGAGGTAAGCACAGCTGGGTGCCCCCTCGGGGAAGTGCGGCTAGGCACTGGGGTCCCAGTGATGTGGAAGCTCAAGGGCCAGGCTGGGCACTTGACCTCCACTGCCCAGGGCTCTAGGCAGTCTGTGCCACTGTCCAGCCCCCCCTGCATGGCCTGAGAGGGATGGTGAGGCTCCTCCAGTGGACCATGCCCCAGCACTCACTCTGGTCCCACCCATCCCTCCGTTGGAGACCCTCGGATCCACCCCAGTCCTGCCCAGGCCCACATAGATGCCCCTGACACAAGTGATGTTGAGCTGGCCATGCCCACACAATAGGCCATGCCCACCCCAGCCATACCACCCGGCCCCCGAGGGCAACCATAATGCTGATGCGGCCCTCAATGAAATTGAATTTGACATCCCTGATCTAGCACAAGTATTAAAAGATGCAAATACTGCAATATCAAGTATAAGCACCAACTCACTGCAAGAAACAAACCAACTAATGTACAGCACAGCGACAGTTATAACTGAATACCTGGGATGCAAAATCAACAAAGAAGAAAAAAAACCCAAACAGTGTACCATAAAAATAGAAGATTAGATTGGAAAATAAAATCAGCAAGTTGATATCAGACTCAAGCAAGCAGAACAGATGAAAGAAAAGAAACTGAAGAACAAGAAGACCAAAGAATACCTAATCAAGAAATACCACTTAGAAACAAGGAAGATCAAGGAGGCACTGGAAAGCAGCAAATAACAACTATAGCCAAGAAGATCAGCAGGTATGAAGCTTGAATTGCAGGTTATAGGCAGAACCTCCAATTTCAATCCAGTCAGAAACCTTTCTACCAATCCATCAATGGAGAAACTGCACTGAATCAGTCAGTACCTGACAAGGGAAGAGACAGCACAGATACAGGCCAATTACTTTCTTACCAACAACTTTCAAATTGCTAATTGGCATGATAGCTAGAATCGCTGCTCAACACTGCACATATATAGGTAATCCCCCAGCTATGAACAAGGAAAAATAGTGAAAACTGAAGCAATCAAGATGCCCCACAAAAATATCATTAGGATAAGGATGATTACTGCAAATACCTAGGCATCCTTCAAGCTGACAACATAAAGCACACTGAAGTCAAGAAAAAGATTAGAGGTGAATACATCAAGAGAGTGAAAAAGATCTTAAAATCCAAACTCAATGGAGGAAATACCATCAAGGCAATCAACACCTGGGCAATTCTAGTCATTAGATACACCGCTGGAATAGTGGACTGGATTCAAGCAGAACTAAAAGCAATGGATAGGAAGACCAGAAAAATAATGACAATCATCCTCACAGTGACATTAACAGACTCTACCTACCAAGGCAAATAGGTGGGCATGGATTTTTGCAAGTACATCAGATAACTGAAGAAGAAAAAAGGGCTTTGGAAGAATATCTGAAGGACAATGAAGAACATGCATTGAAGTTAGTATGCCAGGAGGGCTTACTGACTATTGGAGAGACCAAATTCATCTACAAGAAAGACCAAATGCAGAATATACTGGAGACATGGGAAGACAAAGCACTATATGTCCAGTACATTTTAAAAAAATAGCAGGGAAAGCAGATAATAGCAAGGCCTGGCAATGGCTAAGAGGAGGAAAGTTGAAGAAGGAAACCGAGGGACTAATTCGGGCTGCATAAGAGCAAGCCTTACGGACAAATGCATACAAAGCCAGAATTGAAAAGACAGCAACAGACAGTAAATGCCGCCTATGCAAAGAAGCTGAAGAAACAGTGGACCACCTGGTAAGCTGCTGCAAGAAGATCTCACAGACTGACTACAAAGAGCAGCATGACAAAGTAGCAACAATGGTGCATTGAAAGGCCTGCAAGAAATGTAATTTGCCTGCAAGCAAGAATTGGTGGGACCATAAAATAGAGAAAGTCATAGAAAATGAAGAAATTAAATTGCTCTGGGACTTTACAATCAAACAGACAGGTATCTGCCACATAACACCCCAGACTTTACAATTATCGACAAGAAATACAAAAAAGTCTGGTTAGTGGATGTGGCAGTGCCTAAGGACAGCAGAATAGAAGAGAAAGAACTGGAGAAGATAACAAAATACAAAGACCAAATAGAACAACTGTGGCAAAGGCAAGCAAGGGTAGTACCAATAGTAATAGGTGCCTTGGGTGCAATCCCAAAACAACTGGAGCACCACTTGAACACCATTGGCATTGACAAAGTCACCATCAGTCAATTGCAAAAGATGGCTTTACTGGAAACAGCTTCCATCCTTCCATCTGTAACGCCATCAAACATCCAGATCTGCCAATCTCAGGTCCTTGGTAAGGACTCGATAGGTAGACAAAAATGCCAAATCCAGTCTGAACATCTGCTGACTGTGTAAATTATCGTTACTACTGTTGTTGTTATTATCATCGTCATCATTGTTGTTGTCGTTGTTGTTGTTTCTAGGATTGCGAGGATGAACAAAAAAAGTAATGCTCAAACTCACCTATCTCTGAAAATATAAAATCCATATGTTAAACTATATCCATATTCAGGCAAAGTACACAGGTTTCTTTTAAGTGGGAGACAGAAGTGAAGAGAAAAATTAGCTTTGTTTTAATTCAAATGGAGAAAATAGCTGTACTATACAAATTTTAAATCTGAATAAAGCAGGAAAATCATTACTGCTCAATCTAGGTCAGTGATGACAAACCTTTTAGAGACCGAGTGCCCAAACTGCAATCCAAAACCCACTTATGCATCGTCGGGTGCAGGGTGGGTGTGGCCCATTGGGTGGGCATGGCTGCAGTGGTAACAGCAGATTGGGTGGGATTAAAAAGTTCAACCAATCCCAACTTTGCAAGATCTTTTTCTTCCCGCGAGAAGTTGAAATTGACTGATTGATTGAATCTTTTTTTTTTGTACACGGCGGCAGAGGCCTAAAGCGAAAAGGTTTTATAAAACCTAGCTGAAGGCCTAGGACTGGGGTGACGGCACACGTGCCCACAGAGAGGGCTCTGAGTGCCGCCTCTGACATCCGTGCCATAGGTTCGCCACCACTAATCTAGTTATTAAAGTAGGATTCAGACTGAATATTTTCCTGTAAATATAGAACTAATTACAATAAAGCACAGAATATTTAAATTCAATACAGCTATAGAGGCAATCTATCCTCTGAAAGCATATTCATCTATCATTTTATGCTACTGATACAGTTCTCTACCAAATATTCAGAATTTCCAGTTGCACCATCCAATCTTTGCCATACCATAGTGACCATGAGGGTCTCAAGAAAATGGACTTAAAATAAAGCATTACAATAATAGTAAGACACCTTCTATCCTCAACAGATTCAGCAGGTGGCAGTTTCGCAGTTTCAGGCAGTTTATACCCGAGATAGAAGTAACACTGAAAACAAAGCCAGACTCTCTGCAATTACTACCATAGGATGTGATAATTATTCTCACTCTTATTTTACTCTTTTGTTTATATAATTCAGGGGTGTCAAACTGCCGGCCCGCGGGCCAGATGCGTCATGCCAAAACCGCACCCATCCCATTGCCGGCAATGGGGGAAAAATCGCGATACGTCATGACATGTCACGTAACGTCGTGAGTTGGACACCCATGATATAATTGGTATAGCTACCCATCTCAAATAAGTGACTCTGGGTAGGCTACAAGGATTAAAAGCTACACCCATGGCACCTAAAGATAAACAGTAACCCTATTCACAAAAGAAAAAAAACCCCAACACAATAGAGTTTGCCTACTCTCTTGGCTCAAATACTTGAGTAAACAGATCTTCAGTGCCTTGCAAAAGACTAACAGATTTGGACCATTTGAACCTCTGGAAAGTAAAACTCCGAGGTCCAACAAGATGTAACTGTTTGCTAGAAGGGACTCAGAGCATGTCCTTTCTATTATATCTGGTGGGATAAGCAGAGGCAATGGAAGAAAGGAGAAATCTTTCCTAGAGCAAAAAGTTGTAATTTACAAAGGGTTGACTGCCTTCAACAGAAACTAGCAATTCAACCTGGTTCATTAACAAGCATTACTGAAATAAATGGAAAGGTCTGTAGCACTGAATATAGGCTCCAACAGATTTGAACTGTAGTTATCAGTTTTTTTTAAATATTAATTAGTTGGGCATATTGCTAGGAATAAAGTTTTAGGAATACACCAATGTTGTTTTTGAATACAATTAATAGACTATTTGCGAGTGTAGCCTGAATGTTCTTTAATGGACTCCTTCAACTCAGTGCCTCTGTTGTGAGGAGATTCAGAATTCTAGTAGAAAGTTTCTTATCCTTCCCTACTAAAGAATCTACTTTGCCCAGATGCTGCAGTTCAAAGCAGGTCTCAGAAATGGTTCAATAAAGTCTTGTCCTTGTATTATGTTTTCTATTTATATGGCTATCCAAAATAATAATACCATGTTAATAAATAAAGATTTGGCTGCTTAACCACCTTCAGCAAGTTAAACAGCAATGTAAGAATTGCCATATAGTGGATCAAACATGAAATCCATCTTGAGAAATGTTCTTGCTAACAAGAGATATTAATTTTTCATAAGAAAGGTGAATAAAAATTCTGAAAAGTTTGATAGAGGACTAGACATTATTACAGACTCACATTTTGAAATTGACTTAATCTTTGCCCATATAAGTTTTCACTTGTTATATATATATTTTTACATGCGGCTGTTACGTATAAGTTGGGTTGACAAGAGCAGAAATGAGGAGGTGATAAGCCACCTGGGAAAGCCAAGGGAAATCATCAAAAAAATTAAAAAACGAAAGTTAGAATATTTCGGACATGTGATGTGACACCCAGAAAAATACAGCATACTCCATTTAATTTTAATCCTCGAGGGAAAGGTTGAAGGCAAATGAGGTCCAGGCAGAAGAAGAACATCATGGCTTCACAATCTAAGGGACTGGTTTGGACAAAACTCAGCAGCACTTTTTCGTGCAGCTGCTGATAAAAACAGGATCACCAACATGATCGCCAACGTCCGATAATGGATATGGCACAACAACAAGAAGAAGAAGATACATTTTTTCAGCTATAGTTAGCATTCTGTGTAGAACGTATTTCAGGATACCATATACCAGTTACCTCACAAAATAAACAATATAAATCTAGCTCCAACAAATATCTAAGATTTTGGTTTCTCAGAAGCAGAAATATATAGTCATTTTTCTTTGGGAAAAATAATGATGTTACTAGTAAACTCTCCCTAAAGCAGAAGTTGGTTTTTCCCCCCCAAAAAAGTAGAATTGTGAGCACTTTCAATTACTACACCTGTTTTCTATAGAAAAATGCTGAGTGGGGCTGTGTGTGTGTCATACAAAAACATTGGAATTTTATTTTAGATAATTGTTGGCATTTAGTTTTTTTAAATAAACAATTTTAAATGCAGCTCATATTTTAAACTGTAAAGCAGCATTGAAGATATAAAAAGAGCCAATTTTTAGATGAGACATCAACTTTTCTCAAGTATACCATATATCCATGTGTAAAATTTGTTTGCAATGTTGCAGTCATGTTGTTTCTACTGAAAGAAATTAGATATTTGTATAGTTTTATTTCTAAAGCAATGGAAAATAATAACACATAATTTTGTTTGCTTTTTTATATTGTGTACTCAGGTTATCAGGGTCAATTAATCAACAATTCACAGCATTCTTTGCAAGGTAAAGAAGTATTTCCAATATCTTAATAACAGCATATACCTCCCAATAATTAGTATTTTTGAGTAGCTTATTATATACTTATTTACTCAATCATATTTTTCTAAGGTGCTATACAAATTTCTCTTGAGTGAAAGATTTATTCATTCAAATGTTTGTTTCCAGTAAACACATGTTATAACATATTTGTTTCTAACATCTGGTGATAGTTTGTTTCTAACATCTGGTGATAGATTAGCTACAGAAGGTTCAGTTTTGCTAGGTTTGAGAACAGTGTAGAATATCCAAGGAGGTCATTTCAAACGCCTACTGAATACTGCAAGATAAACTGTAGTGTTAAAGGATACAGGCTTTGTCAATAACAAGCGCTACACATCTGTGATCCAATGTTGCTCAGCATAACAGCAAAAACTACAGAAAAAGGCAGCAGAACCCTAACTTCAGCAGATGTGGTTAATCTCCCTGTAATGTTTGTGTCTCTATTTGTTTTATTCTAATTCAAATAAAAAGATTCACTAATCACTATTTTCATAACATGTATTTATTTATGTCTAGTACAAGACATATTACACAAACATTTCAGAATATGAAAGGTAGATATATGGGAACATTTATTGGAAGCAGAAGGAGCAGGAGTGATATCATAAAGCTGAAAAGCTGAGCTGATAGAGAATCTCTAGGTTACCAAAAAGAAGAAATAACATGCAGGCTGAGATCTCTAGAAAAGTCACATTCTGAAATTTACAAAAGTACAGTGATATAAGCAGCAGCTGAAGATATTCCTGGGAAAAAATGTTGACCAATATCAAGAAAAACTTTAGATATTAGAAGTTGCAGGTATATCACTGGAATTCTGACCCCTGAAGAAATCTAACATACTCTGAGGGTAGACCTCATCTGCTGTATCAGCGACAGAACGTTTTAGCACAGAGTATATAACTAATTCCTTTAATTAAGCTGAATTGTACTAAACCAGGCACTTGTCTTAAACTTGAGTAGTCCAATAACTCTTTGTAATGATCCTGCACTGTAAGACTGAAATTGTACTTGCATGATGGAAAGCAAAGTCGGTTAAGCTGAATATGGCTTTAATGTTACATATAATATATCAAAAACAATTCAGTAAATGACATTCTCTGTCCTATTACAGGTAACCCTCAATTTATGACAGAAATAGAGCTTATCCATTCCTGTTGGAAGTCGAAGACTACATTAATGAAATGCATTATTAGCAATCTCCCTGTCCCTGCTTTCCCTAATGCAGAGGTCCTCAAACTACGGGCCACGGGCCACATGCGGCCCACCTTGTCTTTTTATTTGGCCCGTCTCGACCTCCTGGGCAAGCTGTCCAATTGCGAGGAGAGTGGGTGGATGGCAACAAGAGCCCCAGCCAATGGCAGGATGGTGAGTTGGTGGGAAGAGATTTTTTTTCCCAGTTTCTCCCTCACATGGCCAAGTGCGTGCTCACACTTCAGCCATGCCCCCTTCCTCTCTTTCTCTCGCCTCTTCGCATTTTTATCTCAGAGCCAGGCTGAGAGGTTTAGGCCTCGCTTGCAGCCTCGGCCTCGCTTAGGGCAGCCAAGTTGGGCGATGACGACACCACTGCTGCTGCTGCTTCTGAGGCGGGTCCCTTGCTAGGTGCTACAGAACGTGAGCCCCAGCTTCCACCACTGCTGTTGCCGCCACCATGCTGGCCAAGAGGAATCTAGTGCCGCCGGCCCTCAACATCACCCCCACCATCGCTGAGGGACCCAGCCCCACCGCCGGCGGCAAGGGCAACGGCTCTGCGTAGACTTGACCCCTGTCAGGGTCAGAGTGGGGCTGCTGAAGTGGAGCACCGGTTATGGGTCTGAGGGGAGTGGGCGAAGGGCAAGGTATTTGTGAGGGGCAGCTGGGGTGAACGAGAAAAAAGGAGGAGAATTTATTATTATTATTATTATTATTATTATTATTATTAATTTGCTCCTGGAAGGTTATTTCGGGGTTGCGAGCAGTTGTGTGGAGCTGAGGTGATGAAAGGTCCAGAATGCCAATCAAGGAGAATATTTCTGGCTCAGGGTTAAAATGAAGGGTCCTTGGGGGGGTGTCTCTGAGGATGGTGGTTTTATTGCAGACATTTTAGGATCCAAAGTGGGATAATAAATGAACTGATGATGTTACCTAGTTTGGGTCATGAGATGTCTGCAAGAAAGCCACCAAGCTCAGAAAGCACCAAGAACTCCACAGCCGCCCTCCTCTCCTCTTCTTCTCCTCCATTCCACAAACCCCTCTTCTGGCATTGCCAATGTTACCTAGTTTGGGTCATGAGATGTCTGCAAGAAATGCTGAATGGAAATGGCACCTTGCCTTTCTGACCAATGTAACAGAACTACTCAACAGTTTCAATGTGCAGCATCAAGAAAAGGGGGAGCTCATCTGTGATATGCATTCACATGTGAAAGTATTTGAAGTAAAATTGGACATACTCATTAAACAAGCGAGGGAGGAAAACTTCTGCCATCTTCCTACAACTCAAAAACTATTTGCGGAAAAACCAGCAGTTGCATTCCCAAACAAAACATGTGTGGGTTCACTGGAAATGTATATTTTCTTCACTTAAAAACTCATTCAAATAGTTAATTCATTTTTCTTGTTTCATTTTTTCATTTTATACTTGATTTTACACTGCTGTAATCTTTATTATTTTCAAACTATAGTCCGCGCCCTACAGTCTGAAGGACAATGAACTGGCCCTGTTTAAAACATTTGAGGACCCCTGCCCTAATGCATCCATTAAATGAATGCACAGGTCATTAGATAAGTATGGGGTGACTCAGGAGCAGGGGAAACCATGGAAGGCCTAGTGCAGGCACAGGCGCATCTTGGAGGCCTCCCCCACTCTCTGAAATATCCCATGCACTGCTTCCTGCCCCTTGGGTTCTCAAAGCCCTACTCTGTCACAATTGCACACTTACCTTTTGAAGATATCCAGAGCTCAGGAAGTTGGAGTAGAGAAGACTGCTCCCTTGCTAGGCCACATGGCACAATCGAGAGCAGAAATCCATTGCAATCCTTTCCTCCCCAGCCAGCATAAATTGGTACGATTTCTTCTTAGCTCCACCAGAGCTAGCTTATGCTATTCTTACACTGGCAAAGCTAAGAAGAAATTGTGCCTGTTTTGGTCTGTTGCAATCCTTTCCTCCCTGGACAGTGTAAATCAGTACAATTTCTTCTTAGCTTAGTCAGCATAAGCTTTAGCTGTAGCTTCTGAATGATGATCGAAGAGCAGCCCCACACTCAGCACATCACAGTAATCCAATCAAGAAGTGACCAAGGCACGAATGACTGTCTGAAGACCTTCCCAGTCCAGCAACAGGTAAACAACTGGTGCCAATGTGAATCTGCACAAAGGCTCTCTTGGTCTCAATTGCCACCTACTTTTCAAACAGGAGCCATGAACCGAAGAGGACCTCCAGGTTGTATACCAGTCTCCCATGGGAAACTGTAACCCCATTAAAGACTAAAGATGAAGGATCCCTGGAATTGAAAGGATTAAGCAAACATGCTACTCAGTTTTGCCAGGACTGAGCCTGAGTCTGTTCCCCCAAATCCAGGCCCACATAGCCCCCAGGCACAGGCACAGGACAGCATATCTTGATCATATTCTGACCCCAAACTGACAGATGAACTCACCCAGCAATCTCATGTAGAGGTTAAACTGAAGGGGAGAGGTGAGTCCTGTGGCACTTGATTAATAATAGGCTGTGGCTCTTTGAAGCTTTTTCTTTTAACTAATTTTTAGAAGAAACCAAATGTCAAACAGAAGAACTGTAGAATGTGTAGCAGACAAAATATAGCAAGGTTAACAATACTTAGTGTTATGTCCTGGGCTGGCAGGCACAGGATGCAGCGATTGGCCCAGGCAGACCATGTGGATGCCCGGGACAAGAAAGGTTGCTCCCAGCCTTGCGTACACACGCACGGCGGGAAAAGATCCTTTGCAATGATTGGCCAGCAAGGTATTGTGCAGAGGGGCTATAAAAGGGGGGCGCATCATTTTAAAATCTGTTCTGTTGGTGTTTGCAATAAAGGAGAACTGTTGGAACTCGTTGCTTCGTCTCAATGCCTCTTTTCCTGAAACAGAACTTTGGCGATGAGGATGGGATGCCTGCAAGGCAAACAGATTAAGAAGCCAAGCTGACTCACCACAGGGGGCTTGCAGCTCGGAGAAGTGTGGCTCCTGGAGATTGACTTAGCCTGCCAGCACTGAGACGCTGGAGGTGAGCTCAGAAAAGGGGGCCCCTTCTCGATCCTTGCAGCAAGAGGTGTGGACGAAGTTCCTGGGCTGAAATGATGGCAAAGATAGGCCGGCTTTCAGAATTTGACACAGCTCACCCAGAATGCTGGAGCTCGTACATGGCCCGGGTGGAGAACTACCTCTGGGTGAATCAAATTCGTGAAGATGACTTCAAAGCTGCCACACTGCTGTGTGTGTGTGTGGGCAAGAGACCTTCAAGATTGCGGAGAATCTGGTCGCCCCAGCACCACTGGAATCAATCACCTACACAGAATTGAAGAGGATGCTTCGAGAGCATTTTGAACCCAAGCTCTCAGTGATTGCCTGGTGACACACATTCGAGCAGAGGGACCAAAGGCCTGGTGAGTCTGCTGCAGAGTTTGTTGTGGCCTTGCGACAAGCAGCTAGGCCCTGCGAATTCAAAGACTTGGAGGAGAGGCTGAGGGATCGGCTGGTCTGTGGCCTGCAAAGCCAGGAGTTGCAGCAAAAGCTCTTCATGAAGGAAGGCCTCACGTTCCAAGATGCCTGAGGGAAGTTTCAGCCAAAGAAGCAGCAGGCGGAGCTGTGAAGGGCTTGTGGCTCACCAAGCCCCCTCAAGTTCCAGCCACCATCCATCAAGAGGTTGCTCACGAAGAATCCGAAGAGGATCCAGAATTGGAAGTGGACCAGCTGCATCAGACTCCAGGGAGAAGGCCTCATGGAGGGAAGGCCCAGCCAGCATCATCCCCTTGGTGCATCGGGTGTGGAGGCCACCATCGCCACGCAGACTTCCATTTCTGCTCTGCCATCTGCAGGGCCTGTGGGAGGCAAGGCCACATTGCCTCCATCTGTTTGGGTCACCAAAAGGAACATTACCCAGAAGAATTGCCTCAGAAAGGTATCAGGGTCCCCAGCCAGAACAGGATGGGCTTCTGTGCATCACGTAGGAACATTTTTAGAATGGGGGTCCACAGGCCCAGATCCAGCACCTGCCAATCGCATCCTGTCTATTCAGGACTTTCCTGAATCTCCCCTCAGTGCTACGCTGGGCAACTAATTATTAATGAAAATAAGACAGAAGTAAGAATCAATTGAAAATGATATAATACATTGTTACAAACTAATGACTAAATGGAAAGCAGCATTTGAAATATTTCCAAATGAAGACTAGCTGGGGGTGTTTGAAGAAAAATTATGGCATATTATACAAACTTCGAAAAGTATTTGGCTGCAATCACCAAAGTGCAGTCAGACTGATCTGATAATAATAGTTTGAGATAGAAGGAATTTAGTGTGACCAGGGTGCTTGGTAATGAGTGGACATAATAATTCCTGGCAAGTATCAGCCTAGAGGGAGCAGTACAACATAACATGCTCCAGAGTTTCAACAGTTCCTCCACCACATGGCACAATCTCCTCTCGAAAGGGATGCTGCAGTATCTCTCCTCAATGGCTGCTATTTGAAGGTCATTGAATCTAGCCAAAGAAAAAAAACCTTCTAAATTTAGGATTGTTATGTGGCTGACTTATCTGGCTGGGTGAAGGAAATGTGTGGAGTGGCTTAGAAAGATGTTTCTGAGGAAGAGTGACAAATAAAATTGTAGCTCTATGTCAATGGTATGTTATTTAAGATTGGCTAATGCACATTCATAAGCCCATCAGGGTGATGACTGCCCATGAAAAGCCATCAGTTTTTAATTTTTCATGTACTGCCTGACACCAGGGAGATTAGAAGCTGTCAGCCATAATTAAAGGGGCCAAGCCAGTAGAAAAAAGAAGCTTTAGACAGTATGAAAGAATGAGAATCCAGGTGGAAATTTCTATTTTGAGTAGATCAGCTTCACAATGAAACTCCACATTTGGAATGCAGCAGGGTAGAGGACAGATCTCAGGAACTTAGGTTGAACTCTTTCAAGGGGAAGAAATGGCCTGTAAAGGCCAAATTGGATACCAAAGAAGAGCTGAGCTCAAAACTTGCCTGAGAAGGCTTTGAGTGCTGCAGTATACTATATGCTGGGCTCCTTTGAAGAAACAGAAAGATTGTAACCTGAGGCTGTTTTCTGTATGTTTAAGAAGATATACTTGGAATGGTATTTGCATTTGCCTATGGCATGGAAAACAATTCCTAAGTATTTAAAGGTCTTAACTTTTTCTATTGGGTGACTGTTTAGCCATCAAAAATGTGCCTTAGGGAATAACCGGATGTGAGATAGTTAAGAAAATTAAATATTTAGGAATTGATATAGAAGCTTCCAATGGGAAGTTATATAAAAATAACTATGAAGTTTTGTGGAATAAGACACAAATAGAATTGGAAAATTGGAAGAAATTACAATTATCTATGTTGGGTAGGATAGCAGCAGTTAAAATGAATGTATTGCCTAAATTTCTTTTTCTTTTTCAAATGTTACCTATACTTAAAAAGGATGAGAATTTGGAGGAGTGGCAGAAGGGTATTAATAGATTTATTTGGAATGGGAAGAAACCGAGGGTCAAATTAAAAATAATTCAGGATACAAGGGAAAGAGGTGGTTTGAAAATGCCTAATTTCAAGTTATACTACCACGCAGCTGTTTTAGTAGCGATAAGTGATTGGGTCAATTTAACTAATGATAGAATATTGAATATTGAAGGGTATGATTTATTATATGGTTGGCATGCATATCTAGTTTATGATAAAAAGGTGGATAGGAGTTTCAAAGAACACCTATTGAGAAATGCTCTGCTGCGTGTTTGGAAAAAATATCAGTATAAATTAAATGATAAGATTCCTGTATGGGCGGTTCCCAGACACGCAATAGAGAATATAAATAGAGAACAATTACATGATGTGGTGCCTTATGAGAAACTCCTAGTTAAGGAAGGGAATGTTTTTCAATTGAAGTCCTTGAATATTTTAAGGGAGGAAGGAATAATCCTTACTTGGTTTCAATATTTACAATTGCAGACTAGATGGAAAAAAGATTTGAAGGTGGGCTCATTTCAAATAGATGAAAATTTAATTAAACAAATTAGAGATCAAAGGTTAATGCATATTAAAAGATTGTATAATGCATTGATAGAAATTGATTTGGAAACTGAATTAGTTAAGGATTGTATGATAAAGTGGGGACAAAATTTTGGACAATCAATCATGATGGAAACTTGGGAGAGGATCTGGGTGAAAAATGTAAAATTTACACAAGCGCAACAGTTAAGAGAAAACTTTTATAAAATGTTTTATAGATGGCATTTGGATCCAAAACAATTATCATGTATGTACCCTAATTTACAACCCAAGTGTTGGAGATGTGAATGTATGGAAGCTACTTATTTTCATGTATGGTGGACTTGTAAAAAAATTAAGGCTTTTTGGATAAACATTTGGTGGATACTTCAAAACATTCTGAAAAAACGTATTGAATTTTTACCACAGTTGTTTTTATTAGGTATCACAAAAGACTGTACCACCATAGAGATGAACTTGATTTTGAACTTGATTACAGTAGCGAGACTGTTGGTGGGACAATATTGGAAGAAGGCAGAATTACCATCTATCGAGGAATGGATTATGAAAGTTATAAATTTGGCGGAAATGGCCAAAATATCTGCATATTTGAAGGACTATTCGAATGAAAAATATATGTTAGAATGGAAAAAATGGATAGACTACATTCAAGGGAAATATCAATCTAAGAAATTGTACTTAGCATATAGTTAAATTTTTATTAGGATTTATATAATAATTTAGTTTAATATAGTGGGGTTTTTTCTTTTTTTTCTTTACCCTGTATTCACTCTGGGAAGTGGGGGGGGTAGGTTGGGGGGGTGTACCAATGTACTCAACTGTAACACTTGATCTATAAGAAAGAAATATTTAATAATAGAAGAGGGGTTGCTCGGACGGTACCTCTGTACTACATCTGGAGGGGGTCGAGAGGGAGGAGTGATAGAGGGGAAGTAGGATGGTTGGAGAAGAGGAGGGTGGAGAGAGGGAGGGAGAGAGGAGAGGAGGAGGGAAGTAGGATAGAGAGGAAGAAAGGGGATGTGGTAGGAGAGGTGCTAACGAGCAACACCCATAGTTATTGTATATCTGGTTTTTTGTTTAAAAAGAATGGCTTAAGTTGAGTTGTATTTAATTTGGTTTTTTCTTTTTGTTGTTTAAAATTATAAAATCAATAAAATATTTTTTTTTTAAAAAATGTGCCTTAGGGCACTTGGCAAATACCATTTTAAGTAGTTAATTTCTAACAGTTCTTGTTAACAGTTCTCAGCAAGTATATAAAGTGCCTGCTTCAGGCCAATATGTGTCTAAGAGAACAGCACACCATCTGCATATAGAAGAATAAACATATTTGTTTTTTAATTTTGGTGACTGGAAAGATGGATTCTTCAATTTGTCTACTAGGGGGGTTGATGAATAGATTAAAATGGAGGAGGTGATTTCTAGAGGAAGAAATATCAGACTAAAAACAGCTTCCTGAAATGTGGAGCCAATGACTAAGGTGGAATGAAGAGTCAATCAGTAATTCAGCTGTTCAAAACTTTTCCCAACAAGAAGAAGACTTGAAATTATCAGCAGTGCTCCAAACAGATGCTCCTCATAAGGCGGTTACAAGGTAGTGGTCTCTGATGGGTTTAGAGCTCTGGGAGACAAGATAATATGCAAGGACAAGGGAAGTATGCAGTGAGGTACCCCAAGGCTCTGTTTTAGGCCCAGTACTCTTCAACCTCTTCATCAATGATTTGGATGAGGGGATAGATGAGGAACTCATCAAATTTGCAGATGATACCAAGCTGGCAGGATTAGACAACACTCCAGAAGATAGGCTTAAGATACAGAAGGATTTTGACAGACTTGAACATTGGGCACTATCTAACAAAATGAAATTCAATGGTGAAAAAAGTAAAGTTCTACATTTAGACAAGAAAAATCAAATGCACAGGTATAGTAGTACCTGGCTTAATAGTAGTAACTGTGACAGGGATCTTGGAATCACTTAAATCACTTAAATATGAGCCAGCAGTGTGCTGCAGCTGCCAAGAAAAGCCAACACAGTTCTAGGCTGCATTAACAGAGGGATAGAATCAAGATCACGTGAAGTATTAATACCACTTTACAATGCCTTGGTAAAGCCACACTTGGAATACTGCATCCAGTTTTGGTCTCCACAATGTAAAAAAGATGTTGAGACTCTAGAAAGAGTACAGAGAAGAGCAACAAAGATGATTAGGGGACTGGAGGCTAAAACACATAAGGAACAGTTGCTGGAATTGGGTATGTCTAGCATAATGAAGAGAAGGACAAGGGGGGATATGATAGCAGTGTTCCAATATCTCAGGGGTTGCCACAAAGAAGAGGGAGTCAAGCTATTCTCCAAAGCGCCTGAAGGCAGGACAAGAAACAACAAATGGAAACTAATCAAGGAGAGAAGCAACCTAGAACTAAGGAGAAACTTCCTGACAGTTAGAATAATTAATCAGTGGAACAATTTGCCTCCGGAGGTTGTGAATGCTGCAACACAGGAAGTTTTTAAGAAGAGATTGGACAACCATTTGTTTGTAATGGTATAGGGTTTCCTGCCTGAGAAGGGGGTGGACTAGAAGACCTCCAAGGTCCCTTCCAACTCTGCTATTCTGTTATTCTGACAAGATTGACAGCATATAAATCCAATAAATAAATACATAAATATGCAAATAAACAATTTTGCTGACATTGTGGTCAGCACCTTTCAAAAACATTAAATTTGCAAACTTCTTTTTCTAACCACCATTGGAAATTGTTTGTTAACTTCTTTTCATCTATTACGAAGTTTGGATTAACAATTTGATAGCACCAGTGAGTTACCTTCAGTTCTTTGCCAAAAAAAAGCTATAACTACAAATTTAAGGACTTTAAAAATGGAATAAACAGGAAGGAAGATTTTAGAAAGATTTTAGAAAGTTGCTTATGGACTAAGGATACACATAAAGTTGAAGTAAGATTTTGGAATGAATTATAAAGCATTCTTCCACAGGGAAAATGCTTTTATTTTCTTTTTTAAGAAATGAGCATTTAAAAATTGGTCCATAGAGGGAAATAAAAATTTCAGTTAAAGAAAAAAATAGAAAGTTGCAATTACAGAATAAAGCAACATATTCTAATAATGAACATATTAAATAATATTTTTCAAAAATGAACTCAGAAGTTAAAATTAATAGTGTCCAGAAAGACATCTGACTCTGTGGACAGACTGTCTTAAAATTTACCTGACAAGATAAAGACTGAGTTGAAAGTCATTTTACAAATGACAGGCTACAAGAATGACATGAAAAGTAACAGGAGTATAGTTGAGGCTAGACGCGAGGAGGGGGGGAAAAGGCCTACTAATTCAGACGTTTTCAAAGACTAATACTTAGTATTGTATACCAGGTGTCATGATGAATGCTGCATAATATGTTTTTATGTCCAATGCTGATTGTTTTAATAAAAGAATTTTTATTAAAAAAAAAAAAAGAATGACATGAAAAAAGACATTACACTGAATATATAAAAAAAAGCTAGCAAATGTTTTAATATTTAAAAGGATTATACAAACAATAAACTAAAAGAGAGATCCAAATAATTTCCCTTGAATTTATAATATGGGCTTATTAAAGTTTTGAAAAATCTTGTGAGAAGAAACAAATACAAAATGAAAAGAAATCAAGTTCTATAACATTATTTGAATGAACTAAAGATTCTAAGAAGTAAAATGGACATAACGCTGGTTTATTTGATCAAGGTTAAAATAGATGTATTGTTATTTCTGATAACCCTTTGTGGACATTTATTGATACCAGGACTGAAATGATAATGTTTTGTGGCTTTGGTTATAGCTAAGATGGGATGGGATAAGAGGAGAGGAGATGGGATAAGTGGAGAGGAGATCATTTGTTGTAACTTAAGAAGAGGTAAAATTGTTTATACTTATGATGCAGGTGGGAAGTCACTTCTTTATATATTTTTCTTCTTCTTTACTATATTATTTTTCTTCCTTTTCTATTTCACTTCTATTATTTCTTTTTTTTCTGCATCTTCTTTCTTTCTTTTCTTTCTTTTTTTTAAAATTTGAATTAGTTTTGTTATTCTAGCAAAAGCAGAAAGATCCTGTAAATGCCACTGGAACCAGTTAAGGCACATGCTTTTGGAGAGGCCCACTAGTGCTGCTAATACAAGTTTAGGGAACAAAAATCTATAGCAAAGGCTACGAAGACAATTTTGTAACATTTCCTTCACAGCTGTGGGCAGATGGTTGGTGGGAACGTGCATTTTATCTAGCTTTCTGGGTCTTGGGAATCTCCCCACTCCCACCAGCAATTTCCCAAAGCCAAGGCTATAGCACTTTGCTAGCATCCCCCCTATTCATTAGATGCGACTAGAAGAATAAGTTACTGCTTCTCCCTTGTTTACTGTTCTTCCTCATAAAAGCAAATGCAGCAAGGAAGCAAAAGGAAGAAGTAACTGATGAGAGTGTAAAAACAGCTGAGTAGCAATATGCAGTTAGAATTAGTCTTTATACCAATCTTTGTATGATAGACGTACTTCATAGTACAATGATTGCCAAATGTGCTGAGATACAGATTCAGTGGCTCACCCTTATGACCACAGGTGTGCTACAATCCCCCTGACCTGCCTATTCCTCCACCCCCACTTGAGCCACGCATGCAGCTGATCGGCGTCCACAAAGCTGCCATGGCTCTGGAGGCTGCAGTCTTCACACTGCTACTTCTCCTCACATCATCATGCCCAAGAAGCCTGAGTTATCACTCCACCCCACCATGGCCTGTTCCATATAGCTGTGACTTTCTAGCCTTCAAAATAAATCCCATTCTCTAGCTTTCTAGCTGCACCTTCCATTGGCTGTGCATGCCTGTCAACAAGGCAGAAAAAGGCAAAGGTAAGTGGACTTGGCCATAGTGGGTGAAAGAAGGTTCCTAAGTATGGTGGAGAAGGTCCAGGCCTCCCAGCTTGCAATAAGTTTCCACACACCAGTGTGTTTTGTAGCTGGCTGATGTCTCCCAGTGGGCAACATGTTTCCATTTGCCAGTGGCAATCAGACCTCCCAGGGTCTCCCTCACCTCCTGAGATAACCCCATGCAGTTGCTTATTGACTGCAACTAGGAGAACTGGTATTGCAGTTATTGAGCAAAGCAATAATGCGGCTGCCTCGCTTAATGCCCATTTCACTCAACAATCAAAATTCTGATCCCAATTGTGGTTGTAAGTCAATACTATCAGTGGTATTTCCCCAGCTTCTTGTAATGCATTAATGTCATATAGAGATCAATTTTAGTTTTGTTGATGGCAAAAGAGATTGATATAATGACTGTAAACTACATTATTTGCCATTTAAAAGCTTACTAAATGAGAAAAATATTGCAGCTCTCTGCCACTATTTATATTACTAATGGTGTTTCACTAACTAGCATTTCAGAGTTTTCCCACTTATAGCTACTTAACATGGCTAATTTGATTAAAAGTGTTTGAAACAACCACTAGTTATGTTTTTATCCCTGTTTTCACAATCACATTTTTTCCTTCAAGACTTTCCAAATGAAAATTCAGCTGACTCCATTAAAGATAATTTGTTAGTCAGACTTCTGATTTTTGACAGGAGGAGAGTAAATATAATGCAGACTTCCTCAACTTGCAATGATCAACTCCAATAAACACTCAGCCAATCAAAGCTGACAAAACAATATGGGAGTTGAAAACAACAAAAACGACTACCGCAAAAGGGAAGCACCAGAAAAGAGGGTGCTTCCAAAGAGGAACACCGGCGCGCCCGGACAGGGCCGAAAGTAGCGCGGAAGAGCCCGGGAAGACAGCCGGGGAGGCAGGCGGCAGCTGGCTGGCCGGTAGGCCCCGAAGAAGCGGACGCCGACGGAGCTGAAGAAACCGCGACACCGCAAAGCCGCGCAGCCGAACAGAGCCAGCGGAAGCGGGGAGAAGACGGCGAGCAGCGTCAGCGAGACCTGCGGAGCCCCCCCCCGGGAGGCAAGGCAGACCGGAACAGCGGACAGCAACGAGGGTCGAGCAGCGAGCCGAGAGACGCCAGCCGCCGGGAGAGACCAGCTGCGGGATCCAAATAAGGTACCAGAGGCAGCACGGAAGACCCGGGCGGGCTGAGGAGGAGAAGCCCGAGCGGGCGAGCGGCAAGGAAGAAAGGGGGGGGAAAGGCCCCACAGAAACACCGTTCCTCCTCCCCCACAGCGGGCAGCGAGCTTGGGGGATTCAAAAGTTTGGGAGGAGGGCTAATTTCCCCTGACTGAGGTGAGGCCCCAGAACAAAAGAAACTACTCGAGGGCCTAAAGACTGTCTATCTAAGTGCCTGAAGCGAACTTGGGGGACTCAAAAGTTTGGGAGGAGGGCTAATTCCCTCTGACTGAGGTGAGGCCCCAGAACAAAAGAAACTACTCGAGGGCCTAAAGACTGTCTATTTAAGTGCCTGAAGCGAACTTGGGGGACTCAAAAGTTGGGGAGGAGGGCTAATTTCCCCTGACTGAGGTGAGGCCCCAGAACAAGAGAAACTACTCGAGGGCCTAAAGACTGTCTATTTAAGTGCCTGAAGCGAACTTGGGGGACTCAAAAGTTTGGGAGGAGGGCTAATTTCCTCTGACTGAGGTGAGGCCCCAGAACAAAAGAAACTACTCGAGGGCCTAAAGACTGACTATTTAAGCGCCTGAAGACTAGTCACGACTAGAGCCTAACTGTTGCCTGGAGAAGGGGGCCACTTGCACAGGCCCCAGACACACTCAACTCGGTGCCATCCCTGCCAGTTTTGCAAAGAGTATTGGGAGAGAAATTACACCCCTTATTGGACCATTAGTTTGCTGGTAGCATATGAACTGTAAGACATGACCTCTTGCTAACTTTACACAGAGGAATTAGACCCAATCTATCCTATCAGCTTGACAATCCTACACAGAAACAATTCTCCCACAACTCTCAACATTAAGGGGTGGCTCTAAGGGTGGATAAGCTCAAAATGGCAGCCAGACGGACAAAACAGGCCAAGACACCACACACAAAGGGAGCTGCATCCTCTCCGGCCCAGCCCTCTAATCAGCCAGGCAATACCCCACCCATCCCCATCCCCACACCCCACCACCCAACTACAGGCCCCCAGACCCAAACTCCAACCCATGACTCCACAACAACACGCATGATCCAAGAACTACAAGAGACGATTGAGACACTAAATGAGACGATAGCGACGATGGTGGCAAGGATGGAGGGCATGGAGAGAAAATTGGCAGAAATGAGCGCGAAGACGGAGAAAGGACGCATAGAGGCAGAACAGACGATGGAGGAAAGATACAAAAACATGGAAAGGATGCTGGCGGACCAAGGGAGAGACCTGGAGAGAAAGTGGGAAGAACAACGCAAAGCGGTGGCCACAAACCTGGAACAAATGAAGGAGGCAATGCAAACACATTACAAGAACCTCCAAGAGACAAGGGAGAATACGGAAAAGATGATGAAAGAAGTGGAAAACTGCATAGAGGGACAGACTGCTGAGGTTCAGGACCAGTCGACCATGATGCAATTCTGGCAACTGTCATTCGCGATCAGATTCAGAGGGTGGAAGGAGACAACATACGAAACCCAAGAAAGCCTGCTCAGGACCTTTGTAGAGGCACTGGCAACATTCCTGGGCAGGAGCGCCAATGAGATTGGGGGGCAAATCGAAAAAATCTACAGAGTGGGCGCCTGGAGGGCAGTGAACAGGCAGCAACCAAGGGACGTGGTCATCCACTTCACAACACAGAGGCTCCGGAACCACATCTCTGCCACTTCCTATAACAAGGCATTCTACATAGAGGAACAGGAAGTGAAGGTTCTGAAAGAGATCCCTCAGGCGATGCTGAGAGACAGAAAGGACTACAAATTCCTGACCACAGAACTGAGATCGCGTGCACTGCGATACCGGTGGGAAACCCCAACAGGACTGTCACTTTCCTATAGAAACAAGAGACACTACTTGACCTCGGTCCAGAAAGCCAAAGACTTCCTTGAAAAGGAACTGAAGTCGGGAGGCCTTCAACCCACCGTGGAAGAAGACGCAGATAGACCACGGGAAAGCGGGAGGGATCGAGGCCAACGAGCAAACAGCGCAGAGACACAGATCAGGGCAGTGGCAGAGGAAATGAATGGAAAACCTAGAGAGGCGAGGGCACAGAGAGCAAGGAGCACCAAAAACAAGGCAGCAAGACAGCCTACAGAAGACAGGCTACCAGGCTCCACTACCAAACACACAGACCAGCAAAGCAAGACCGCACAAACCAATATGAGCAGCAATCCGGATATCATGGGAACGGGACCAAAGAAGACAACAGGAGAAATAACAGAAATGGTCTCGCAAAAGTATCCCGCAACATATGATGGCAACTAAGTATTTGACCTGGAATGTGAACGGACTGAACTCCCCCCAGAAAAGGAGAAAAATTCTCCACTATCTAAACCAAGATAACAGCGATATAATCTGCCTACAAGAAACACACATCAGAGCAGCAGACCAGAAATATCTGCTCAACTACAAACTAGGCGCGCACTTTGTGGCAGCGGCGCCAAGAAAAAAGAATGGGATTGTTATATATGTAAAGAAACATGTAATGGCCAAGCTAATAGAGTCCGACCCCCAAGGTAGATACCTGGCAATTGAAATAACACAAGAGGACAAGAAGATTCTAGTACTGGGCGTATATGCACCAAACCAGCAACAAGGCAAATTCTACAAAAAGCTACACAAGAAAGTAACACAACTTAATTACAGATCTTACATCATTATGGGCGACTGGAACGGGGTCATAGAGACTGCTCTAGACAAAAAAAGAACTGCACCGAACCCACAAAAACACTCTAAGTTGCCTAAATCCTTCTTCGATATGAAGGAGGACCTCGAACTGACAGACGTATGGAGGAAAAGACACGGCAAAGAACAAGAATTCACCTTCTTCTCTGGCAGACACCAATCCTTCTCCAGAATTGACTTTATATTAACTTCTAGTGACTTGCTAACTTGTCTAAACACGGTGAAAATCCTACCCAAGACATTGACAGACCACAACCCTGTAAGGATGGAATTAAGACACGGCCCGAAACAGAGGAGATCCTGGAGAATCAATGAAAACCTGTTCAGACACGAGGACAAGGTGGCGGAGTGCAAAAAGGCTATGAAGGAATTCTTCCACACACATATGAACAACGGAACGCCGATAGAACAGATCTGGGAAGGCAGCAAGGTGTACATGCGGGGGATCCTCATATCCATGAATAGCTGGCACCGTCGCCAACAAGAACAAAAAAGAAAAGAGTTAGAAAATGAGATAAGCAAAATGGAGCGGCTACTAATAAAAAGACCAGAGGACAAAGTCACCAAAGAAGGACTCAAGATCTTAAGAAAGCAATTTGACATGTTAATGGCTGACCAAGTTGCAAGGAATATACAATATGCAAAACATAAGACATTCTGCAAGGCCAACAAACCGGGCCGCTGGCTAGCTTACACTATAAGAAAGAAACAGAAATCCCGCATAATTGAAAAGATAGAATACAAAGGCAAACTAGAATTCCGACAAAAAACCATCAAGAAAGCCTTCACAGAGTTCTACTCGAAACTATATGCCGAGGATAAGATACAAGACAAAGAGATAGATGAATTCTTACAAAACGAGAAGATACAGGCGATTACCGACACACAAAGAGAAGCCCTGAATGCCTTAATCACAAAGGAGGAAATACACTCAGCGATCACACAACTGAAAGCAGGAAAATCGCCCGGGACGGATGGGATAACAGCGACCTACTACAAGCATCTACAGGATGAGATGCTAGAACCCCTCAGAAAGCTATTTGCCAGCATTCAAGAAGGAGGCCAGGTCCCACCATCCTGGAAAACAGCCTACATCTCATTAATCCCAAAGGAGGGGAAAGACGACACACAGCCCGCAAACTACAGGCCCATCTCACTACTAAACACAGATTATAAGATCTTCACAAAAATTTTGGCCAATAGACTAATGACTGTTTTACAAAAAACAATACACCCGGACCAAAGGGGATTTATACAAGGACGCCAGATGAAAACCAACGTGAGGCAGCTGTTGAACATAATAGAGTACCTGCAAAGGCACAACCAGATACCTGCCGCTCTAATGTTTGTGGATGCAGAAAAAGCCTTCGACAGACTGAATTGGCCGTTCCTGACGAACTTGGTCCTGAAGATGAAAATGGGAACACAGTTCCTCAACTCCATAACGGCAATTTACCAGAAACAAACAGGCCAGATCATTGTCAATGGAGACTTAACGGACTCATTTAATATAGAGAGAGGCATGAGACAGGGCTGCCCGCTGTCCCCCCTGCTATTTATCCTAACACTGGAAATTTTACTGAACAGAATAAGAGCGGCTGAGGATGTACAGGGCATACAGATTAAACAGCAAGAATACAAACTATGTGCCTTTGCGGATGACCTGCTGGTGACAATGTCGCAACCAGCACAATCAGCAAGGAAATTGATGGAGATAATGGAAGACTATGGTAGGGTGTCAGGCTTCAAAGTAAATATATCAAAAACAAAGATGCTAGTCAAAAACCTAGACAACAAAGCAAAACGGAACCTGGAAAGAATAACGGGTTGTGAAATAGTCAAGAAAGTCAAATACTTAGGAGTGGAGATAGAATCAACAAATGCGAAATTATACAAGAATAACTACGAGGTTCTGTGGAATAAGATACAATCAGACCTGGAAAGGTGGAAGTCGCTACGTCTGTCCCTGCTCGGCAGGATAGCGACAGTAAAGATGAATGTATTACCCAGATTTCTATTTCTCTTTCAAATGCTACCCATACTCAAGAAAGATGCGGACTTAGACAATTGGCAGAAAGGCATCAACAGATTTATTTGGGACGACAAGAGACCGAGGGTGAAACTAAAAATCATCCAAGACGCAAGGGAGAGAGGGGGACTCAAAATGCCTAATCTAAAGCTATATTACTATGCAGCAACGTTGGTGGCGGTTAGTGACTGGATCAACATGACAAACGATAGAGTTCTGAATGTTGAGGGGCATGGTCTACGATTCGGCTGGCACGCATACCTAGTATACGACAAAAAGGCAGATAGGAACTTCAAGGAGAACCCACTACGAATCCCACTGCTCTGGGTCTGGAAGAAATACAAGCACCTCCTACACGACAAGATTCCCATCTGGACGATCCCTGGACACGCAACAGGGGATATGAACACATCCCAAGGGCAAGGAGTGGTGCCCTACAGTGAACTTGTACTGGGAGAAGAAAACAGGTTCCTCTTGAAATCTCAAGCAACGCTAGCAAACAGAGGAATAGGAAGTAACTGGCTATCATATATACAACTACAGTCAAGGTGGCGTGAAGACAAGAAGAAGGGCTTCTCCCAGAATGACGAGAACCTAATTAAACAGATCAGAGAACAGGGGATTAGGCACATCAAACGAGTGTACAGCACTCTGATAGAAATGGACTCCGAAACCGAACTAGTCAAGAACTGTATGATAAAGTGGGCGCAAGACTTCGGACACCCTATCGCCATAGACACGTGGGAGAAAATCTGGGTGAGGAATGTAGAATTCACGAAATCGCAACACTTAAGGGAAAACTTCTACAAGATGTTCTATAGATGGCACCTAGACCCGAAAAAAATATCACTCATCTACCCGGGCACCCAGCCCAAATGCTGGAGGTGCGGAGACGGGGAGGCTACCTACTTTCACATATGGTGGACATGCAGAAAAATCAAAGCATTCTGGGGGAAGATATGGTGGACACTCCAAACCATTTTCAAAAAGCGTATAGAATTTCTACCTCAGGCTTTTCTGTTAGGGATCACAAAGGATATCACTACCTCAGAGACAACTTTATTTTTGAACTTAATTACAGCAGCAAGATTATTGGTGGGACAGTACTGGAAGAATCCGGAAATACCGCCTATCGAAGAATGGACTGTGAAAGCAACAAATCTGGCGGAAATGGCAAAAATATCAGCATATTTGAAAAGTCGCTCCAATGAACAATTTGTGACGGACTGGAAACAGTGGATAGACTATATCCAAGAGAGACACCAATCAAACAGAATGCAGCTGGCGTTCAGCTAAGGATCGAGGGGAGGAGGGATGAAGGGTTAACAAATCAAAGGTTTACAAAAACTAACACCCAATGTTGAATGTATATGTTCTATGACTAATGCCTCTTAACATAACCTTATGACTAACGTTGTTTGCTTTAATATTGTTAAAGTAGACTGAATCTCTACCTCAGGATATGAAACTTTTACCTCAGGATCTCGGGTTGGGGACCATAAAAGATTGCACTAGTAATGGGATGAAATCAACTCAGAAGCGCAAAAGCACAATATGCGATAGACTAGATACAGTAGATAGACCATACATAGGAGAAACACCAATCAAACAAAATGTATTCGGAGTATACTTGAAGATGTAAGGGAGGAGGGAAGAACGTTTACTAAAACAGATGGTTACAAAGATTAATACCTAATGTTGTATGCTATGTTCTAGGATGATTGCTTAGCAATAGGATCTTATGTTTAATGTTGATCGCATTAATATTGAAACGGATAAGGGAAACACCAATCAAAATAAAATGTAACAGGAGTATAGTTGAGGCTAGACACGAGGAGTGGGGGGAAAAAGGCTTACTAACTCAGACTTTTTCAAAGACTAATACTTAGTATTGTATACCAGGGATCATGACGATTGTTGCATAACATGTTTTTATGTTCAATGCTAATTGTTTCAATAAAAGAATTTTTATAAAAAAAAAAAAAAAAAAAACAATATGGGAGTTACAATCCAAAGTCACTGCAGGATATCAAGCAGGAGAAACCAAGAATGAGAAAATAGATACTGTTAACTTATGAAGATGCCATCTTGAGGTTTTATTTTTTTCCACTTCATAACTATTGTAATTTTGACAAGAACCAGATTTTTTTTTAAAGTTATGCACAATTTGTGCATACCATACATAACTACCACCCTCTGATTGGTCATCGAATGTTTCTGAAGAAAAAACTATCCCCAACAAAACCAAATGTTTCCTTTTGCCTCTGAAGTGAGAACTCTGCTGGCAAGCAATATTCTGTTGTCAGAATGGCACAAAGCACAAGAGCATAATTGTTCTAGTCGATGACGTTGCAATGAATTAGCAACAGCAAGCAGCATGGATATAAGTAGCAAAGGTAATTACTTATAGGAATTGGTAAAATACTAAGAGTTGACAACAAGTTGATGGCACATAAGCATTAGCATCTTTTCCATTAATTTGACTCATTCAGTTTTGATAACAATATTTGAATTGTAAATATTCAAAGTATATGTATGCATATACTTTAAACATTCAATGAGTTAAAGAAAGATAGCCTGATACCACGTCATTAATAACATGCATACACTGTTTCCTACAGATGCCAATGAAATTTGTATTCATATTTCTACTTGGTAATATACTACCTAGGAAGAAAAACTATTTTACTTTTTTATTATTCTACATAAGGAATAGTGTTTGAAGAAAAGATGTCTACATTAGTCATGATAAATTAACTAGTATATTAACTACTGATAAATTAACTTCCATATATAAAATGATATTTCTTATAGTTATGTTACACAGTTTGTGTGTCTAGGTCAGTCATGTCAAACTCGCGATGTCACATGACATCGCACAATGTATCGGGACGGTTTTGCCATTGCTGGCAATGGGTGGGTGCGGCTTCCGAATGATGCATCCGGCCCACAGGCCGGCAATTTGACACCCCTGGTCTAGGTGTTTAGGGATGCTACCTATATTTTTCTTTCTTAATGACATACATAATTACATGTGCTTTCACCCTTAATTTGACTTCAAGTGGCATTTCTTAAATTATTTATCAAAATTCAGAAAAATACTTAAAAGTAGTTGCATTCCAATTGCAATAAATTTCAATTATGCCTGTGTCTCCAAATGAAGAACCTTGTAAAAACTGTGTGGGAAACTAATGTTTTCAAGTATTGTTTGGTTTTGGTTTTTGAGTAACCTGATTTGCAATTGGTGTTTGCCTCAAAGGGCACTTTCACATTAAAATATAGGCATTATCAAGCACCATTAAAAATACTGAAATTCTCTACATTTATAGTGGTAAAAATAATATAGTAGTAATTTACAATTTGCAATCTTTGGAGGCTAGTCCAATTTAAGTATATATTGCTTTGCTATCTGGTATGGAGTTTACCACACATCAAATATTACATATAACAAGTAACATGCACAGATGAAGTAACAAAATCTGCAAGATGGAGGGAATAATGTTGTTAACATCACAGGCATCTACAAAAGGGTTGGTATAGATTATAATGCTATCATCTTCACACCCCATGCAGATTATTAATGCCAGATTAATTAACTTTAGTCCTGATTCATTTATCTGTACTATTAATGGTAAGTTTTTTCCCCAAAGCAGAGATCTTCTATTGGCCTTGAGAGATCATTAGATTACATGTAATTTCTGAATACCTTAACATATCTCAGGCAGATAAAAGAACTGTGGAGTACATGAGTTTGCTTGTTTCCTGACTAAATAACATCCTACGTAAGGTGTGCTTCAGTGCTAGAAGGGAGTGGGGTTTGCTTTCTGTTTACAGTATATACAATGGCTTACCCTCTCAGTGTTAGTGGAAGTGTTATTTTTTCATTGGCAGTTCCTTGACAGGGCTGTTTATCTGAGCTGATTGTTTCTTGATTAAGGTATTGTTTACTGTTTGTTTGTCTAATGTTAATCCTGGTGTTAATCCTTGTTTATCTGTGTGTTGATTGCTGATGAAGAGGTGTTCTGGTCTTTTTATTTCCTTTTTAGCTTGTTATCTCTTTTGAATGGTAAGTATTGTTTATCTCTATGTACCTGTTGATGGCTAATTTATCTGAGTGTCAAGCTTCTAGGAATTCTCGAAGGTTTTTGGATTTAGCTCGGTCTAAGATGCTCACAATTTCACATTTGAAACTATGGTTAACTCTGTTCATGTGTTGTGAAATTAAGGAGTTTTCATCATGTCTTCTGAATGCTAGTTGGTATTCATGGAAGTGTTCTGCTGGTCTTCTGCCTGTCTGTCCTACATTGTTACATTTCTTATACTGTATGTTGTAGATTATTCCTGTTTTTTGTTCTTGAGCTATTGGTGTTTTGGTTTATTTAGGATGTTGTGGAGGACTTTAACTGGTGATGCCATGTGGTAGCAATATTCTCTTAATTGTTTTTGAGATGTTTTTGATATATGGCAGTGTTATCTTTTTCATAGCTTGTGTTGGTAACGGGTAGCATGATCAAGTGCTTTTTGACAAAGTTCTTTGGCTACTCATTTTGTTGGAAGATGTCATATAGGTGGTCTGTTTTCTTTTTCTGTGTCCAGGGTTGCTGCAGTGTGCTTGTGTAGGAGAAGAGGTGGCAAAGCCTATGGGTGGGTCAAAAGAGGATCAGCTTAGAATACCTATGTAACAACTAAATCCAACCCACCATGAATTCTGTTGCCCCTTATGTAACTTGAACAGGTGCTAACCATTAGTTGAGAATATTCCTCTGCATAGGCATGAGCAATAAATATGTTTAATTGAAACTTCATGTGTGGTCCTCGTCTTCTGTGCATGACAATATTCTCAACTTGCTCATGCTTTTCAACAAATGGCAACAAAGAACACCAGAATGGCATCTGGCCCACAACCTGGAGCAGGGGCTAGCCAGGCCACATTGGATGCTTTCCTGCTCCAATTGGATGTTTTGGAAACTGAGATACACAATATGTCACTTATGATTGTCCAGTTGGTCCCAAAAAATACAGAATTAGGTTCATCTTCAACTTCTGCTGCTGGTAGCTCCAGCACGTCAGCATGAACACCATGTGAGGGAAGTCTTAAGTTGTTGTGTTAGTTGCAAAGTCGTGTCCAACCCATCGCGACCCCATGGACAACATTCCTCCAGGCCTTCCTGTCCTCTACCATCTTCTGGAGTCCATTTAAGCTCATGCCTACTGCTTCAGTGACTCCATCCAGCCACCTCATTCTCTGTCATCCCCTTCTTCTATTGCCCTCAATCTTTCCCAGCACTAGGCTCTTCTCCAGTGAGTCCTTCCTTCTCATTAGGTGGCCAAAGTACTCGAGTTTCAACTTCAGGATCTGGCCTTCTAAAGAGCAGTCAGGGTTGATCTCCTCTAGGACTGACTGGTTTGATCACCTTGCAGTCCAGGGGACTCGCAGGAGTCTTCTCCAGCACCATAGTTCAAAGGCGTCAATTCTTTTGTGCTCAGCCTTTCTTATAGTCCAACTTTCACAGCCATACATTGCAACTGGGAAAACGACGGCCTTGACTATACGTACTTTTGTTGGCAGGGTGGTATCTCTGCTTTTTAGTATGTTGTCTAGATTTGCCATAGCTTTCCTCCCCAAGAGCAAGCGTCTTTTAATTTCTTGGCTGCAGTCCCCATCTGTGGTGATCTTGGAGCCCAGGAAGATGAAATCTGCCACTACCTCCATTTCTTCCCCATCTATTTGCCAGGAATTGAGAGGGATCGGATGCCATGATCTTGGTTTTTTTTAATGTTGAGTTTCAAGCCAACTTTTGAACTCTCCTTCTTCACCCACATCAAGAGGCTCTTTAGTTCCTCTTCATTTTCTGCCATTAGAGTGGTATCATCTGCATATCTTAGGTTGTTGATATTTCTCCCGGCAATCTTAATTCCAACTTTTGATTCATCTAGTCCTGCCTTTCTTATGATGTGCTCTGCATATAAGTTAAATAGGCAGGGCAACAGAATACAGCCTTGCCAGACTCCTTTTCCAATTTTGAACCAATCAGTGGTTCCGGGTCCAGTTCTCACTGTTGCTTCTTGACCCACATATAGGTTTCTCAAGAGACAAATAAGATGGTCTGGTACTCCCATTTCTTTAAGAACTTGCCACAATTTGTTGTGATCCACACAATCAAAGGCTTAGTCTTAAGTAGACTGATGGAAAACCATCTTTCTTTGCTAAATTGGGAAAATGTACTTTTTATTTGAAGCAGCTAGATTTCTAGGGTTACTGCATTTCCAAAAATGGAATTCAGATGGATACCCAGAAAGTCCAAACAGTGCTTAAGTGGCAGATGCCACACACACACAAAGCCTTTGCAAACTTTTACAGAAAGTTTGTCCATACTATGCCCATAAAGTTAAACCCCTAACAGTTATTGAAAAAAAGGAGTCAAATTTGCTTGGACAAATGCAAACAGCATTTGAGGAATTAAAATAGCTCTTTGCGTGCCAAGCCCTCCTTTAATACCCCGACCAAGCCAAGTGATTTGTCATCCAGACCAAAGCCCCTGATATTGAGGCCATTCTCTTGCAAGAGGGATTGGGAATTGGGAACTGCTTTCTACCTTGTGTGTTTTTCTTAAGAGCTTTGACTGCTTCAGAACAAAACTATAACATTTTGAACAAAGAAGTATTAATGGTCAAGTCAGCCTTCAACCAAAGGAGACACTTTTTGGGAGGCATCCATTGGTCCATAGAAGTCAACACTGATCATAAAAAACTAGAATTGCTGGAACAATCTAAGCTGCTTTCACTCAGGCAAGTCAGATGGAGCCACTTATTCTCCTGATTTGACTTTGACATAAAATATGTCCCAGGGTTGATAAATCTGATGCCAGACATGCTATCCTGTAAACCAGAGCAATCATATGCATGCCAAGCCCCAGTAGTGTCAGTCTTTTATAACCTAGTTTCTGACATGTACCTGCTCAAGTGACCTCTAGACTGTCAGGGGCAACTCAAGCACACCAGGACTTAATCAACGGGATCTAGGCATAGCATCCTCTAGACAGGGGTCCCCAACCCCCAGACTGCAGCCTGTTGGGAATCAGGCTGAGCAAGCCCACTATCAAAGACTCTGGCAAACACTTTTGAACCACATCTTCCTCTATAGAAACATAGTTTCCAAGCTTTTCTGAGAAAGGACAGTCAATTTGCATCCAGGTTTTGGAGGGCCCAACTTTTGAATGTCCAAGTAAGTTTGTCTTTAGTCCACCACCCAGCTATAAATAGTGAGATGAAGAAGACTAATCAAATGCTCCAACAATATTTAATATGCTTCTGCATGTACAGCCAAAACAATTGGCCTTCACCTCTGCCATTGGCAGAATTTTCATACAATAACCCTCTCCATATATCAATTGCTAGGATCCCCTTTCAAGCTTTATATAGCATACATTCAAGAGTTTTACCAGAGAACTCAAGTGAGGATGGGCTTCATCCCAGGAACATCAGATTTTTTGCAAGAGCAGCTTGCTGTCCAAACCCTGTTGAAACAGCAGCTAGTGCAGGCAAAGCAGTCACACAAGAAAGCTTCAGACACCCATTGACAATAAGGGCCACCTATAGCTGCAGGAGACAAAATCTGGCTATCAACTAATGTCTTGATCTCTACAAGGCCATCTAAGAAACTAGAGGGAAAATGTATAGACAAAATTTGTGTCATAATTTTTAATTATGCAAAACAGTCTCTTCTATGAGTCCTGAGAGTGGTAATCCCTATGAGTATTCTTCTGATTTGTTGGTATATTTGGTATATTTGTCTATCATACTAAAAGGCAGAGGTTGATGAGATCCATGATTGATCTTAGTGAATTTAGCTAGGTTGGTTGTATTGTACAGTTCTGCTGCCATGGATTCTTTTGCTAGATCTGGATCTATGGATGTGTACTGTTACATTGATTATTATGTGTGTAAAATCTACAGTTAGATTCACAGTCTATGACCAGTGGAAAGTTAATTTCAAGTCCTAGACAAGGACCTAAGGAATTATTAAAGTAGCATCTAAGAATATAGGCAGTTCCAAAAAGGGTGGGTTTTTTTTGTAAAATTAGGATTGTCAAGTCTGATAAATTCGATTTTTCCAGATATTGCGGAAGTCTTTTAGATATTGCTCGGAGGGATCCAATCATAATTATAATTATTTCAACCTATTCAGGATTGTAATTCCCAAAATTGCTTTACATTTTGGTTTGAGAAAATGAACAATTTTCCTGACAAATAGATTCATCTTTGTAATAGAAACATTTGTCAGAAGTCATGAAAGTAAAAAGATAGGCACAGCAGAAGCTTTGCCTATGCTGAATCTACTATGGAACTAAATAATGGACTTCATTGTCTACGGTCTGCCAGTCTTTCACCTGCACATTTAATAAAAAACAAATCTCACGGGAAACAGGCTTCTTCCTGAATTATCCATTGCTTTTAAAGGAGCCAGATAGCTTTCCATCTCCCCTTGCAAGATGGTCACACAGTACTGAGAATGGATTGCTTTCTAAAAAATGATGAATGAAAAAAAATCAGAACTGAAAATACCAAGCCAGAATCTAGCACTCATTTCAGCACTTTGAAATTCATTAGGAGTTGCATCATGGAAATGAAGAGCCAAACAGCATGGCAAATATAATTTAAGCTGCAGGCTGAAACTGATGAAGAATGCCGGACAATTAAAAGTAACACATATTGCATTTTCCAAAAAGAAACACCTTTCATCTCTCAGGAAAAAGAATCAAAATATTATTTGTCCTGCTCTAATAGTCCTACTCTGTGGAATTAATACAGTTTAACAATAGGGATGGCCATTATCAAGACTGAGTTATATCTGTTGTGTATTTTGCTTTTTCTGTTTCTCAACACTTTCCCATTCATTCACTTTTTTTCTCTCTCAAGAATAAGAGAGAACTCTTATTCCATTTCCTTCATTCTTTAATGCAAATAACATAGTTTGTATTTAGGCATGGTTATTGAACAGCTTCATTCACTTCACCAGAATTAATGTTTCAGCTCTACTTTTACCATTTGACTAACCATTGTTTATTTTTTGCTTTCTTCTTAGAATGTAACTTTCCTATTGAAATGTGGAGTTGATTTCCTATTGAGTCTACCTAGTAAGGCTAATATACGTGGAAGAAAAAAGCAATTCAACAGATTTTACTTACAGTTATGGAATTATGTTTTCTCCTTAGGATTTTTTTAATGGAGGGAATAGGACAAATGTTTGAAAATAACATGACAATAAATGGTTCCTTATCTTGTTTAGTCCACTATTACATTCACTTCATTTGTGTCAAGCAATTTAGGAGAGTGCAATGACTATAATGGGGACAAAACCGAATCACAGAATGGCTTGACTGAAGTTTAATTAACCATCACATATAGACACACCCAAGTTATTGCCATGTGGAAAACTTTTATTAGCATACATACCCCTACACCATAAGCATTTTGTAAGTAGTAAATCAGAAACTAGATGTTTGGGCAAAAAAGAAAGTGTAGTGTAACCCCCACAGAGGCCGCCAAAGCCCAGGCCCTCCTAACCCCCCCTTCAGTTACGCTCAGCAGCAGCATTCTCCAGGCGTTGATAGAATTGTCGTCAAAGGGGTTTACAGGAACAAAGATGACCAACCCCTAGCCACTGCAGTCAGTGTGTGACAGTGTTGATCAACCCCCTAGCAGTCGTGACAATAATAGTCAATGGCTTGTAGCAGCTGCTTGGGAAAACAGGGGGGAGGCCCTCCGGCTCCAGGAAGCAACGGAAAGCAAAAGCGAAGATAGTCAGCGCTCCTCAGCAACAGCTCACTCTGCAAGGGCAGCTCCCCACAATGTCTACAGCTTGCACAGGTGATAATGATCAAAGTTCGGATGGTCGCTGGTCCCAGATCTCTCTATGCCAAATCGCCCCCTTCCTTTCTAGTTAAAATCTGAATTTAAAACCCCATCAAGCTTTCCCTCTTCTCACTCTCACTCTTCCCTTCACTTGGGATATCCTCCTATGAAAGAAAGCAATAAAACTCCGCTTTCTCGCTCTCTCCTTCCCTCTATTTCAGAGGAAAAGAATCACATAAAACCCCAAACTCCTCTTCGGCTTCACCTGGTCTCTCCCCAACAACAACAACCACACCACCACCCCTTTCTCCTTCCCCTTTTCTTTCCTTCTGCCCGAACCACACCCACCACACCCAACTTGGCAGCAGCTGTCCAAGCTTCCTGTTTCCCTCTATTTGGCCAGGATCCCACAAAGTCTTTTGGCCAGCCCCGCTACAGAAGTATTTAAGAATCTTAACAAAATTAGAAAATTCCTCCCAATAAAAGGAAAAGATGCATCCAAGTATTTTATTATAAGTTAATCTGGGCATCTTAGTAATAAGATTGGTCACATCAAGGTGCTTCTGGGTTGAGTGACTAGCTGGTGACAACACTGTTGCCTGAGGAATGCCCATAATATTAGTAATATAGTAATATTCTATAGCTGCACTTCATGTTGAAATCATCAAAGGAAAAAAAAGACAGTGGGGAAACAAAGGCTGGGAGTAGTACTTAGATACAAATTCTCAGAGAATAAGTACCCTACATTACTGATTCTGCGTACGCATAACCTCATGCTTCCTGCAGGATCATTCTAAGTGAATTATTTGGAGCTGTAAATCTTGGAATTTAAAAAATCCAACTAGAATATTTTTATATTTCATATGAATATGTTGATTGTAAACCAAGCTTTATATCCAAATAAGCATGTTCAGAATTTCAGCCTTCATTAAAATTCTAATTTAAGAATTGTAATTTCTACTTACTATTCAAAATGCAAGTATTTTTTTCCTGAATAGGATGCTATAATCAGAAGTCTCCTTAATCAGCCTTGAAGCAGTTTTCTATAGGTGGAAAATCCTGTCTTAACAGCTGGCTGACTAGAATTCAATAAGAGACATTTATTCAGAGCCTCAGCAGCTTTTCCTCAATACATGGAGAAAGCAAATTTCCAGATGGACTTTCAAAGGAATGAATGAAAAATTAGTGAATATTTACTTCTCCACATATCTAGAAACATCTACAGCTATCATGTTAATCCTAACGTGTATTTGAATTTTAGGAAGGTGTAATCATTAGAAAAACAGGGGTAAGGCTGGAGTAATTATTAGAAAAACAGGAATATATAAAGATAAAAGCTATTTTAAATTCGTAAACTTTGAATTAATTGTAAGTAATGCCATTTTCCAATAAATATCTTAACTAAACACTGCTACTACATTTCTTCAGGAATGGGAATTGAATTTGCTTGCTTCCTTCCCTCATCCTTTATGGAAGAGTGAGCCTGTAACCTTTTCAGCTTATAATCTTTATAATGCTAAAAATTTTAGCTACCTAGTATAAAAGAAGGAAGACGAGGAAATAGGACCTTTTTTTTTAAGGAAAAGAATAAGAATCTTTCTGGTTGAACTGATACTCCAGTTAGTGACTGCAGTAAGCCTATACTGGTTATTAACCTGCCAGGGAGACACTGCTAGCTTCTATTACAATTGTTTGGGCTGCAAAACATTTAACAAACAAATTAACAGATAGCTCATTATGTCAGTACAGCTTAGGAAACAGTTCAATAAAACAATGCACAAAGCTGAAATCCACCAAATAAATAACATAATGTCATTTTAGTCTTCATTAGTTTGGCTTTCTGAATAATCTCTCTTTTATTCCTCCTTCTTCTGTTAAACCAAATATGAACTTAGGATCATATGTTCTGGCTTTCCAAGATTTTACTCTCCATTTTAACAGCTTACTCTTAATTCTTTTTATTTTGAATTAATTAAATTCATGATCATATCAAGTACCTAATTTCACAGTCAACACTGTTCACGCTTAATCATTTTTATTTCAATTTTGAATATGATTTTGCTACATGCATGTTACACACAGTACATGCATAGATATCCTAGTTGGTAGAATATAAGCAAGACTATGTTGTTTTTCAAGGTAGTTTCTATATCAGAGAGTGTGATTAGTGTGAGTACAAGTAGGGATAATTTCACTTTTGTGCTTACTAACCAGAATGTGCTAAATCCTAACTTTTTTTCATTAACTGGGGATAGTATATGAAGCATGAGTCAGGTAAGACCAGTAACCTGCTTACCTTGATTTCTCTTACTAAAATCATGTGAATGGTCTGATTGATCAAAGCCAAGGTGGCAGTTGAGATCCATTTTTATGGCCAATCTGGTGAAGACCACTGCAAATGGAAAAGTGAGAGTTGGAATGTAAGAGGTGCAAATAAGAAATAGCTTGAATTAACAAACAAAATGAATGAAAGAATTATGAATATATTATGTGCACATGAAACAAAGAGAAAAATGAAAGTTGTAATAAATATGAAGATGGTCTGATTTTACAGAATGAAATTAATAAATATATGCATGAAATACAAGTGAAATGACTAAAATGTATATCAGAAAATATGAATTGATGTAATGTAAATAGCTATAGGTGTGTATGAAAGTGGGAATTTATAGGTTGGAGAGAGCCATACATTACATTCCAGAGAAGGATGATGATAAAGAAGGATGAAGTTTGGGAGAAAAGTAGTAACAATCCAAATGCATGTCATCCAAGAAAATATTATTCTCCTTGGTGATACCAATAGCAGTTTGAAAAACAAATGATTGGGTCATTCTGAGTGAGAATAGGTATTGGTGAATATGATAATTGTGGAATAGGACTGTCAATCAACTCATAGTAACACAGGGCACATCCTCCTAGATTTTACTCTGGAAAGAGAAGAGAGGATGAGAGGGATTTGGGAAATGTGGTCATTATAGTATAGATCCAATTGCAATAAAACAGCAACCATCCTGTTATAATGTCAGCACTGACCCAAGGTCCCTACCATTAAATTCTGTGTTGAATTTTTACAGTTATTTCTTTAGTAATCAATTCTCAAATCTATAACTAAGACTTAAATCTGTATCCAAACTTTATTTGTAGATTTCACCAATAAATAATTCTATACTATCACTGTTTCCACTTTCTAATCCCTCAAAAGAAGTTTATTATAGATATTATCTATAATAAGATCATCGTGGTGGTGCAGTCGTTAGAATGCAGTATTACAGACTAACTTGGCCTACAGCCAGAAGTTTGATCCTGACCAGTTCAAGGTTGATTCACTCTTCCATGCTTCCAACTTCAGTAAAATGAGGACCCAGATGCATGGCAAACTATACATGCTTCTACGGGGAAAGTGATGACCGTGACAGAGACCAAAGAACCATGGAGGATAGCTCAGTTCTTTGAAATCTCTCCAGACAAAAAGAGAATGGGAGATCATCTACTTGTGCTCTGGAGTGTAGCTCTTAATGAAGAAACCATGGATCTATAACAAAGGAATCAAGCTATCATGCTCACAACCATGACAGAACCTTTTTAAAGAATATTTAGTTCATTAACCTCACTTTCAGAAATTCCTTATTAATTATTTAAGATTATTTGAAATCTTCAGAATGGCAAGTTGAAAAGCCATCTGGTGAGTCTACCTTTCTTCTTGAACAAAAGAAAAAAATAATCGTAATTTTAAGAATTGAAATTAAATGGCAAAAAGCAAAATAAGATTTTGATCTAAGAAAGTTTACACAAATTTGAAACATTGAGACTTTTACTATAAGATTTTGGAAATAATTAATTTAAATAAATGACATCTCATGGGAATTAAATTGTTTTGTCTATATTAAGTCAAAATAGAATCTTGAGACTTTATGATTTCAGAAATTAGACAAATTATACAAAAGAACGACCTGGGTAATAACTTTTTACTGGGTTTACAAAAGAGGTTTCCTAAAGGCTCAAAGAAAACTTTGCAATGCAAAAAAGGAAAAAGCATAGAGATATCAAATTCTATAACAACATCTGAATAAATCAAGGACCGAGATTATTAAAAGTAAAAGAAAATAATATAAAGTTGGTTTATCTGATCAAGGTTAAAGTATGTTTTTACAGCTCTTGTAACTCCTTACAGATTTTTTGCTGATATCAGGACTGAAAAATTGATGATTTATGGATTTGCATATAAATATGTGTTATTGGAAGAAAACATATTTGTAATCTTAAAGGAGCTAATTAAATTTGTTTTTACTTGTGATACAGATCAGGTCAATTCTTTACATATTTCTTCTCCTTATCTTGCTTTTCTTCTTCTTTTTTTGCAATTTTTATTCTTTCTTCTTTTTCAGAGTTTAGTTTATTTGCTTTTAATATTGAAACTAAAATCTGCAATAAAAAATTATGGGGAAAAAACCCTATGAACAAAATAAAACAAAAACTGTTATTCCATGCAAAAAAATAAATTTAAAAATTACTTGTACAAGCATTTACTTCATTTAAGATAGGAAATGATCACATGGTAGAAATCTAACAAACTAAGTAAAGATGGTAATTTAAGGCAGAGGCCCCCAACCTTCTGGGCACCAGGGACCGGTTCCGTGGAGAGAGGTTTTTCCACGGACCAAAGGGTGCATGGTTTTGTGTGCTGCCTGCATCCCACGGATGGGGCTTTGCTTGTTCGTGTGGACTGGTTGCTGGCATGCTGCGGCCCGGTACCAGTCCATGGACCGGAATTGGGGACTCCTACTTTAAGGAATTCCTATGGACTAGCCCTTGAAAGACCTACTAAGGCCAGGAGTTTATGAAGGTAGGAGTTGAGTTCATGCAAATGGGGGAACTTCACAAGTTCCACAGTGTTGCAGCATTTCAAATACCAGTTTAACTGCAAATTCAGATCCATAGCTAACAAACTTGTGCATTGGTTCAGTTCTTGAACACAGACAAGAGCATGAGAACATACAAGTGCACTGCAAAATTATGTATGGAATGGGAATGATAGGAAGTGTAATCTGTTTATGCCAGAGAAATCTGGCAATTATTATAAATGGTGACAGCTGTAATTCATAATTATTTTTAAACCTAGCATCTTCTCAACCATCAACTTTTAATTTTTCTAGTTTTGATTTTACCATCAAAATGGATGTTTAAGCCAATGCATTAGGATAATCTGTTTCAGCACTGAAATCTGAGTGTTGCAATCATTAGGTTTTACTTTATCTCCTCCTCCTCCTCCTAATGTATTATTAGCTTCGGAATGATCTTTCCAGAGGAAAACTTGAATTTCTATGAAGGAAGAGTATAATTACACTGAGGACTAATTAAGCCATCTGTGACTGACAGCCTTTCTTGCTTCCTTATTTTGTGGCAGAGAGAGCTGCAATGCCAGCTGTCCTAACTTTTTTTCTGTGAAGCAAAAAGGAAAAGCACATTTTGTTAGCATATTTCCTTCAAAAACTATCCCAATTTTCCTACTTTAGAGAAATAATTTTCCATTTTTTTCCAAACCACCTGAAAATATTTGAAAAAGGTAACATTCTAAGTTTAGGGATTCTTAAGCCAAATAAAATATGGTCAAATTATTTCCTATTAAAATGTTCTAATGTTATGAATATGTTCAAATACACTTTATCTTAAAAATTCTTCTTTACCATTCCACTCTCACATGCTGCAATATAAGTCATCTTGGTTTAGCAAAGTCTACACTGGAAATCCCACTTTTCCTGGGGTACCACTGGATAAATACAATCACACACAACTGCTACTCACTGATCAAATCATAATGAATACGCCTCATTCCCTGCATGTATACATAAACAACATATATTAATATCTGGTACTGTTGAAAGAAAAACCATCAGGTCCAATTCCAAGTTGGGAGTAAATAAAATGGAGGCTGAGACAGTGGAAATAAAAATGGAGGCTGCTTAGAAAGAAGGTTCTAATTTATTGATGAGCAGAACCACCAGCAGCATGTGGTTCTGGGACAGCTGACCAATGGAATTGAGAGTGGATGGATCTTTATAGGGCTCTGAGACTTTGAAATGGAAATGTTTCTGGACTGTGCAATGAGGTGGACTTTGGTGTATTTTGCTACTCTGAAGAGGGTGTAGGATTAATCCTATTATGTCCTAAAGGTCACGTTCTGTCCTTAGATTTGGGGGGGGGGTCAATTCTTAAATCCATCAGCTGTGGAGGCTGAAGGCATTTTGCTTATGAATAGTGTGCCCCAAATCTGCATTTCTAAAAGCTGTCCTCCTGAGTTTCTGGTTGGTGCAGGGGCTGCCTTTAAGATTTTTCTCCATTATTCCTTTGGGGAAATATAATATTCTGCCTTTTTAATATTTCCACAAATATTTCTTTCTCTAGGAGGGTGGGTGGGTGGGTACTACAACCAGGTGAAAAGGAGACAAAGAGTGCAAGAGAATATGTGTGTATGTCTGTACACGAGCATTCAAATCAGTTTTAGACTGTGGGCAACTGCCTGCAGTTTTCTTGACAAGATTTCAGATGTGGTTGCCATTGTCTCCTTCCTATGGTTGAAAGAGAGTGACTAGCTCAAGTTCATCTAGCCAGCTTCATACCTAAGAAAGAACTAGCTCACCATCTCCTGGTTTCTAGGCTTAACCTCTATACCAAATGGGCTCTGAAGTGGTTGTGTGCTTATTAATATTTGTATATAGTACTAAATTTAGTTCTGCAGTTGAGGGAACACAGAGGTCACTACAAACCTTTTTTTAAATCTAGCAAATGCATATTCAAGTTTTAAAATAAAACATTGTATGGTCACTCATGGTTATGCAAGCAAATATAAATTGACAACGAAAATTACTTCTCCCCTAAAACAAAAAAAAAGATTATGAACAACCTTTCATGACTTTTTAATTGTATAATCTGTTTAATTGTATAATCTGAATTTCCAACAGTGTATATGAAGTTCTCTTTTTATTTTGTCTGCATAACCACCGTGTGAGATAGGTGGAACTGAGACAAAACTGACTGACTCAGTGTCATCCAGTGAGTTTCCATAGTTGAGAGTGGACTTGAATCTGATTCTGTCTAGTCTTGGTCCAAGTTCTTAACCACTATGACATCAGGTCCCCTTTCTGAGAGAGGAAATGGAGGATGACCACACATTTCTTTTCCATAATGATCTGACCTCCCTCCCTACCTTTGCTAAAGATAAGAATGGAAGAAAATGGGGCAAAGCTAAATCTACAATGCAGCAAAATTGGTACTGCCTAGATAAATAAAACTCAGACCAATGTATTCAATTATAAGAAAAAAGATCAGAATGTAGAACATATTTCATGAAGCAATGAAACCATATCTATATTGTATTGTATAAGAGAGAGAGATGTGTGAGCAGGGGAGGAACCTAGAGCAAATTGGTTCTGATCCTTCACAAAAATAGGAGGAAGAATTGCCACTGATTTCAGTACATCTGCACACAATAATGAACTATTAAGGTGTGCATAAGTTTCCTATAAAGGATAAACGTAGCATGCCTTGATCTGATGACCTACATAAGTCTCTGCAGGTTTTTTTAAGGCAAAAAAGTTACCTACTGTATAATCTTGGCAATCTGAATATGTGTGGACTTCAACTCCCAGAATTTCTCAGCTGCCTGGAATTCTAAGAGTTGATCCACACATCTTCAAGCTGCAAATGTTGAGAAACACCGTTCTGCTATAAAAATATAAAGTTATTACAATATAGCTCAAAATAAACATGAATTCTTTCTTCTATACTTCTACAACAAACCAGATCCATGTTCTCTTTTTGCTTTTTGTTAATTCAGTCTTGCTTCAGTCATGCCCTCCTCTGATGCTGAGTGCATATATGAATATTGCATAGTTTGAACACATACCCATCCTTTGTCAGTTCTGCTAGCTCCATTGGATGGAAAAGAGCAATGTTTCTATCCAATGGAGCTAGCAGAACTGACAAAGGTTGGGTACACAGTATTACTTCAGTAACCAATTTATTTGTAAAAATTTCTTATTACAGGAAAAATTAAAAGCATCAGTGATTAAAAAAATAGCAGTAAAATTCCAGAACTGCTTTCTAGAATTTGTTTTGCCTTTTTTATTTACAGGATTTGTTTTAAATGAATTCCAGCTGCTAACAGGAGATGGAATTCTTAGCCAATGAGCCCTGCCTTTCATCCAGCTAAGTCAGGATACCCTTCAGGTGGAGAGAGGGCAGCCTCTGCTCTGGGTAGGTCATATGTATTCTTCCCAGGTATCTCTAATTCTGACAAACTTCAGCAGTTCATAAATTCAACTTCAGAAAAGATCAGGTGCAAATGTTCAGATTTAGTACCAGCCCTGCTTTTTTCCTGTCTCTTTCATAGGATCCAAATGCTATGCTCTTTCTCTTTTTTATTTTTTCAGGTGATACGTCTGTATATTTTTTTTTCAATTGCCTTCCATGGCTGGAAAAAATGTTGAACAGCTATGAGAATTGTTTGATAATGGAATCAGTCATATTATCCCTCCTCTTCTCTCCCCAAATAACCATCTCTTGCACAGCCTTTACTTACCTGGCATTCATCTGATGTGTTGGATTGCAAGTCCTAGCTTGACAAATCTGTGTGCTGGTTGGAGATAAGGGGAACCAAAAACTAGTCCAACTGCAGAATATCAGACTGGGGAAGATACACTGTAAAATTCTGCACTGATCAGAAAGTCAGACTAGGCTTCACTTGAGAAAGAAAATTATAATGATATCTAAAAGTATGGCTGCATTGAGCAATGTGGTGGCTTAGTGCTGAAGATGCTCACCTCCCACTCGGAAGGTTGAGGGTTCAATCCTAATAGTGACAAAGGTTTCTCTCCTAAGGCACAAACAAAAAATATCTGCTGCGAATTCCGTGTGGTGTCAGAAGGGCATCTGGCCAGTAAATGCCCAGCTCCATCTAGTCAGACTGACTCTATCCAGAATTAAGGGAATACACGATCATAAAACAGGAGTTTATCTAAAATTATGATTGCATGAATGTTTACTCAGTCATCACACTTAAATGGTATGTCTCCATTTCTCTCACTTTTTTTATACTGTAGCTACTGTAATAGGTTAATCGACAATGCAATTTTGGACTACAACTTGTTGTAAATTGGTGAAATCGTGTAATTAAACTAAAAAGTCATTTTGGTAAAATGGAATGTTCTTGCCAATTTTAACTTCAGATAAATTGTGCTCAAAATAAAACATCTAATATTTCAGTTCCTGTAAATTACCCTGTTCCCAGGATATGCTTGATTCAACCATTCACTAATTCAGTAAACTTTCTTGCAAGTGATTGTACAGTGATTTAATTACACTGTGAGTTAAAAGTCCCTGTTGTTCAATTAATGAATCCTCACCCACTGAAAACAGGGCATTCTGAATATCCCATGAGTGCTAGCATCAAGAAAGTATTTGCAAGACTTCATGACATCTCTGGTCCCTTCCTTATTGGACAGACAGACAGCAGATGGCATGGAAGAGAAAGGAAGATTGAAAAAAAAATCAAAGGGGATAGCAGTCCAAGCATTGATCTCAATAAAAACTTGCAACCTCTTTTCAGGTTCCATCCATTCATCATACCTAATTTGTGTCCCTGTTTCCTATCAAGCACTAGTCCTTGCCCAACACCCTATCTGACAGTTCAAGACTCTAAAAACAGCCTATGGAAAAGCACATATAAAGATGTGCCTTGCCAGGAAAGCAAAACCTAATAAGAGGGGAAAATGACACAAAAGACCAGCCATCCCAAATCGCAATAATCCTAATGCAATCCAAGATAATAAAATAATACTTGCCAGTAGCTCAAGATATGCTGTGGCCTCCAGAAACACCTAACTAGAAAACACAGTAGCAGCCATAACTTCTGTTTCATCATTTATACTGGGCACACAGACTCTGCCAGACATGCAGATCAGGCAGTTGACACCATAAGATTCTCCATCCATTAAGATAGCATCTGCCATTACACTTCAGAATGTAGATTGGGGACGTCATTAAAAAACAACAACACATACCTCAGGCTTTCAGATATTAAGAAGAATTCAATAAGCAATAATTACATCCTGAGCTAAAGCATAATACATATATAAGAAGGCATGTAAAAAAATTCCTCCCTACTTTCAGCTGATCAAAACTTTGCTTCACCACTATTTATTTATTTATAAATCATATTTATAGGGATACTTACTTCACAGAACATGACTCTGAGTGGCATACAATAAAACCACAAAATATTATTAAAACCGAATGCCATTAAAACAATGATATGATTATTATTATTTTTTAAAGAATAACTTGAAAGAGCATTAGATATTATGAGCAGTGGAGCCACCTGTAAGAGATGACTAGGCTAAGCCCAAGGGCGGAGTCAAACTCAGCTTGGAGTCTCTATGCCTCAAAAGAGACCTAAGTCCAGCCCTTCTTGAAGTCCATTGACTCTTATCTGGGGCCAAAATGTCTTGACTGTGAGTAGTTCAGATTCTTGTGTATACAGTAGGTAGCATGAAATAAACTTATAGTACTTTTGAATTTTATCTTGTTTCCTGATTTCTTGCACCTGACATCACCTCAACAGATTACCATTCCCTTGAAATCCACACATGTTGACACAGCCAGGTTTTGAGGAATTTCCAGAAGGATGGGAGGGAAAGCACCAATATTACCTTGGGAAGAGGATAATGTTGCACATAATGGGTGCCACAGCTGAAAAGACCCATCTACTGGGTCCTGCCAGATGCAACTTTTGGAACCCACAGAATACTTCTTCTATTGGGTCTCATGCAAGACTGACTGTGGTAGCAGCTGAACAGCTGCTGATGTGGGGCTACAGGTGAAATGGTAGGAAGTCACTAAACAAATCTGATGGCATAAACCCGCTGCAAAAGAAACGTCCTCTAACTACTCACAGAAGAGTCATCCTTGTGTTCCCCTAACGAAAGTATAAACATGTTCAACTGAAAGGTCACAGGTGCTAAGCATCCTTGTGTCCTCATCTTGTTTTGGGGAAACTCATTCAATTTATTGCCTTATACTTGCCCCACACATATTGCTTTCTTTAATTTGTCCCATATTAAAACTAAGAGGAGCACCATTTGCCAATGTTGCTACTGAAGCAGAATAGGGTTTGGCTGTCAGAGCAACAAATTTTATACTGCAGCAACTTTTCTCCCATTTCACAGACTAGAAGAGTGCACTTTAAACTGACTATATAGTCTGGGGGAGGAGAGGTAACTTCAAAACAGTGATTTCAAGGCAATTCCTCATGAAGCTTAGTCATAGTTTTGACTGTAGATTATGGATTATAGCATTTTATAGGGAAAGGGCTGGCAGAGCCAGGGACAGGAGTAAAAAGGGGGATCAGGCTAGAATCGTTACATAACCAGATATAAAGTCCAAACTCCCTTGATTGCTGTTGACTCTTACCTAACAATAACCAGGTGTTGACCATAAGTTGAAAAAATGTCTGTGCATAGGCTTTTAGCAATAAATTGAACCTTCAAGTGTGGACCTGGTGTTTTGCACATGACAAATTTGAACCCACAATCTTCTGCTGTCAGTAAATGATTGTGGATGCAGCCTAAAATCCTCCACCTCCCAGCCAGTTCATAGTAAGCCCAGTCTCTTAACAAATTACTTTCCTCTTGTTTGCACCTTAAATGAATCTTGAGGTGCAAGGTAAAACTCATCATACGCACCATTTATGTAAGATTATATAGGCTGCAGATTTATTTCTACTAAGCATAACTTGGGGCAAGGTAACCAATGTTTATTGCCAGTGTCTGCAAGATCAGGTCCAGCTGTCTTTTCAAACACAAAACCTAAAACATGCTTACTTTTACACTGTGAGCTCTAGTCCAGAATCAACCTGACCAAATGTTGCACAAGGCATCTGGAAAATTTCATAGAACTGTTCTTCAATAGTCTGGTTGTGTAAAGGGAAAAAGGAATAGCCATGAAGGAGAAAGACCCATTACCAAGAAAACAGTCAGATAAAAGAGCCTGGGCCTGGGCCAAGAATGTAGCATTAGTAAATATTTCAGAAAAGCCTCTCTTTGGTTCACAGACAGATAAAGGGAGGGAAGGGGGAAGCACATTCATGCCTGCAAAATTCTGTTTCTAAAGGTTTAAATAAAAGTAATACTGACCAACATGTCATTAGTTTTGTAGTCTGGTCTATCAGTATGGAATGACACAAAAGGGACAATGCAATCCTAGGTTGCTTTAACAGAGGGATAGAATCAAGATCACGTGAAGTATTAATCCTACTTTATAAAGCTTTAGTAACTTGAAATACTGCATCCAGTTTTGGTCACCCCAATATAGAAAGATGTTCAGACTTTGGAAAGCGTGCAGAGAAAAGCAACACAGAGGGTTAGGGGCTTGGAGGTTAAAACATATGAAGAACAATTGCAGGAATTGAGTATGTTTAGTCTGCTGAAAAGAAGGACTAGGGGTGACATAATAGTAGTGTTCCAATATCTAAGGAGTTAGAAGAGGGAGTTGACTTTTTTTACCAAGGCACCAGAAGGCAAGACAAGAAAAAATGGATGCAAAGTAATCAAGGAGAGAAGCAACCTAGAACTAAGGAGAAATTTCCTAACAATGAGAACAATTAACCAGTGGAATGGCTTGCCTCCAGAAGCTGTGGATGCTCCATCATTGAAGGCTTTTAAGAGACTGGATAGCCATGTGTATGGTATAGGGTCTCCTGTATGAGCAGGGGGTTGGACTAGAAGACTTCTAAGGTCCCTTCCAACTCTGCTATTCTATTATTCTGAATTATTGACAGGTTCATATAAAGACGATTATTAAGTGATCATCAGAAACCACAGAAGTATTCTCTGCTTGGGACCAATATATTACAGTAGCCAGAAACAAAAGGTGATATATCAAATAGGGGGGACATATGATGGCAGCCCTGGCATAATTCCAACTAGGAGCTTTCAGTAATGACGAAGCTGGCCTCTATGACAGAACACGTTGCTATGGCTATAGCTATGCCAAATTGATTTCATACATTCGGATCAAAATGGGGTTTTTACAAACAGACAGACTAAGTGGAATATAAAAACAATCTTAGACATTCTCGTATTTTATGAATCACATAGTGATCGTCAAGTGGCACTTCTGTTCCTGGATGCACAGAAGGCTTTTGACAATGTCAATTGGCAATTTATGATCCAACAACTAAAATTAATGGATGTTGGAGGAAAAAAATTAAATGTGATAACTGCAATATATTCCGAACAAAAGGCCCAGATCATAATAAATGGAGAGGCCACTGATAAATTCAACATACAGAAAGGTACAAGACAAGGATGTCCTCTCTCGCCATTGTTATTTATATATACATTATAAATTCTTGCTATAGTAGTAAGATAAGAAGAGCAGATTAAAGGACTTAAGATTAAGAAAGAAACATACAAACTTCAAGCTTATGCAGACGACTTAGCATTTATATTAGAAGACCCAGAACAATCAGGGCAGAAACTATTCGAAATACTGGAAGAGTATGGGGATCTGGCAGGTTTGAAAATAAATAAAAATAAAGATTATAACAAAAAACATGACTAACATACAAAAGGGAAACCTCGAGGCAAAATTAGGTATACAAGTAGTTTCCAAATTAAAATATCTAGGGATAGTTATTTCAGCACGCTGCTCATCAATTAAAGAAGACAATTATGGCAAATTGATAAAGAATATAAAAGTAGATTTAGACCGTTGGAAAAATTTGCATCTTTCATTACTTGGGAGAATTGCTGCAGTGAAAATGAACATCTTACCTAAAATGATATTCCTGTTTCAGAATATCCCAATTCAATTAGACAAGAAATTTTTCAAGGAGCTGAATAAATTAACCTTAGAATTTGTGTGGTCAAGTAAGAAGGCAAGAATAAAATTAAAGGCATTACAGGATGTCAAAGAAAGGGGAGGTTTAGGTTTCCCAGATTGGGAGCTATATTACCAAGCAGCAGCCCTAACATGGATTAGAGACTGGATAACCTTAGAAAATAAAAGATGTTTACATTTAGAGGGTTATGACCTCCAGCAGGGTTGGCATGCTCACATATGGATGGGGCAAAGCAGAAACCACCAATATTTTTTAAGACATAAGGTTCGGCAAGAATTAATAAAAAGCTGGAATATAGTTAAATGTCAATATTACACAAAGATTCCAGCTTGGCTATCATCATTGGAGGCAGTCACATATCCCAATTTGTATAGGAAAGACAAGGCTATTATATATAAAGACATCTTGACAGAAGAAGGTTATTTAAAACAAAAACAAGAGCTAAAACAACAAGGAATAGACATGGAGTGGTGGTCTTATCTCCAGATACAAGCAAGATACATGAAGGATAAGCAAGAATGGGGTATTAACAGACAAGATACGGGGTTAGATAAAATACTGCTAGGCCCGGAGAAAAAATAAATAAAGAATATTTATAAACACCTGTTTGAACATAAGCTATATGAGGAGCAGGTTAAAGAAACAATGGTGATGTGGGCAATAGATCTAGGATATAATATAAATATGGATCAAGGGCAGCAAGTATGGGAGCGAAATAACAAAATCACATTGGCGACATCATATAAAGAAAACCTGTATAAGATGGTTTACAGATGGCATCTCCCTCCGGCCAGATTAGCCAAAATGTATAACGGATATTCATCTATGTGTTGGAAATGTAAAAAGAAAAGGGCACCTTTTTTTCATGTATGGTGGACATGTAGAGAAGCACAGGTGTTCTTGGCGTTTGGTCTGGGAGTGGGCAATAGAAATGACTAGGCAAAACATTCTATACAAACCTGAGGCATTATTATTAGGAATACTAGAGAAAAATGTAAATAAAGAGGACACATATTTAATTATTCACATGGTTACGGCAGCAAGCATACTATTTGCTCAAAAGTGGAAAGCAATGGAAGTACCGAGTGAGGAAGTACTAATAAAGAAAATTATGTATTGCGCAGAACTAGATAGGATAACTAAAAGATTAAAAAAATCAGGAAGAAACAGAATTTTATTGAATATGGAATAAATTTTATAGATGGAGGGGGGAAAATGGAGGTCACAAATAAAGAGATAAGTTAAGATAGAGACCAGAAATGTATAGTTTGTATATAGATATATGTAATTAGTGTACAATATAGACCATGTTCAATGTTTTTAATCCTTTTTTTTCTTTGTACTCAATAAAAACTTATTAAAAAAAATTGGTACTCAACACATTTTGACGCAAAATTTTTGTCCCAGTATTCATTGTTTGTTTGGTACTCAATGTGCAAGCTAGAACTTGTTGGTGTTGGTTGCCTTGTGAGTTACTTCCTTTTCCGGCCAAAACAAATGGTCTTGCATTAGTTATATGATTTATTTGGTACTCATCATTTTTACCACTTGTCAGGCCTCCGGAATCAATTAACGATGAGTACCGAGGTACCACAGTATTCAACTTTATTAGTATGTTAACCCAACAAGCAAAGCCAAATTTCTAGTTACTTGAACAAAATAGTGGGATCATGAGAGCGGTTATTAATGTCTTGGGAGGATGAAGGAGGGCAGTGGCCACAATCTTTTCTTTTTCCTCTTCCTCATCCCCAAAGTCTTTAAGTTGTGCTTCAACTATAAGAAGAGAACACCTCTAGCACTTAAATGTGGGTGCATATATTTCAAAGGAATTTACAGTCATGTAGAAGTGCAGGAAAGGAGAATCTTACAGATGGGAGAGGAAGAAATGCCAGGACTAAGTCAGCTTGGTGCAGCAGAAGACTACTGGCATGGAAAAAATAGGTTTCAAATTCAGATACACCCACAGTCAAAAGTGGAGTGGTGGAACCTGGCAATCATGCCAATTCTTCCAGAAATGCTGACAACCAAGAGCCATCCAGGAGCTAGCAACAAACCTTTCCCCTCCCAGCAAAAGAGTGAAAAACTATGAGATGCTAAACCCCCTGCAGCAGTTCAGGACAAGGAAAATTAGTATTTAGCTGAAAATGCTAAGAGGCCTGCCGGGAACAAGGCCAATTAAACCTAAAATGACTAAAGATTGGCTAAGAGGTGGTTATATCTTCAGTCAAGAATTTTCCCCACAATCCACAGCTGAGAGAGCAATCAAAAGGACAGGGTTAACTAAACTTGTTTCTTTACAAAAGTGTAAGCAATTCAAGCCTGTCAGTAATAAAAAAAAAAGTGGAAAAAAGAGAAAGAACATTATGAAAATCATTCTAACAATAGATAAGAATCCTTAGAATGAGATACATAGCACATCTAGAAAAGGTTCATAGGTGCATTTATACTGGAATAAACATCTGGTGGTGGGCACAAGAGGCAGCATTTAGTCAGTTTTGATCTCAAACTTATGGAATTTTCTGTTTTAAGATATAAGTATGTCCCAGTCTGTGGTAATCTTCAAATGCACTCTGAAGACTATTTCGCTTTGATAAATTGAGGGTTTTTTATTTTCCTTTTTTAAAATTTTGGATGGAGATATGTATCTTGTTAATACTTTATGAGCTACTTTGTGCCCAAAAAACTAAGATAAAAATCTATTAATAAATTAAATAAGCAATACCAGCCAACCTAAAATATTATGTTTTCAGACTTATTAACATTTTCCTTTAACATGTAGCTGCTGACTAAGTTACATATGTGTGTCAAATCCTTATAACAGGGTAAAGAAAGAAGAACTATATATATATATTTCGGTAAGGTGCACTTAATATTAGCATGGGGTAGATATAAAATTTTGGAAAATGTAGTAAGTGCTTCTTACTCTTATTTTTTATTTAATTAAGGTGGAATCTCTGATTTGAAATGCCTCTTCTAAGATTTGTTACCATCTGGTCTAAGTAGTCATTTATGAAATAAATAGATCACTGACTTCCAGTGTCCATTTGATCAGTAACATGACTGGTGTAGTTATGGCCAGTTCCTACACAAATGGATAGTCTCCACATGTCCATAAAATATGTATGGAATTTCAGAAGGAACTTCTAAGCTATGCTCACATGATGTATTTACTTATAGTTAACTGAACCATGATTTACACAATTATAATGATTTTATGAATTTGAATGATACCTTAAACCACAAACTAATTACGTGGGCTGGGTTCATGAAACAAATAATGTGTTTAGTTAATTTATGCTTCTGTGAACATGACCATTTAAGGTCTCTTAGCACAGGGCTTTTCAACCTTTTCACCCATTGTACCATTTTTAGGATATGGCAATATCCAAGAACCACCAGTCGCCTAGCAAGATGTCAAAAACTTGATTACCAAAAAAAAAGAAAGAAAGAAAAAAGTGATAAAGTACAGGTAGTCCTCAACTTACAACAGTTTGCTTAGTGACTGTTCAAAGTTACTATGGCACTGAAAAAAGTTACTTATGACCATTTTTCACACTTATGACAGTTGCAGTATCCCCAGGGTAAATCTACATGCTTGGCAAATGATTCATATTTGATGGTCACAGTGTCCCAGGATCATGTGACCCATTTTTGCAACCTTCTGACAAACAAAGTCAATGGAGAAACCAGATTCACTCCTCCTTTTATATCCCCTCTTCTCTCCTCCCTCTTTTATATTCTCTCTTCTCTTCCCCCTTTATATCCTTTCTTCTTTCCCCTCCTTCTTTTATATCCTCTCTTCTCTTCCCCCCTTCTTATATCCTCTCTTCCCTTTTATATCCTCTCTTCTCTCCTCCCCCTTCTTTTCCATGCACCTCCAGCTGATTCCACTCAAGGCTGTGCTTTTCTGTATCTCTTTTGCAGTCCCCTTCTCTCTCCCCCCCATTGTCTTTTTTTCCTCTTCCTCTCCCACCAAAACCTCCTTTTATTGCCTCTCCTCTCTCCCCCCTTTCTGTGTGTGCCGGAAGTGCCGATCCTGGGGCTTCTGTCTCGCCCCTGAAGCCTTGCAGCAGCGCACACTGATCCTGGGCTCCTGCCCAGCCACCATAACCCTGCAGAGGTGCGCATTGATCCTGGACTTCTGCCCAGCTCGCTCACTCATCCTTCCCCCAAAAACAGGCCGCTCACTCTGTCTCTCCTCACTGCTTTGCTAAGAAAAACCTCTTTGCTTTTCGCTCTTTCTCTCCCTCTCCCGCCAAAACCTGCCCCTTTTATACCCTCTCTACCCTCCTCCTCTTCTCTTCCAGGTGTGCCAGAAGCTCCAATTACCATGTTGCCACGTGTGCCTATCCTGGGGCTTCTGCCAAGTTCTGCAGCGTCAGTTGATCTCCTCCAGGTCTGTGCAGTGCCGCTTTAGCTGGTTCCCTTCCCCGCTACATTTGGTAGGGGTCGTGTACCACCTGCCAGGTGCTAAAGTACCACTGGTGGTACGCATACCACTGGTTGAAAAGCCCTGTCTTAGCAGACTGCAAAATTGTTTCCTTACAAGAATTTAATGTACTCTGCAATTGATTAAAGCTGATCTACTTTCAATGTGTAAGCTGACTGAAAACACTGTATTTATGCTATGGATTTAATGGATTTACTTACACCCTAACTTCCTACCTTTAAGCAGAACAAAATTCTTTTTTCCCCTTTTTTCTGCAAACTCCCTAAGATTAAGGGATCCATAGAAAGATGTGGGACATTTTATATATACATTTTATTAACACTAGTGCTCTTTATGCCATATATACCAGAACTATGCCTCTCAGAATTTCCAGCCAGAAACCAGCTTTTAGAAATGCAGATGTAATAATCCATTCAGGAAGTTTGGAGCCTTCCAGCTAGAAACTGAAGAAATTACGAAGACAAAGACCCTTAAAATTTACATACCCCACCCAAATTCTAAGGACAGGAAACATAATAGGATTAACCCACCACTATCAGAATATCAGAAAGGCACACTCAGACTCAGATCAAAGTACATGACATATGAAATACAAAGCCTTAAACAGGAACAGGAAACAACCTCAAGAGCCCCAGAAGGTATAAAAACCTACTCCCTGCTACACGTGGTTACTCTCTCACTCTCTTTTTCCAGAGCCATCTTTCTGTCTGGCTCTCCCCTTCAATAAAGTACAACCTTCTTTCTAAAGCAGTTGCCATGTTGTTTATTCCTGGCTTGGACTGGACCCTGATGAAGATTTTTCCTTCAACGCTAGTATGAAACATAGGAGTTAGGATTAGACAGGGAACATGGTATATTATGTCTGTAATGTCTGCTATCTCTTCTATAGCCCACTCTGTCCCTACAAATCCACTATTTTAGGCTCTGTCTTGAGCCCCATTACCCCACAAAATGCATTTGGGTCTCCCGTGGCTTGGAGAGAAAGGGCTTCTATATGCACTACATGCCAGCAGCTTGGTTTTCTTTTGGTTTTCTTTTAGTTTCCCTGTACTCTATCCTTGTGCTTCTCTTCTGATTTGTTGCCACCCCCGTTTTCACCTCATTTTTAATAAGTGCTTTTCATGTTCTCCTGTATTCACTCCCAACTCAGAGGACACACCAGCTGTTCCATTTGGAATGATCCGTTTTTTGCAATTCTGCCAGGTTCTGTATGTGCTGGTGATAGGAGGAGGAACAGAAGAGAAGGCAAAAGGTGGTGGGTTGAGAAAGGAAAGTTGGAAAAAAGCAAAGGGAAAAGTGGAGGAGGAGGAGCAGCAGCAGCAGGGGAACAGAAAGAAGCAAAAATAGGAGTGGTGGATTGCTTTCAAGTTTAGACAAACTGGGGATCAAGAAAACAAATACCAGAACTATGTATGCATTTAATCTTTTTAATTATTTTTAAGCATTTATTAAAGCAACGTACACTGCTTTTAGCACTGTAAGTATCTCAGCTTTCACTGGGTAGGGGATAAAATACATAATCCTTGCTTATTTTTATAGTTAGATAGTCTCTATACAGAGACTAAAAAAGAATGTTTGCAGTATCTTAAAAAAACTTTAAACCAGGGGAACTTCTGATTAAAGAGCAGTGTCCCCATTCGCAGTGTAAGGTGGGTGATATTTGCCCTTCCCCTATAGTTTCTTTCATATACTGGATTTTATAAAACATTTTGGACCTCAAGTGTCAGGTGTTCAACAAATGATATGTGTGGTTGTCAAGTTTTTTTTTCCATAATGCAAATATAGATTAATTTATATTGGCAGAGGTTTCCAGGGTTGCTTAGTTACAAGAAAATAATAATGGATAAGCTTTTTAGCCTGCGTTCATGGAGAAAGATGACTGTTGAATATGATTGGAGAACAGGCACTGGGATCTAGGTTAGTCCTCATTCTCTGTATTAAATACACGTTTAGAACATAGGAGGGTATCAATCATGTCTGTTCCACCCCAGTGGATGAAAATTTACAGATAAGGAGCAAAGTAAGTATAGTAGGACAAGAGCATCTTATATTGATTTTTGTATTTACATTTTGAAGCTCTCTGCTGTCATCTCCATCAGAACTAGAAGCAAAGCTTTTTGCAGTCCTGAAGGAGATGACTTTAACTTCCATCATGGACTCCCTATTTAATCTGATCTTCCCCTGCCAGCCGCCCCGCTCCAGCCCCCTGCCTGGCATCTCTTCTAAGCAATCCTACGTGACCGTGGTCTGGATGAAAGGCTTGGCCGATGGGGGGGGCAGCTTTCTCCATGGAGGCATCCCAGCCCTCCTGTACCCCTAGCCAGACCCCCTCACCTTTCCCCAGCTGGGAACTGCAGCCCCCGCCCTCCTGCACCCACTCCAGTCCAAGAATCCTGCAGCCCCCCCCCCAGATGGGACCTCCAACAATTCCACAACCGGGAGTTCCTCCCATCCCACTGGGACCTCCTGCCCCCACCCCAACCTACCCCCCCAAGCAGCCATCCCAACCAAGGCAGAGGGAAAGCAAGGCAGAGAACTGGTTGTTAAATTATTTGAAACCCACCACTACCTGACATTGTCTTTTAAATGTCTTTTGAATAAAATCCACATGTATCTGTTTTCATGAATGTTCTTGCAATATCCTATTCCTACCAATTTTGGGGAGAAAGTAGTGAATTATAGAAATATGATTGTGCAACAAAAACTAACATTTTCAGAGGATAATAATTCTTTTGAAATGTATTACCTATACATGGTATTGACCATCAAACATTGTAAATTAATTCTCTATGTCCTTACTATGGCTAATAGACTGTAGCACTGGAAAAATAAATCTATGGCTCCATTTATTCGATGGATTGAAGATCTGGTTGCATTTGCCATTTATGAGTGAATTGCCTGTAGATGTTGATATAAAGATAAATATAATGAAATACGGGACTCATTTATACAGAATACAGTAGATTAAAAAAAGCTAGCCATTAAAATGTATTAGAAATGTATGTGTATTTGTATAATAATTACATTAAACTAGTATATATATAGAATTGTAATTGTTTTTGTTATAAGTTATTTATTTAAAATATATTTTATATTTGTATTACATATTTATATGTAAATATATATAAATGATTTGTATGGCTACCCATCTCAAAGAAAGCTATTCTAAGCAATATACAACAATTATACCATATTATTTTTTGCCTTTGTCATATTTCTTTTACTTTTTTGTGTTCTTTTTTTCTTCTCTTTGACAATGTATGCCTCTCTATCACTATTATTTTTGTGTTTTGCTCCTTTTTGAGTCTTTCTGCTAAAATAATTGTGAATACTTACAATCATTATTCAATAATGATATTGGTCTATAATTTCTTATTAGAAGTACATGTTGCCCCTCTTTAGGTACTTTAGGTCCAAATCTCCAACATCTTTCCTTGCTGTAAGATAGAGTTCATCACATTTTGCAGAGGTAGAAGCTCCTCCTCAAAGCTTTAGTAATAGGAAGCCTCTAATATATCTGCTCCTGGTACTTTTCCTTATCTTTTTTATGGCTTCAGAAATTTCCCTTATTTTATGGGTTTATTTATAACTTGTCTTTGCTTCTCTGTAACCCTTTTTGTAGCAGTTGTTAAGTGAATCAGGCAGTCATTAAGCAAATCAGCTTTCCCCCAATGTAATGAAATGTGCGGATAACCTTGGAGGGCAAGGGAAAGCGATGTTACCTAGGAACAATGAGACGAGAGAAGGCAGAGCTCTCAGTTGTTTAACAGTTAGAGAGAAAAAACCTAGGAAGGAACCTCTCTACTTGATCAGGTGTTTAAAAGTGGTGGTGGGAAGTTTGTCTCTTCAGGCTTGCAAGATTCGGTTAATATAGTCTTACAATAAAGTAGATTTAATTCATATAGACATGTTTCAGTCTGGTTATCTGGGAGGGCTGACTTTGCTTGGGAGGCTTCTGGGAAGGTCACAAATGGCAATCATGTAACCACAGCATGCAGCAAATGTCATAAATGCATGCTGATTGCCAAGTGCCCAAATCGTGATCACATGAACGTGGAGTCACTGTGATGGCCATAAGTGCGAGGACCAGTCATAAGTCATAGTTTCAGTTCCATCATAATTTCAAACAATGTCTAAATGAATGGTCATAAGCTGAGTACTAGCCAGTATTCACTGGCCATTTCCCCCTGAGTTATTCACAAATTCAAAATCTTGAATTTGATGTGAAATATTTCTCTTCTCTGATAATTTCTTTTGTCTGTTTGTATGTGTTTTGCTTGGGTTCCTTAAACATTTGAAATCTGCAGTACAACAAACCTAATGCTCGTTCCTACAATTTTTTAAAAAATGGATATGATTCCCTTTAGTAAATGGAAATATACAGTTGCTTCATTCACCGATTGCCTTTCTTTCCCAAAAAGTTTCTCTCTTGTTTCTCACACATGTATTTTCTCTGTAACTGCAACTTACAGGAATTAACTGCTGAGCTCAATCACGGCTGCAGACTTTTTGCAGGATATTAAACACTATACTTGATCTCACCTTATGAAATTTCCCTCTCTGACTCTCACTTTGGGTTTCTTCAGGACCATCCCAAAATGTGGAAAATATTATATATTACAATGAAAATACTGAAAATATCTCAAAGAAACTGATAACTCTGTTTCCTGGACCCTATTTGTCCCTTAGGAGGCATTAACAGGAGCATCAAGTCCAGATGACAGATGTAATTGTTCCACTCAGCTTATCAGCCTTGTGAGCCTTGTGAGGTAGGCCAGAAAAGAAATACAACCAGATGAGCTAATTTTACTTTATTATAGAGTAACATTAACAAAATCTTGCAAGTCTGAAAGTATCTCTTCCCCCATCCACCTACCCACTCGTTCCTTCGCGGCCCAAGAAATTAGAGGGGATCTCTCTAGAACAGTGGTTCTCAACCTTTTTAATGCCGCGACCCCCAACTGGTCATAAGTCGAGGACTTCCCAACCGGTCGTAAGTCGAGGACTTTCCCTGCCCGGGAGTGCCGCGCATGCCTGGTGCCGCCCCCTGCGGCAGCCGAGGCGTAGCTGGCAAGGGGCAGCGATGGCGCAGGACGACCACCGGCTGGGCCACCAGCTGGCCCAGCCCAAGGGAGGTATGGCACCCGCCGGGCCCCACACGCGCCAGCAACCCTCCCTGCGCCCGCTGGCCTCCCACCTCCCACCCCTGGCCCTCTTTTACTTACATTTTTAGTAGTTGCTCAGCAGAGAGGGGTGGAAACTTCTAGACAGCTCGCCTTCGCTGCAGACAACTTGCAGCACCGTTTGCAGACTGGGACTTTTGGCGGGCTCAGCAGGGCAGAGACAGCCTGGAGAATTCCTATTGGCTTTCAAAAGCCAATAGAATAAGAGGGAGTAGCACAGCTAAGGAAAAGGGAGAAAAAATGGCGGACTGCGTTGTTTGGCAACCCCCATGAAATGGTCATTCGACCCCAAATGGGGTTGCGACCCACAGGTTGAGAATCGCTGTTCTAGAAAGTACTACAGGTAGTCCTTGACTTGCAACCACAATTGAGCCCAAAATTTCTGTTGTTAAGTGAGACATTCATTAAGTGAGTTTTGCCCCATTTCTTGCCACAATTGTTAAATGAATCACCACAGCTGATAAGTTAGTAACATGGTTGTTAAGTGAATCTGGCTTCCCCATTGATTTTGCTTCTCCAAAGGTTGCAAAAGGTGATCACATGACCTTGGGATACGGCAATGGTCATAAGTACGAGTCAGTTGCCAAGCATCTGAATTTTGATCACATGATCACAGGGATGCTACAAAGGTCGTAAGTGTGAAAAACGGTCATAAGTCACTTTTCCAGTGCCGTTGTAAGTTCAAATGGTGACTAAACGAACTGTTGTAAGTTGAAAACTATCGTACAACATTTTCACTACTTTATGAACTTACTGACTGGCCTCTCTAATACTGTTTTTGCACATCACAGGAGTTTACATATTAAGAAAGAGGGAACTAACATAAGTGATTTAAATTTGAGTGAATTAAAAGTGAATTAAAATTTATAAAAAAGCATGTCCGTGGATAAAATTGTAGCACTAATGAAATCACAGTAGCCAAAAGTGCCTGCAATACTCGCTCACCCACACTGCATGCTAAAATTATAATAACTATGAACAATAATTTTAATGAAAAATTTTCCCAGTAAATAGTATTTTCATAGGGCATAATTCTGAATACCCAGTGCATGGGGAAATATAATATCCCAGTGAAAGAAATTTGACTTCTATTGAAGATAGATATTATGTACAAATAGGAAATAGCTGAATATACTCATGCTAAATACTGATAATCTGAACAGATTGTTAATTTGTCACAGGCATTACTTGTTTCCCAAGGACAGACAGCTGAATTACTGTCCAGAAATGATTTATTTTAAGCAAATTGTCTTTAACTAGTTAATGTTCCAATCTCAACAATTCTTCTGTGTTGAAAATAGTTGCTTTGGTGACAGTATTTGAATCACAAAGTCATATAGCTTGTTGAAAAACATCAATTGTACATAATAAACGTACACAAGGAGAAACGTTTCATAGATGTTTCATAACAGTGGCATTCCTTTCATGAAGTAGGAAAACGTTTGAGGACTTCTGATATTCTGAATCTTTCCTGTCTGCAGCTAACACATGATGACTTAATAGATGATGGTAGACACTGTTTTCAGTCATTGAACTGAGTAAAGATAGTCCTCCACCTATGACCATAATTGGTCCTGGAATCTTGATTATTTAGTGAATTGGTCATAAAGTGAGATGCCATGTGACCACTTGCCTCAATGACTGCATTCCCAGCTCTCCCAGTTGTGGTCATTAAACAGACTGCTGGTGAGAGGCCTTTGCCTTCTAAGCATGGTGGATTGGGGAGAAGGCCCAGGCCTCCCATTACAGCTGGGAGGCCTGAGCCCTCTACTGACCAACTGGGCAGAATAGCTGCAATCAACTAAAGTTTGCTAGCATTTTTACCAGATTTGAAGATTTCCCTCTCCCACAGAGGGGGAATCTCTTGGCATGCTAAAGGAACAAACCTCAAATCTGGCAAAAATACTAGTAAATGCCAGCATTCTGAGCCTTTCAGAATGCTGGTGTTCAATACCATTTTCTTCTCCCTCCAGAACTTTTTGAATTTTCCGGAGGTGAGTGGAAAACACTAGCAAACAACAACATTCTAGCATTTTCCCTCTCCTTCAAAGCCTTTCAGACACTTCCAGAGAGGTGGAGAAAACACTAACAAATGCTACTATTCTGAAAGACTCAGATCACTGGTATTTGTTAGCATTTCCCCCTCTCCTCAAGAGCCTTTCAAAGTCTTCAGGGGGGGATGGGAAAACTCTACTGAATGCCACCATTCTGAGAGGCTGTTGTTAGCTAGCATTTTGCCAGATTTGAAATCCATTCCTTTAGCACAGGGGTGTCAAATTCAATTTCATTGAGGGCCACATCAGCATTGCGGTTGCCCTCGGGGGGCCGGGTGGGTGTGGATAGGGTGGGTGCAGCCTACTGGGTGGGCATGGCCAGCTCTACATCATTTGCGTCAAGGGTGCCTGTGGGGGCCTGGGCAGGAGTGGGACAGATCTGAGGGTCTCTGGCAGAAGGGGGTGGGACCGGGGCAAGCGCCAAGGCATGGTCCATTTCTTCATTGCTCACAAAGGGTGACACCTCCCCAGCATGCACCCAGGGGGTGGGGCCGATGCGGCAGGGCTGGTTCCTCGCTGTTTCTAGACGGCCTTGTGGAGCTAAGACTGACTGCGTTTCAGCATACATGGCCACCACAAAATTGTACATTGGCTCCTAGCCGGCCTGGGCCAGGGCCAAGGCAGCAGGGGCCGTTCCCTCACTGTTTCCAAATGGCTTCGTGGGCCACATGAAACCACTTCGCGGGCTGCATCCGGCCCCCGGGCCTTTTGTTTGACATGTCTGCTCTAGCACATGGGATGATTTCCCCTCCTTGCATGGAAGGGTGGGGAATCCCCTTGGCACACTGGAGAAATAGACTTCAAATATAATGTTCTCCTCCACTTGCAACCTTCCCTGCCAACTTCTCAGTTAACTTTCAGGGAAGCTGGCAGAGAAGACTGAAAATGATCGCACAACACTTGTGAACATATTGCCAATCACCCAAAATGCAGTCATGTGATTAGGGGGAGCAGTGCAATACTTTACAATGGCTGGAAGTGTTTGACAGACTGTAAAGCACCTGTTCTGAGACCATTGTGACTGCAAACAATCATTAAATGACTGGTCGTAAGTCAAGGACTACTTGTATACATATGTTATATTTGAGAAATCATCATAGATTTTCAGTTTCCTCACATTTGGTAGCACAATTAAATATACAGCATTTTATTATATTTTATTTTTTTACATCTACATCTAGGCCCTCCTCTAACCCTTCCATACCACCATAATTTTTACTGCATTTCCTCAAAAGGATCTTTCAGGTAACCCTGGGAATTTTCATATTCAAAATGACAATGGAAAGACAAATGAGTTTTTCTGAGTTTCTCTCAGTAAAAGACCACCTTGAGCCACACTAGGCTTGGAGAATAAAATCCCATTGTCATTGTTCTGCGCAAACTGAAAGAAAATAAAACCCTGCCCTGATTCTTAATTCATGTTTTTCACCATTTAACCTAACTCCTAAATGGGCCAGTAATAAATCAGAATATGCACTTAAACTCATATTTCCTCATAAAGCTATAAATTAGCATTTTGTCTTGGTTGCAAGAGCTTAGTCTGTCAAAATCAGTCTGAGAGGCAAAATTCCAAAAAAGAGTCAAAGAACAATGGTCCAAATTCCAATGAAAAGTCACCTTCAACTGTCCAGTCTAGAGATCAGGAATTCACATAGTCTCAAGCTATGCTGCTATATTTTTTCAGAAGATTTCCTCCAGGTGGGTTCAAAATATCCAAGGTTACTTTACTTACCACCTAAGTGCAGTTAAAGCCAAGTACTTCTGATTTACTGTATTAGGGTTGAATTCTACAGTTTCAGCTCTCATCAGATGCTTTGTCTTAGAAGGGGCCATTTGTTCATCATGCCGTCTCCTGCTCTTTACATACTGCCACAATTCTGAGGCTTAGGAGCCAAAAATGGGATGTTCCCACGAATAGGACAATAAATTACAAAGTTGCAGCATTACAGTTTTTCTTTATTTCAGATAAACTAACACAAATCTTTGATTCAACCCTGGCTTTGGATTTTTGGCCCCTCAGATTGTGGGGATATGATACTGGATGGGCTTGTACTTCCTTAGAGAGTTTGTTTGCAATTTGGGAGTGTTCCTGGACTTGTGGTTGCTGCTTAATGAGCAACTGGCAGGTGTGGCTAGGGGGCTTTTGCACAAATGATTGAGCGCAGGTACTCCCGATCCAGGAAAGGCCACAACTGGCACACAAGTTATGCAAAGGCTCTCCTAGCTGTGACTGCCACCTGCTCTTTGAACAGGAATTGCAGATCCAGGAGATTCCCCAAGTTGCAGACTAGATTTTGTCTGAGGTAATGTCACCCCATTGAGAACTAAGGTAGTTAAAATCCTGGATCTTGAGGCTCCATGCACCCAATGTCATTCAGTCTTGCCAAGATTCAGCCAAAGCTATTGTCCCCCATCCAGGCCCCCACAGCCTCCAGGCACTGTGAGAGGGCAGCAACAGCATCACTTGGATCATCAGGAGTGGCGATATAAATTGATGATCTTCGACCCAGGGTAATCGATGATCTCACCTATGGGCTTCATGTAGAAGTGAAAAAGTAGGGGAGAGAGTGCTGAACCTGTGGCCCACAACAAATAAGTGGCTTGGGCTGGACCTATTCTCATTCCCTATCACCAGTGATTGGCAGCAGCCTTGGAAAAAGGAGTCAAATCAGCACAAAACTGCACCGCCCAGCCCCAAAGCCTGCAACCAGCCCAAAAGGATACCATGGTCAATGGTGTCAAAGAGAGCAAGGATGGGTGCACTACCCCTATCCCAGTGTCACCAGAGAGCATCGATAACTGCGACCAGTGCTGTTTCTGTCCCTTAATTGGGCATGACTGGAAAGTGTCTAGATAATCTGTTTCATCCAGGACCCTCTGAAGTTGCCAAGCAAACACTTTTCCTACTACGTTCCCTAAGAAGGAAAGATAGGAAACTGAATGAAAATTGTCCAGTCAGGTGAGATCAAGTAATGGTTTTTAAAGGACTGGACAAACCAGGACCACCTCAAAAATCCCCTGGAACATCCTTTCCTGCATGGAGGTGTTTACCACTGCTTGAACCCACCTGCTAGTCACTATCCTGGAGGCTTTCATCAACCAGGTGGGACAAGAATCTAATTCTCAGGAGGGTGCACTGACAGCATTAAGGACCTTATCCAATTCATCAGGTCCAACAGGATCAAACTGTTCCCAAATAACTGGGCAACATTTTTCTCCAGGCAGCTCAAAGGACCTGCACCATACCTGGGTTCACCTGGGAATGAATCTGAGCTATTTTGTCTATCGGGTATTTGAACAAATTCCTTTGCATGGCCATGAAAATGATCATCTAAGCCCCCCTGTCCCACGGCTATGAGGTGACAAACTGCAAAGACAATAAGGGTGGAGAAATAATGTCATTTTAGTCACTCTTACTGCCATGAGGTAGGTCTTGATAGCAGTTCTAAAGCATGTCCAGTTGAAGTCATCCTTAGTTTTCCTCCAGTGATGCACTAGGTATCTCATACCCCTTTTCAGAATCTGCAACTCCTCTGTGAAACATGGAGAAAATAAGCAGTGATGGGTCAAGAGAGGCCATATAGGCACGATCTTGTCCACAGCCCTGGCCACCCTTTGATTCCAGGACATTACAAGGCTTTGGCAGAGCCGTGCAGCAAAACCCCTGGGATTTCCTTCAGTTCCCCCTGGAACCCATTTGGGACCGTCACTGGAGCAGATCACATGAATGGGCCCAGCCTCTCTGTGGAATGGGACATCATTAAGAGAATCAATGATATCAGTGCACAAGCTGGCCATGACTGTTCAGCCTTTGCACATAATGAGAAATTGCTTACTCATGAGTACAACAAACCCGTCTTATTAAAACAGGGCAGGAACAATCTTTATTCAGGTTGGGTAGACAAAATCAAAAAGAAGTAGTCACAAAGAAAAATCTTTTCCCCTTCTCACACAGGGCAAGAACAGTCTCTGTTCACTTGAGAATTCCAGTTAGAAAGTTTTTCAAGGATTAAGCCAAGCAGAAAGAGTCCCTGTTCACACTGGCTGAGGAAAATTTCACTACCTATTAGTTCCCAGCAGAGAGACTCAGTTGGCACCTCAAATACAGAGCCCATAGTCTCAACAAACCTGGTTCTGGCAAAGGAATCCAATTTGATTGATGTACCCTGGAAAATGAATGGCTATCTGCGACAACAGGCCACTCCCAAACCCCTACCATTTATTTCCCAGCCAGGGAGGGGCTGACTAGTATCTACATCTTCTTTTCCCTGAAAGCCGGCTTATTGCTTTCCGTTGCTCTCCTTTCCTCTCTACGCATATGTGCATCTGGGGTGGGCCCATCTGTTCCTCCTCCTCACTCAGCTCAGGCCCCAAAGAAAGCTGCCTCTCCACCTGGGTGCGGACAGATGGTCCCAGCTCTGCCTCTGCCTCTGATTCTGCTTCCTCCTCAGACCCTTCCAAAGACTCCGAGGTTGACCCAGGCTCCCCCTCCTCTTCCTCTTCCTCCTCTGACTTGGCTGCTAGCTCTGCTGGCAGCCGATGGACTACAACAATGACAGGGAGGATAATGTTAAATCTTCAGTGCCATTGTTCTGATAAGAAAATCCTATCTGGTGTGTGACCACTGTACCAAGTCAGGTCTGAGATAATCTGGGATAGGGCCATGATTGCCATAGTGGCCATGAATCCGGGGTCACTCTTAAGGCCAAACCCAGGGATGGCAGTTGAAGTCCCCCAGAATCATAAGTATGGGGAACTCCACCACCAGCCCTGAAAAGGCCTCCAGCAGCTCAGGCAAGGAGCTTGCTAGGCAGCAGGGAGGCTGGTATAGAAGCAACTGATCCCGTGAGCCCAGCTTCAGAAACATGGTCGCACAATCAGAAACTTGGAGAGCAAGGCCCCTGAGTGCCAAAAGAAATTCTCGGATGACCACTGCCACCCCATCTCCTTTATCTGGGGTCTCAGTTGGTGCCAAATCCCAAACTCAACTAGACACATCTTCAAAGGGGAACCCCCCCCACTTCCGGAATCAGCCAGGTCTCAGTGATGCAAGCCAAATTTGCTTCCTCCTCAATAAAATCTTGAATAAGGGAGCCTTACTATTGGTCAACCAGGCATTCCACCTCAGCAGCTGAACCTCAGGGCATCTGAGGGTATGCTGCTGAGGAAGTGGGAATGAGCTCAGAAGGCTGGAACATGCCACCAATGCTACACATTGAGGGTGTCTTCCCCTGTAATGACCTGCCCCCTGGCTTCCATAGCACCCTATGCCCATCACCATGCTAATGCATTGTCTTGCCCCCCATTCCCCAAGGTGGTCATCCCCCTCCCTCCCCGATTTCCCTCTTCCAAGGGCCAAGAGCTCTGCTGTCACCCTCCAGCTACTCTCACAGAATATCTCAGACATCTTGGAGGGAGGAATAGGTGAGAGAGGGGGCCCACATGGTGATATAGCTTAAAATTTCTGCACTAGCTGGGTTCCCACCTCTCCATATATGGATGTGTCGGAAGAATGTGTCTGTGATACCAAGTGGTGGGGTTTTTTGTTTTTTCTGATTTTAGCTTTACGGGTGTGGTTTTACACTGTTTTATATTGTTTTATCGTTGTAAGCTGCCCCAAATTGTTTTAAGATGGGTGGCTATAGAGATATTTTAAATAAATAAATAAGGAAAAATTGGAGTGGGGAACTTAACTCGCAAAAATAAATTGTATTTATTTATTTAGAACATTTATATAGCCAGCCATCTTTCAACTCTGGGCAGTTTCCAATCAAAAATTCAAAGGCATATAAAATCATATTAATCTATAAATCAATTAAAACACTGCAAACAAAAACAAAAACCTGGCACCAAATCAGTTCTAATGTGAAATTATCTAGTCTTCTCCCAACATTTGGGGCTTTTTCTAAATTGTTAAAAATACTCCATCTAGAAGAACATACATTTCAGATTGTGATCTGGCTCAGATCATGTTTTATCCATTTTCTACCTTGATGGAATGAGGTAGATAAAAATAGAAATCAGAAGTTTGGAGAAAATCTAACATGGGAGAACATTGAATTTATCAAGAATGTAATTTGTACATGTGCGGAACTTCAATGTGTAGATATTAAAATTAGCACAAAGAAAGATTTAGATTTGCCAAACCCTGAGAATTATTTCTGTACAGTCAGGGAATGTACAAAAAGTGGGTGTTTGAAACCACTTGAAATACATGAAAATCAAAGTGTTTAAATATTAATAAGGTTGGCATCAGATTACAATACTAAATGGTAGTTATTTATAGAGACAAAGATTTAAATGAACTATATATACAATAAAGGTATCTGAAGAAGGACGCAAGATTTAGGAACATTTATGTTCATATCAAAAGTTAAAGTTAAAAGGGCAAAACTGGACTAAGAACTAGACTACTAAAATGGAACACAGTATAGAATGTGATAAAAGTAAAAGAACCTGTAAGATACGCATACCTGTGGTGATAATATTTGTACAAAATAAAAGTATTTCAGAAGTGGCTCTGAGTCTTAAAATCACAAAAGCAGTTTGTATGGAAATAATTTAGTACAGTGATATACTTTTGCTTCATACCTAAAATTCTGACAATCATCTTCAAATGGGAAAAATATAGTAACTGGGTAATTTTAGCTACTTCACAGTGATTGTGTATATATTTGATGAAATTATTACAAAGATAAAATTCAGTTTTGAAAAAAAAGTTACTCTTGGTACCAAAAGGGGAAGCAAGTTTAGAAATACTATTATGTGTTCTTTGTTGCATAATGTAAGATGTGGTTTTGATAGATTTCAGCATGTGTGTAAATAATAGTCATAACTTATTTTAAGATGGAAATTAGAAAGAAAATAAATTAAAAAGGAATCGAATGAGAAATTGAGGAGGATCAAGTATCTTCAGAGTTCCTGGAGACTATTTAAATCAATAATAAGAAATACCAATAAAAAATATAGCACATAGTAACAGCCAGATAGAGAGGCAGTCACAATATCTGCTGAATAATAACATCAGAGTTTAGATGAAACATTCTACACTTTGGGATCTACGTGACTGATTTGATAGCTGTAATTTATTGCCAAAATACTTATCTTTTAAGGGCATGTATGTCCAATGGGAGAGGCGGAGGCTGGTCTTGAGACTGTTACCTGGGTTGAGTTTGACCCCGTGACCCCCGAGGACGTGGACAGGTTGCTGGGGGGACTTAGGGCGACCACATGTTTACTGGACCCGTGCCCCTCCTGGTTGGTGCTGGCCTCCCGGGAGGTGGTACGAGGCTGGTTCCGAGCAATTATCAACGCTTCCTTGAGTGAGGGTGTCTTTCCCGCTGCCTTGAAAGAGGCAGTGGTGAGACCCCTCCTCAAGAAGCCTGCCCTGGATCCAGCTGTTTTATCAAACTACCGTCCCGTCTCCAACCTTCGCTTTCTTGCGAAGGTTGTTGAGAGTGTGGTTGCCCGACAGTTCCCGCAGCACCTGGAGGAATCGTCATATCTCGATCCGTTCCAGTCGGGCTTCAGGCCTGGCTACAGCACGGAAACAGCATTGGTCGCGTTGGTGGATGATCTCTGGCGGGCCCAAGACAGGGGTTGCTCCTCTGTTCTGGTGCTATTGGACCTCTCGGCGGCTTTTGATACCATCGATCATGGTATCATGCTGCAACGGTTGGAGGGGCTGGGCATAGGAGGCACTGTCTTGCAGTGGTTCTCCTCCTTCCTCTCTGGCCGGATGCAGTCTGTGTTGACAGGGGGCCAGAGGTCGACCCCGAGACCCCTCGTATGTGGGGTACCTCAGGGGTCGGTCCTCTCGCCTCTACTGTTCAACATTTATGTAAAGCCGCTGGGTGAGATCATCCGTGGTTTTGGCGTGGAGTACCACCAGTACGCTGATGATACCCAGCTGTACATTTCCACGCCAAACCACCCCAACGATGCCCTTGCCGTGCTGACCCAGTGCCTGGAGGCCGTGCGGGTATGGATGGGGAGAAACGGACTCAAGCTCAACCCCTCCAAGACCGAGTGGCTGTGGTTACCGTCGTCCCGGTACAGCCAGCTGATTCCATCGCTGTGTATTGGGGGCGAAACAGTGGCTCCCACAGGAAGGGTTCGCAACTTGGGAATCCTCCTGGACTCACGGCTGTCCTTAGAGGACCATCTGACGGCCGTGGCCGGGAGGATGTTCCACCAGGTTCGCCTGGTGCGCCAGTTGCGTCCCTTCCTAGACCGGGACTCGCTACGCACAGTCACTCATGCCCTCGTGACCTCCAGGCTGGACTACTGTAATGCTCTCTACATGGGGCTCCCCTTGAGGTGCATCCGGAAGCTCCAACTTGCCCAGAATGCGGCCGCGCGGGTAGTGATGGGAGCGTCGTGGCGCTCCCACGTAACACCGCTCCTGCGTGAGTTGCACTGGTTGCCGGTGGTCTTTCGGGTGCGGTTCAAGGTGTTAGTGACCACTTTTAAAGCGCTCCATGGCATCGGACCCGGATACTTACAGGACCGTCTACTGCCAGCAAATACCTCCCGCCGTCCGGTACGCTCCCACAGAGAGGGCCTCCTCAGGGAGCCGTCGGCCAGACAGTGCCGGCTGGCGACCCCCAGGGGGAGAGCCTTCTCTGTGGGAGCTCCCACGTTATGGAACGAGCTCCCCCCCGAACTCCGTATAATAACAGATTTACGCACCTTCCGTCGGGAACTAAAAACATTCCTTTTCCGACAGGCCGGCCTGGCATAGAAGCTTCGGTTCCAATAGGGTCAAAATGTTTTAAGGGGACTGAGTATTTTTTAAATTTTGTATGTTTTGGGTTTTAGGATTTTGGCCAAATGATTTAATTTATTTTTAATTATTTTAAATTTTGTATATTTATATGTTTTTTAAATTTTAGGCTGTACACCGCCCCGAGTCCTTCGGGAGAGGGGCGGTATAGAAATTTAATAAAAAAAAAAAAAAAATACTTTTGATCCAGACAATAAGCATCATGAAAGAGCAGAATATGGTGATAGGCCATGATTAGGAGCCTTATTGGCACAGTGGCTAGAATGCAGTATTGCAGGCTAATTCAGCTCACTGCCAGGATTTCGAACCTCACCGGCTCAAGGTTCATTCAGCCTTCCATCCTTCCAAGGTCGGTAAAATGAGGAGCCAGTTTGTTGGGGGAAATATGCTGACTCTGTAAACCACTTGGAGAGTGTTGTAAACACTATAAAGCAGTATATAAGTCTATTGCTATTGCTAGTCTGCCAACTTTTTACCCTACTACACTGATAGCAAAATCATTGTGTCACACATATAGAACCCTATGGAAGCAAAAAAAATCCCAAACAATTGAAAGAAACAGCATAACTGCTGGTGGAAATGGGATGAAATGTAAAAACATTAACCTTCATGTGGAACGCCTAGTTTATGCAGAAAAGCCGTCAATTTTCATGTAACTTCATTACAGAACATCCATCTGTTGTTGACATTCAGTATGTTCAGCATCTCTTTCAATCTGGTGATGCAGGTTCATTTTTCCCATCCTAAAACTTATTTCCTCTCATGAGACATGCTCATGCAGGAAGGCATGATGAATCATATGATTCCTAATCCCTCAATTCGTTTTATTTTCTTATACTTAAAAATACACACACACCCCTTTATATTTATATAAAACTTTAGGTTTATATTTCCTGTTATATTGTATGGACATGTTACAAAATACATATTGACTTCATTGAAATCTTAGACTATCTCTTAAATCATTCAATTTTTATTCTCATATTTGTTCTACAATTCAACCCTTGTTCATTTTTTCTGTATGAACCTCTTCCATACTTCCATACAAAATGGACATTTAAACACAGCTATTTTCACCTTTCAACATCATTTCTTACAACATACTGCCTTTGTAGTAGCACTTGCATTTCTTAAAAAAATTCCATCCATTTTCCCATCTACCATAAATGTTATACAATGCATACAAATTTAGCTACTTCATCTAATTTTTTGCAATGTATGTATAATTATAAATCTTCTGTTTTCCTTGTCAAACAGAGTTATGATCTTTGATTTTTTCTAGATTTTCAGATCCATACTTCTTGCACCATACAGTGTATGTAACTGAGTATCATCAGCGTACTGATGGTATCTCACTCTGTGCCGGTGGATGATCTCACCCAGTGGCTTCATGTAAATCCTTTGGATTCTCACTAATAAATAGCATTTTCTGTCTGCACTAGTACATATAAGACATCAACACCACTAATACATTCGTAACATCACCACAAAGAAATTTAATATATTTATCCCTAAATTCATTAAATTATTATCACATTTCCTTGTCTTACTCCTGTTCAACAGTTCAACATTTATTTTCTCAGGCTTTACTTTCACCATATATTCTTTTACTGCATTCAGCAACCACGTTTCAATTTGATATTCACAGAAAATATTCCCTGCCCTACCATCAGAATATTGGCTTCTCCTAGTCCAGGGGTTGGCAACCTGAAATGGTGAAAGAGCCACTTGGACCCATTTCCCTCACAAAAGAAAAAAACTGGGAGCTGCAAAATGTGCGTGTGTGCGCGCATGCGCACACGCACATAACGAAGCTTGATTAAAGAGTGGAGCCTAAGGCGACACATGCACCGGGCTTGCCCCCGTCCAGCTCTGGTATAGATGGCTCTGCTGTCCTGGCTTCTCCTCCCCTTGGAAAAGACTGCTCTCCCTCTCTGGGACTTTCTTCTTTCCGCCTTTTGGAGCAAAGGTTCCAAGGGAGCGAAGGAGGAGGCCGACGGGGAGAAGAAGCCGTCCTGGCTTCTCCTCCCCTCAGAAAAGACTGTTCTCCCCCACCCCACGCTCTCCCTCTTTTGCTGAAGCAGCGAGCGGGGGGCTGCTTTGGACACGGTGCAGCTGCTGCAGGCTGAGGCCCCTGAAGGCGCGGACCAGGCTATCTTCTATAGCGGCGGGACAGTGACCGTGGGAGCAACAGCCTGCTCATCTCCGCCGGTGGCGATGGTGACTGTGGAGCCATCTGGTGGTGTTTACACAGCCCTTCGTCCACATGACTGAGATAGGCAGCGCCGCCCCACCCTTGTTTCCTCGGAGCAGAATTGGGGCCGCACCAAAGGAGCTGACTGAAAGTGAAAGTGGTGCCTTGGACTACCCCCTGAGGACAGCACTTTGGAGGAAGGCTGGAGCACGGCTGGAGAACTAGAGTCAGCCCCACTAACATGTGAACCCCACACTAAGAAGGGCCCTGCCTAAACTGAGCTCAATCGGACAGGAAAGGTCGAATCCGATGGAGGCTCCTGCAAAGTCAGCTCAGTATATTGGGATCACATAGTTGAGTGGGCTTGGTGCATCCCCCAAGCTATTAATCCAGCAATCAGGCAGCAGTTGGCTTGCAATCAGTTGGGCAAAATAGGTGGATAGGATTTCAGCCAACGATAGTAGGACGTTAGAGGCACCAACAATGGTCTCCACCCAGGCAGGCGGGCAAGCAAGCGAAACCCTGAAATCTTTTGCGTTCATTTGCAAAGAGAAGACACTGGTGGCGCATGGCCCAGACTGTCGGCATTGCCGTGGGACTACCCCCTGCAGTACCAGCTAATGCGAGGTGCTTCTATTTGCAAATGAATGCAAAATGTTTTGGGGATTCACCCGCCCGGGTGGAGACCCTGCGCCTCCCCTTCTCCTGTGCCCAGGGAAAGAGGGCCTGAGCCTGTCCTGGAGGACTTTTTAGGCCCCGGATACCCCCCACCCCTTCCCTTGTCAGCCCAGGCACTGTGGCTCTGCAGCAGGAGGGAACCCTCTGGATTTTTGGTAGTCCCGGCTTGCTGGCGAGGCTTGCAAACTCGGCTCCTGCCAGGGAAGCAGCACCTTTTGGGGCAGAGGCTCTGAGCAATTGCATGTTTTGGGGAAGGAGCACGGAGGCCTGCAAGCAGACAGGCAGACGCTGGGCAGCATGAACTGAGCAGCGGCAGGAGGGAGGCGGGGCTTTGGCTTGTTGCTTATTAAAACCGTGCTCAGTTCGTGCTGCCTAGTGTTTCTTGTTCCACCACCACTCAGGCCCCTTTTTCACCGCTGGAAGCACACCGCATTAGCTGGCACCGCAGGGGGTGGTCCTACGGCAACACCAACAGTCTGGGCCATGTGCCACCAGCGTATCCGGTCCTGAGCCGCAAGCCGTGGGAAATATCCGGGCCCGAGTTATCCTCTGCAAGGACACCCCACCCATGGCAGTGCCGCCTTCTATGCCACTGGTGTCCCCGGGCTGGAGCAGTGAAAGCCAGTCCAGCTGGTTATCAGGGTGTAGAACCGGGCCGTGGATGGCAGGCCTTGCTCACCGGCAACACTGGAACATCAAACGCTAATCGGTAGGTCTTCCATGCCGCTCTGCTCAGACCGCCAGCTTCTAGCTGTGGGGCTGCCTCCCTCCGGAGTTGTCTTTCCCCGCCTCCTGTCTATGTCGAGCCCACGGGGTTTGACAGGCAGACAGCATCCCACAAGCACATTCAGACTCCCATTGTTGAAACAGCACACTAAATTGCATGCTAATCACAAATAAGTGTCCCAATAGATCAGATCTCTCTCCTCTCCAGCACTGCCCTCAAAGCTGATGAAGGACCCAAGACCTAGCTAGGCAGATTTCAGATACATGCTAAGGCTGCCTGTCCATCCACCACAAAATCATGAATGTATGTGGCCTTATTGTTACTGGATCTGACATTTACCAGTAGTACTCTAAGTGCAACAACAATCCAGCCATTAATCTTCAGGTTGGGATTGCCAAATCAGAAAATGAAATTATCACTAAATTGGAGATCATCCTTCTCCTAGAATGACCTACCTGGTGTCCCCTACTATATCTTCTATGGTTCAACAATACTGGCATATAATAATAATAATAATAATAATAATAATAATAATAATAATAATAATAATAATAATAATAATAATGTTGGAAGGGATCTTGGAGGTCATCAAGTCCAACCCCCTGCTCAGGCAGGTAACCCTATACCAGCAGTTCTCAATCTTTTTCAGGTCGAGACCCTGAACTGTGCCACTCATGCGCGGCGCGACGGCCCGCATCGCGCATGCGCGGCGCGATGGCCCGAATCGCACATGCGTGGCGCGATGGCCCGAATCGCACATGCACGGCACAATGACCCGAATCGCGCATGTGTGGTGCATGCACGACAGCCCGAATTGCGCATGCGCGGTGCGATGGCCCAAATTGCACATGTGCGTTGCGTGCGCGATGGCACGAATTGCGCATGCGTGGCGCAACGGCCCAAATCGTGTATGCGTGGTGCACGCGCGACGGCCCAAATCGCGCATGCGCGGCGTGACAGCCCACATCGCGCATGCGTGGTGCTACCCTGCGCATGTGCGGTGCTGCCCCCTGCGCCGGCCGAGGGGAAAAGGGAAAAAAATGGCAGACTGCGGTGTTTGGCGACCCCCGTGAAATGGTCGTTCGACCTCAAATGGGGTCGCGACCCACAGGTTGAGAACCTCTGCCCTATACCATTTCGGACAAATGGCTGTCCAGTTTCTTCTTAAAAACTTCCAGTGTTGGAGCATTCACTGCTTCTGGAGGCAGGTTGTTCCACTGGTTAATTGTTCTAACTGTCAGGAAGTTTCTCCTTAGTTCTAGGTTGCTTCTCTCTTTGGTTAGTTTCCACCCGTTGCTTCTTGTCCTGCCTTCAGGCACCTTGGAAAATAGCTTGACTCCCTCTTCTTTGTGGCAGCCCCTGAGATATTGGAACACTGCTATCATGTCCCCCCTTGTCCTTCTCTTCATTAAACTAGACATACCCAATTCCATCAACCTTTCCTTATATGTTTTAACCTCCAGTCCCCTAATCACCTTTGTTGCTCTTCTCTGTACTCTTTCTAGAGTCTCAACATCTTTTTTACATCGTGGTGACCAAAACTGGATGCAGTATTCCAAGTGTGGCCTTACCAAGGCATTGTAGAGTGGTATTAATATTTCGCGTGATCTTGATTCTATCCCTCTGTTAATGCAGCCTAGCACTGTGTTGGCTTTTTTGGCATCTGCAGCACACTCCTGGCTCATATTTAAATGATTGTCCACAAGGACTACGAGATCCCTTTCACAGTTACTACTATTGAGCAAGGTACCCCCTATACTATACCTATACATTTGGTTTTTCTTGCCTAAATGTAGAACCTTACTTTTTTCACCATTGAATTTCATTTTGTTAGATAGCGCCCAGTGATCAAGCCTGTCTTCTGGAGTGTTGGCTATTCCTGCCAGCTTGGTGTCGTCTGCAAATTTATCTATCCCCTCGTCCAAATCAGTGATGAAGATGTTGAAGAGCACTGGGCCCAGAACAGAGCCCTGGGGCACCCCACTACACACTTCCCTCCATGTAGATGTGGTTCCATTGAGGACCACCCGCTGAGTACAGCCGGTCAGCCAGCTACGGATCCATCTGGTGGGGATGCTGTCTAACCCGCATTTTTCTATCTTATCAAGTAGTAGGTTGTGATCTACTTTGTCAAATGCCTTACTGCCATATAGCTATATGACTCCCCATTTCCCATGGTCTCCCAACATGGGTCACACAGAACAATTACACCTTGTAAACATTCTTATGGTCAGCAGATTGTAATATGGCAAACCATTCACATCAGTTTCTCATTCATTCACAACCACATATGACATCATCATCTTCCCTTCTTCACATCCTCCAGCCTGTGTTAAACTTTTTTCCTTCATGAGCCCTTCCCATTTTTAAGAATTATGCAGGACCCCAAAAGAGCTTTTATTTGCATGGGTTATATTTATTGATATTTACCATATTAAAATTTAAAATTGATGCATTTACTGCTGCTACAGCTTCTCACAATTGTTTGATGGGATTTTAATGTTGTATTATTTTTCAATATAGGCTAGCAAATAATTTTGATTATGCGGATCCCCAAGAGGGTCTCTCAGGGGTCATAAGCCCATACTTTAAGAAACGCTGCCCAAACCTATTATCCTCAATCTCTTTAACTTCATATTGGGGGGAAGATAAAAACAGTCAAGAACAGTCTGTGGTCCAAGGTCTGTCTCTACCTATTTACCCAATGTATACTCATCTATTATACATACATTACACATATTATTTGTCCCATTGTTTCACAAATTCTTACATATTTTAAACTACCGTACATATCTTCTTCCAAATCTTGTTTCATGTCTCTAACATTTTTCATCCTTATAATCACATTAATGATCATTTTCTCCATCAGCATCTGGAAAAAATGTAATAATATGTTTTATATTATATACAACAACCTTATTTCAGAGGTAGAAGTACATTATAATGTGGTTAATGTCTATCCATATTATCTTGGTTGGACAGCACTTCATATCAGTTCCAACTCTAGATTTATAAGTATGCTTAGCAAATCCCATCACTGAATGAGTGCACCTTCTGGGCATCTTTTTGGTACAAAATACTGTATACAAGAATAAAAGAGCAAGACAAGCAAAAGTTGCCATTTGTTCTTCCTAATATTATGATCTTGCTCAGAAAAATTAGACAAACTCCAGTGACAGAATTGTAGCCAGATCAAAGAGTTCCAGGAGTTGACATGAATATTGTTGAAATCTTGGCCTTGGCAAGTGACCAGTAATGTTACCTCTGATATTAACTGAGATGAACATAGTGAAGCATAAAATTGAAGACTGAATAATAAATACTCAAGTAAATGAGAAACTCTGTATAACACTTATCTTTCTGAGAAACAGTTGTCCTCATTATCTCATAAATGAACTTTAGTTTCTCCAAGTGAATAACAAACTTTTTGTATAACAGATATGAAATGTAGGCTAGCTACAAATATAAGACCATACCTATATTGCCATATATACCCCCTACTTTGCTCCCAAACCTTTGATGCAGTCAAGAGAGAGAATTATTGGCAATATAACTTTAAAGGAGAAAACTGAACATGCATAATGTTTTGCATCCTCTTCTTTTCCAATCTCCCCATATAGATGGAGGGGCAGAAAAAAGGAATCTTAGCAACTAAACAACCAAAGCAAGTATTGCTAAGTGCTCACTGGTTACTATGGCAACCAACTCGCTCCACTCCAACTGCTTATCCCACAGTCCCTCTGTCACCCTATTTTTAGCTTGAAATGAAAGAATTGGACTTTTTAGAAGATGCATGCAACCTTATAAATTTAAAATACAATGTTAGGGCCATTACTGACATGCTTCAGATCTAGAACAAAAAACGTTCCCTAATTTTACCAGTGATGCTTTAAATGAAGTGGAATGAGTGAATCACTAGTCCTCCAAGTGGCAAGACCAGGGAGTTGGAATTGAGCTTTCAAATTACAAAAAGAAAGCTTTTTTGGAAAATCTGTGAGATGGAGAATTGAGGAAAGTTTTTTTTTCTTGTATTTTTACACTTGGATATTTAAACTTCAAGAACAAATGCTGTCTGAATGCTAGCATACTATCACCCCTATAAATGTGCTTTTCATATTAATTGGAGGGCAATGGGAGAGAGTCCACCAACACCTAGAAGGTTGCATCATGCCAGACTGTATGAAAAACTCTCCAAAGAAGCTGTATTAAATTACCTGAGATTTGCTTTTTTATCAGACTGAGAAATGTGAGAGCATTACATTTTACTATTTTAATTTAGTAAATAAGTTTTTCAGTAGCAAATTCCAATCTCTATATAAACACAATGCATAAAACTTATGCACAAAAGTTCAACATAATTTGAGCAAGCCATAAATATAGATATCCTATTAACTAAATTTAACCTTTTCAAAGTAGTTTTAAGTTAAATTCCATCCCTTTCTAGTTTTAATGCGCAAGATCAGGGCTAGTTAGCTCTTGTGAGTGAATACAGATATACTAATATAGCTCCAGACATTGCAGATATATTTCATGTTGGAGTTTTTTCACCTCAGTAATGTTGTCTTCTGTATGACCAATTATGAATGCATTTAATTGACCTACTATCTGATACACTTAACTAAAGGATCTCACAGTTTGAGAATGGGAAGCCTGAATTATTAAGCAGTCACCACGATCAATAACTCCTTTCAAGCTAACAGATGAAAACAAAGTAAAACAAAAACGGTTCCTCATGTCTGGCATAAAGATGTTTACTTTGGATAGAAGGAGATGAAATTTTTTTACAAAAGCAAGTACAAACTACACAAACAATTACCAAGGATCAGTATTATAGTTTATACTAGAAACATTGATATTTTATATTTTATTCTCAAATATTTGTGTTTGTATCTACAATGCCAACACATTATTATAAAGAGAATTTCCTCTGACATCAAAACAAATCAAATGAAATGGTTTTATACTCTTAACTTCCAGTGATATATTTTTATATGCTTGATTCTCTCTCCTACTTATAGTGTAATATGTTCCAGAAATATCTCCAAATTAAACATTTTTCTCCCTTACGGTTTGACAGAAAAGGGGCAAAATGTCAGCCCTGCCAGGTAAACCAGATAGGAAACATGACTAGATGAACTAATTCTACTTTATTGTATGATATATTAACAGAATCTTGCAAATCTGAAAGTACAAACTTCCTGCTGCCACATTAAACTGATCCATTAGGGCGGGTCTTTCCTAAGTTTCTTTCTCTGACCGCTAAGCATCGCTTCTCCTCATTCCCCCTTCTCATCCATACATTCCATTAGATAAAGTCAGCCAAGACTACAAAATTTGTTTTATCATAGAGAAGTTATGATTTAGTGTTGTTTGGTAGTCTATTTTGTGAAAAAAAGAAAAAGAAAACAGGACTGCATTTTTCTTGCACTAATTCTCTTTAAACTCAATGGAACTTCTTTCACACAATAATATAATGTTATCTTCTACTCTGCTAAAAACAGTCGTAAGTCTATGCCTTTTTTTCCTTTTTCCCTTTTTACCACACACTTTCCCCTTCTCCCTTTTTCCTCCCTTAGTTTCCCATTGTTTCGGGGGTTTTGTATTTCATATTCTGATAAACTAATAAAATTTTGAAAATCAAAACTCAGTGGAATATCTCTCTGAGGCTCATTTTGATATCCTCTTCAGATAGTCCCTCTAGCACTGTTAGGATTTTTTTTTAAAAAAAAATAAAATCAATTATTAGAATAGTTTGCACTAGCTATAGTTCTCCATAATACTGATTGCATGTTGTTAAACTTTGCTAAAGGCCAAATTAGGGCCATTCTGATCTCTGAGGTGGAGGGGCAGAGAATATTCCACAAAGCAGGGAATAGAGCAGAGAAGGCCAGTTCCTTCCAGTTCCTGTCAGCGGTCCATGCCGCAGAGGTATCTGCACTGCATGTTCAGTGGGCCGTGACACGATGCGGAACCAGCAAGGAATCGAACTGGTGCGCCCCCACAATGCAAGCCCTGATCCACCTGCCAATTGTGGAAGCAGACACCTTCTGAACCCTGAAGGAAGGGTGGAAGGAAACGAAGAGGGCCTCAGAATTGCAGAAGGCAGCCGTCCATTTGATGTAACAACAGAGCACCCTATGAACATCCAGAAGGTGCCATTGCCGTTCCAGATCATGAGACAGATTAGGGCAGAAATCTGGACATACGATTTCCTGGGCCCTGTGGAATAGAGATTTAACCTTAGGGACAAAGGTAGGATCTATACGGACCACCCAGTCCCGGTGAAAGATGCATAGGTCATCCCTGATGGAAAGTGCCACCAATTCAGATATCCGTTGTGCGGAAGTGATTGCCACCAGGAAGGCGACCTTGAGAGAGACACGTCCTGAGAGGCTCAAAAGGCAGCCTGGTGAGGGCCTGTAGGACCCGCAGCAGTTCTCAAGAGAGATATCTATGCACCACAGAGGGCTTCGTGTTTGTGGCACCCTTAATGAACGAATGTATCAAAGAGTGTTGACCCAGGGATACTGCGGTGTCACAAGTAAGTAAGGTGGAGAGAGCTGCAACCTGTCTGCATATCGTGTTTGGTGCTAAACCCCTCTCTAGCCCGTCTAGTAGGTAGTGCAAGACCTTGGAATCGTCAAATCCAATATAGTCAGGTGGTGTTTTGTGCACCACAGACAGAAATTCTTCCACGTAGCCTCATAAATGCAGTTGGTAGCAGGCCATCGGGAGGCCTGGATCATGGAAATGACGCCTGGTGAGCAGGACTCCTGGGATAGGATCCTGCGTTCAAGTGCCAGGCGGCTAATTGGAGCCATTAGGGATCTGGATGATGCAGGGCCCCCTGGCTGAGCGAGATGTGACCCGGAGGGATCCTCCACAGGTGAGATATGGAAAGGTTCACGAGGTCGGCGAACCACGGTCTCCTCGGCCAGTACAGGGCTACTAGAAGAACCTCCGCCCTCTCCTGAAGGAGCTTGCGGATGACCGCCAGAATAAGAGGGAGAGGGGAAAAGGCATAGAGCAGTCCCTCCGGCTATGGACTCCGAAGAGCATCTGCCCTTTCCACCCCTAGGGACAGAAAACAGGAAAAGAACCTCGGTAGTTGAGTGTTCGCCGGGGAGGCAAACAGGTCCAAGATCAGTAAGCCAAACCTGTCTGAGATCTCCCTGAAGAGGTCCGGATGCAGGAGCCATTCTGAGTGGTCCACTGTTGACCTGCTCAGGAAGTTTGCCTGTCTGTTCACCTCCCCTGAGATGTGGTCAGCTCTGATGGAGGCAAGGTTGGTCTCTGCCCAGGAGCCCAACAATTGGGCCTCGGTCATGAAGGTACAGGATCGGGTACCCCCCTGCCCTACCCACATGGGCCTTTGCCACCACGTTGTCCATGAGGACCAGCACGTGATGCCTCATGACCCTGCTGTGGAAGTGACGGAGGGCCAGGTATATGGCCCTGAGCTCCAACCAGTTGATGTTGTGCCTCAGGTCTGACCAGGACCACTGTCCTTGAGCCCACCGTGACTGAAGATGTGCTCCCCAACCGAACAGATTGGCGTCGGTTGTGAGGGTGAGTCAAACCAGTTCTTTGAAGGAGGACTCTCTGGCCATGGCCGGAGAGAGCCACCACTTGAGAGACAGCAAGGTCTGAGGAGGGACTGTTACCCTTTGGTTGGAGGAGCTGGTGCCCAGCCTTTGGAAGGGAAGCATGAACCACTGGAGGTTCCTGGAATGTAGCCTGGCCTATGGAACGATTACTATGGCAGATATCATCTTCGCTAGTAATTGGGAAAGGATGGCCAACATCACTGTCCAGTCCCTGCATATTTTGAGGACCAACTCCTGGATACTGTCCCGGCGTTCCTGGGACAGATAGACCTGACATCCTACCATGTCTATGATAGCCTCTAGGTGTAATAGCCTGGTCACAGGAACTGTCTGGCTCTTTTGAAAGTTTACCGAGAACCCGTGGTCCTGGAGGACCTTTATCACCAACCTGAGGTCTGACTGGGTGACTGGGATTGATGACTGGATTAGAATGTCATCCAGGTAGCATTGGACATGGACCGGCACCAGTCTCAGGTGAGCGACTAGTACCACCAGGATCTTGGTAAACACTCTCAGAGCCGAAGACAGGCCAAACAGGAGTGCCCTGTATTGATAATGGTGATCCATATAATTGAATCTTAGAAACCGGTGGTGATCGAGAGAGATGGGAATGTGGAGATATGCTTCCGTGAGGTCTATGGACATCAGGAAGTCTCCCCTTCTCACGCTGCCCAAGATGGACTGGAGCGTTTGCATGTTGAATCTTCGATATGCAAGATGGTAATTCAGACCCTTGAGGTCTAGGATCGCTCTCCATCCCCCCGAGGCCTTGGGAACCACGAAGAGGATGGAGTAGAATCCCCGACCCCTCTGACCTGCTGGCACCGGTTCTATGGCCCTTATGTCCAGGGGGTGACTAATGGCCTCTTGCATGGGTCCTCTCTTTGTGGATTTCTTGATTGAGGGCAAGAAATGAAATGCCCCGGTGGACTGGAAATAAATTCCAGGGACAGGCCATGATGAATGATGTTTAGGACCCAGGTGTCTGTGCTGGTGGCTTCCACTGGTAAGCAAAGAGAGACAATCTGCCCCCTATGGGAGGAACTGCCCAAGAGTCACTTAGACCGTTGGAATGGATGTCCACCCCCCAAAAGGGCCGTTTGCCCTGAAACTGTTGCCTGGGCCTGGAACCCGACCTGTCGGCCGGGCGGTCCTGCCTGGCCATGAAGGGACAGTGGGGTTGTGTATAGCTGGGGCTAGCTCCTGACCGAAATGACTGCCTCCGAGCGTAAGGGTTGGTCCATCTGTCGGCCCATCTGGTGAGACTGTTAAGTATCTTGCGTTTTTTTACCTTACAGAGCTGCTGCCAGGCGCCATTTGGACTTAGTGTCAGTGTGCCAATGCTTTAGCCAGAGCATGCGACATGCCATCACGTTAGATGCCATGGCCCTGGAGGAAAACCTGGCAGCATGTAGAGTCACGTCGGAAGCATATTCCGTTGCCACCACTAGCTTGCTCAGGTCCTGATGTGTACGAACATCCTCCGGGGGAATCCTGGCTTGGAGCTGATGAAGCCAGAAGAGAGAGGATCTGGTAAAAAAAAGATGCTGAAGTGCTAGCCCTAATAGCCCATGCCGCCGCCTGGTGGGTCCTGCGGAACGTTAGTTCCCACCTCCGATCCTCCATCTTTAGCACCTCAGACATATCTCCTGAGATCGTGGTGGAGGACAGGAGAGGGGCCAAGGGCTCATCCATTGTAGGCACCTCCAGCGCATCTGCTAAATCTGGAGCAATGCTGAACAGTTTTTTATCATTCCCACTGGGGAGGAGAAAGGTGCCAGGGGAGACCCATTGTTTCCAGACCGCATTGAGGAATAGGGGCAGACAAGGTACATGGTGTTGTGTTACTACTGGTTCAGTGAAGACAGGGTCCGTGTCTGAATTGGGTGCAGTTGTTGCTGCTGGCGTAGACCGATCGGGACCAATGAGTGCTGTAGAACTGGCCTTACGAAGCAAGGGCAGAAAAAGAGAGGGGTTAAAAAGCCCGCCGAATGGCAACGGATCCAGAGGAGGGGGCATCTAACTCTTGATCATACTCCGGAGGGAATAAGGCCCTGCTATATAAAGATTGGGACAGGGAGGGAGGCCCGTGATATCCCAGAGTTGCCGACTGAGGAATCGGAAGGGATATAACTGAATCAGCCCTGGGCACCTGCGACCTGGCCGCAAGAGCCCAATCCACCACCTGAGCAATTAAAGCTTGAAGGCAATCCTCAGGGGGGAAGGTGTCAGCCTCAGCTACTCTGAGTCCAGCAGCCATGGCAGTGAAGGTAGCCTCTGGGACTGGGGATTGGACCTGTGGTACTGGTAGTGATTGAGGGGTGTAGATATCCTGATCTGGTCCAGGTGGAGTGGGAGAGGTGAGAAGCTCCCCTGGCAACCAGACCCCCTGGGCAGAGGTAGAGGGACCCAGTGGTAAATCCAAGAGAGGAGCCTCAGCTTGTTCAGCCTCAGCCCTGGCCAGTTTTTGTGCTTTGGAGAATTCCTTCTCCAGAGCCTGGTGTCTCCTGTTGGCCTATTTCTCTGCCAATTTGGAGGTCGTCCCCGCAGAGATGGCCTTGGCCTTGGCCGAGATCCTACCTGCAGCCTCCTGGTTGGAGGACCTGTGCCGTTTCCAGCCTGAGGAAGGAGGTAAGGCATCCTTGGTCTGGGAGGCCGTGCTGTCCTCCATCCTGGTGAAAGTAAACTCAGGTGCACAGAAGGGTACCCATGGTAGTGAATCGATTGGCGGGTAAGATTGAAGGGCAGGGGATGATAATGGTCGCCCTGCCCCCCTGGTCACTAGACCAGTGATACCTCCGATGATCACTCGCATCTATGGCCATGGCAAAGTAACTGAGGTGACGACAGCCAGTCTGCTCGTAGGATGTGTGGTGTTGCCAGGCCAGCAAGGTGATAAGTGGCAACATGGTTTGCGCGGCGGGCGGATCTGTGGGGGTGGCAAAATCCCTCGCGTGCTGACCACAGTCCTATGGACAGCCCGCCAGGAGGTGACCAGGTAGGGAGGCACCAGATCAAGGCTTAAATTTGGGCCCGATGGCCCTTGCGCTCCAGAAAAGGAAAATGAAAAACAAAAAGAACATATTTAGGAAAAAGGTATATGACAGGAGTGGCATTATGTCTTTAAGGGGATCCCAGAGGCCTTCATGAGAAAAGCTCTTCTTTTTTGCGGCCCTCAGAGAGTTACAGAATACACAGGCCTGCAGGCCAGTGAGATGACCCTGAAGGCACCCAAAATGGCAACCGCGGCCCAGTTCAGCTCCCCTGCGCCAAATGAGAAGTTATATCAGTCAGATGTGGGGGAGAAACGGAGCTGGCCTACCCCACTGCGCAAGGACCCTGAGGGAACTGAGCAGCTGAAAGCAGCGGAGGAGAGAGCCCCCTCCCCCGTCATGTCCTTCAGCTGGGAAACTTCGGCAGCCACACGGTTCGCAAAATGGTGGCCATGTCAATGAAGAAAATACCCCCAAGTGAATAGATAAGAGGGGTGAAACCAGCCTGCACTTCCACCTAAGGAGCCCTTCAGCGAAGCAGATAAGCCAGGGACCGCCCAGAAGGCGGCCACTGAGTCCGAAAGGCAAAGAGGCCCCTAGAGGTCTGATTTGAGGAGAGAAGAATCGCTCCGTGAATGAGTGCAAAAACGGCCAATCCAGCTGATGCGCGGCCGCTGGAGCTGCGGCTGCAAGCTCCGACGAAGAGAGGCTGTGAAAGGAAACCCAATCCCTGATGAAGGGAAGAGGAAGGGAATCGTTACAGCACTGAGCCCAGTGCTGTTTGTGGGGAGAAAAGGGAGAATGGAAACCCATTGGTGGATTCTCCATCTCCTGTGCTGGAGAAAGCTGGGATACAGTATATCCTAATTTTGGATTTAAGCTGAAGCATTTAATTCCCATTTAATCATTCTGGCATATTAGTCATGACTTCAGTCTCAAACACGATGAAAGTATAAATCCTTTAGTCCAACAGATCTTGAGAATACCTGGTTGTAACATTATACAACATTATACAATGTTGAAAATAAAATTAAGAATTTTATTCTGAGAGACTTCTACTATATATGTTTCTAAACCAGACCTGTTTCCTGTTTTAGAAAGAGAACTCTGAATACAACATTTTTTATTCTAAATTAATTTATGTTTAAAATTTTTCTACATTTTTCTAACTGTTGTCAATTATCATGTTGTATATAGGAATTTAGCTTTGGCCTTGAGAAGGGGATCACGAGGAAAAGGAACTAAAGAAGCTTCTTGGATAAAAAGCAAAACATCTTCAAGAAATGAAGAAGCTTCTGGGATGAGAAGCAAAATGTTTTCAAGGAAAAACGAAGTCCAGTTGTCTTTTGAAAAAGTACCTTTGGGACAAGCCTGACCTGGATGACTGAGAATCTCCATAGACATTTGTTCTGGGAAAGTAGAAAGCATAAGAAACAATAGCCTTGCCTTGTTGTCCTTAAAAAAGAGGCAATGAACGTTTTGGTTACTAAAGTAGCTTTCCTGGAGCTACCACAGTATCTGTTTCTTAACCTTGCCTAAAAAGCTGAAATGCTAGTTTGAGAAAAATAACTGTAATCAAGCGCAATGTCCAGGTTGTAAAAAGCTACACTAGAACATAATGAGGACCTAGCTTCTCTTCACAACCAAAGCCTCTTCACTCGTCCATAAGTTACAAATCACTGAAACACTGAAACAGACTACAACATATTTTTAATAATTTATATTAACCTAACACTAAGTCCAATTGTACCCAGTGACATTCATAACAAATCATCTAGGAATTATTTCCATTAAAATGGGGATATAATCTAAACATCACAACTGGCTATTACAACTATTACTATGTTATATATTTGCTATTAATCTAAAACTTTGCACAGTTATTTACTGATTATTCAATCAATCAATTTTCGCAAACTCTCTTAATACATTGTTCTATACAATAATTCTCATTTACTACAAACTCTCTATATAGTTAGCTATCCGATAGCAAATAACAGAATATCTAAATTTTAAAAAGCAACAGGATGATGAAGCAGTTCAAAGGATAGAAACATTATCATCTATAAGTTAAAAATCACTTATTACAGGGTTAGCTAAAACAGAATCAATGCAATAAGACTATGACTAGGCTTGCACATTGTGTTAAACAATGGTGTAATTAATAATTGTGAAAACACCATAATTGTCTGAATTTATCCACATGCTGAACTACAAGCCACTATTTTCAAACTCCAGTGCCTGGGTTCACATAAGATATTAAGCCAAAATCAAACAAAACAGAGCACAGTCAATAAATAATAATAAATCTAGGAGTTGAGCATCATAGAACTGTGATTGATTGATTGATTGATTGATTGGTAAACAAATAAATAGACCCACAGCCTTCTGTACATACCAGTTGTTTATTTTTCATGCCCAAGGCCATTAACAGCCAACATAGGACAACAGGTTCTAGAGTTTGGAAATCAGAAAGAGCTGCCCTAAAGCCCTACATAATTTGCTAAACTTAGTTGCATAATCATTTCTGGTAATGGGACTTATTCAATTACTAATGCTGAAGTAAGATTCACTGGTTCCTAAACTATCAGAATACATTGTCCAATTTAACAGAGAAAAATGACTTAAGCCAAACATGCTCATGCCTAATTGATACAATATCCTAGAGGGGCATGAAAACTGTAATGAAAACTTTAATTGCTTACATGCTTCTTTCATAATACAGATAACACAATTTATGAAATTGGACTAGAGATCTAAATGTTTAGCATGGATTTTGTCCATTTCTACCAATCCCACAAAGTCCAATCTAGGGATCTCATCAATCAAAAATTATTACCTAGCTGGTCCCAGAAAACTGACCTTCTCAACTGCAACACCATTACTTTGGAATATTATACTCCCCCAACCTTATCAGTTTTCTTGAAAGCCTTAAAGACTTGGTGCCCAGAGTCTATGTGGCAAGGTGGGTGCCGTAATAAAATAAATAAATGAATGAACAAATGAATAAAATTCCATGGTAGCCTGTATTACATATTAAATATATGAACTATACAAAAATGTATATTCTGAAACAGTAAGAAATATAACAATGACTTCCTTGTGGTGCTTATTGTAGAAGGCAAGTTGAACTTGAACTGGAACCCCATTTTCAAATAGCTACTTGCTGTGATATACCAAGAGATATTTCAAAACTGACTTCAGAATGATCTAGAATGGCCTAACATTTCAATAACTAATGACATTTCAATCAGAAAGTTTAGAGATTTATCTAAGAAAAACATACTGTTTGAAATAACAGTTGTTAGAAGAGTTGTCATATTAATCTGATATAACACAATTAAAATTGAGCATTATATATTATTTTATAATGCTAACAGAAAATATCTCAAGTTATTTTTTTCATGATTGTTACTTGTACATAAAGGCATATAAAAGTTTCCTTACTATATGTTATTGTATAGATTCAAATGACTAATACCACTCTTTAAAAATAATCTGTTGTTAAACATTGTAGTTTTAAAAAGACATTTCTTTCTAAATAAATGTAATTATTTCTACTGGTACCAATTTTTGTTGGTTTGCTGACACACTAAGCAAACTGACCTCTTCAACTGACATATTACTCTCTGTATTAACCTCTGACTTAGTCATAGCCATGAATCTTTATCAAGATATAGACAGGAGATCTCTGACCTTCTAGCTCACTTACTAACACTATAAGCCAGAATTAAAGACACGTCTCAACTAAATACATTAGGTAAAGTTAATAGCTACCGTATGACAGAAAGAATGTCTATATGGGCAACTGTCCTATCAAAGATCCATAAGACTGCAGGAACTATCCAACACTGCTTAGTGAGCAGGATCATTGTGATGAATTATGGAAAAATAAGATAAGCAGCTACTTAACTATCCAACAGCTCCCTCAAAATCTCAGCAATCTGGGAAACAATATACTAAATAAGTGATCAAAAAGGGAATCAGTTCCAACTGTTATGTGCTAGCAGTATATGGCCACCAGCAATAGCACCCAGAATTAGCCTATAAGGAAGGGGTCTTCAAACTTGGCCCTTTTATGACTTGTGGACTTCAATTCCCTGAATTCCTCAGCCAGCATTCTGGGAGTTGAAGTCCATATGTTCTGGATCGTGTAACCCTGACTAGAGCATGTAGATCATCTATATGTTAGAATGTTTGGCATTTATTGGGTTAAGCACTGTCTCCTTAAGAGATGGCTTATGGGTAATGTAGTTTTAGCTAGTTAGCTATCTCATGTTAACAGGTATGTGGGAGGAGTTACTGAGCTCTTTACAGGATATCCTGGCCACGGGCCAGCCGGGAATGCCTTTGTTTGATCCAGCCTCATGGCTCCTAGCCCCACGTGAGTCTTATGCAGAAGAAGAGGGGAAAATCCATTATCAAATTACCTGTGGAATGAGCTATATTGCTGAAATATGCTTCTGGATGTATCTTTACATAACCGTGAATTATTGTTTAGAATTCCTGGAAATAAAAGTGATACTTTTTTGCTTATTTCACTGAGTTATCTGTCTGTCTCAACGGGATTAAAGCAGCCTATTCTGTCTGGGACAGAACACCATAAGTCATAAAAGGACCAAGTCTGAAGACCCCTGCTATAAGGTATGTGTTAGAGAATTTTAATTTCTCTATTGGTGAAAAAATAAATCAGAAGCTCTCACAGTTGACTGCATTTAGCTGATTCAAAATAACTTCTTTATAGTCATATCAAAATATTTACAATACCATACATTCTTCTTTACAGCAACATAGCTCAATTGAATACTTCTTACAGAGAGATACAGAGACAAACCTTGAGACTGAAAATTCAGCTCCTAACTCAATACCTTTTGCACAGACTCAGTAGCACTTTCTTCACACTGGCTGACTGAGTTACCACATGACCCTTCCTGCTCATGAATATTCCAACAGTATGCAACATAGCATTTCTCTCCCCAATTAATAAACTAAGTAGAAAATATAGCTGTATAGGACTCCCTAATAAGCAGAAGTAGCAGAAAATCTGAAATGCATTCAACTGGGAGAGAAAAAAAAACTGTTTGCAGAATCCATTCTCCTTCCAGTTTAAATCAACTGAAACATCAAACTTTAAAAAAACAGAACTAATGGCTTTTTCCAAAGACTACTGTACATGTTTAAAAATAAGTGTATGCTTTTACAGAAAACTATAGAGCCTGGATATATAACAAGTCCATCACAAGCAATTCTTGGTCAAGCAGTTAGATGCATCTGCAGGAACCCAGGATGTTATCTTTCTGCCTGAAGGGTGGTTTTGAAATAGGGAAGGTAGGAACAAACATTGGAGGGGAGGGATTTCTGAAAAAAATTAGTCAGCCCTGAGAAAGAAAATATAAACTTAAAATAACCCAGCTTTGATTTTGTTGGCATGCGCTGGGGCAGAGAGAACTTTCAACAAGCTTTTAAGAGTCTGTTATTCTATCCTACAACAACAAAGAGCATTCCTAGAATCCCTGCTGTGCCTATTTCTTGACTTACCCTATCCCAATCTTAAAAGTCTCTTAAGATTCTGATCTAGCAGCTACAGATTAATGAAACCATGAGAAGGATCCAACAGAATAAAATTAAATACAAGAATTCCAGCAGACCAGAAGATCGTAGTGATTTCCTATTATTACAGAAAAAAAATGTTTTTGAGACAGCAATAGAGTAATACATTTTCCCTGAAGAATTTGTTCAAACTAACAATACCTTAATTTTTTTCTTCTGATTCAGTTTTACTGGATTTCAATTTTGTTTTTCTGAAAATTGCAATCTTTAATTTGGAACTGAAGGAGAATTATCTCCATTTTCTCCTCTCAACTCCAACACAGAGCTTCAGATCTAGGACAACTCGCCCCGGCCAATTCACCATAGCCAGTTCACTGTGGAACAATCGCCATGATGAACTCACCAGAGAAGAATTGCAGTGGGCCTTGTCTTGTTTTAGGTTTGAACCTTAGAAATCCTCAAGTCTGGGGTGAGCCAGAGCGTGGAGTACCAATGACCCATCGGCCAAGGTATGCATTCTATCTGCAAAGGCATGGAGCAAGTGCAACATGTCCAGGCAGTCCCTATGCAGATCCAGGCCTATGGTGCAATGTGTCTGCAAGAAGAGGCCCTTCACTTCTGGATGAAATTCAAATATCTGCTGCTTAAAACTAAAAATTGCACATTGAAATTTGTCCTCTTGAAATAGGATGTTTTTCTGTTTTAATTTCTCTGCCAAAATAATTCCATCTTTTTCTTACGTAAAATTCTGATAGGATTTTTTTAAGATTATATTTGTATTATCAATCTTCAGTCTTGTATTATAATGCTGATGCAAATTGTGATTCCTTGTGTTTGTTCTGACAAACTGTACCAAAATATCCCTTGGGTCACTTCTATTTTCACAAACCTTGAATTTATTTCAAATACTTTATCATTTGCTCTAAGTCTCAACATCCCTTTTAGATCAGCGGATCTCAACCTGTGGGTCGCGACCCATTTGGGGTCGAAAGTCCATTTCACGGGGGTCGCCAAACAACACAGTCCGCCATTTTTTTCCCCTTTTCCTTAGCTGTGCTACGCCATTTTTTCCCCTTTTCCTTAGCTGTGCTACTCCCTCTTATTCTATTGGCTTTTGAAAGCCAATAGAATAGACTCTCTTGAATAGAGTCTAATTCTATTGGCTTTCAAAAGCCAATAGGAATTGTCCAAGCTGTCTCCGCCCTGCTGAGCCTGCCAAAAGTCCCAGTCTGCAAACATTGCTGCAAGTTATTTGCAGCAAAGGCGAGCTCTCTGGAAGTTTCCACCCCTCCCTGCTGAGCAACTACTAAAACTGTAAGTAAAAGAGGGCCAGGGGTGGGAGGTGGGAGGCCGGCGGGCACAGGGAGGGTTTTTGGCGCGTGTGGGGCCCGGCGGGTGGCTTACCGCCCTTGGGCTGGGCCAGCTGGTGGCCCAGCCAGTGCTCGCCCTGCGCCGTTGCTGTTGCGGCTGCCCAGGAGCGCCTGGGCCTGCCTGCCACCACCCCAAACGGGCGGCAGCGAAGGCAAGGCTAGCGGGGCAGCGGCAGGCGCAGGGAGGGTTTTTGGCGTGCATGGGGCCCGGCGGGTGTTTTACCTCCCTTGGGCTGGGCCAGCTGGTGGGCCAGCCCATGGTCGCCCTGCACCGTCGCCGCCGCGGCCGCCCAGAAGCACCTGAGCACCTGGGCCTGCCTGCCGCTGCCCCGAACAGGCGGCGGCCTACACCTCGGCCGGCGCAGGGGGCAGCACCGCGCATGCACGGTGCAGGTCAGGATCGCAGCCTGAAAAAGGTTGAGAACCGCTGTTCTAGATTATCTAGTTCTCTTTCCAAATCCATCTACAGGTTGTTCTCAACCTACAACTGTAATGGACTTTGTCCATTATGGTCAAAAATGGTGATGTCTATTAAGCAAGACAGCCTCACTTAATGACTTCCACCCCTTCTCTCCCCGATGCAGTTGTTACACAAATGTTCAGGTTAGCTCTAGGAGGCCTAGTTCAGGCACAGGCCATCTGTCCCAGGTCTCCTAAGGCAGACATGTCAAACACAAGGCCCAGGGGCCGGATGCGGCCCGCGAAGTGGTTTCATGTGGCCCGCAAAGCCATCCTAGAAACAGAAACAGTGAGGGAACGGTCCCTGCTACCTTGGCCCTGCCCAGGCCAGCCAGTAGCCAATGTACAATTTTGTGGTGGCCATCTATGCTTAAACGCATTCAGTCTTAGCTCCACAAGACCGTCTGGAAATAGCAAGGAACCAGGCCCTGCCGCATCGCCCCCGCCCCCTGGATGCATGCTGGGGAGGTGTCACCCTTTGTGATGAATGAAGAAATGCACCATTGCCTGGAAGTGGCCAGCAAATGGCCCTCACCTACTTCACATATCCCGCTTGATGGGCTCCAGGGAAGGGGTTTCGGCAGGCAGCAGGGCACTCTCCTCAAGAGTGCCAAAAGGCTGAGCCAGGTGGCGCAAATCCAAAAAGAAGCACAATGATACCCAGCCCCCAGCCTGCCCGGTTTCAGCAGACAGCGGGGAACTCTTCTCACAGGGCCAAGAGCTGAGCCGGGTGGCACGAAACTGATGAGAAGTGCAATGCTGCCTAGCCCCCAGCCCGCCCTACTCCAGCAGGCAGCAAGGTGCAAAGCTGGCGAGCTTCGCACCGCCTGGCTCAACCTCTCGGCGCTGTGAGGAGAGCGCCCCACTGCCTGCCGAGAGTAGGCAGGCTGGGGGCTGGGCGGCATTGCACTTCTTTTCAGATTCGTGCCACCTGGCTCAGCCTCTCGGCGCTGTGAGAAGAGCACCCCGCTGCCTGCCGAAACCGGGCAGGCTGGGGGCTGGGTGGTATTGTGCAGGTAACATTGACTCTCACGCTGCTCATGGCATCCCCTCCCCCAGAGCCCACCAAGCCAGATATGTGAAGTAGATGAGGGCCATGTGCTGGCCACTTCCAGGTGATGGTGCATGTCTTCATTCCTCACAAAGGGTGACACCTCTCCCTCATCTCAAATATTTTCCCACCACTCTGTACTTAGGAAGGAAGAAAGGAAAGAAGGAGAGGGAGGGTCTGAGGGAAGTCCTGCCTTAGTCCTGCCCTGCTGCCCTTTTACCATCCCTTTGTCCCCTCCTCCTGGCCTATCCTGGGGGTCTCCCTTCCTATTGCTAAGGAAGCTTTGGATACAAAGCTGGGTCTCCTCCCATGGAAAGGGAATGGGCCTCCCTCTGACTTTGCCCTCGTACCCATCATGAGCAACCTGGCTAAGGAGAGCAAGCACAGCAGCAGCAGCCTTGAGGAGATGGTAAGTGCAGCTGGGCACCCCCTTGGGGAAGTGGGGCTGGGCTTGCTGCCACGGGTGCTCAAGGGCCAGGCTGGGCATTTGACCTCTGCTGCCCAGGGCTCTGGGCAGTTCGTACCACCATCCAGCCCCCACGCATGGCCTGAGAGGAATGATGAGGCTCCTTGGCACTTGCCCTGGTCCCACCCCCTTCTGCCAGAGAGATCTGTCCCATTTTTGCCCAGGCCCCCACAGGCACCCTTGACAAGAATGATGTAGAGCTGGCCACGCTCACCCAGTAGGCCACACCCACTCTATCCACACCCACCCAGTAGGCCACACCCACCCTGGCCACACCCACCTGGCCCCCCAAGGGCAACTACAATGCTGATGTGGCCCTCAATGAAATTGAGTTTGACACCCCTGTCCTAAGGGGTCCCCCACTCTGAGCCACCCAATATTCCATTTCCCACCACACAATCCTTTGGCCTGCTTTCCCCCTTCCCTTCCCACAGGGTTTGAGTCTCCTCCACACATCCCATCACCCATTATGCACTTAACTTTTGAAGATTTCTGGAACTCTGGAGGTTTCCTCAGTGCTTCATAGAGCACAATAGGAAAGCAGAATGGAGAGATCCATCCTTTTGCCATGTGATGGCCTCCTGGAAGCAGCCACCATTTTAGCACAATTGCAAAGAACTGTGAACACACTGAAAATGGCAGCCACTTCTGGGAAGCAATTGCATGGCCCTGGGGTGAGTGGGCTTCCCTCCTTGCTGAACATGATGTCCATAGATCTTCAAAAGTGTGCAGCTGGTGATGGGTGGGTGGAGATTAGGCTCAAATCCTGCAGGGACCCAGTGGGGTGGGATGGGGGAGAGAGGCAGGGGAGCCACTGCAGTGTACCTGCAGTCAGTCATAAAGGCAAATGACCATGAGGGCATTGCAGTGGCTGTAACTTTAAAAAGGGGTTAAATGCAGCAGTGCAGGAAGTAATGGGTATGCCTCCACATAGTTATATGACACCTCTGGTTTATGAGCTGCACTGGCTGCCAGTTTACCTCTGGATGCAATTTGAATGCTTATTATGACACATAAAGCCCTACACGGCATAGTGCTGGCTATAGTGCTGGCATAGTGCCGACAGGCCTGGGGCAGTTAACACCTGGCCCCAGCCAGTGTATGTATGTTTGTATGTTTGTTGTGGATGATTGGTCTTTTAATTGTCGGGTTTATAAATGTTTTTATATATTAGATTTCTACATGTAGTATTTATGTTGTGAGCCGCCCTGAGCTCTCGAAATAGGGCGGCATAGAAATCTAAGTAATAAATAAATAATAATAATAAATAAATATCTCCTGTGGTAACCGTTAACTGGTCGATCCAATAGGATTAGCATGTTCCATGTTCCTTCAATTAAGCAGTGCCACCTATAGGAACGCTGGAGGAGTGCATTCTCTGTTGTGGTACCTGTCCTCTGTCATGATGTTTTCCTTGAAATCCTGCCTCTTTAAGGCTCTTTAAAAGCCTTAAAGACTTGGCTCTTCTACTACCATTCTCTGTACAGCATTATACAGTTTTCCCTACATTGTCTGGGCCTTTGAATCTTTCCATGTTATACATATAACAAAAATAATTATAGTTAATGTTTTTCCTTTTATTTTACCAAACATCTAAATTCAGTATCAATATTGGCATTACATTCTTTTAGGATATAAGCCATTTTATTTTGATATATCATCTGATTTGTGGTAATTTTTTCTATGAGTTTTATTATTTTAGTATTTCACATGTTGTATGTCTGTTTGGCATGGATTGGATTTCTAAATACTGTCAACAAATCATGTTTCCTTAAGTTTTGAGTCTCCGCTATATATTTTGAGTCTCTGCATGTCACTTCACTACTGCCCATATTGATTCATTCACACAAATCATGACATTTTGTACTAAGATATCTGCTTTTCTCTTCATCTCACTCATTCTTCCTTGTGAACGGTGCTGATTCAGGGCTGCAATCTCTACTAATAAGCAGGTGGGAGCAGGTCATTTGAGGCAAAGGACAGTAAAAATAATCAGAAGGGTAGAATTTTACCAGTCTTGTTGAAGCCATTTGATTACCCATCTCAGACCCAGTCTACTTTTGTTTTGAACCTAAACATCCCAAGCATATAAAAACATTTTTATTTTACATAAATAGTCATTTAACTTAAAAAAATATTTCACAAACTCTCTATTCAGCTTTCCAGATTTCTTTGACAGAAAAATATTAAAAGTACTAAGTCTTAAACCTTAGCATTTTCATATTTATCTCCTCTAAAACGGATATTTTGCAGATAACCGATGAAACCCAAACTTTTCCTCTTCATCAATCTACTTATTTAAGCAATAGTAAAGCCAAAGAAAACATATTAGCCATGAATGAAAAATATGTATGATTTCTATGTATCTTTTTTTTTCCTATTGTAGTGGGTGTCCAACAAAATTCACAGAAACACACTAAAAACAAGCACGTGTTCTGTTTTTCAATTGAAAAATACATTCTTCTCCAAATAGAATGCAAACTTGCAGCCCAATTGCTCCATCTAGTGATTGCTAGTTTTCACAACACCAATCTTTGAAGTAGCAACACAGCTTATCTTTGGAAAATAAAATGTTTGGCATCACTGAATGCCTATTTTAAATATAAACCATTATCAGGGATTGTGGGGGCAGTTATGTACTAGATCTTTCTAAAACAACTAATTTAAATCTACCCTTAGAATTCTAAAAAACAGCATAGCTAGTTTGTGGGCTTTGTATGGGCTAACTATTAGCATCCAAGTGCAATTTAAAGTTCTGGTTTTAACCTTTATGGCTTGGTACTGGGTTACCTACAGAACAGCATTCTCCTCTTGAGTCCACTCAAGCACTCTGATTGTGTCAAGTAAATCAGCTGGCTGTCTCCCATTTGCAGGAGATTGTGAAGGCCAAAATCCAGAGGCATTCTTTTCCCATAATGAGGCTAGTCGCTTGGAATGGCCTTCCATGGAAGGTTCTATTGATTCTAATATTATCCAATTTCAAAAACATCTTAAGACAGAATTTTACCAAAGGGAACTTGGGCACCAGGTATTGTGGGATTTCCATATATTGCATAGTATATTTTTATTATTCCTGATTATGTTATTGTCTTTTTTGTGAATCACCAAAAGTCTGTTTATTATTGTGGAGAAATATGACATAGATAAGATAGGTAGGTAGGTAGGTAGGTAGGTAGGTAGGTAGGTAGGTAGACAGACAGACAGACAGACAGATAGATACATAGAGTAGAGCATAGAGCATTTCACACATTTAACTGGCCAACAAACTCAACCACTGCTTCTCAAATTGGCCTACAATAACAAAAAATAAGCACAAACCAATCAATAATTCAAACAAAATAAAAGCAGAGATAACCAGGAACTCACAGTTGGGAAGAAAAATGCCCAGAACAAGAAAAGTCGGAAGAAATGAGCTCACTGTGATATCAGCACTCAGCTTCAGAAATGCTTCAGAAGTTCAGTAGTACTCAGAATTGATGGTGTTACAGAGTTCAAACCAGAGAAACCAGAGGATGACAGTTGGGCCTTCTGGTATTCAATACAAGAGAAGGATGGAAAATGCAGTTGTCTGGCTGGTTCAGAGGGATGAAGCATGAGAAATAGAAAACTAGATCCAGGATGGGAAAAAGGAAAATGTTCCTGAAGATCAATTCAATCAAAGATCATATGAAAAGAAGCTGTCTAAAATAAAGAACAAATAAAAGTAGCACAAGGAGTGAGGAAATAGAATATAAAATTTCTGAATGTCAAGTAAATTGTTGCTGAAAAAAATGCTGGAGTTTAATCAAAGATATATTTCTATCAATCACAGTTGGGATCAAGACAAAATGGCCTGACAGCGAAGATCTCCAAGATAAGGATGATTCAGGACTAAGAGCATAATGGAAATATATTGTGGGATAATAGAATTAGATCCATATCAGGACAAAGAAAGAATAGGATTTCTGATTGGAATAATTTCACTCTGTGTTTCTTCAGTTTGTAATGGGGAAAAAGAAATCTCCTTCTCAGATTTCCTACCACCGTGAACAGTAGGTATACAGAAGAAAAAAATCTGTTTTTGATTGGAGAGACAGAAGCTTCAAGTTTCCTTCTGATATGCCAGAATTGTCAGTCCCCATCCACCCCCAGCTATTTATTTTATTAACATAAGCAATGATCACATCTAATTCGGCTTTAAAAGAGCTGTCCTAGATTTGATTCTAGGACTAAAAAAGCCAGTTTGAATCCCTTCAATGTTTCTGAAGGACCTTTTATTGATTTTATGGAATATGAAGCATAGAATATCATTGTAAACAGCATTCCTAGACTAAGTAATAAACTTTGAGGAAGATATGTATTTCCTAAACTCAAAGGCAATTTGCAACTTACTCTAGATAATAACAAAATTAATAACAGAAAACTCTGGTCAGTGTTCTGTATGCTTTATAGCAAGATAGAAGAAAGAGATCCCACCTGTTTTTAAAATGAACATACAGATAGTCCTCGACTTAAAACTGTTCATTTAGTGACCATTTGAAGTTACAATGACACTAAATAAAGTGACTTATGACCCTTTTTCACACTTATGACAGTGGTGGGATTCAGCCAGTTCGCACCAGTTCAGCAGAACCAGTAACTAATTTTTTGTGAACCGGTTGTTCGCATATTTGAATCCCATCACTGCTTATGACCCTGGCAGCATCCCCATGATCTTTTGATCAAAATTCAGATGCTTGGCAATTGACTCACAAGCAGTCAATGGGGAAGCCAGATTCACTTAATTGTATTACTAATTTAACAATTGCAGAGATTCACTTAACAATTGTGGCAAGAAACGTTGTAAAATGGAGCAAAATTCACTGAATTGTCTTGCTTAGCAACAGAAATTTTGGGCTCAATTGTGGTCATAAGTCAAGGACTACCTGTACAAATGTTTAATATGATTTTAAGATTTAAATGTTATCATATTATGTGTTTCTTGTGAAATTTGTGATTTAAAAACCTGAAGTATTTTTTAAAATAAATTTAGTGCTTCTCTTTGTCTTTTTCTTTAGGGGGGGGGACATGACAGCAGTATTCCAGTATTTGACAGGCTGCCACAAAGGGGAGGGGGTCAAATTATTCTCCAAAGCACCAGAGGACAGGACAAGAAACAATGGATGGAAACTAATCAAGGAGAGAAGCAGCCTGGAATTAAGGAGAAACTTCCTAACAACGGGACAGCTTGCCTTCAGATGTTGTGGGTGCTTCATCACTAGAGGTTTTTTTGTCTGAAATGGTATAGGGCCTCCTGCTTGAGCAGGGGATTGAACTAGAAGATCTCAAAGGTCCCTTCCAGCTCTATTCTGATTGATTGATTGATTGATTGATTGATTGATTGAAGAGGAGATATTGAAACATCCGTAAAACTTCTGAACTAGAAAGATCTTAAGAATCATATTTCAGGAATCCTCCTATTTTTAAAGTATTAGTCTATGACTTTTAATTATAATTTTGTTCTATGTGACAAAATGGGATGACATTTTCAGGATTGCTTTTAGTTTATTTTTTAAGCTGAAAATTATTATGAAAAATGGGATAGAATACAGCTAAGAAATGAATATAATTTCAGGAAGACTGGTGAAGGTTTTACTTTGATCGTTTTTCTCCCTGTCTTTTTCTTTCTTCTTCTCAAATAACCTACAAACAAATTCAGATTTGCCTTTTCTTTTCTTTTTCAGGACAGTTAAAGATGCAGCAGTTATAGCCAATGAAACATATCTTTAGGATTTTTGTGTTCTGCTCAGTTGGAATCAAAGTTGAAATAACTACAATAGAATTGGGATGGATAATAGATGAGGAGCAAATATTAGCAGTAATATTTTTTTTTCAGCCAAGTGTGACATCTTCCCAGATCTCTTACATACCATGAAAACACTTTTTCCTTTCCCTCTTCTGACAAAAACTACAAAAAGCCCTACTTTTTAGAACAGCAGCCATCTTAGTCTTAAGGCAACTTAAGATAAATTTATCACTGCATAAGCTTTCATGAATCACAGTCCTCAAAGAGTATTGAGCATATACATATTCCTGCATTATATTATTTCAATCCCGAAAGCATTGTTATTAAACAGCTCTGATGAAACCATTAGTTATTATTAAAAACTGAAATTGTCAGCCACAAAATAACGGCATTCGTATTCCTTCATTCCAGAATATACTTAACATGAAATACAGTACAATGTTTTTCAAATTAAAACAATACTTGAGTTTTTGGGGGGGGACACTTTGAATTCCAAATCATTAACAAAACTATAGAAGCTATGGATCAGATATGCTTTGTATTAGTATATCTCAATTAACTGAATTTAATGCATATTCCAAATATATATTGTACACCATAAAGCAAGTATACATGTTTTCTCAGTGTTCTTCCTTTGTTCAGGTTATCAAGCATTTTCAAACTATTGAAATGGAGAAACTTATTTTCTAGTGTCCTTCCATTAAAATCAAGTAAGAAGTGACTGTATTATAAGAATCTGAAATGGTCAGTATTATTGATTAAAAAAAGTAGGTACGGGATTTTTTAAAGAAAATAAAGCATCCATGTATATTTTTATTTTAATTATTTATATTCCATTTTCACTCAATTACATATAAAAATTGCCAATGGGTTTTGGTCAGGAAAAGAAGTCAAAAGTGCCTTTTCACTCTCTATGGCAATTAGATCTGAGTGTTCCTTTTGGCAGGAAGAACAGGGAGCAGGCTCCCTATTGCTCTTCCTCCTCTGCTGGAATATAGTGCTCCAACATGGTCTTTTCTTTGTCAAAGTGTTCCTCCTGCAATAAAAGAATGATCCCGAAGAACCAAAGACCTACATACAAACACCCGCGAAAACCTCAGAAAACTATATATATATAGTTTTCTGAGGTTTTCGCGGGTGTTTGTATGTAGGTCTTTGTATATATATACACACATATATATATATACACACACACACATATATACACACACACACACACACACACCAATAATCAAGATTAGATATCAGGGCAAATGTAAAGAATTTTTATTCTATGAGCTTTCTAGGTATACTTAATCTAAAATGCACACACATGTTCTGAAAGTAATAAATATCACACAATATCAAAGAATCAGATCTCATCAAATGAATTTTCCATATTCCCTATACATTTTATTTGGAGAACATTGACTTTTGCAGCTGTAACTGGCTTGTAAAATGAGAGCATTAACTTCCTGTTAATATTATGATGCACAAGAAGGAAAATTATGTACCAATAGCAAAGAATATGCGTCAGAACTGGCACGCATTGACTACATGAAGTGTGCAAGCATTTTATCCCAATATAGAAAAGTAATGCATCTCCCTCTGTGTTGCTTGTGGTAACTTTGGCAGTCTATGGAATAATGGTAATTGCTTGTTACTGTGGAAACTAGACCTCCAGAAATATCACTAATGAGCCAGCGGGATTGGGGGAGAAATAGAAGTATGCAATCTACTGAAAACAGTCAATATTGTTGCAGAAAGGAAATGGAGGACAGAATTAAATGTAATGAAAATATGTATGGACTTTACCTCAATAGTTTGGTAATATGTTCATTTTATTTATTTAAAGTTGCTCAGTCCATAAAAATTCTGGGAATTATAGTACACAATATAATACAACAGTGAAGCAACATACTCTAGTACAGTGGTTCTCAACCTGTGGGTCACGACCCCTTTGGAGGTCGAACAACCCTTTCACAGGGGTCACCTAAGACCATTGGAAAACACATATTTCCAATGGTCTTAGGAACCAATTGGTGCGTCTCGAGCCCGATTTTTGAAAAGCACTCAAATCAAAGGCGGCTACATCATGAAAGCAAAGGCAGCAGGGGGTGGGAGAGGAAGAGTCAGCAAGCCCCAGCCAGCAAGTAAGCCCAGCCAGCCAGCCAGGCTGAAAAGAAAGAGGTGGGGCCTCCCAAACCCCGACTTTTCCCCCTCCCTCCTTTCCTTTGCAACTTGCAAAGAAAAGGGACCCCCAGCCCGGGAAGGCTGGAGAGCTTTGCACGGGGTCCCGAGTCCCCTTTGCTCCACCACCAGCACTGCAGCCAGACCAACCAGCTGCTGGGGAGAATTTACCTTTTTTCCCCCTTCCCTCTCCCTCTTTTTTAGTGCATAAAAAAAAAAGTCCTAGTCTCTTTTTTTTTCTTTTCTTTCCCTCTTCTCGGCTTTTTAAAAATAGCAGCTGGGGGATCTTCAAGCCGATAGTTGTTGCTGGGGCATTTTTTTTAAAAAAAAAATGTCCTTCCCAGGTGGGGAATCTTTCTGCACTTCTTCAGCTTTTTTGAGCCGGGGAAGGGGAGAACTGATTGGGGGGGATCCTAGGAAGAAGGGAAAGACCCACCGGAGAGGTTTGGCTGCTTTTCTGTTCAAGCAGCCGGCAAGGAAAAAGCCCCGGAGGGTCGGGTGTCCAGGTTTTTCAATCCTTTATTAAATAGGCAAAGGCTTGGCCATTTAATAGTTTGCTCAAACTTTTTAACCTCCCAGATTTATTACCTTCAAATATCAATGAATAAATGGCATATTAAAAAAAGAAAGAAGTAAATCATAGGAAGAGCCCGTTTAGGAACGCGAGAGAAATAATATTCAAGAGGAGAAGATCAGGTGAATTTGATGCCCCCTAACAGAAGGTGGGGGAGAAAAGTTGGAGAGCAGCTTGTTTTATTTGCTCAAAATGCTTTTCAAAGGCTCCAAAGAAAGAAGGAAAAAATAAGAGATTTAGAGGCCTAGGACAGCTTTGCAGAAAGAAAATCTGATCACCTATACGCCATCACCCTTAGTTACACATCCACAGGAAGCAGACAGAAGGTGCAGATCTGGTGGTTTTGATTGACAGCTCCTCGCATTGTTGGGCAGCTTTAATAGAATTTATCCCCAGCCCCTCCAATATGCAAAAGAGGGGAGGGGGTTGTCAAAAGAAGGCAGCATATCCAGACTTCTGCCAGATTCAGACTGTGTGATCCCCCTCGTTTTTTCCAGTCCAGGCTCTCCCCGCCTTACTTTTTCTGCAGAGAAAAACCAAGCCTACTTTTTTTAGAAAATAGTTTCTTTCCATCAGGAAGAGTAAAATGAGAAAAAGATCTCACGAGATTCAGAAAAAAACCCTTTGGAGAGGTCTGAGGGTTAAGATTGGAAGGCTTTTGTTGAAATTCCCTCTCCACCACCACCCCCAGCCAAATCTATCCCACCTGGAGACCTATACCTAAGGCAGAATCTCTTTATCCTTGAGGATTCCCTGGTAAAAACTGTCTTTCACATTAACCCAGTTGGTCACTGTCCGGGACAGGATCCTGCTGACTCTATTTGTGTTATTTGCTAAAGTTATTGGCCATCATTTTAGGCTTTGGGGTTTTTTTCTTTTGCAGGGAGGGGATTAGATGCCTTGCAAAGCCAGGCCCCTCCCCTGCTTTAGTTTACTGCTAGATGCATTAAACCAGCGGTTCTCAACCTGTGGGTTGGCTTTTTACGCATACTGTCGCAAAATGTAGCAATGTAGTTTACTGTTGTTATATTAAGACTGTTACCCATGCTACACCATGCTTCAAGACAAAATTTCATTTATTTGTAATTAGAAATAAATATTTCACAATATATAATTACATATTGTTTTTCTGATTAATCACTATGTTTTAAATTATGTTCAATTTGTAACAATGAAAATACATCCTGCATATCAGATATTTACATTACGATTCGTAACAGTAGCAAAATTACAGTTATGAAGTAGCAACGAAAATAATTTTATGGTTGGGGGTCACCACAACATGAGGAACTATATTAAAGGGTTGCGGCATTAGGAAGGTTGAGAACCACTGCTCTAGTACAAGATTTGATGTTTCAAAAAGTCTCCAGAAAGCCTAGTTTCATTAAGTGTCTTGATAATGGTGTCATAGTATATTTTCATATCTGTCTTCCATAATGGTTGACTGTCTTGTTCCAGTTCCTCCCACCAATCTACATATAGAACCTCAATATCTTCCATATCAAATTATTTCTTACCAAATTTGGCTTACTTGTTATGTTGAATTTTGTTGTGCTCCAAATGTGTTATGTATGTGTTTGTAATCTCTTTTAATTGTAAATTGTATTGGCTTTTCTTCTTTCTATTTCCTCTGTGATCAGGTGCAAAAATAAATAAACAAGATAAATACATAACTAGAGGTCATATTTAAGTGGGCTGGAAGAGAGTAAAAGACATTATTGTCCATTCTTGTCATCCATACATTGGTTGTGGCTGTACTTACAATAACCTGGAAATGCAGATATGCCCTCAGTCTAAAGACAGAAAAGTTAAAAAAAAAAAATACAAATGTGAAGAATGATCAAACACTTAAAATAATGTATCAAATGAAATGGCTGCCCACACCTTGGCAACAAAATGCTGTTTGAATTATTTAATACCTTTCTTAAATCTGAAAATCAGATTTCTAGGGAGTTTTTCATCATTGAAGTTTTTTACAGCACTATTTAGAAAGCAGCTAACATAAATATCTGAAATAAAACTCAACCTAAAACATAAAAATACGATCATATTGTTCAGCCATGTCCCTTGAATTGTTTCATCGTGTATATGAAGAAAGTTTCAGCAACCCCAAATTTTACCAAGAAAAGGAGAAAGAATCTTGGGAGCGGAGAGAGAAAAATGTAAGAGTTAAAAAAAATTAAAATTAATAAGCATTTGGTGTTTTCATGTGGCATTTCATATTGATTTAACTGTTTGTGGGAAGGGTAGAAACTGAGTAGGACATAGAACCTAATTAAATACCGTATGCTGAAAAAAGTCATGGCTAATTAGTTGAGATCCTGAGCAAAAATATTTTACATTGCAAAATTAACAAATTCTTATTATTAAAATAATAACTGAAAATCATAAGTACTGACAGAGTAGCAGCAACAAAATTTAAACACTAATCACTAAATCTAGTTTCACATAAAACATTTAAATCCAAGGTCCTGGCTTGGGACTTCAAAATCTCATATGTACCTCTGACCATATGAATATGCCAGATTCCAATATTTGGGCTCTAATAATGTATTCTACCTTCTGTTATGTCTGGCCCTTCTCAGCTTAGTAAAATCCACAGTAGTATGTCTTTAAGAATTTTATTTAACACATTTCAAGAGATTCATTGCAAAGCAAGCTGCTGGCATTTTGTTGGCCGCAACGGCCAATTCTGATTTATTTACATTCCGCTTTAACATGCTCTCCCTCCCTTCCAATTAACTCACTCTTTATCTGTAAAGTTGTCCAAGAGCTCATTAATCTTCCGTAGAGTCCAAAAACATCAGAGAACTAAGTTCAAACGAACTGGGCAAGGCATCAAGCTACTCCTTGATAGTAACGTTGCTCGTGACAAAGGCGTAGTCTCTCTGTCCCCTTCTAATATAGTTTCCGATACGTCACTTCCCCCCATTACTTCCTTTTCCCACTTAACTGACACCTTCGCTTATCAAACCTTCTGAATCTCGGATCAAGCCATCTATCTTCTTGCTCCAAATCTGACCCCTCACTTTGCGAATCTGACCCAGACTGCCTGTAAATCTCCTCCCTGTCTGTCTCAGCTGCCGGGAGGGGAAAATACCCAGAGGGGCCTGGCTGCTCTTCCTCGGCTGCCGGGAGGGGAAAACACCCAGAGGGGCCTGGCTGCTCATCCTCATACTCTGATACTTCCCAAGCTGGTCTAGGGACACTCACAACACCTTCTAGAAGGATAAAATTTGTGAGAAGCTGAAATGACTATTATGCAGGTATACTTCAAGTGATCTTCTCATGACAGATTTTGGATAGCTGAAAAATGATACTCTTTTGCCAAAGATTTTATCAATACAGGTAGTCCTCACTTACTAGTGGCAATAGGGACTGGCAACTCCATCACTAAGTGACACTTTCATTAAGTGTGATGCTTACATGAGAATGTTGACCTACAATAACAGTTTCAGATTCCAGCTGCAGCTAAGCAAATCACTCTGGATGGTGAAACACAATGCCACATGACTCCAACTTGCAAATTTCTGCCAGTTTCCCCACAGACTTTGTCAGAAGCCGTCTATGAAGGTTGCAAATGGCAATCAGATCACAGTGGTTCACTGTGACCATTGTAAATGCACACTGGTTGCCAAGTGCCCAAATCATGATCACATGACTGCTGCAAAGGTTACGACTTTGAGGACAAGTCATCAGTCACATTTTTCAGGGCTGTTGTAATTTCAAACAGTCACTGAATGAAGGATACCTGTAAACGCTGCTACTTTATCTTTATAATGTTTTTTTTTTCAAAAAATTTAAAAGGGGAAATAGTATGTTTTTATTTTACTTTGTTCATCTGTTATTATTTCAACTTTCATGATATGTAGACATGATCCAGAAATATTAAATAAATAGGTGACTAAACAAATAGTAAATTAACTGTAAAACAGCTAAAGTTCAACTCCAAGAAGTTTCTACTGCTCACTTGAAACTTCTAAAGATAGAGTCCTCTTGCTGTTCTTGGTAAATAAGTGGCCTCAATTATATAATAATATCTTTGAAAGTATTTGGTACCTTAAGGTGGTAAATAATTATTGAGAATTATTGGCAATGATCAAAATATGTAAAATTCATGATGTCATAGACATAAGTTTATTTGTACCTTATGATTATTAACAGCTAAACGTCTTTCAGCTAAATCTTTCCAGTTGATTAGGTTATGAATAAATCTGGGTAACAAAATCCCTTTAACTGTCTTGAGTTTTAACAAAGAACAGTGTTGTGTCCTGAGTCTGCAAAAGCAGGCTCGGGACGTTGCATTGGTCCCGGGCATTCCAAAAGCTGTCCGGGACCAGACAGAGCGGTGCCAGCCTTGTGCGCATGCACAAGGCGTTTGCTGCCCGGGACCAGACAGAGCGGTGCCAGCCTTGTGCGCATGCACAAGGCGAGGAAACGCTCTGTTATTTGTTTGCCATTGTCCGGGTCTCTGGCCACATAAAAAAAAGCCTGCATGCTTTTGCCTGTTCGTTCGGTTGTTGTTAGAGAAGAATAAAGAGCTGTTTAACATCGCCATGTGTCTTCATCATTCGCACGCGAACGAAGTACTTAACACTGGCAACGAAGGTGGGATCCTTTGCAAGCTGAAGAGAAAGTTTTAAGGACTTACCCAAGAAGTCCTGAAGAGGGGAAGACGGCGTCTGAATCAGCGTCCCAGCCTGCCAGTATAGCGTCGCTGGAGGGCGAGCTCAGCTAAAGGACCTTTTCCCCAATAGCAGTTTGCAGAGGAGCGAGTGGTGAAGGTTGTAAACTAAAGGATGGCGAAGATTGGGCGTTTGTCTGATTTTGATGTCTCACATCCAGAGAGATGGAATTCCTACATAGCAAGGGTGGAGAATTACTTCAGAGTAAATCAGATTAGAGAAGATGGCTTGAAGGCTGCAACTCTGGTGTGTGTGTGTGGACAGGAAGCTTTTGAAATTGCAGAGAACCTGGTGGCCCTTGCACCTCTGGAGTCAGTAACATATACTGACTTGAAGAAACTGTTGAAGGAACACTTCCAGCCAAAGTTGTCTGTTATTGCTAGGAGGCACGCATTTGAGCAGAGGGACCAGAGGCCAGGTGAATCTGCTATGGATTTTATTGCGGCCTTCAGGAGAGCAGCCAGACCTTGTGAGTTCAAGGATCTGGAAGAGAGGCTGTGAGATCACTTCATTTGTGGTTTAAGGAACAGAGACTTACAGCAGAAGATTTTTGCTAAAGAAGAAGTCTCTTTCCAAGATGCGCTACGAGAGGTGACAGCTGAGGAAGCAGCAGGCGGGGCTGTGAAGACCTTATGGCTCACCAGGAGCCCTCCAGAGACAGCTACCATCCATCAAGAGGATGCTCAAGAAGGATCGGAAGCGAATCCTGAAGAAGAGGTGGATAGACTTCACCAGCCAGCTGAAAGGAGGCAGAAGGAACATCCGGACAAGGCCCCAGCATCTTTTCAATGTTTCGGGTGTGGAGGATGCCACAAGCGAGCTGACTGTAGGTTCCGTTCCGCCATTTGCAGAGCGTGTGGCAGGCAAGGCCACATCGCATCCATCTGTTTGGGTCACCAGAAGGTCCAACCTTGTGAAGAATTGCGTCTGAAAGGTACCAGGGTCCCCAGCCAACATAGGGTGGGTTTCTGCGTATCGTGCAGAAGTATTTTGAGGACAGGGACACATAAGCCCCTTAAGAAGAAACTTTTCATTAATGTAAGGTTGCAAGGGGTCCCCTTATCAATGGAGTTGGACACTGGGTCTGCTCTCTCCATTATTTCTATTAACACATTCAAAAGGATATGCAGCAGCAATGGCCTTCGAGTTAAACTCAGGCCATCCAATCTAATACTTACAGATTTTCAGAATTCTATGGTGTGTGTTAAAGGGGAGGCCACCCTTAGAGTACACCATAAGGATTTTGAGGGTCCCCTAGATGTGGTGGTTGTTGGGGGTGAATGTACGAGTCTTATTGGACTCGATTGGTTCGAGGCTCTGGGAATCCAGGTAACTGGGCTGCACCATTTGCAAACATTGAGCCTTGCAGAAGTCTGCAGGGAGTTTGCAGATGTCTTTAGTTCAGAGCTAGGATCCTACAAGAGGCCTCCCATTTCGCTATGGTTAGACCCAACCATCATGCCCATCAGGGTTAAACCTAGGAGGGTACCTTTTGCCCTCAAAGGTAAGATTGATGTTGAGTTGGACAAATTGCTACAGCAGGGCATTCTAGAACCTGTGGATTCAAGTCCATGGGAAACCCCCATAGTAACACCTCTAAAGGCTAATGGGGACATACGTATATGTGCAGATTACAAGTGCACCCTGAATAAGGCGCTGCAACAGATTGCTTATCCAGTACCTATGTCAGTCACATTCTGGCCTCCCTCAAGGGGGGGCGTATTTTTGCAAAGCTTGACCTGGCACAAGCCTATCAACAGCTACCTGTTGATGAGGCAGCTGCAGAGGCCCAGACTATTGTAACTCACAGAGGGGCATTTAAGATCAAGAGACTGCAATTTGGGGTAAATGTAGCCCCTGGCATATTCCAAAGTGTTATGGAGAGCACACTCCGAGATATTCCTGGGATCTGTCCCTACTTTGATGATGTGCTCATTGCTGGGGAGTCATCTCAAAATTTAGCAGAGAGATTAAGGGCTGTCTTGCTTCGTTTTCAAAAAGCAGGCCTTAAACTAAAGAAGGATAAATGTAAGATAGGAGTCACTTCTAGTGACTTCTTAGGATTCAGGATAGATGCTCAAGGCATTCATGCTGCTGAGACTAAATTGCAAGCTATCCAGAGGCCCCAAGCCCTAAGTCTAAGAGTGAGCTGCAAGCCTTCTTGGGGCTATTAAATTTTTGCCATGCATTCCTCCCACATAAAGCTGCAGTGGCAGAGCCATTACATAGGCTCTTAGACAAGCAGGCTCCTTGGCAGTGGACTAAAGTCCATGACAAGAGCTTCAATGAGGTTAAGGCCTTGCTCACTTCTAATGCTGTTTTAGCGCATTTCAATGAGCAACTATCTGTTTGCATCGCATGCGATGCATCTCCTTATGGAGTGGGAGCTGTACTTAGCCATCTGAAGGCTGATGGGACACAGGTCTCTATGGCCTATTATTCAAGGACTCTGTCTTCTGCAGAGCGGAATTATGCTCAAATTGACAGGGAAGCCTTGGCCATAGTGGCTGGCATTAAGAAATTTCATGATTTCTTATATGGCCATCATTTCACGGTCTATACTGACCATAAGCCTCTGCTGGGTTTGTTTACCACTAACAAACAGACCCCACATATCATTTCTCCTCGTATGCTGAGATGGTCCATTTTCCTGTCAGCATATGACTATACATTAGTTCACAAACCTGGAAAAGAAATGGGCCATGCAGATTACCCCTGAACCAAGTAGAGCCAGGTCCTGCTCCAGCCATTAATATTCTGTCCATTCAGGAGTTGCCTGAGTCTCCCCTCAATGCTAGGGATGTGGCTGCAGAAACTGCCACTGATCACACGCTTACACGCGTGCTGACATGGGTGTTGTCAGGATGGCCTGACAAGTGCCCAGATACTGAGTTCCAAAGCTTCTGGCACAAGAAGCATGAGTTTTCCACTTCAAGGGTTGCCTGTTATAGGGTAGTGATCGCAGCCTCATTGATGTCTAGAATCTTGATTTCTCTGCATGAGGGACATCCTGGTATAGTCAGGATGAAAGCGTTTGCGCGCAGCCATCTTTGGTGGCCTGGACTCGATAAAGCCATCGAGGCCCAGGTGCACGGGTGCCAAGTGTGCCAACAGTCCCGGCCTGAAATGCCTCAGGCACCAGTACATAGGTGGGAGGAAACACAGTCACCAAGGTCTAGGATGCATATAGATTACGCGGGGCCCTTTCAGGGGCAATTCTTCCTGGTTGTTGTTGATAGCCATTCCAAGTGGCTAGAAGTTGTTCCTGTTTCCTCCATGACTACTTCCAGGACCATCCAGGTGTTGAGAGGTATTTTTGCATCACACGGCCTTCCAGATGTTCTAGTTTCAGATAATGGCCCTCAATTTACCTCTTCTGAGTTCCAGGCTTTTCTTCAAGCCAACATGATCCGGCATGCAACTTATGCTCCCTTCCACCCATCCTCCAACGGAATGGCAGAGAGGATGGTGCTTACTACCAAAGATGCCCTCGAGAAACTGACTTACGGTAACTGGCAACACAGGTTAGCAGATTTCCTTCTTGCACACAGCACCACACCATGCATAGCCACAGGGAAGAGCCCTGCTGAACTCTGATGGGGTCGCCGCCTCATCACTAAACTGGACAGGTTGCACCCTGACCAGGTGGCTTCACAGGTGTCACAACCACAGGCACCTAGGAGACTCCAGGTGGGCGATCCGGTTTGAGCAAGAAACTATGGGCCTGGTCATCTCTGGGTCACAGCTGTGGTCTGCAAGGTCTCTGGTCCATTGTCATATGAAGTTGCATTGGGGGACAGCCGCATTCTTTACAGGCACATAGACCAATTGCGTTGGAGACTGGACTCCCACCCTTCCGCTCCTGGCTCTGCTCTGGGGGGGGAGGACCATAATAGGCATTCTGGGTCACAGTTTCCCAGGCCTAACAGGCCATCATTAGTTGCTACTGAGGCTATTGGGGATTCATCCCAAAGTTCTGCAAGTGCTCCTAACAGGAATTCACTGGATAGGGGGTCATCCCACACATCCATAATTACTCCAGACAGGGAGTCACACTGGGGGTATCCACAGTATTCATATATGTCAGATAGTGCTCCAGACAGGGAGACTGACTGGGGGTATCCACACAAATCACAAGCAGCAAGAGAAAAAGAATTCCAGCAGGGGCGCTTGCTCAATTCCGCAATTGCTCCCAAAAGGAGGTCACCAGCAAACGGGGTTGCCATGGAGGCAACTCCTGACTCTGGCACCTTGGGCACGTGTTTGGGGGCCACAGAGTACTGGGGCACTTCGCTACCCAGTACTCTCCATCTGCCAGCCTTGGGTTCGAGGACAGTGTTCCCCAGAAGGGTCCATTGTGTACCCGGGGACTTCCATCCCTCCAAGGTATGCTGGCTTGGACTTAGAGGGTCCAGCCAGCCAGCAGATGGGCGTGTCAACCGGGTATTTGGGGCAGCTTAGTCCTGGCCTGCCTAGCCTGGTAGGCGAGCAGGTAGGCCAAGAACCCTCACCGGGGTCACCTGGGGATGTAAGGCAGCAATGCCCTGGCCTGCCTCGCCTGGCAGGCGAGCAGGTGGGCCAGGCAATCTCTACTGGCCTTAGAAGGTCGCAGCGGGCCAAATGCCCACCCAAACATCTTAGAGAATTTGTGAAGTTGCTGTCAAGTCACTAGGGTTCTTTTCATGAGGCCCCTGAATAACGGGAGTACTCATGATAGAATATTTGTAGTATTTTTTGATTTCGGAGACATTCATTGTATTATTAAGATTGAAGAGGGTTTGCCTGAGGGCAGACTCAAGTATTCCACACTCTTTGCATTTGATTATTGAAACTGTATGACACTCTTCTATTGCATGGCGCACATGTGTGTGTGCAAGGTATGTTCCATCTAGGGCAGTGGTTCTCAACCTTTCTCAGGTTGAGACCCCACTTGTCCCGCCCATGCGCGCTGCGACCCCGACCCGGAAAAAAAAATTTAAAAAACATTAAAAAAAACAAACAAAAAAAATGGCGGCCGTGACGGGCGGATCCGCACATGCGCAGATCGGCCCGTCGCACGCACCGCGCATGCGCGCATCCGCCCGTCGCAGGCCGCCATTTTGTTTTTTTATTTTTTTAAAAAAAAAATTTAAAAAAAATCAAAAAACAAAAAACAAAATGGCGGCCGTGATGGGCAGATGCGTGCATGCGCAGATCAGCCCATCGCACGCGCCGCGAATGCGCGCATCCACCCGTCGCGGTCCGCCATTTTGGTTTTTTTTTAATTTTTTTTATTTTTTTGATTTTTTTTATTTTTTTTTTATTTATTTTTTCGGCGCGACGGGCGGATCTGTGCGTGCGCAGTGCGCGCGCGCCAAAAAAAATAAAAAAATTTTAAAAAAAATTAAAAAAATTAAAAAATAATAAAAAAATTTAAAAAAAATTTAAAAAAATTAAAAATAAATAAAAATAAAAAAACAAAATGGCGGCCGCCGGTGCCCGGCGACCCCCGCGAAATGGTCGCACGACCCCAAATGGGGTCGCGACCCCAAGGTTGAGAACCGCTGATCTAGGGGGGTTGGTCCCAGGCATTCCAAAAGCTGCCCGGGACCAGACAGAGCGGTGCCAGCCTTGTGCGCATGCGCAAGGCGAGGAAACGCTCTGTTACTTGTTTGCCATTGTCCGGATCTCTGGCCACATAAAAAAAAAGCCTGCGTGCTTTTGCCTGTTCGTTCGGTTGTTGTTAGAGAAGAATAAAGAGTTGTGTAACATTGCCATGTGTCTTCATCATTCGCACGTGAACAAAGTACTTAACAAACACAATATACTATAAATAGCTTTGTGGCAGGATTCTAGATGCAATTTTTCATGTACTGTGGAAACATGGCTTTCCTCCATAATTCTACTTATGATTTTCCTGTAAATTGCTTGAACACTAGAGGCCTAAGACTAGTGACTTTTTACTTGATCCTGGAGTATTTATTATTTGACCATATTGACCACTTACTGTTCAGTAACTGACAATCTACTGCCCAGAAGGGGCAATGACGTATAGATAGAGAATTGGGGGTTTCCTCTGTATTCCATCTTGTTTCTTCTTTCTTCCTTCTTTTTCTCCAAGATTGCTAGTTCTTATGATTCTTCCTTCTTCCCAATTCACTTGCATCTGGACTCTCTGCTTGAAAATAGCCAGTTACGAAGTAACTTTTCCTATTCTGAGTCTTCCTATCACTCATTTCCTGTGCGAAACCTTCTTTTCTATGAAATTACTATAAGCTACTTCACTAGTCCTTACTCAGTTTAAATTCCCATTTTCCAAAGACATATTGAAATTGCTTCCTCTGGCAGGATTATGGGCCCAAAGCAATGTGAATAATTCTGTGAAATACAGAATTGTTTTTCAAAATGGAGATAGTAAACTAGTAAAATTTCACGTTGTGGAAAAGTTGGAAGGATCATCATTTTTACTGTGTCTTTCAAAATGAAATTACTTCTGAAATCCCAAACACTCAACAAAAAAACCTCATGGATGGAGGGCATGATTCTAAAGACTGGGATGTTGCAAATAATAGAGCAGCAGCAATGATCTGCCTAGGTATGAGCAAGTCCATCTTTATATATGTGTTGGATCTCACTAAGAATATTTGGGAAACTTTTCAGAACACTATGATAAAATAATAGTTTCAAAAGTACATTTAAAAGTACATTTAAGCAGATTGAGACCTAATACAGCAAACACTGCTGAGATATAACATGGACATTCAAAAATGTGCCCATAAATGCCTGTGCCATTGCATTCTGGACCAGTTAACAGCTTCCAAATGGTCTTCAGGAAGAGCCCTATGTAGACTTGTACTGCAGTAATCTTCTTCTCTTGAGAGGTAACTAAGATATGAGTTGACCATGAACAGTACTTCCAGTCTAGGGAAGGATGCAACCGATGCCCAAATCAAATTTGTGCAAAAGCCTTCCTGACCAAGAGCTGCTACCTACTCTTGGTAGCAACTGTGCTGTGAAGTCAGCTCCACCAGATAAATCAGACCAGTGGAGTACATTAATCACTGAGGTGGACTAACCAATAGGTCCAGCCACTATGAGACAGGACAAGCAGTAAGCGCAATCAGAAAATGAAATGTAACAAATCATGTTGCCACTTTCCCAACATGAAAACCAGATCCTTCAAGTGCCCATTCTTATGTACTGGACTCTCAATTACCTGGATCAGATTCACAGCCAAAAACTTCAAAGCTAACCCAGATTCCATCTGCTACTTCAAAATGGAGTACTTGAAATCCATGGCACAGAAAAATGGGACACAGGAATCCATATGCAGTTCACAAATTAGTTTAACAAAAGGACTCCAAATCTAGTTAAGTGCAGCTAAGAATTACTGTACAATCACCTACACATTCAAAGAAGAGAGTCAAATACTGGAGAAATTAATTCAAGAACATGTGGCTTCGGTAAACAAACTTCAGTTGTTTGGGAGAATACCTGAAATCAGACCATGATGGGCCCAGAATTGAATAACATAGCAGAAATGAAAAACTGCTCTCTCAGAAAGATATAATGTGCTTCAAAACACATTACTGTGAATATTGGAGAGACGTAGCCTACCTGCAAAATAGAATCCCAACCAAGCATCCACAAATGCAATACCATATGAGGTATGACATGGAAGGAAACTCAACCTAAGGCCTATTAGAATGTTTGGTTCTAGTGGTGCAACATCATCAACCTCAGATGTATCTAACTTCCAGAACTAAATAGGAGAAGACTATATCTCAGTGATGGCGAACCTTTTAGAGACCGAGTGCTCAAAAACTCCCCTGCCCCCACTCTCCCCTGTCCCCACCCCGCCCGCTCCGCCCCCCACCCCACCTGACCCTGCTCCACCCCCGCTCTGCCCCACCCCATCCGCACGCAGGGCCACCCACTGCCTCCATGGCCCGCCGCAGATCACCCAGGCAGCCCTGCAGCACCATGGTGGCCACGCCCTCCACCTACGCCCCGTAGCATCATCTGGGGCATGAGGGTGGAGTCTGGTCCCTGCTGCTTGGCTGCACTGCTCCGCACGGGCCACACCCAAGGGTGACTCTCCTCTGGAGGGGCTGCTAGTGAGGGGGTCGTGGGGGAAGGCAGGGCTGGGGCGATGGCGCACATCCCCACAGAGAGGGCTCTGAGTGCTGCCTCTGGCACGCGTGCCATAGGTTCGCCATCATTGCTGTATCTTAAAGCACTTAAGCATTAAGCATTAAGGACAGTAAGCAAACTATGTAATAATATAGAGAATGCATTATATTTACATTCTTTTTTCATAATTAAAGCATAATAATTATCATTTCGACAGTATAGGTTGTACTTCATATCTCTACAATATTCAGCAGATTTCAGTGAAAGATCTCCAATATTTAAAGAAAATATTATCAACAAATTTCAAGAAAAATTGCAACTCTACTCAGTTTCAAGAAGAAATCTATAAACCTGTACAGTAGATTAAAAGTTATCTTGTAATAAAAAAAAAAGCAAGCATTTGAGCTTCTACTTAAATATACACATAAAACCCATTGCCCTTTATCTGGTTTCTGTCAGAATTTTTAAAAATAAACATTTGAGGTATAATTCTATAGGCAGCAGCCACAAAACACCCACAAATTCTAACAGGTTACTATGGTGACAATTCTGTGCATGGGTAGAAGATAACTGTTCTCTGTAGAAAGCTGCGTTTTAAGACATAAAGCAAACATTAACTAACAGTTTATTATCCTTTTTGCCAAATATACTTTCTATATGAATGACTACTGCCAGATAAAATAAACTACTCAGTTTGACTGGCTAATTAAGTTCTATTTGCAAGTTTATTTAATTTAAATATTACTGAGAACAGATTTGGTAGGATATCTGATTGTCCATCTAACAGCACCAATTATCAATTCATAATGACCTGTTCTTCAGTAGAGAAATGTAAATATATAATGGCCTTAGAAGAATGTGTAACGTAATACTATGACAGTGTTACAATTTAAATCGTATACTAACTAATGAAAGATTCCAACACATGTTCTCCCCCCCCCCGCCGCCTAGAATTAATTCATATTAATTCACAGGTAATATTGATGGATTAAATCAGTATTTTCCTGTCCATTTTGCAATCTGAATCCTGTATGAGAAAAACTCTGTGCAGAGTCTTCTTACTAAATAAATTCTACTCACTCATAAAAGGAGTATAGTTGAGTCAGCAGGCAATTTCACAATCACATAAGGGATGGCATGTTATCTAGTGACAAGGGCATGCTGGGCTCAATCCTTAACAGGTGTAAAGTGTCATATCTCAAATCAACAGATTGATTCCTCAACTGTTCAAAGTGGATATTGCTATGCAGAAAACAAACACACACAAACTGATTTTTTTTCCTCTGTTAAAGTAGCCTAGCAGGCTTCCTTTCTCCCTAAGCATTTCCTGTTCAACCATATCATAGTATTACACAACCATTCCTTTTAGAGCAATGTTCCCTGGCACAGAGGTAACAGAAATACCCGATTCAACAACACGGTTTCATCTGTCTTGAAGTTTAAGCAATGATAAGCTCTTGGTGGGAGGATAATCCACATTTTAAACAAAACACTTTCATAAGAATACAAAAGGGGAAACACCACCGCCAATTTCCTGTTGTTCTTAAAATTACAGAGGAAGCAAAGTCATCAATGCCTGCTTTGTCTCAGTGTGTCAGGAGGTGGGATAACAAGAAAAAAAATATTTGCTTTCTCTTTCTTCTTTGTATTCTTCTCCCAACCTAATAATAATAACTCCCTACTCTAGTATAGCATTTTTCACCATTACATGATACCAAATATATTTTCCAGCATTATAGTTATTCCTACTAAGATAGTATAATAAGACTTTTTTGCACTGATCATAAAGAATAGTGAAAATAAACATAAATAGAAATTCTGTGATGCCAACATACAGAATGTAAGTGAGTAGTGCAGAAGTGCTATCCATGCATCCTTGATTTGGCATAAAACAATGTCAGCATAGCATTTGTTCTAGGTCACTGTACAATTGATCAGTGTCTTATACTATTGAGAAATATAACCTCAAAGTAACATCCCCTTCTACCGTGTTTCCCTGAAAATAAGACCCGGTCTTATATTTTTTTGCCTCAAAAAGAGGCATTAAAAGAGATCTTATTTTCAGGGGATGTTTTACCTTAGGACCGCCGCAGCCAGGCCTCCCATGCCCCGACACCTGCCGTGCTACTGCTTGACTTCTTCAATGGCCACTTGCTGCCACTTGCAGCTGGACGCCACGTGGTGCATTACACCGGCACCGCCAATCGTGGCAGGATACCACATGATGCTTCATGCCGGTGCCACCAGTCATGGCAGGAGGTTGTGCAGTGCTTCAGGCTGTTTGCAGGTCGCATAGTGCTTTGGGCCATTGCCGCCCTTCGTGGCAGAATGCCACGCAGTACTATGGGCCGTCGCCGCTGGTTGCAGGATGCCACATGGCATCCTGCCACAACCAATGGTAACAGCCTGAAGCACCTTGTGGCCTCCTGCAAACAGCCTGAAGCACCGCACAGCCTCCTGCCGCAAGTGGTGGCAACGGTCCAAAGCACCATGCGGCCTCCTGCTGCGAGGAGAAGAAATGGCCCACAGAGCTGCACAGTGTCCTGCTGCGAGAGGCAACTGCCCGAAGCGCTGCACAGCATCCTGCTGCAAGGAGCAGCAATGGCCCAAAGCACTGTGCAGCCTCCTGCCATGACCAGCAACACTGGCGCAATGAGCCACATGGCGTGACAAGTTTTGGGGCATGGAAGGCCTGACTGTGATGGTCCTACCAGTAAGGTAAACAGGTGTGGGGCACTGGGACAGATCCACCCCCCCCAGCCCCCCCCAGCTTGATTTTTAGGCATGTGTCTCGCCCCAAACCCAGGGCTTATTTTCAGGGTAGGGCTTATATTAGGCCTGTTGTGTTCTTGGGTTTGTTTGCAAAGATGACGACACATGGTGTATCCAACAATCCTTTAATACTCTCAGCGTTCTCGCTACTCACAACACAAGCAAAAAGGAAAAGGCACGCAGGCCTTTTATATAACCAAAACCCCAGACATTGACAACCAATAGGAATATAGCGTTTTCGTACCTTGCGCATGCGCACAAGGCTGGCGCTGCTCTGTCTGGTCCCAGGCAGCTTTTGGAATTGCCCGGACCTTTTGCAACAATTCTGGGCCTGGTGAGTTCCTCAGCAGGCCCAGGACTCAACACCCCTCCCCCCTAGATACAACACACACTTATTTCTTACAATCAACACAAATAATTAAAATTATATATATGAGACCTATGAGGGTAAAAGATGAACACGCGAAGTCGCATTAGAGAGTGGCTTGTATGTAGTCAGATTATTATTTTATTAACTTAATAAATAGGTCTCACCTCCTTACCAAGACTTGTATTGTTCTCATACCAACAAGAACCTCACATATTCGCCTAGGTGTTTAGGAGGGGCCTTAGCCCGTTGTGACCTATGCAAGGTTAGGGAGGGTGCCTGACCTGACAGCTCACCTGCATGGCTGGACAGACCAGGACTTGACCTTAAGGGTGCCTGGCCTGGCCCGTCTGTTGGGTTCGCTAGACCTGGACTTTTATGCACAAGTTTTGCAGGTGACCCCTGGTAGGGCGTGCCAGCTGAATTGCCAGAGCCCCTCTCAGACTCCATAAAAGAAGCTGAATTTCCCCAGCCTTCTGAAAGGGCTGAGGATTCCCCTACTATCCTGGGTGGCTCCAGGGAACTTAGTCCCTCAGACCAGCGACCAGTCTCGGACGTGCCCTGCGTTGCAGGTGTGCCCCAATACTCACAGTACCCTGTGGCCGAGGTGCCAAAGTCAGGAGTTGCCTCCATGGCTAACCTCGCCTTTGTGGAATCCCTGTTTGGAGCTCTTGCGGATACGCATGACTCCCTATTTGGCGCAATATCTGAACTCTGAGGTACCTGGGGTATGTCCCAGAACCAGTGAGCTTGTGCCCCGTCAAGTTGACCTGAAGTGTGAGATTGTATCTCAGGATGTTGACCTGAAGTGCGACTTAATTCCTGATCCCCCTCCCCCCCAAGAGCGCAGTCAGGGACGGCAACCCCAAGCGACAACCACCAACACAGTTGATCGATATGACGCCGGAGAATGTGGCCATCGTCTAAGGGCACATCATATGATAGAGGTCCAGAGATCGTAGAAATGACAGCAGGCACCCACAGATGCCCAGGAACATAGTTCCTCGCCCAGACCGGATCGCCCACTTGTAGTCTTCTAGGTGCCCGCAGTTGTGTCACCTGTGAAGCCACCTGTCCAGCTACATGATGAGGCGGCGACCCCAGCAGAGCTCAGCAGGGCTCTTCCCTGTGGCAGTGCATGGTGTGGTGCTGTGTGCAAGAAGGAAATCTGCTAACCTGTGTTGCCAGTTACCGTAAGTCAGTTTCTTGAGGGCATCTTTGGTGGTGCACACTATTCTCTCAGCCAGTCCATTAGAGGATGGGTGGAAGGGAGCATAAGTTGCATGCCAGATCATGTTGGCTTGAAGAAAAGCCTGGAACTCAGAAGAGGTAAATTGAGGGCCATTATCTGAAACTAGAACATCTGGAAGGCCGTGTGATGCAAAAATACCTCTCAACACCTGGATGGTCCTGGAAGTAGTCGTGGAGGAAACAGGAACAACTTCTAGCCACTTGGAATGGCTATCAACAACAACCAGGAAGAATTGCCCCTGAAAGGGCCCCGCGTAATCTATATGCATCCTAGACCATGGTGACTGTGTTTCCTCCCACCTATGTACTGGTGCCTGAGGCATTTCAGGCCGGGACTGTTGGCACACTTGGCACCCGTGCACCTGGGCCTCGATGGCTTTGTCAAGGCCAGGCCACCACAGTTGGCTACGTGCAAGCGCTTTCATCCTGACTATACCAGGATGTCCCTCGTACAGAGAGATCAAGATTCTAGATCTCAAGGAGGTTGGGGTTACTACTCTGCTTCCCCATAACAAGCAACCCTTGTAAGTGGATAACTTGTGCCTCTTGTACCAGAAGCTTTGGAACTCCGGATCTGGGCACTTGTCAGATCTCAACGTTCGAGGGGAGATGATGTGCAGGATTTGTTTGTTGGTAGTAAACAACTCCAACAGAGGCTTATGGTCAGTAAAAACGTTGAAATGGCGGCCATACAAGAAATCATGAAATTTTCTTGATGCCAGCCACTATGGCCAGAGCTTCTCTGTCCATTTGAGCATAGTTACACTCAGCAGAAGAGAGAGTCCTTGAATAATATGCCACAGGAACCTGAGTTCCATCAGCCTGCAGATGGCTGAGTACAGCTCCAACCCCATAAGGAGATGCATCACATGCGATGCACACAGGTAGTTGCTCATTGAAATGAGCTAAAACAGCATTGGAAGTAAGCAAGGCCTTAACCTCATTGAAACTTCTTTCATGGACCTTAGTCCACTGCCAAGGAGCTTGCTTGTCTAATAGCCTATGTAATGGTTCTGCCACAGCAGCTTTGTGTGGAAGAAATGCATGATTAAAGTGTAATAATCCTTAAAAGGCTTGCAACTCACTCTTAGACTTAGGTCTTGGTGCCTGTTGGATAGCCTTTAGTTTAGTTTCAGAAGGGTGTATGCCTTGAGCATCAATCCTGAACCCTAGAAAATCAGTAGAAGTAACTCCTATCTTACATTTATCTCTCTTAAGTTTGAGGCCTGCTTCTCGAAAACGAAGCAAAACAGCCCTTAATCCTTCAGCTAAGTTTTTAGATGATTCCCCAGCAATGAGCACATCATCAAAGTATGGGCAGACCCCAGGAATACCTCGAAGTGTGTGTTCCATGACACTTTGGAATATGCCAGGGGCTACATTTACCCCAAATTTCAGCCTCTTTACTTTAAATGCCCCCCTATTGGTTACAATAGTCTGTGTCTCTGCAGCAGCCTCATCAACAGGCAACTGTTGATATGCTTGTGCCAAGTCAAGCTTTGCAAAGATACGCCCCCCCTTGAGGGAGGCCAGGATGTGACTTACCACAGGTACTGGGTAAGCATGCTGCTGTAATGCCTTGTTTAGTGTGCACTTGTAGTCTGCACATATACGTATGTCCCCATTAGCCTTTAAAGGCGTTACTATGGGGGGTTCCCATGGACTGGAGTCCACAGGTTCCAGAATGCCTTGCTGGAGCAACTTGTCTAGCTCAGCATCAATCTTTCCTCTGAGGGCAAAAGGTACCCTCCTAGGCTTAACCCTGATGGGTGTAATGCTTGGGTCTAAGTGCAGCGAAATGGGAGGCCCCTTATAGGATCCAAGCTCAGAACTAAACACATCTGAAAACTCTCTGCAGACTTCTGCAAGACTAAATGTTTGCAAATTGTGTAGTCCCATCACCTGGATTCCCAAGGCCTCAAACCAATCGAGTCCAATAAGACTCGTACGTTCACCCCCAACAATCACCACATCTAGGGGACCTTCAAAATACTGTACTATAAGGGTGGCCTCCCCCTTAATACACACCATAGAATTTTGAAAATCTGTGAGTATTAAATTGTTTGGCCTGAGTTTTAACTCGAAGGCTGCTTCTACTACAAATCTTTTTAAAAGCGTCACTAGAAATAATGGAGAGAGCGGACCCAGTGTCCAACTCCATTGCTAATGGAACACCCTGCAACCTTATGTTAAAAGACAGTTTCTTTTTAAAGGGTTTATGTGTTCCTGTCCTTAATATGTTTCTGCGCGATGCGCAAAAGCCCACCCTATGTTGGCTAGGGACCCTGGTACCTTTCAGACGCAATTCTTCATGAGGTTGGGCCTTCTGTCGACCCAAAAAAAACAGACGCTATGTGGCCTTGCCTGCCACACACTCTGCAGATGGCGGAATGAAATCTGAAGTCAGCTCGCTTATGACGACCTCCACACCTGAAGCATTGAAGGGATGCTGGAGCCTTGTCCGGATGTTCCTTCTGCCTTCTTTCAGCTGACTGTGAAAGTCTATTCACCTGATCTTCAGGATCTGTGTCTGATCCTTCTTGAATGTCCTCTTGATGAACCGTAGCAGTTTCTGTAGAACTTTTAGTAATTCGCAAGGCTTTCACAGCTCCGCCTGCTGCTTCCTCTGCAGTAACCTCTCGCAGCGCATCTTGGAATGAAATCTCTTCCTTAGCAAATATCTTCTGCTGCAAGTCTCTGTTCCTTAGCCCACACACAAATCTATCTCTCAGCCTCTCTTCTAAGTCTTTAAACTCGCACGGCCTGGCTGCTCTTCTTAAGGCTGCAATGTAATCAGTAGCAGATTCTCCTTGCTTCTGGTCCCTCTGTTCAAAAGCATGCCTCCATGCAATGATGGACAGCTTTGGCTGAAGATGTTCCTTTAGTAACTTCTTTAAATCGGTATATGCCACCGACTCTAGTGGTGCAGGAGCCACCAAGTTTTCTGCAATTTCAAACGCTTCCTGCCCACAAACACACAACAAGGTTGCAGCCTTCAATCTATCTTCTCTGATTTGGTTCACCCTAAAGTAATTCTCTACTCTAGCCACATAAGAGTTCCACCTCTCAGGGTGTGAAGTGTCGAAATCAGAAAGCCGGCCAATCTTTGCCATTCTGAACTGCAAACTTCCCACTTGTTCCTCTGCAACCCTTCTGGCAAAAGAGAAAGGGTATGGTAGCCGAACTCACCCTCCAGCAACTCTGTACTGGCATGCTGTATGCTAATTAGACACTGTCTTCCCTTTGCACTTTTTCAGCAATTACTCTTCTTTTGTTGCAGAAGAATCCCACCTTCGTCGCCAGTGTTGTGTTCTTGGGTTCATTCGCAAAGATGACGACACATGGTGTATCCAACAATCCTTTAATACTCTCAGCCTTCTCGCTACTCACAACACAAGCAAAAAGGAAAAGGCACGCAGGCCTTTTATATAACCAAAACCCCAGACATTGACAACCAATAGGAATATGGCGTTTTCGCGCCTTGTGCATGCACACAAGGCTGGCACCACTCTGTCTGGTCCTGGGCAGCTTTTGGAATTGCCCGGGACCTTTTGCAACAGTTCTGGGACTGCTGAGTTCCTCGGCAGGCCCAGGACACAACAAGGCCCATCCCCAAAAATCAAGCTCGGGCTTATTTTCAGGGAAATATGATATGTGTCCATAATTGATTTTTTTTCCCCAATATTTTATTAAGTTTTATCAGGGTAAGTGAAAACAAGGATCATTGTGGATAGTGGAATTCGGGATAGGGTTCAAGGAAAGGTTTAGGGTGGGAATGGGTACAACAATGGGGTTACCCCCAATAACATTCCAAGCTTTAGCAAGCAAACTATCATCCGGGTACAAGTGTTCAACAGGGCTAATATAATAAGTAACTACGGTCAACAAAAGTAGCAAATATTATAAAACATATCAATTAATCAAAAGAAAAAATCAATCATCTTAATAAGTTTCAGTTTTCGTTAACTCGTTTTGCTAACCATTGATAAAAAATTTCCCATGTTTTAAAATAGACTGAGTCTTCTTTCTCTTTAATCTCTAACATCAATCTGTCCATTTCTGCACATTCTAAAATTTTCCTAATTATAATCTCATCAGACGGTACACCTTCATTTTTCCAGTATTGGGCAAATGCTATTCTCACAGCTGTCAATATATGTAATATTAAATACTCATTCTCTTTCCAATAATTGGATCCTAGTATTCCTAACAAAAACAATTCTAGCCTAAATTCTATCCGTATTTTAGTCATCTTTTCCAGCCATGCATGAATCTTAAACCAATATTTCTTTGCACTTAATTGATCTTAAGAGTCTCAGATTTAATTCTGTCTCTTACACTAAGTTATGGAATAATCTGCACATCACTACCATAAATTGCTGTTATTTGTGTATTGCATCAGAAATAGTAACAGAGTAAGATGTAGTTTTCAAGGATATTTGATGGCACCCATTCCAATTGGCAAGGGTGCAAAACAAAGCTGCACATTAGCATTTCTTTTATTCAGTTTCTATATAATGGCATGATTAGATCAGCTTAATACTATGAATACTATGAAACCCTAAATTGTCAGAGATACATATGGCTATACCCCTAAAATTCAGATGATGCAGTACAGGTAGTCTCAAGTTATGAGTGTAGTGGAGCCTGCCCATTCCACTCGTAACTCAAAAACTTGTGGGAGTGAATCTTGTACCTTGAACAAAATCACTCCCTTGCTCGTTAAGAGACATGCGGCTCGTTAAGTGAACATGAGGTATCTCGGGGTGGGGAAGGCCATGGAGGGCCTAGTGATGGAACAGGCCCCCAAGGCCTTCCTGACCCAGTAAGATACCTCATGCTTCCCCCTCCCTTCCTGCTGTGCCAGACTCACCTGGAAAAGTTCCATCTCCTCTCTGTCGCAGTTCTTGTTGCTGTCCGGATCTGAGGCCGGGGGACCCTTCTATGGCCCTCTGGCAGCCTGATCCGGGAGTTGAATGCCTTCTCCAGGCTGCTGCTGCCTGGATCTGAAGCTGCGGGACACTTCCATGGCCCTCCAGTGGCCCGATCCGGGTGCCAGACGCCTTCTCCAGGCCACTGCCACCTGGATCTGAGGCTGGGGGATGCTTCTGCAGTCCTCCGGTGGCCCAAACCAAGTGCCGGACACCTTCTCCAAGCCACTGCTGCCCGATCAGAGGCCAGGGGATGCCTCTGATCTGGGCAGCAGCAGGCTAGAGAAGGCGTCCGGCACCTGGATCGGGCTGCCAGAGGGCCACGGAAGCGTCCTCCAGCCTCAGATCTGGATAGCAGAGGCCTGGAGAAGGCCTCCAGAGCCCGGATTGGGCCTCTGGAGGACCATAGAAGCATCCTCCAGCTTCGGTTCCATTCTCTGTTGCAGAGAACAGAGGCCTAAAGTACCATGAGATCACACAAGATCAGTAGCGTGAGAACTTGTCCCACTGATCTTGTGTGATCTTGCATTATTTTAGGCCTCCATTCTCTGCAAATGCACCAAAGGCCTGGAACAGCCAAGAAAGTGAGTATTTAAGCAGGGTGAGTATTGAAGGCTAGTGCCTAGGGAGACCCGGGGTGGGGGTGGAGAGGGAGGGAATAACCAGGGTGAATGTTGCAGTGCCACTGCAGTCGCTCGTAAGGGCATACGACTGCCGTGGTGCTGCAATATTCGTAATTTCAGGACTTGCTCATAAGCACTAGGGGGCATTTATCACGTAACTTCGAACAAGCATTAAATGAAGACTTGTAACTCAGGGATTACCTGTAATTCTCTCAAGGATCTATACTTGACTTAAGAGATCTTTGAATGCCTTTGTATAGGCCAGCAAGAAGGCCAACTGTAAATTAATTACTGCAAAACCAAAATAATGGCATTTGATATCAGTCCCTGAACTCTCTTGGTCTGTTAATGATAATACAACTAACATGTACTATGCTTTAAATACCAAGGAGTGAACCTCTAAGCTAATAGAAATAAATAAGCTTCTTATTATATTACACAGAGCATACACAAGACTGCAGCGACTATTTTAAGATTTCACCATTTCATAGAAGGCAAGTATATACGTGAGTCACTAATTTTTATTTTATTTATTTTTCACATTTCTGAACCACACAGATTCAGAAGAGCCTCAAACAGGGACTCTTCTTGAAACTAAGCCTATGGCCCAGATTGCAAGCCATATAATGTTAATAGTTCACCATAAGCTTCTAGTCCTCAGGCTTTCTTCCTCTTATTTTTTAATTGTTTTATTTGCACAAGCGTTGGCAAATTACCTAAACAGAAATCACACTAGAATGAAAATACAAAACCCCTTTACTCTCTTTAGGCTATGAAAAAGCAATGACAACATTTAAGTTACACCTGTTTGAAATAGACCTTCAAACCAATGCTGCTAATATCACTCAGCTTTTCATGGCTGACAACCTGAGATAATTATGACACCAACTATATATCTCATACAGTTAATGTTCCAACTCAGAGAAGGGATTTTATTCTAGCACAAGGGTAAGTTGGAACAGGCCATAAGTATGTATCGAATCATATTTTTATTCATTTAAAAAGTAGCTACGACTGCCAGATTAAGAGCATTTCCATTTATGGTTGCTTTAAAAAATCAAGTTTGTAATGTAAGTGTAATACTGAGCAATGCCCAGTGTTCACTGATATAGGTCAGAACTATAGTCTGCTAAAATCATGCCTTTTAATAAAATTTGTTAGTCTGAATAAGTGCTACCAGAATCCTGATTTTTGGCTGCATAGACTAACATTACTCTATTCCTATAATATCATAGGAAGGTAGTACCCAAAACAAAACAATTAATACAAAAACTGAATATACACATCAAGCAAAACAAGTAAATTACACTGCTTAATATTTGGGCACCCTTCCTGCAACAGACAGTCCTCAGAAAACCATTCCATTCATGTACTCTTTTCTCAAGACACTACTCTTTTATTATGCTTACCCCTCCAAAATCTACAAAATTTCACACCACTGCAAAATCTGTACACCTGTTCCTGGAGACACACACATTCTGTTATGCAGTGCTCTGGAATCTGCTGGTGATTATTGCTTAGCAGTCCCCAGAACTTCAATTCATTTTTCTCCCAGGCATCTTCATGTTGGGAGGAAAGCACTGCCTATGTGCATGTCGCAGCTTTTGCACTGATACCAGAGCAACTGATTTCTCACCCGTGCCCTCTGCCTTCAACAGTTTGCAAACTGAGACAGTAGGGATGATGCAAACGAACAACAGGGCACATTTGCTTTCTCTTGGCAATAGTTTGCATCTCCAACAGGTTGTCGTATGGTAAAGCTTTATATCTCTTCAAATATTCTCCCTGCTCTCAGTTGTTCACTTAATTGTATCTTCTTGTCCCCATCCTATTCAGTTTTCAAATAGCTTTTATATTTACAGTTCATATGCTCATTTTCCCAACTGGCTACTGTCTCAGGGTTTGTGTTGTGTTTGCAGTAAACAAATAAATGGTTTAATGGGAAGGAAATAAATGGACAGAGCAAGAACAATAATTGATGCTAAATGTGGAGAATGGAAAGAAAAACTTTACTGGTCAATTTGATCAATAAATTTGAGTGCAAGAATATAGATATATAGATATAGATGTAGGGATAGAGATAGAAACATATATATATTAGAGATAGAGATATAAATTAAGATGGGGTGGGAGGGAGCAGAATGTACAGGGAGGGGAGATAGGATTGGCTATTGGTGTATCAACCACTTCCACTGTGATATATATGGGGGAGCCATTGAGGCCCCAGGCCAACTTGCAGAGCTAGGTTTTCAGGATCTTGCAGAAGGTCAAGAGGATGGGAGCCAATCTCTCCTCGGGAGGCAAGATGTTCCAAAGACCTAGGGCCGTGGCAGAGAAGGCTCTTCTGCTGGACCCCATCAGCCAGAATTCCCTGACCATAGGGTCAGCAGCATGCCTCATCTTGCCAGCATGGGTGAGGCAGACCAGTTGCATTGGACTGAGACTTTCCTCAAGTAGACTGGACCCATGCCATGTAAGGCTTTAAAGATGATAAATAGTATCTGACATTGTACACAGAAGAAAACCAGCAGCCCGTGCAGCTCATGGAACAGTAATACAAGCCACTCTAGGGGTCTCCAAAACTCCCTGTGCTACACACTCTGAAGCAGTTACAGCTTCTGAATGCTCTTCAAGCATAGTCCCATATAGAGAGCATTGCAGTAGTCCAGACATGACATGACCAGAGTATAACTGAGCACAGGGATTCCTGACTCAGGAAAGGCAACTACTAGTGCACACTGAAGTTGTCAAAAGCTTTTCTAGCCATGACTGCCACCTGCTCTTCCAGCAGGAGTCACGAGTCCAGGAGAACCCCCAAGTTGCGGACCAGATCTGTCTGGAGCAGCACTATCCCATCCAAAACTAAGGTTGTCAAACCCCAAACCCTGAAGCTCCATACCAAAACCATTCATCTTGCCAGGGTTCAGCCAAAGCCTGTTGTCCCCCATTCAGGCCCTCACAGCCTCCAGGCACCACGAGAGAGCAATGACAGTCACTAGGATGGAAATATAGAGCTGAGTATCATCAGCATACTGATTATATTAAAATATTATTGATGATGATGTTATCCGTTCAGTAGAGTCTGAATCTTGGTGAATCTATGAGCTTGATCTCTCCACATCTTCCAGTCTTGCACTAAAAATATTAGTAAGTATATATATTATACATCATATACATTAGTAGTAATAAATTAATAAAATTGTATTCATCTATTAAAAAGAGGCATCAACTAGATATTTGGAAAACTGAACTCTCGATTTATTCAAATTTATTCTACACTGAATGCTGGTTTTTATCTATGACTACTGCTATCTTTTTAGGCTTATTGTTCTGTCCCAGTCCTCAAGCACACATACAAGGTAAGGAGTTAGATGTGTTTATTCATACAACAGACATTCCCCAAGCCCTCTCTGCAAAGTCTTACAGACAGTCCTGTTTAAGTCTTTCCCCAAAGTCCCAGCTCAACTAAAGCAACCACAGCTCCCCACCAGCTGAAGGCAGTGCAGAGGCAAATACGGCTCCAGCAGATCCAACACTGGACAAAGGCAACACATCTCCAATAGGTACAAAGCAAATCTCCCAATGAGTTCAATGTGGGACAAAGGCAAACACAATTCCAAGTTCAAAGCAGAACTCCCAATTCAAAGCAGGACAAAGGCCAAATGTGACTGCAACAGACTCAAGACAAGATGAAGGATCAAAGGTTTAGGAACATCCATACCCAGTCAAATTATGGGTGCTTGTCTCCGACATCGACCAAGTTCAAAACACTGCTGATTGGCTGCTACTGCATCTCTTCTCCAAAATGAACAGCCAGCTATTCGTCCAGCCATATCTTGATGTGCAGTGGTGGCATCAGCACCTTCCAAGGGTCTACCAGCGGCTCCCACTTTATGTTGTTCTTCTCTAGGGAGAACTCAGCCAGATTTTAAAGCACTCAGCAACATCCTGATATTGGTGCTGTTAAGTCCTTTCAGTAATGGCGAATGATGAAGACACATCTTGTATAGAACAACTCTTTATTTCCAATTCAGCCACAACACCAACAACGAGCAAAGGCACGAAGGCCTCTTTTTATATGCCCAGATCCCCGGACACAATGGCAACAAAACAGGTGCTTTTCCCGCCTTGCGCATGTGCGCGAAGCCAGTGCCACTCAGTCTGATCCCGGGCAGCTTTTGCAATCCCCGGGACCCTTGCAACGTCCCGAGCCTGCATTTGCAGGCTCAGGACACAACACCCCTCCCCCCCCAGATTGAAACAATCCTGACAACTACAACTTTCTTATTTGGCAAGAGTGTCATACCTTGTCTCAGTCAAGCATGGATGGGAATACTTGAGGTTGCCTTCAATCAAAGTCCCTCTACATTGCTTTGGTCAATGAATATACTCGAAATCATAAATAAAACAAAATAACATTGTTAGTCAATGAGTATAGGAATTTTACCCCTGGAACTGGACAGCAACTTCACAAAATCTGAAAGATATTTGGGCAGGCACTTGGCCCTTTGCGACCTCCTCGGACCGGGAGAGTTTGCTTGGTCCCCTTGCTCCCCCTCCAGACTGGATGAACCAAGATGTTGCTGCCCAATTGTCCCAGGTGACCCTGGTGCTGTTGCCTGACCTACCTGCTCGCCTGCCAGGCTCAGTAGGTCAGGACTTCGCTGCCCCAAATACCTGGTCGACCTGCCCATCTGCTGGCTGGCTGGACCCTCTGAGCCCAACCCAGCATCCCTTGGAGGGGTCGTACTCCCCGGATCCATAATGGACCCTTTTCGGGAACACTGTCCCTCGAACCCAAGGCCAGCATATGGAGAGTCGGGGTAGCTACAGGGCCCCAGTACCCAGTGGACCCCAAGGCCATGCCAGAGGTGCCAGATGCCGGAGTTTCCCCTTTGTTAGCCCCCATTCCAACAGACTTCCTTCTGGGAGCAATTGCAGAATTTGGCCAGTTCCCATGCTGTGTTGCCAGTTCTCTTGTAGGATGTGAGTTCTGTGGATACTCCCGGTTGATCTCCCTGTCTGGAGTACTGTCTGTTGTGTACGAATAATGTGGATATCCCCGGAGTGAGTCCCTTGCTGGAGTAAGTGTGGGTGTGTGGGATGACCCCCTGCCCCATGAAATCCTGTTCCGAGCACTTGCGGAACCTTGTGCTGTGGTACCCCTAGCCTCATCATTTGCCAGTGAAGGCTGATGACCTTGATCCTCAGAATGCACATTATGACCTTCCTCCCCCCCCCCAGAGCAGAGCCAGGAGTAGAAGGGTGAGAGCCCATCCACGCACGCAGCTGATCTATGTGCCGCCGAAGAACGTGGCCGTCTTCCAAGGTCACTTCATATGACAAAGGTCCAGAGACCTTGCAGACCACAGCAGGTACCCAGAGGGGACCAGGCTCATAGTTCCGAGTCCAGACCGGATCACCCACTTGAAGTCTACTCAGTGCCCACGGTTGTGACACCTGAGATGCCACCCGGTCTGGGTATAGTCTGTCTAGCTTAGTGATAAGCCGGCGACCCCAGCGAAGTTCAGCTGGGCTCTTCCCTGTGGCAGTGCAAGGTGTGGTGCGGTGTGCAAGAAGAAAATCTGCTAACCTATGATGCCAGTTACCATAAGTCAGTTTCTTGAGGGCATCCTTGGTGATGCACACCATTCGCTCTGCCATTCCGTTGGTGGATGGGTGGAAAGGAGCCTAAGTTGCATGGCGGATCAGATTGGCCTAGAGAAAACCCTGGAACTCAGAAGAGGTAAACTGAGGACCGTTATCTGAAACCAGAACATCTGGAAGGCCATGAGCTGCAAAGATTCCTCTCAACACCTGGATAGTCTTGGCGGTAGTAGTGGAGGACATAGGAACAACCTCTAGCCACTTGGAATGGCTGTCAATAACAACCAGGAAGAATTGCCCCTGAAAGGGCCCAGCGTAATCTATATGCATCCTAGACCATGGGGTTTGAGTTTCCTCCCACCTATGAACTGGGGCCTGAGGCATTTCAGGCTGGGACTGTTGACACACATGGCACCCGTGCACCTGGGCCTTGATGGCTTTATCCAGGCCAGGTCACCACAAATGGCTGCGCACAAGCACTTTCATCCTGACTATACCAGGGCGTCCCTCATGTAGAGAGATTAAGGTTCTAGACCTCAATGAGGCTGGGATTACTACCCTACTACCCCATAACAGGCATCCCTTGAACGTGGACAACTCATGCCGCTTGTGCCAGAAACTTTGGAACTCAGTATCAGGGCACTTGTCAGGCCATCCTGACAACACCCATGTCAGCACGCGTGTAAGTGTGTGATCAGTGGCAGTTTCTGCAGCCACATCCTTAGCATTGAGGGGAGACTCAGGCAGCTCTTGAATGGACAGAATATTGACAGCAGGAGCAGGATCAGGCTCCAAGCTGGGCAGGGGTAATCTACTCAGGCCATCTGCATGACCCATTTCCTTTCCAGGTTTATGGATTAATGTGTAATCATATGCTGACAGGAAAAGGGACCATCTCAGCATACGAGGAGACAGGATATGAGGAGTCTGTTTGGTAATTGTGAACAACCCTAACAAGGGTTTATGGTCAGTGTAGCCCATGAAGTGCGGCCATATATGAAATCATGAAACTTCTTAATGCCTGCCACAATAGCCAATGCTTCCCTCTCAATTTGAGCGTAATTACGCTCAGCAGAAGACAGTGTCCTGGAATAATAGGCCACAGGAACCTGTGTCCCATCAGCTTTCAGGTGGCTAAGTACCGCTCCCACCCGTATAGGGATGCATTGCAGGCAACGCACACAGGTAACTGCTCATTAAAGTGAGCTAGCACTGTGTTAGAAGTAAGCAAGGCTTTAACCTCATTGAAACTTTTCTCATGGACTTTGGTCCACTGTCAATAGGCTTGTTTGTCTAAAAGCCTGTGCAAGGGCTCAGCTATTGCAGCTTTGTGTGGCAGAAATGCATGGTAAAAGTTTATTAGCCCCAAGAAGGCTTGCAACTCACCCTTAGACTTAGGGCTTGGGGCCTGCTGAATAGCTTTTAATTTAGCTTCAGAAGGGTGAATGCCTTGAGCATCTATCCTGAATCCCCAAAAGTCAGTAGAATTGACTCCAATGTTATACTTGTCCTTCTTTAACTTAAGGCCTGCTCTTCTAAAACAAAGCAAAACAGCTTAATCTCTCTGCTAAATTTTGAGATGATTCCCCAGCAATGAGAACATCATCAAAATATGGACAGACTCCAGGAATACCCCGAAGTGTGTTCTCCATGACACTCTGGAATATGCCAGGGGCTACATTCACCCCAAATTGTAATCTCTTTACTTTGAAAGCTCCTCTATGCGTTACAATGGTTTGAGCCTCAGCAGCTGCCTCATCAACAGGCAACTGTTGATAGGCCTGTGCGACGTCAAGCTTCGCAAAAATTCATCCCCCTTTGAGGGAAGCCAGGATGTGGTTTACAACAGGTACTGGATAAGCATGCTGCTGCAGTGCCTTGTTTAGTGTGCACTTGTAGTCTGCACATATACATATGTCCCCATTAGCCTTTAGAGGTGTTACTATGGAGGTTTCCCATGGACTATAATCTACAGGTTCTAAAATGCCTTGCTGGAGCAGTTTGTCCAGTTCAGCATAAATCTTACCCTTGAGAGCAAAAGGTACTCTCCTAGACTTAACCCTAATGAGTGTTATGTTTGGGTCTAACTGTAGTGAAACTGGAGGCCCCTTGTAGGATCCAAGTTCAGAACTAAACACATCTGCAAACTCTCTGCAGACTTCTGCCAGGCTCCACGTTTGCAAATTGTGCAGCCCAGTAACCTGGATTCCCAAGGCCTCGAACCAATTGAGTCCAATAAGACTCGTGCATTCACCCCCAACAACCAACACATCTAATGGACCTTCAAAATCCTTGTACTGTACCTTAAGGGTGGCCTCCCCCTTAACACACACCTTAGAATTCTGAAAGTCTGTGAGTATTACATTGGATGGCCTGAGTTTAACCGGAGGCCACTGCTACTGCAAATTTTCCTGAATGTGTTGAGGGAAATAATGGAGAGAGTGGACCCAGTGTCCAACTCCATGGATAAAGGAACCCCTTGCAACCTTACTTTAAGGGACAGTTTCTTCTTTAGGGGTTTATGTGTGCCTGTCCTTAAAATACTTATGCGTGATGCGCAGAAGCCCACCCTATTTTGGCTGAGGACCCTGGTACCTTTCAAATGCAATTCTTCACGAGGTTGCACCTTCTGGCGACCCAGACAGATGGATGCAATGTGACCTTGCTTGCCGCATGCTCTGCAAATGGCGGAACAGAACCTGCAGTCAGCTTGTTTGTGGCATCCTCCGCACCCGAAGCATTGAAGAGCTGTTGGGGTCTTCTCTGTATGTTCCTTTTGCCTTCTTCCAGCTGCCTGGTAAAGCTTAACCACCTCCTCTTCAGGATCTGCCTCCGAATCTTCTTGCACATCTTCCTGGTGAATGGTGACTGTCTCTGGAGGGCTTCTGGTGGGCCGCAGATTCTTTACCGCCCTGCCTGCTGCTTCCTCTGCTGTAACCTCTTGCAGAGCATCTTGGAAAGAAACATCTTCTTTAGCGAAGATCTTCTGCTGTAAGTCTCTGTTCCTTAACCCGCATACAAAACGATCGTGCAGACTTTCTTCCAAGTCTTTAAACTCACACGGTCTGGCTGCCCGCCTCAAGGCCGCAATAAAATCCTTAGCAGATTCACCTGCCTTCTGGTCCCTTTGTTCAAATGTGTGCCTCCACGCAATGATGGACAACTTGGGCTGGAAATGCTCTTTCAGAAGTTTCTTTAAATCAGTATACATTACTGATTCCAGAGAGGCAGGAGCCACCAGATTTTCTGCTATCTCAAAGGCTTTCTGCCCAAATACACACAACAGGATTGCAGCCTTCAGACTATCTTCTCTGATCTGGTTGATCCTGAAATAATTCTCCACCCTCGCAACGTAGGATTCCCTTCTCTCCGGGTGTGAGACATCGAATTCTGATAAACGGCCGATCTTCGCCATCCTCAGTTGCACTTCACCACTCACTTCTCTTAGGGAAGGGGTCTATCAGCCGAGCTCACCCTCCAGCGATGCTGTACTGGCAGGATGGACGCTGATTTTAATGCCGTCTTCCCTCTTCAGGACTTCTTAGGGTGAGTCTTTACAGCTTCCTCCTGTTTAGCTTGCAAAGTATCTCATCCTCGTTGCCAGTGTTAAGTCCTTCCAGTAATGGCGAATGATGAAGACACATCTTGTATAGAACAACTCTTTATTTCCAATTCAGCCACAGCACCAACAATGAGCAAACGCACGCAGGCCTCTTTTTATATGCCCAGATCCCCGGACACAATGGCAACAAAACAGGTGCTTTTCCTGCCTTGCACATGCGCGCGAAGCTGGCGCCACTCAGTCTGGTCCTGGGCAGCTTTTGCAATCCCTGGGACCCTTGCAATGTCCTGAGCCTGCATTTGCAGGCTCAGGACACAACCGGTGCAGTCCTCTTTGAGGTGCAAAGAGTGAGCCATAAGGAGAGACAAGTATTTGATCCCATTATGAAGCAGCACAAATCTGAGGCTCCTGGATGAACTGTCTATGAACAGTTTGGGATTGCAAGTTATTCCTATAGCCTCAAATAGACTGGCAACAGAAGCACAGCCCATCTTGCTGACTGAAGAAGTTGGGAAAACTTTGGTGACGCTTTCTCTGATCTGCAACTTGCACATTTTCATCCAATAAGTTCCACTCCTTGAGCGTGTGAGTTGGATGTCAAGCACACAAATTCTGATCACATGACCGTGGGGTGTGATGGTCATTTTTTTTCCAATGCCATCATATTATGAATTGCCATTAAACACATGGCCATAATTCAAGGCCTACCTGTATTTTGTGTCTCCTCCCTTCCTTTTTATACACCAGTGAATCAGAGAAGAGTCATCCTGAGTCTCTTCATAACAATATCTCCCTTTCCAGGACTCAGTTCTGTCTTCTCTGTTTACATACATTTTCTGAATATTTGCTTCAAAACTGTCTGTCTATAGCAGCATACAACATGATGCAAGGGAGAAATCCCACCGGTGGAGGCTTTGGAATCTGAGTCCGATGATGACAGGGAGTCAACTCCGGAGGTCCTTGGAAGGTGAGCAGTCGGCTTTGGGGGCACCAGTCAAACAGCCGACTGAGCTGAGGCAGAGGAGATGGGGCTGGCAGACAGGCAGAGGGAACAACTGCTGCTGTTATGTAATCAGGAAGACAAATTGCTACTCCTTCCCAATGCAAGGGTACATAAAGCAGAGAGCATAGAGAGGAGTAGCAAAGGTCAGTGATGTTACTTGTGAGAAAGCAGCCCTGCCTTCTTCTTCTTCTTTTAATATATTTTATTAAATTTTATGAGGGTAAAGGAAAAATAGGGTCAATAAGGGTATGACAAAGGGTAACAAACAAAAAAGATTAGACCAGGGGAAGGGATAGGTACAATAGTGGGGTTGTCCCCCACATTAAATCAACGCTTCAACAAGTAAACCCATCCAGGTATACATATTCAATCATACTAATTAATATAAAATAGTGATGCTTAATATAATATTACTAATATATTAATACTTAACTGTAACAACTTTAACACATTAATATATTACTTATTAGTTATAATTGCTTATTGTTAGAATCACAAATAAAAAAGAAAAAAAATTCATAGGAATAAACATGAAATTTAAATACAAACTTTATATAATACTAAACAGTTATAAAGATCAAATTAACTATAATCACATAACTAAAATTTGATAGATAAAAATCTTCTAAGTAAATATCCAAACTTAATAACTTATCAATTATTTCTGATCATCACTAGTAATAAAGATATTATTAATCTAACAAAATAGAACTTAATTAGAAATCTAGCATTTATTCTATTCAATTTTAAAATTCCATTCACATTTAAACTCCATTCATATTCTGACGTATTTCTAACCATCGATAAAACTTTTCCAAAGTTTTAAAATAAACTGAGTCTTCTTTCTCCTTCATTTCCAAGGTTAATCTGTCCATTTCTACACAATCTAAAATTTTTGAGATTATAGCCTGGTCAGATGGTAAATTTTCATTTTTCCAAAATTGGGAAATACTATTCTTGCAGCAGTTAATATATGTAGTATTAAATAGTCATTCTCTTTACCATAGCTAGATCTTACTATTCCTAACAAAAACAATTCCAGTTTAATTTCTATTTGTAGTTTTGTCATCTTTTCCAGCCATCTATGAATCTTAAGCCAATATTTCTTTGCGATAGGGCATATCTACTAGGCATGGTAATAAGTGCCTGAGTTTTGTTTACATTTCCAGCAAGTATTTGATACATTTTAAAACATTTTCGCTAATCGAACTGGTGTCATATGCCATCTATAAAACATCTTATATAGATTTTCTTTATATGATGCTGCTTTAGTAAGTTTAATATTTTTATCCCAAAGTTTCTGCCAGTCTTCTAAGTCTATAGAGTATCCAAAATTCTTTGCCCATATTATCATTGTTTCTTTTACTTGTTCTTCTTCCATCTTCCAGCTTAACAGACATTTATAAAGTTTCTTAATCAAGTTCTCGTCTGTTTTCAAAAGTATTTTATCAAGTGGAATCTGCTCTTTGTAAAATCCCATTGATTTTATATCTTTTCATATCTTGTTTGAATTTGCAAATAAGACCACCATGTTAACTCGATACCTTGTTGTTGAAGAGTTTGCCTGTCTTTAAGTTTTCCATCTTTATCCAAAATATCTTCATAACTAACAAGTTTATCATAGTTAATCAAGTTCGGATGAGCAAATGCTTCCATTGTTGAAAGCCACTCAGGTATTTTCATGTACATTTTGTGTCTAATTCTCTCCCATTCTGCAAGCAATACATTCTTATGATATGATTTTGAAAGTATTTATGTGCTTTAGTTTTCTCATACCATAAAAAGGCGTGCCAACCTAATTGGAGGTCATGTCCCTCTAAGTAGAAAAGTCGTTTATTTCTCAGCATAATCCATTCTTTCAGCCAAAGCAAAATAGCTGCTTGATAATAAAGTCTCCAGTCCGGAAATCCAAAGCCCCCTCTGTCTTTGGAATCTTGTAAAAGTTTACATTTAATTCTTGCTTTCTTTCTTTGCCATATAAATCTTAGTATTATTGCGTTCAAATCGTCAAAAAAATTCTTACTCAATTTAACAGGCAGCCCTGCCTTCTTAAATGAGACACATTGGGATGTTCTTACTTAAGAAGAGCTTTGAGTTAGGACAAATGTTGGAAACTACCATCTATTGCACCAACTCTCTTTGCATCACTTTGCCTCATCTCGCCTCGCCTAGGATGATAGTAAGACAAAGGTGATGTTATGAGGACACATCTTCAGCAAACAGTAAATAAGCTATCTTTGAATTGGATGGAGTATGGGACTCTATGGCTTTAAGGCTAACAATGTGGTGCCAATTTCTATATAGCTACCATGATCTGTATGTATCAGCTTAGGATACTGGAACTATTTCTATGTTATTATACAAACATTTAATTTAATGACCACATGATTCACTTAACAACTGCAGTGAGATTTGCTTAACAACAGTGGCAAAAAAGATGGTAAATGGGGCAAAACTCACTTAACTGCCTTGTTGAGCGACATAAATTTTGATCTCAGCTGAGGGCATAAGTTGAGGGCTACCTGTATTATCTTGCTTTAAGCAGAACTAAACTGCCAGTGTTTTGAAGAACCAAAGAAGTATAATTTGTAGTAAAATTGAAAAATGTTATTTGAAAAGAGAAGGATAACAAACAAATGGTACATTTGTAGCTGCACTTTGACACATCCTCAATAACCCTTTCATACATAATCCCACATACTCCCACGTTTGACAGTTAACTTGGGTTAATATTATCACAGGTAAGAAAAATATAAGGATAAAATTAAAATCATGCCAATTTAATTTCAGTCTAATCCCAGAAGAATTGAGTTTACAGTATACTTCCAACATGGGCAACATTGATACTTTCTTTTAACAAAGACACTCAGACTTTGCAACCACTGGATAACTGTAGGTGTGTTGATTTTTTTTTTTTTTAAAGCCATTATTCCTTTGCATTAGAAATTTAAGTGCTACTGAGGCATTGCTTCTCTGCATTTATCTGGAAGTATAATAATGGTAGTTCTACTCTTTACACATTATATATTAACTATTAGAAAGAAATGCTTTAGCACAGAGGTCCCCAACCTGTGAGCCGCAGCCAGTGGTGGGATTCAGCCAGATCGCACCAGTTCAGCAGAACCGGTAGCTAATTTTTTGTTGCCCAAGCCCAGAATGGACTTCTGGAAGTGGCATCCACACAGAGAACCAGTTGCTCAAATATTTGAATCCCACCACGGGCTGCAGCCCACTACCAGGCCGTGGGCTGTTGGCTACTGGGCCGCCTGAGTGGCTGGCCAGTTCACGTGTGTGTGCACATGCACCCATTTGCGCTAGTGTTGCAGTGGCACGCGGGTGGTAGCGATACCGTGTCATACAGGCACTAGCTAGCATCACCATGAGTGCACCCCCACTCGCACTAGCATTGCAGCAGCGCGTGGATGCTAGCATTGCTGGAGCGCTTGTGGCCCCATCTGCATTACACACACAATCGTGGCCCCGTTCATGCGCATGCTTGCAACTCCATTCGTGCACACATGCGCAAGCACATAAAGGCATCTCCACACACACACCCGTGCACTGCCAACCAAGAAAGGTTGGGGACCCCTGCTTTAGCACTTGTGTTGGCATACCCCTTTCTACTATCATCAAAGCAGTCTGCCTATCTTCAGGCATCTGCACAAACCTGAGAAATAAAGATGCTATTGCTTTATTATATTGCATTTCATGAGTTGACCTCTTAAAGCAGTGGCACCCTTTGTATATGGAAACCTGACAAAAGATAGGCTGTTCTAATAAATAGCAGAGGTGCTGTGTTCATGCTCACACACGTACTTCTGAATCATTATCCAAACATGCACTGTGTTACTATCTCTAACATAACATTAGCCTATTTACTCACAAATAAATCCCATTCAGCACAAATCCTTACACTGAGAAAAAGAAAGAGAAAGAAGCACAATTGATTCCAGATGCTAGAAGCAATGTCAACTTATTTTTTTTAATTTATTTTTATTTATATTTCATGTTTCTAGACTACCCATCTCCCTCAAGGATAATGCACTCCAACCAAACCAGAAATAAATGAGATAACTAACAGGAACTTGGAATCTCACTGGGATCTATTGGTTCTAGAATCTGGGAGATGATAAATGGAAAAGTTCTTATTCTTTCAAAAAATTAAAATCTTTCTTTGTATAGAAACATTTGTATAGAAATTCTAACAAATGCCCAGCAGATGGTAGCATTGGCACAAAGTTGTTTGAGAAAATCACCTACAGAAACCATCACTTCATATTTTGGTTCCAAATTTGATTTATCACTTCATTAAAAACAATGAATTGTTCATCACATTTACTTTATTTGAAAACAATGGCATATTTTATCAGTAATTTATGCACATTATAGTGTGCAGTATTTATACTATAGTTAGTGTGCTTTGCTTTGTGTGTGTGTGTTCAAAATTTAGCTGTTGGAAATTCATAGGCAGCAGCTTTTTGCCTTATTCAGCCATCCAAACATCACAGTATTTTAAAACTAAAAGTAACAGAATCACATTTTTGCTTTTCACACAGCAGTATTTCCCAACTTGATTTGCTCAGCATGTATTGGATTATAATGTGTCCATTCCAATAGTACAGAGGCTAGAGACAGTCACTTATCTGAGATGATGATGATGATGATGATGATGATAATAATAATAATAATAATAATAATAATAATAATAATAATAATAATAAAGTTGGAAGGGACCTTGGAGGTCATCAAGTCCAACCTCCTGCTCACCATTTCGGACAAATGGCTGTCCAGTCTCTTCTTTAAAACTTCCAGTGTTGGAGCATTCACCGCTTCTGGAGGCAAGTTGTTCCACTGGTTAATTGTTCTGTCAGGAAGTTTCTCCTTAGTTCTAGGTTGCTTCTCTCCTTCATTAGTTTCCATCCGTTGCTTCTTGTCCTGCCTTCAGGTGCTTTGGAGAATAGCTTGACCCCCTCTTCTTTGTGGCAGCCCCTGAGATATTGGAACACTGCTATCATGTCCCCCCTCGTCCTTCTCTTCATTAAACTAGACATACCCAATTCCATAGGTTCTCCTGCTTGAGTGGGAGGCTGGACTAGAAGACCTCCAAGGTCCTTTCCAGCTCTATTCTATTCAAAACCTAGCTCTTAAATACTTGCTGCTAGCTATGATGCCAAAATGATGAATATGCATCATGACATCATAATGCAAGCCCTACACATATGTTCATTGTGATATCAGATGTCAATACATACATGGCAGAATGTATTTTTTTATATCATAATACATGACACAGAAATACACTTCACAGATATCCTTTTCCTTGGCTAAAAATAGTTAACATTTTACAAGACTTTTATCAGCTGTATGTCTAATCTGCTGATTTCTCGGACTGAAAATATCAGTATATTAGATCACATTACCAGATTACGGAAGGCTGTTTTAGAGCATTCAGAATCCTGCTCATCAATTCTAACAATGCTATCAATTGGCCAATACTGTTCTGTTCAAGTTGTTCGGGGGGGGGGAGAGGCTGAAGCTTATCAAGATCTGCCAGACACAAAAACTGCTGCAAATCTGCCCTTAAATACACTCCTGACCATAAAGCTCCATTGATAAGCAGTACAAACTATATAAACTATAGGAAACTCTGACTGCTGGCAGCAAAATTAAAAATGGGACAATTTGGAAAAAAAGATTAGCATGTTCCTATTTTTGATATGACATCACAGAGTGCCCTATAGCAGGGGTCCCCAACCTCTGGACCATGGCCCACTACAGGCCATGGCCTATTCAAAACCAAGCCCGAATGGCAGGCTGGCACAAATGCGCATGTACAATTTGATTTATGCGAGCAGCAGGCCAGCATGCGTGCACAAGCGTGTGCAGCTCAACTTGTGCAAGTCAAGCCATGTGTACATGAGCATGCATGCCGGCCCAATGCTCGCGCAAGTTGAGTTGTGCACAGACATGAATGCCAGCCCCCTCTCCCCCCATCTCGCCAGGCCACCAAGCTGCAAAGGTTGGAGACCGCTGCCCTATAGATCTGATAAATTGAGTCTATGCTGAGAGGCTGAATACATGGAACTTAGCTTTCACTATCCAAGAGACCATGGTATACCTTCACAATTATACCAAGGTTCTTTAAGAAAGAAGACATAGCTTCAAAATAACTTCTGGCTTGCTAACAAAATCCAAGATATCATAATTGGATTATTGCCCTGGAGTGGGGAAAAGGAGTGACTCTCTCCAGTGAGGCTAGCTTTCTCTTGGTATATATGAATAACATGCAGTCCATGTATCCCATCTTAAAACTCTGGAAATCCATAGCAAAACATGACAAATCATATGGCTTCTTCATGAAACGAAATAAGATTGAAAGAAATGCTTTCTACAACTCTGAGATGTTGTGAAGAGAAACTCTTACACAGTAGTAGTGCAGATTATATCTCTATTGCTCATCAGTTATCTGGCTTCAGATCTGAATAACATCTCTCAAAAGGGAAAAGGAATCTTTGGAATCTAAATCAAACTAGGCAAGTTGGGATAGCCCTATGTAAAATTATTCTTTAATTGAAAAGGCTTTTGAGAATGTAAAATGGGTATATAGACCACAGACAATTGCTTTCAAAAATATGTATTAAACTATTTAGCTGAATGAAAAATCAACAACGTGTGTATAATTTTGTAAGGTTTCAGATGATCTTCTGCTTGGTAACTTTTTATGGATACCAATTTTGGTTTTGCTGCTAGAACCTCTGCTTCATTTTACGCTATTCTATCAGAATAAATAACAGCCTTTTACCGTTTTTATCTCCAAAGTCACAGTATAACACACAAGTATTTTCTTGTTTGTCTTAAAATATGACTATTCAAACATACGCTTCATTCTAAATCCATTGTCATACTATTAGCATAGTGTATTCTTTGATTACAAATAAATAACTATAGAATAGAAGTGCTCCAGAAACTCAGTACAGGTAGTCCTTGACTTACAACAGTTCATTTAGTGACCGTCCACTACAACGGCACTGAAAAAAGCGACTTAAGATCATTTTTCACACTTATGACCATTGCAGTATTTCCCATAGTCACATGATTTACATTCAGATGCTTGACAACTGGTTTATATTTATGATAGTTGCAATGTCCCATGGTCAGGTGATCATATTTTGTGATATTCTGACAAGCAAAGTCCATGGGGAAGCCAGATTCACTTAACAACCATGTTATTAATTTAACATCTGCAGTGAATCACTTAACAAATGTGGCAAGAAAAGTCGTAAAATGGGGCAAAACTCACTTAACAAATTTCTCACTTAGCAACATGAATTCTGGGCTTAATTGTGGTCGTACGTCGAGGACTACCTGTATAAGAACATATACATTATCCTAAAACAGCTGGCTAAGCCAAGAGTGAAGCTGTCAAAAAAGCCACAGCTACATGAAATTGACAATGACTTTTACTCCCCTATGAAAAATACCTACTCCAGGATCCTGGGAGCCCTTTCATCAGGAACCTCAGAAAGCCTCTTCTGATAATTGCTAAAAGCAACAAGATATAAACTGATAATTGCCCCATGCTATTTCCAACTGTCCTGGGTATATCATATAAACTGAGCATTGAAAGATTATTGGTATAACAGGGGAAAATGATAAAAAAAAATATCAATAAATTCTAGGAAGCCCAAACATACCAAAGTTTGGTAGTTAGATGGAGATAGCTTTGAATATTGTAGAGAATACCAAAAACTTAGTGAAATAATGTTCCTTCTTCCACAGCCTTTCTTCCTCTATATATCTAATATTCCTAACTGCAGTACTTCCAATTTATCAGATCATATGTTAGACTATACTAGGCTGTAGGTCTAGAATTTCCATCTATTAGTGATGCACTGCTACCGGTAATATACCATTATTCAAGTAAGGAAATTAATATTAGAAGATCAACAGTGAACATGTGTGGATTTTCTAAAATCAGTGCTATTTAAACTATTTAAACTGACTTTTAAAATTATTAATGTATCAGTCAGACTTACATCACTTCTCACTACCTCTATTTGGTTCCTCAGATTCTGACTGAAAAACTAAGGAAAGAAATTTTAAAAGCTTTTCTGCAATCTCACCATTATCCTTCAATAATATATTTATATATTTGTCATAAAAATGATTAATACACTGCTGCTTCTGATCTCTTTAGATAAATACTTTTATTTGTATTAAATCATGAAAGTAATTTAACTTTAAGCATCTTTTATTGTTTAAAATAAATATTTTATAGAACTTTATAGCTTGTCTTTTATAGCTTTTTGTATTCTGCACATTAATTACCTGGTCATCCTACTGGATATATGGTACATTCCTTCAATCTAATATGCATTTTCTGTGAGCAGCTTCATTTTAAATGTTTAAAAAGATTCTGCAGAAATGTAGGTATCTTTTTAATTCCTTTTAATATCATTTTAACACCCAATTTTTAAATTCTTATTTTCTTTAAATTTAATTTGACTATGCTAAGCTCAGATGAGGTGGGCTCAAAGGATCATCTTCAGGGCCGTGCAGAGAAATATGTTCAACACCTAATAAACAAAATTGCTTGGATTTTAATTAGATCCCATGCATGATGAAAATCCCTGTGACATGCCTGTGTCTTGTGCAGTTATCTGGGAATGGTTTGACCCTGTTGGACTGAGAAAGCGGACAGGGTCCTCAACAATTTCAGTGCCACTATCTATAAGTTAGATCCTTGTCCCTCCTGAATGGTGGAAGCCTCCAGTCACTAGCAGGTGGGCTCAGGCAGTGATTAACTCATCAGGGCAGGAGGGGATATTTCCATGGTCTTTTAAGGAGGCCCTGGTTCACCGCCTCCTTAAAAAGCTATTACTTTATCTCATCTGCTTGGACAATTTTTGTCCTGTTTCTAATCTTCCTTTCCTAGGGAAGGTGGTGGAAAAGGTGGTTGCTTGGCAGCTTCAGAGAGTAACAGATTATCTGAACCCCTTTCAGTCAGGATTCAGGCCAGTTATGGGATGAAACAGCATTGGTCCTGCTTGATGATCTTTGGCGAGAGTGGGATGAGGGCAGTGCAACCATCTTCACTTTCCTTAGCCTCTCAACCTTTGATACCATCGACCATGGTATCTCTTTGGGCCAACAATGGGGGCTGGGGCTGGGCGGCACTGTTTTACATTGGCTTGGCACCTTTCTCCAAGGCAAGTACAAATCAATATTATTAGGGAATGAAAGATCCAGCCTATGGCCACTGTTTTGTAGAATACCACAGGGCTCTCCACTCTTTTTAACATTTACATGAAGCTACTGGGTGAGATCATCCGTCATCGTGGGTTGAGGTACCTGCAGTACACAGATGATACTCAGTTCTGTACTTCCACTCCTAGTGACCCAAGTAATGTTTTTGTTGCCCTCTTGCGATGGCTGGAGGCTGTGGGGACCTGGATGGGGGAGAACAGGCTTTGACTGAACATTGGAAAGACCAAATGGCCTTGGGTGCATGGACCTCCTAGATCCAGATTTTTGACATCTTTAATTCTGGATGGGGTGGCATTACTCCAGACAGATCCAGTCTGCAATTTGGGGGTTCTGTGGGACTCATATACGTGCTCAAAGAGCAGGTGGCAGTCATGATTAAGACAGCCTTTGCACAAATTCAGGTTGTGCACCAATTGTGGCCTCTCCTGGGTTAGGAGTCCCTATGCTCAGTAAATCAAGCCCTAGACATCTTGCTTTTAGACTATTGCAACATGCTCTACATGGGGCTACCCCTGAAGAGCATTTGGAAGCTCCAGCTGGTGCAGAGTATGGCAGTGCAGGTAGTTTTGGGGGCCCTAAGGATGGCCCACATAACACCACTGCTCCACCAGCTGCCAGTTTGTTTCTGGGTGCAACTCAAAGTGTTGGTAAGCACCTTTAAACCCTTCATGGTATGGATCCAGGCCATCTCATCACACTGGGATTGGCCAATTCCACCTGTGCCAGCAGAGAATGCATGCTTTGGATCCCATCGGCCGGGATATTCCGGCTGGCAGGGTCCAAGAGAAGAGCCTGCTTCTGCTAATTGGCTTGGGGCTCCAAAAGAGGGGCTTCACATTGGGGGTGGTTGATAAATTAATGACAGATCCCACCTCCCTTCCCTGCTCATCCTACTCCCTCTCTCCTCACCTTTTAGCTAGGTTTATGTATTGTATTTTTGTAATATTTTATTTGATAGTTCTATCTTTTAATATTGTAAGCCGCCCAGGGTTACCCTGTGGTAAAATGGGCAACCAATAAATTTAATAAATTTAATAAATGAATGAATGAACGAACAAAATAAGTTAACATAGGACATACTAAAGGATATTTGTAAACAATGGACCCAGAAGTTAATTTTAAAAATATTTAACATTATACACAAATTGTATTTAAAAATTATATGGAAAAAGAGCAGATAAGATTGAGTCTGAATTAATCTAAAAGTGATGGGTTATGGGAATTATGTGGTAGGAGATGCTACACTGGATATACAAATGAAATTGGATGGTATTTTACTAATCCCAAAGAATGACCTGGATAATTTTCTTATGTTGGATTTATAAAACAGACTTTGTTAAATTTGTCAAGAATTATGTGAGAAAGAAAAAATGACAAGGATTTTGCAGAAATTTACAGAACTTTGAGGGGATTGAGGATCACAAATTGTTAAAAGGAAGAAATATAAAGTTGGCTAATTTGATCAAAGTTAGTTAATTTGATTATTGGACCTTTCTTGATCAGGACTGAACAATGTGCCTTTTAAGGTTTTTTTTATGGATAAGAGATGAAATATGGGAAGATAAAGATAAAATTTGTTGTATTTTGAGGGAAAGAAATGTTACTAAGATTCCTTATTCTTGTTATGCAAGGGAAAGTTATGTTTTTTTTTATTTTTCTGAACTTTCTATTTTTCCTTCTTATATATTTATTTTTCTTAGCTTGTATTTGTTCTTTTTAATTGTAACGTTTAATAAAATTACTATAAAAAGACATTATTTTTAATTTGTTGTTATTATTGACAAAGTTAATTATTTTTGTCATATCATTTGTCTAATTTTGTGGTGATTGATAGAGATATACTATCTACAAAACATTATGTACTGTTTTTTCCTTAGCTTTGGATAAATTTTGATTTTTTCCCCACAATTCCTCCTGTTTTAATGTCATTCTTTCTCTGAAATTTTGCATTGAGTTTATCAAGCAACTTTTTACTTGTTCCATCTCTGTGTCATATTTTAATAATTGTGTGTTTGTGTGTGTGCATGTGTGCGTGTTGTGGGTAGTCTTTATTTTGTATATATGTTTCAAATTCTGTCATTTGTCATCCTCCTTTTTCTTAAGACTTGGTCTTTGTATGTCTGTATGCATACAGGTAGTCCTTGACTTACGACCACAATTGAGCCCAAAATTTCTGTTGTTAAGTGAGACATCTGTTAAGTGAGTGATGCCCCATTTTACAACCTTTCTTGCCAAGTTGTTAAGTGAATCATTGCCCTTGTTAAGTTAGTAACCTGGTTAAGTGAATCTGGCTTCCCCATTGGCTTTGCTAGTCAGAAAGCCGCAAAAGGGGAATCACATGAACCCAGGACACAGCAGTCGTCATAAATACGAACCAGTTGCCAAGCATCTGAATTTTGATCACGGTACCATAGGGATGCTGCAAAGGTTGTAACAGTGAAAAACATCCTAAGTCACTTGTTTCAGTGCTGTTGTAACTTTGAACAGTCACTAAATGAACTGTTGTAAGTCAAGGACTAGCTGTATTTGTATGTTTGTATTGACCTTGGTAAATTTCAGTTTTCACTAGATAATTCTTGTGGTTTTCATCTATTTCAGGAATTTAAATGCAACATATCCACATATGTAATTAAACTTTTGCTGCAATAATTATTTTTAGAATAAAAAGACATTTGAAAATGAAGCTAAAGTGAGATTGCTGGACTTATTATTTTTATAGAATTCCATGTTTTATTAAACTTTGTCTCATAATATCTTATTCCAAATTTTAATCTTTAAAATCCATTAACTAGACCAGCTCCTTCCAATATTATTAATCTGCTAATGCCATTCAGATTTTGTTCATTGTTTTCCACCATAAACAACTTGCAGCATAATATAAACTTCAAAAAAGCAAGGAGTTTTTTTTTCATTCCAAATAAATATATTGACTTTTTTTTGCCAATTGTGCAAGGTATTTTATTGGGATTGTAATTGGTACCATTTGAAATAAATAATAATTGTAGGTAATATATTTATTTTAATGGTCACAATTAATCCTAACCAGGAGTTTTTAATTTTTCTACCTTTCAAGATCTTTTTAAACTCCCCACAATCTGATGTAATAATTATGAAATGTGAGGTTCAGTCCCAAATATTTCACTAGATCTTTTGTTGTCTAGCACCTGATTCTTTTTGCTCAAAGCTGTCTTCTTCCTTTTGAGATAAATATCTCATTATTTGTTTTTTATGTTAAATTTGTCTCTTAAAAATTCAAGCTATGATTGTTTTTATCAGTTGTCCTACCGCACTTTGTGATTGTATAATAGTGCAACATCATCACATAGCATTTTATGTTCCTCTCCTTGAATTTTGATCCCTAGTATTTTTATTTTCAGAACTGATTAACTTATGCTTCTAAATCAATCACAAATAATAGTGAGGTAAGTGGACATTTTTATCTGGTAATTTTGTTTATTGAAATTTTGCAGAAATTATTCCATTATCCATAATGCCATTGATACATGCTTTTGACCCAAGCTTTTGAATTCTTCACCAGGATTTATTTTATTCAATAATGCAAGTAGAAATGGCCATTACAAATTGTCAAAGGCTTTTTCTTTATCTAAAAAATAAATTATTTGTTATTAATATATTCTGCTGTATTTATTATAATTGTGCTATTATTCTTTATACTCCTCTTACGGATATGACCCATTTACTCTGTATGCATTATATTTGGTACACATTCCTTTTAAATGTTCAACTAGTATTGAAATATAAAAATTATGATCAACTTTCAATAAGGACAATGGTATTTATTACTATGGTTTTATTTCCTGCATCATTCCCTTCTTTATGAATCAAAGTAATATATGCTTCTTCCCATGTTTGTGGTATTGCCTCTGTAATTTCATTTGTTATTATTTTTCACTCATTTTAACAATTCGTCCTCCAGCTCTTTATAATAGGTGACTAGCAAAGTCACATTCACTGTTATTATTCTTTGCTATTTCCTTTTGTGAGCTTCCCGAATGGATCCAGGCGCAACTGGCAAAACAAAGCTGATTGGCACAAGTATGTAAATGTTGCAATTCATCTAGGATTATCTTTTATTAAAGTGAGCAGCACTGCATGTATTTATTTTTTCCATTTTTAAGTCCAAAACCCTGTATTGCAGTCTTTTGTTCTTAACTGATGGCTTAGCATTATTCCTAACTGGGTTTTTAAATTTAATGTAATCCTTTTTTCTTCTGGGTTTTCTTCAGGTATGCACAAGCTTTACATACAAATTTATATTTAAGTATGACATATTAATCTATAATTCATATGAGTTTATTTGCACATTTTGTGGATACATTTTTTTTTTAAATAAGGAGCTGTGTTTGTGCTTCTCCACAGAAATAAGCAAATTTTTTTTGAGGAAAAAATGTAGCTTGATCAGCAAACATCAAAATAATTAACTGACAAAAATGGGACAAAAGGCCATCAAAAGCAAAGAAAGAGAAAGGCATGAACATTCAGCAAAAATTTACATTATCTATATTGCAGTCAAAAAAGCATAAAACTTTCCAGAGTCAATGAAAATAATACTGTGGCGAATTAAAATGCTCAGCCCAAACATAATTGGAGCATTTGATTATTCCATCTTTGACCCTTTTTGTACATAACATCAGCAGAGATGGAAAGTAGGACACCAAGTGATCCCTCCTCTATTCTGCATCAGGAATGAAACAGTTTGGTAAATGGCAATTATATAATAATATGTCCATTCATTATTCCTAAAATCAGAGTTTTCCTGAACTGGATGATCCCAAATCTTGTCAGTTTTCCACCTGTTTTATCTATAAATATTTTCTTTCTCTAAAAAGCAGATCTGTTCATCTTACTATTTTTAGCATCCTTCCCATGTCTCATAATTGAAATTAATACAAAAGTTAATAGTTTCGTCCTGACTTATCTTTGATTTTTTTTTTTATTCAAATAATCTGGAAGTAATATCTGCAGCTATTTTTAAACTATTTTTCTATATCTCATTTTACACTGATACAATTCATAAATAGCAAATTAAAATATGTTTGAATGGGCAGAAGTCAATATACTTCCAAGAATATTCATTTGCTACTTACAGAAAACCCCTAAAAATGCATATAAAAACAAATAGTAGCTTAACTCAGTCAAGGAAGACCTGAAGAATTTTAAGAACATGTCAATTTGACTGCCAAAAGATGTGATAAGTGCAAATCGTCATTTTTCAGAGAAGCAGAAACTGCAGCTACAAAGAATCAATATAAAACTGAGATGTAAAATACTGAGGTAGAGAAAGGAAAACAGAGAAGACTCTGTCATCACAAAATAACTAAATAGGAGCTGTTGGTTCTATAGTTCAAATTAACACAAACTCAAACTTTAGATATCACTCCCCCCTTTCAGTACAGAAATAATTCTATTAATCGACCTTAAACAATTGAAAGATTGCTGAAATTATTTGTGAATTGCTTTGAGGACTGATCATGATACATATATGGTAACTTTCTGTAATTGCTTAATTTCTTGTTTCTTTTTTTACTACAGAAATAAAAATTTTCAGCATTTGCCACTGAGTTTTGGCAACAATACATATATATCCTACACAGACATTCAGGCACTGGAACCAGGTGATAAGAAATGCAACTGCTTGGCTCTGACACAGAGAATTAAAATTGGCTGTGTGATTGTTGTCAGACAGGAATTGTAATTGCTGAGATGTGAATCGATGGATGCTACTTATTTTCACATTTGGTGGACTTGTAAAAAAATTAAGGCTTTTTGGATAAAAATATGGTGGATTCTTCAAAATATATTGAAAAAGCGTATTGAATTTTCACCACAGCTATTCTTGTTGGGCATTATCAAAGACTGTACCACCATAGAGACGAAGTTGATTTTGAACTTGATTACTGCAGCAAGACTATTGGTGGGACAATATTGGAAGACGTCTGAACTACCATCTATTGAAGAATGGACATTAAAAGTTATAAATATGGCAGAAATGGATAAGATTTCCGCATATTTGAAGAACCATTCAAATGAAAAATTTATGATGGACTGGAAAAAATGGATAGATTATATACAAAGGAAATATCAATTGAAGGAATTATATCTGGTATATAGTTAAACAGTTATATAATAAGTAGTTTAGTGGTTTCTAGCGTTCTTACCCTGTATTCACTCTGGGAAGCCGGGGGGGGAGGTGGGAGGGTGTTTGTAATTGCTATATTATGTTTTCTCAACCGTACTTGGGGTTGATATGAGTTTATGTATTTATAGCTAAGGGGTTGTTCGGATGGCCTCCGGGCACCACATCGGATGGAGGAGGAAGGAGGAGTGAAGGTAAAGGCAAGTAGGAAGAGGGAAAGAGAGAGGTAGGAGATAGGGGATAGAGGTGGGTGGAGTTAAAGTAGAGAAAGGAGAAAGTATGTAGTTAGATGGTAAGAGGAGGGGGATAGTGTAGGGTTAGGAGGATGTGGTGGGGGGGGTACCGAGCAGTTACTTTGATTGTTTGTTAAGTGTTATATGTTTGTTCTCAGTTGAGTTATTATTTTCTTTTTTCTTCTTGTAAAAAACTTGTAAAAACTAATAAAAACATTTTTTTAAAAAAGGAATTGTAATTGCTGCTGTTTAAGAAGTATTCCTCCCCTGCACAGGGCCCAACTGAGGGGATCAGTCAAAAACAAAGATACATATTTGGAGCAAGTTTTTCAGCAAAGGCATAATCAGTATCTAGTAGATGTATTGGATGTATTTATTCTGCAGTAAAGGAGTTGTGAGAGGAGGATGCATAATCCATGGACAGAACTTATTAAATTGCAAACCCCAAAATATAAGCCATATAAAATGTAATAAATAAATACATAAATAAAATGGGGAAGAATAAAAATGAGAAGACTAATTATTTGCATAAAGGCTTAATATATTTTATTTATAAAATTTATTAGCTGCCTATCTTATTAAAGGTAACTCTGGGGGTCTTACAGTCATAAAAAATATACCTACATTAAAATATAAATAAATTAAAAACCAAAGATTAAAATCTAAGGACACGTGGGTAGGGCAGGGGCAGAATGGGAGGAGATGGGATCTCTTGTTACTCATCAACAACTTCCACTGTGCTGTTCCACCACTGGGGTCCAGGTCAACTGACAGAGCCAGATCTTTAGGCCCTTACGAAAGAATAGAAGGGTTGGGGACAATCTCACATCAGAGGACAAGATGTTCCAGAGGAAAGCAGCAATGGCAAAGAAGGCCCTCCTCCTGGACCCTGCCAGCCAGAATAATTGGGCTGATGGAACCTACAACATGCTTCTTCTGCCAGCACGAGTGGGATGGATCAATCCCAGTCGGATGAGACAGTCCCTCAAATAACATGGATCCATGCCATGAAGAGCTTTAAAGATGATTACCAACACCTTGAATTGCACCTGGAAACGAACCAGCAACTAACGCAGCTCATGGAGAAGTGGTGTTATTGGGCCCACATTGTCACACTCTGCACCAGTTGTAGACTTTGAATGTTCTTCAAGGGTAGCCCCATGTAAAGCCCATTACAATAGTCCAACTGTGAGATGACTAGAGACTGAATGACTAATCACAAGGAATCCTGATTCAGGAAAGGCTGCAACTGAAGTGCAACATGAAGTTGTGCAAAGGCTCTCCTAGCCATGACTGCCACCTGCTCCTCAAGCAGGAGTTGTGGGTCCAGGAGAACCCCCAAGTAGCGGACCAGAACTGTCTGGGCAGTGCCATCCCATCCAGAGTCAAAGATAACAAAATCCCAGATCCCAGAGCCCCATGTACACAAAGCTATTTGGTCTTGACAGGGTTCAACCAAAGACTGTTGTCCCCCATCCAGGCCCCCACAGCCTCCAAACATTTCAAGAGAGTGGCCACAGCATCACTTGGGTCACCAAGAGTGGAAATGTAAAGTTGGGTTATTCCATTAACTAGTTCATTCATTTTTCCAGAAATCATTCCAGAATTCCTGTCATGTGTGTGTGTGTTGTTAATATAAATACTCAGTAGTGATCCTGTCCCAATAGTAATAGGAGTACTGGAATCTATGATTCCTAAGCTGGGAGAGTTCTCTATGATTTTGATTTTAAAGTTGGAAGGGACTTGGAGGTAATCGAGTCCAACCCGCTGCTCAGGCAGGAAACCCTACACCATTTCAGACAAATGGCTGTCCAGTCTCTTCTTAAAAACTTCTAGTATTGGAGCATTCACCGCTTCTGGAGGCAGGTTGTTCCACTGATTAATTGTTCTAACTATCAGGAAGTTTCTCCTTAGTTCTAGGTTGCTTCTCTCCTTGATTAGTTTCCATCCGTTGTTTCTTGTCCTGCCTTCAGGCGCTTTGGAGAATAGCTTGACGCCCTCTTCTTTGTGATTTTAGGAACAACTTCGGAACTCTTGAAGTATGTGAATAGCTAAGATACTGTACAGAACCCTCAAAAGCTCCCAGGCCATTTGTAGAGAAGCCAAGATTGAGGAAGACACATTTTAGCCATTAAGGTAAGAAGGGATTTTTTAAAAAAAAAATAACATTGAACAAGATTTTGGGCATCCTATCACGATGGAAACGTGGGAGGAAATCTGGGTGAGAAATGTAGAATTTACGAAAGCGCAACATCTAAGGGAAAATTTCTACAAGATGTTCTATAGGTGGCATCTAGATCCGAAAAAACTATCATACATCTATCCAGACACCCAACCTAAATGCTGGAGGTGTGGCAACGGGGAGGCTACATATTTTCATGTATGGTGGACATGTAGAAAAATTAAAGCCTTCTGGAGGAAGATATGGTGGACACTTCAAACCATTTTGAAAAAGCATATTGAATTTCTATCTCAGGTTTTTTTGTTAGGGATCTTAAAAGATTGCACTACCACTGAGACGAACTTAATTCTGAACTTGATCACAGCAGCTAGACTGCTGGTGGGACAATACTGGAAGAAGCCAGAAATACCACCTATTGAAGATTGGACTTTGAAAGTAATACATTTGGCAGAAATGGCGAAAATATCGGCATATTTGAAGGATCGCTCAAATGAACAATATATGATAGACTGGAAACAGTGGATAGACTATATACAAGAGAAACACCAATCAAATAAAATGTATCTGGCGTATAGTTGAGGATTGACGTGAGGAGTGAGGAATGTTTACCAAATCAGACGCTTACAAAGACTAATACTTACTGTTGTATTTTATGTTCTATGATGATTGCTTCTTAATATGATCTTATGTTTAATGTTGATTGCTTTAATAATTTTAAAAAAATAAAAATAAAAAAAAATAACATTAATCAGAGACAGGAAAAAGAAATTATTTTATTCTAGAAAACTATCCTTTTAAATGAAACCATCTGGGATCCACACATCATAGTTTCAAGTTACAAAGAGATATAATCCTTTTGCACTAAACCAAGCACTGTTTTGGAATTAGATTAAGCTTCTAGTTTTCTAAGAATTTGCCAGACTTTTTCTTGTTTAAAAGTGTTGTATCATGTGATAGTCAGGTAAACTTTGTATTTGTACTTTTAAAAGGTTTCTTGAGGCCATAGAAATAATCAACGTACAACATCTGCACATACTATCTACAATTTAATTAAAACACCACAAAAATATTACTTTTGTTCTGATAAAATCTATACATTTGCTAGACCCTGGCATATAAGAGTTAAAACTAGGAACAAAACAGTAAGGCTTTTTTAAAACTCTTGAATTTTATATATTATAAACGATTGCTTGGGTTTCCTAGATTTATATTTCTCTTCTCTAACCTGTTGAATGAAAAATCTTCATCAGGGTCCAGTCCAAGCTGAGAATAATCAAAATGGAGACTGCTTGAGAAAGAAGGTTGTAGTTTATTGAAGGGCAGAGCCAGACAGAAAGATGGCTCTGGGAAAGCTGACCACATGTAGTAGGGAGTGGTGGGTTTTTATATCTTCTTGAGCTTTTCTTTGGAGTTGTTCCTGTGGCATGAACTTTGACCTGAGTCTGAGTGTGCCTTTCTGGTATTCTGATGGTGGTGGATTAATCCTATTATGTCCCAAAGGTCATATCCTGCCTCCCTGGAGCTGTGGCTAATGACTATGTCCTGTGCTGGATTTTTTGGGTGTGAGGGATTGTTGATTCTAGGGATCTTTGTCTTTCTAATCCCAGTTTCCTGGCTCCAATCTTTCTGACAAGATTATCATATCTACATTTCTGCAGACCTGGTTTCTGTTTGGGGCAGAGACTTGGGGGGGGGGGTTTGTTTCTGACTTTAAGATATAATATTCTGCCTTTTAATATTCCCCAAAATATTTTGTTCTGGGGGGGGGGGACTTCCCACACACCCCTACTAGGAAAAATTAATTTTCCAAACCGTTTAACTTCCTAACAATTAATGCCAATTTTCTATTCTTTGCAGATAGTAATGCATCCAATAGTATTTTTTTAATCTTTTGGATTTCTGATATTCATTTTATGTAGGTAAATTACATTAATATTGTTTCTTCATACCATCAAATGGAAAAATTATATTTGTACCTATAATTTTGAGCAAATCCATAACTTTGAACTCTATTATAGAATGATCATAGACCACTTTCTCTCTTAAATGGTTTTATATTTTGCCCATTATTTTCTCTTTAAGATGATGATTTAAGTTTAAACTAATTACCTGATGTGATTAATGTATGATGCAAATTATATTGTGAACTGTATCTCAGTAATGCATCTTGTAGCATTCCTCTTTCAGTACTAGCTCATAAAGTATTCCTTAAATACTGTCATGCAATATCCTATTCCTACCTCAGAGGGGTGCTGTGAGCATAAATTGTTTGAAAGGGTGGTGAAGCAGGGATAAATTTATACAGAAATAAATTTCTTAGCCTACCTTTTAGCTTGTGAGGACATGTCAGTCGTAGCTTGGATAGTAACAAGAGTAATGTGCTCTGCAAAAGTTGCTAATTTGAATTTATATTTTCCCATGACAAAAAATCATCAGTATTTCAGAATAATTGTCAAACCTGTTGAAGAGCTTGTGGCGAGGAGGGCAATTTTCATTTACAGCTACCAGATCTAGGCTGCAAAACTCTGGGTGGCCATCAGATGGGAGCAAAGTGTTAAGAGTTGTGCAGCCTAGGACTGGAGTGAATAATCTTTAACATCTTTCTATTCCTCTGACAGATAAGTATTTCAGTATGTCTGCTCCTATGGGCATAAAATAGAGGAAATCTCCCAAGGCTGTTATTTTTAGTTTCCTTCAGCCTCAGCTATCGCCTTTATTATAAAAGAAATCTACATTTCAATGAAACCGAATGACTGTTATCTCAATAATAATAAATTATGTAACTAATGTACCCAATTCTATAGTACCCTGACTCAAGGTCAGAAATTAACATTCATTTTACTTACAGCTACAGAGAGAGATACTTATCTTACTGAACTAGGATTGAGGTGTCCTTGAATAGGCTTGTTTTGCTGTCAAGGGGAAATGCAGATGCTGTAGTCCGCCTTATTAGTGTATTTTGCTAGGAACAGCAGTTTTTCCTCTTCAGTAAGGAAGATAAATAGAGGGCACTGTATCATTTCTACTGGAGTTGTTTACAGGGAAAGGACAGGCAATATTTGATTTTTCTGGGCAACATGGTCATCACAGTATATAGGGAAATCTTCCCCAAAACGTTTAGTAAATCTCTCATTACCAAGGTGAAGTGGAAATTGAGAAATGGCAATATAAGGCAGTATTGTCCACAACGAGGGTGTCCATAATATATAGAGATATTTTCATTTCTTCTTATAAGACAATCTAAGGTGGCCCTCGTACAACAGCATTTCCTGCATTTAAGAAAAGATCCAACAGGTCAGTCTCTTCTCATGAATGGAAAATATTCCCAAAATGGTTGGGCACTGTGAAAAGGAAAGCACACCCATACCTTCCTTTTGCATAGATTTTGGAGGAAGAAAAGAGACAATTTTTCTCTGTGCCACAAAAATATAATTGGAGTTGGGGAACTCTGGTTTTGTTTTTCTTGAACTGAGAAGGATTTGACATCCCCGCCTGCTATAGGGTGTAGTAGAAAATAATTCAAGGCCAGCACTGAATCCCAACATAAAAATAGAAATAAGCTTTTTCTCTGTGCTGCTTCTGTATGGGTGGGGCAATCGAAATTCATGGAAGGAAAAAAAAGAGCTCAGACACGTTTGCCAATCCATCCAGCCAAAGCCGGTTTGAGCCGGCTGAGACTGGTTTCTAAGCTGGAATGAGACATCAACTGTTGTTTAGGCTGAGGTTCTGCCGCACCAGGGCTGACTGGAATCTCTGGACTGGATTACTTACAGAACACCAAAAGTCCCCTGTTAAAATATGGGGCTGGAGCCAGAGTAAATGCCATTAGCAGCAGAGCTAAATGGAAGATGTGGACTAGTTTGTTACATGAACTGGAGAGCTTGCCTTCAGTAAAAGAAGCTGCAGAGGCTCCAATTTGAAATCCAGTCTGGGTTTTTATTCTCTCCACCTTTCCTGCTAGAACTGGTTTAGGGAGAAAAGGGGCCTCTCAAATATCGGTGTTCAGTGAGAGCAGCTGCTGTAGAACCAGAATGTGGGGGAGGGGTGCCAGCTCTTCTGGAAATGCAAACCAGTGTGAAGCAACTAGGGGGGAGGGGAACAGCTTCCTTTTGTCTCAAATGCATTCACAATAGAAACGTACTGTGCTAACACGAAAATCAAAAAACGTACAACAGGAGAAAACAAATCACAGTTGTAAAACGAAATCTGCTGTAAACATGTGTGAACAGCACACTGACTGCACAACTCCTCCCATAACTTAAAAATGAGATTAATCCTAACTAGGTGAGATTTTCCAGTATTCAGAAAATCAGAATGTCCATGTTCAAAACAAATGTTTTATTGCAGTAGGCACCAGAAATGTGTCTACAAAACAAGAAATAAATCTTGGATACAGAGGGCCACATTACTGCCAATGGGTAGTGGCACATAATTCTCCCTGAAAATACAGTAAATAGCATAATATTTGGTGCTAAGGTTATTTATATCATGAAACTTAGTTTTACTTTCTCAATTTTTAATTATAATTACAAGGGTTTAACAGTTGCCTCCCAAAATGGAAATACTCATTCACTTCAGCAAACTGGACCTCAGAGAAACTTAATTATAAATAAAAAAAAATTACAAGTGATAGGTTCACATCATACTTATCAAGCATAAAGTCACGTACCCTCTGAGATGGAAGACAAGGTCTAATTTCAGAGCAATAATTTTGACATTGAATTTAACTTCCTTTGCCAGTGTCCACTGTGGCACTTTTTTGATGCCTTGGCACTTTTCTTCACAAAAGAAATTGTGGGGGGGGGAGGGGGCGGAATCAGTATATAAAGTTTTCCCAATCCATTTCCTTGATCTTGGTCTAGGGAACTGGTTTAATGTAGATCAGGTCTTTATTTCTAACACATTACAAAGGAAATTAATAACCAGAAAATAAGAAGAAAAATAAATATCTCCGACTTTGTGCTCCCTTGCCCAGTTGCAGCCAACAAAGTTTGGACTTCTTTAGGCTGTAACATTAGTTAAAAACTAATGTTTCCACATTCAGTTCACTTTACAATGGAATAAAGCATTACCATACAAATTCTAGAACTATTTCAAATACTGATTTGAACATATTAATTCAATAAACATATGTTCCTTTTTCATGTTTGATGATAAGATGAATGCAGGAGGAAGGGAGAATCGGGTTAGCTTTCAGACATCTTATCATCTTTGTTGCTTTTCTTGGCACTCTTTTTAGGGTTTTAGCATCTTTGTATCGTGTTGACCAGACTTGGACACAGTATTCCAAATGTGGTCTCACTAGTATAATATAAATCACTATAGTTTCTTGTGATTTTGATGCTATCCTTCTGTCCATGCAATCTAGAACTGCATTGGCTTTTTTGGCAGCTGCAGCACATTGCTGGCTCATACTTAAGTGGTGGACCATTAAGACACCTAGATCCTTCTCATACTTACTATATCTGTTTTTTTGTGAGTCAGAGACAATGAGTTCTAATCCTGCCTTAGCCATGAAACCAGCTGGGTGATCTTGGTCCAACCCAACTAACCTTACAGGATTGTTGTTGTGAGGAAAATAGGAAAAGGAAAGTGAGTGGAAATGTCCGCTGCCTTGAATTATTTGTAAAGAAATATTAAAGGGGGGATATAAATAAATACACAACTAAAAAAAATATCCTAGTGGAGCTAACTTACTGTAAATCTGTCTCACTTATGGGCTAGAGAAAAGATGAAATAAGGACCCTGCAAGGGCAAATTTGCACTACTGTTCTGAATTCAAAGGAAGAGGTTTTTGGAGTATGGAAGGGTACTTACCTATCACCTCTTTCAAACAGTTGCATCATTTCCTACTCTGCAACTGCAAAACAATCCCAGGGAAAGACAAATTTGACTTGAAGAATGATTGCAGCTGGTATATGTTTGTCCATGTGTGCTCTAGGGCACCGTTTCCTTTTGAATCCAAAGTGTTCCTGTGTTGTTAGGCACAAAGGGGGAAAATGTTTTTATGCCTAAGAAATTCTGATGGGAGGAATGGCAAAACTGGATTTATATGATCAGAAATGAAATGATTTGTTTTAAGTTTGTTTTGAAATAAATACAATTAAAATATTGCTGGTATCACCAGAAAATGACAACCTTTACAAGTTCATACATTGATGTTATCTTTTCTCCTACTCTGATAGTATACTATAGCATTGTGTGTGAAAGTGGATTACTGTATTCTCTCTTATTCTGTATTCTCTCTTATTCTGAGAGCCAATTGATAAAAAAACTAAAAAAAAATATTTACCAATAATATTGGATGAAAAATTATTGTAAGTTGTCTCTGCTCAGAAAACATCAATAATAATCTGTGCTCATTTACAGAAATATAGTTTACTATGCTATCCAAGTTAGTTTTCTTTTAATAAACTTTGATGGATTCATTTTTCTCCCCTCCCCCTTTATCTCCCCTCTCTCCTCATATTTCTCTCTCTTCTGTTTTGCCTAGCATTCTCTTTGAGAAAGTTCCAATTACTGTTTAGTGGAATGTTACTGTTTTATCAGGGAAAAAGGTTTTAAAAAATCAGAGTCAATTTGAAGGATAAACTCAGGAGAATAAATGCTACCCCTCCTAGTCACTGTTTCTTTCCTACAATGTTATGAAAGTATATGTTTTTTTAAAAGTTGTCTTGTGAAATTTGATTCCATTTGTACTATTCACTGAAAAGTGTGTACAGATCCAGAGTTCCTTGAAGAAAGTGGCATAGAGAACTATGATGAATGGAAACTAAAGGAGTGAAATAAAATGAAAACATCCAACAAATTAGGTAATCAACTTGAATTTCATAATTTACAGGTTCTAGAACATACAATTAAACAGTCTGTCAGTATTTTATTTATTTGGTAAATGTATATAATTGCCCATCTCATATAGGTGTTTCTTAGTGGCATACAAAGTTAAAAACATAGTATAAAATAATCAAAAATAACCACAAGAATCACTTAAAAACATTAAAACAATTTTTAAAAACTATTAAACAATAAAAACATAATCTGTGGAAGAACACAATCAACAAAACAGCCATTTTGTGAACTCCATACCACCACAACTAGATCCCCAGGTTAAATGTTTTCACACTGTTCCGGAAGGTCAGCAAGGTCAGGGCCAATCTGACTTCAGGTGGTATGATGTTCCCAAAGGTGAGTGCCATGGCAGAAAAGGTTCTTTACCTGCATCTGGTCAGATGCATTTTTTCATGGATGGGAACCACAACATGTCCTTCCTGCCAGGCTAGGTGGGACAGATAGATATGATTGGGAAGAGGCGGTTCTTCAAATAATCCATCCTCGTCCTATATAAAAAGAGAACTTTGAAAATATAAAAATGGTACAAATGTTCATATAACAAGTCATCCAAAATTAAATTTATCTAATTTTTAAAACAGATTTTTAGCTTTTTATATTAGAGGAATGCTATAAAGATATTATATCTTCATTCTATTAAGGAAGGCTGTCTTGTAGATTGCCATAATAAGTTGTTAAGACACAAGTTTGGCAGTTTGCAGTTATATAGATTTGTAACTACTTAATGCACTATTCACACAGTCCAGTGCTATGTAATGATTACAATATCAGATCTGGACCACAATCATCATTGTAAAAAACCTGTCCTGTCATTCCATGGTGAACTAGCTGAATCAACTTTCATGAATTTCCTCAAGCATACATAATGTCTCAGAATGATCCAGAGAGCCTCCCTGTTTACAGTGTCAAATGCCTTAGCTAGGACAATAAAGACAAAGTAAACAGGCTTGTTCTGCTCAATTCACTTCTCCTGGATCTGCCTCACGACAAACATCATATCTGCTGTATTGGTAGTCCTTGACTTATGACTTAAGGGCTACCAGTCATTAAGTGAACACTGCAGCTACAGTATTAAACAAATACATTTTTTTCAATGGATGTTTTTTGCTAGGAACCAGAAGTAAGCAGCAGAAACTGGCAAAACATGTTGCAAATTGTATTTGTGTGATTATGGAATGCTGCAAATAACCATAAAAGTCAGCCAGTTGCCGTGCCCAAAATGCAATCATGTGACCATCATAACTTCAAAAACAGATTGTAAGTAGCTTTTGAGGGGTTTGTGGTAACTGAAAGGTTGTTAAGTGATAGATTGGACTACGTGTTCTTTGTTCTAGCTGAAAGCCACACTGTGTCTCTGGCAGATTCCTTTCCAAGACAATGATAAGTTTGTTCAAGAGAATGCAGGCACAGATTTTGCCCGCAATAGACAACAGTGAGATAACTCTGCAATTTCTGCAGTCTGATTTGTCCTTAACAGATATTTCCTCTAAGAAATAATAAATTCTTGACTAACTTGACACCCTAAAACAAGAAGATATAAAATATAATAAACACACTGACAAACCACTGTCCATAAGAAAAGAATGAAACAGGGGCAAACCTAGTGAATAAGTGGCAACCCAGATAAACAAACGTATATTCTACATCTTTAGAACTTAAATAATGTTGAGTTCCTTAGAAAAAAAAAGCAGCCTAAATCAGGGGTCCCAGATTTGGAATCCATGGGCTACAGGTAGCCATCCAGGTCATTTTGTGTGATTTGCACTCTGCTTCACCATACTATCTCGGTTCAGACCAAAGTATATCAGCTCAGCACAGGTGTGGCTGATGGAACCACATCAGAAACATATCTATATTCCTGCCATTTCGAAGTTCCACCCTCTGCTCTCCTTTCTTAACATTCTCTGGCATCACATCTAACAGTAATGAAGGTGAAGATGCCCTGAACTACATCAGCCTTGCCTTGATTGCCCTGCTGTCTGGCTAGGGTGGTGGTGAAGGGAATGTAAATGTGACAGGTAGCAATCAATTGGGAATGTTTGCACATTCTGTCTGTAGCACAGTTGAACTCACTAGCAGATGGTGAGGAGACACAAGGCAGGAGACGTGAGGCCAGCATTCTGTAGGGCCTTACTTGTACTCCATAGCAAGTAGTTGGTAGGAAAAGAGGGCAGAGGCAGAAAGCAGCAGCATGGTGGCATTTGTCAGAAAACCCCAGTGCAAAGAAGGGGGAAATGCCACTACTGTCCAAACATTAGGAACAATGTACTTTTGATACAGCCTGTGTCCACTGCATTTTATCTTTTGGGATTGAGATAGGAAGGGTGGATCCCTTGAGAGACAGTTGTACCCTGAAACAAGTCAAAGCAAAGATTAATGTTAATTGTTAATTTACTATTCCAAGGAACAGAAACTTATACCAACTGGTCTTATAAGCTTGTGAAGTATTCTAGTAGACAGAAGCACTGATTAGAGATGTGGCAGATTTCAAAACATATCAAGCCCATTGACAATTATCCCTTCCTTATATCTTAAAGAAGTAAATGAGAATTAATTAATTGGGGCTACTGAACCAATCAACAACACAAAAGAAGGAATAGCATTAGCTGTAGAAGAGTATAACAATGGCCCTAAAGAAGGTTTGGGGCAACTGTTAGTCAAACATGAACTTAGACTGCAAAAGCTAGAAAGCATGAGAAAGAAACTCAAGATTTCCCTGTCTTGACTTTCTTGGATATAAATGTGAGGGAAGGAGAATTACCTTTGTTTTCTAAACACAAATGCTCTGAGTATGGAAAATATTTTTTTCAGTGCTGTTGTAACTTTGAACATTTGCTAAACAACAATCTTTAAGAGAGGATTACTTATGATCTGTACAGTATTTACAACAAGAATAGGATTCTTTAGGTTACTCTCTCACTCATCTCAAAAGAGAAAAATTAATAAAGCATTATCCACTATCACCCCAAAATATGGACCCAGGAAATTACAGACCTAGCAGCCTGACCTCAATACCTGGGAAGATCCTGGAAAAGATAACCAAACAACGAATCAGCGAACACCTAGAGGCAAACAAAGTCATTACTAAAAGCCAACATGGGTTTGTCAAAAACATATCATGCCAGACAAATCTTATTGCATTCTTTGACCAAGTGACAAAATTACTGGATCAGATGAATGCTGTGGACATAATTTACTTGAACTTCAGTAAGGCATTTGATAAAGTAGATCACAACCTACTACTTGACAAGATAGAAAAATGTGGGTTAGACAGCATCACCACCAGATGGATCTGTAGCTGACTGACTGGCTGTACTCAGAGTGTGGTCCTCAATGGAACCGCATCTACATGGAGGGAAGTGTGTAATGGGGTGCCCCAGGGTTCTGTTCTGGGCCCAGTGCTCTTCAATATCTTCATCAACAATTTGGACGAGGGGATAGATGGGGAACTCATCAAATTTGCAGACGACACCAAGCTGGCAGGAATAGCCAACACTCCAGAAGACAGGCTTAGGATACAGGAGGATCTGGACAGACTTGAACACTGGGCACTATCTAACAAAATGAAATTCAATGGTGAAAAAAGTAAGGTTCTACATTTAGGCAAGAAAAACCAAATGCACAGGTATGGTATAGGGGGTACCTTGCTCAACAGTAGTAACTGTGAGAGGGACCTTGGAGTCCTAGGGGACAATAATTTAAATATGAGCCAGCAGTATGCTGCAGCTGGCAAAAAAGCCAACACAGTGCTAGGCTGCATTAACAGAGGCATAGAATCAAGATCACGTGAAGTGTTAATACCATTTTACAATGCCTTGGTAAGGCCACACTTGGAATACTGCATCCAGTTTTGGTCACCACGATGTAAAAAAGATGTTGAGACTCTAGAAAGAGTACAGAGAAGAGCAACAAAGATGATCAGGGGACTGGAGGCTAAAACATATAAAGAACAGTTGCTGGAATTGGGTAAGTCTAGTTCAATGAAGAGAAGGACAGGGGGGGGGACATGATAGCAGTATTCCAATATCTCAGGGGCTGCCACAAAGAAGAGGGAGTCAAGCTATTTTCCAAGAGGCCTGAAGGCAGAAGCAATGGGTGGAAACTAACCAAGGAGAGAAGCAACCTAGAACTAAGGAGAAACTTCCTGACAGTTAGAACAATTAACCAGTGGAACAACCTGCCTCCAGAAGCGGTGAATGCTCCAACACTGAAAGTTTTTAAGAAGAGACTGGACAGCCATTTGTCCGAAATGGTATGGGGTTTCCTGCCTGAGCAGGGGGTTGAACTAGATGACCTTCAAGGTTCCTTCCAACTTTATTATTATTAGTAGTAGCAGTAGCAGTAGTAGTAGTAGTAGTAGTAGTAGTAGTAGTATATTCATATGTATGCTTGCATTTCCTTCAAGCCATTTGCAATATTGTATGAAATCTGGACTCAGCTGAACAAAAGGAGGAAACTGAGAGATTTGAATCCCCCCCCCAAGGAACAGTTACAAGGATTTACAAAAACTCACAACAGTCCACATTAATCCTGGGTGTGTTTTAAAGTGGAATCACCAGAGAACTGTGTCTGGTTATATGCAATAAATAAATAAATCTCAGTGGTTGCTACTAATGGCAGTAGCTATAAAGCCAAGAAGACATTTTTGCTTTTTAAGTACCAGCAAATGAAATGCTAAATAGCTGAAAGCTGGGAGATGAGTACAACAAGAGCTTCCATCTGTCGGAAATAAGACTTTTCAAGCTCTGCAAAGTTTTATCATTGTAAAGAGAAAGATGATTGCTAATTTCAATTTTATATATATCACAACTGAGTTGGAACTAAATTAGCTCAATTTTCTCACACAGACGGTGTGAGAATACAGTGGTACAGAGCCAATTCTAGAGCAGAAAGAGTCGATATTTAAATGATAACTAGTCGTGAAACAGAATTAATTATGAGCTGGTAATTAATTTGTGAAGGAGTCACTATTGTACACTATTGACCAAGGTAGAAATTATTAGTGCTATTTAAAGGGATTTCTTTCTCATGACAGTTCTATTATCTTTTAATTTTCTTTTTCTAGTCTAGTTTATCTTCAGAGAAGAAAATAAGAGCATTAAATCCTGATTTTAAAATAATATCACACATTAGGGTTATGTAAAAGTTCAGCAAGAAATATTAAGCATCTCAATTGGCCATCCATGTTCACATGTTAACAAATGGGGGAACATCACACTGGAGGTGGCTAATGAATTAAGAGACAATCCTACATCCCCCCCCACACATTCTGTTCCCTCATATTTTAATTATAATTTTATCAGGATTGGGACTTCTCTTTTTATTGCTTCAGGGACATTAATATGGTATGATTTTAATATTTTATGCTGTAAGCCACCCAGAGTAGTTTCATTATGAGACAGACAGCAAATAAATAAATAAATAAATAAATAAATAAATAAATAAATAAATAAATAAACAAACAAACAAACAAACAAACAAAATAAATAGTGAATCTTTATGTACATCTTACTCCCATTACGTGCAACAACAAGAGTTTCTAATAGGCCTTTACACATCTCAGCTGCAGACCCCTGTCTTTGACTCCAACAATGGCTAAAGCAGAATAGGTTTCTTTAATGCTTGACAGTGGCTGTCATACAGCAAAACAAATTAATTGTATAAAGATGGAACTTTGAACAAATCTGTTTCTAATTCTATCAAGTAGTCAATCCAGTTCTTAACTTTAATCAATCATAGATGGATCTCTTCTTTCCTTACCTGGTGTTGAAAGAAAAGTCTTCATCGTGGTTCAGTCCAAGCTGGGAATAAACATGGCGACTGCTTCAGTAAGAAGGTTGCAGTTTATTGAGGAGGAGAGTCAGACAGGAAGATGGCTCTGGAAAAAAGAGACAGAGCACATATAAGGAGTGGGTTTTTATACCCTCTGTAGCCTTTTGTTTGGACTTGTTTCCTGTTCCTGTTTGAGGCTATTTCCTGTGTCATGTATTCTGACCTGGGTGTGCCCTTTGGCATCTCTGGGTTAATCCTATTATGTCCTGTCTTAGAGTTTGGGTGGGGTATGTAGATTTTAGGTGTCTTTGTCTTCCTAAGCTTCTAGCTTCAACCTGATGGTTTACATCTGCATGTCTATAGAGCTGGTTTCTGCTTAGGGAAGGGAGACTTGGGGCTATTAAGAAAAACTGGGCATGCTTTTCTGCCTCTTTAAGATCCTTTGAGGAAATATATTTTCCCGCCCTTTTAATATTTCCTTCCCTGGGGGACTGACTTCCCATACTGGAAAATACTGAAACAGGAGTTGAATAATTATTTAAGACAGGGGTTCCCAACCAGGGGTGCGAGATGATATTCCAGGGGGTGCGAAAACTTGGGTTTTCAAAACTATAGTGTATATGCATAATTCATTGCCGTTATTTCAAATTTTTGTAAGGGGTGCGAGAATATATCAGAAGCGTTCTAGGGGTGCGGGGTATAGAAAAGGTTGGGGACCACTGATTTAAGTTATTTGAACTAAATAAAAGTTTAAAATAAGGTTCAAAAATCCACATTGAATGTTATCAGTTAAGATAACTGATTAAATTAAGATTGAGACAGTTATACAGATTTTCAGTTTATCAAAACATCAGTTCCCTTTCACACCTGCAGGGAAGCCATTGTGTGAAGGATACTTGATGTTTTAAAATGGTTGAAGAAAGATGAACAAAAAGGCTCCAAGTCATAGAGGCTCAGTTGCCCTCTTGGTTAAATACATTCTTGTGGAATTTTGTCCTCATGAATCTTTGACCTACAAGGCAAGCTGAACATGGTTATTTATTAAAAGTTAGTTCTCTTTATGGACATTATCTTTAGCTCTGAGGCTGCAAAATTCCAGAGTGCAGCAGCATTGAAAATTTGAGGTAGATAATCATTTTAGCAGCATGGAGAAATTTATGGATGACAATACAAGATGGTTGAATATATTCTCATTATATATATATAAGTAATTGGAATTAGTCCCAAGGCCACTGCTTCTTTTAAGATGTTCTTGAACTAACTGGGTAATTGAAATGAATTGTTTTTAAAGAACCACTAATATATATTAAATGGCAATTTTGCTTAAAAGTCCATTCATTCATCACAAGTATATGTTACTTTGCCTAACATGACTGCCATCATATCTGATTCTAGTGCGGAACTCTATTTTTCAACAGCTATTTTTAGAGGGGGGAAACCTGGCATGGCAGGAGAATTTACACTGAAGTCTAGACTTCTTCCTGTTACCCTAGGCCTAGGCCTAAGAGGAGGAGAAAAGAAACTAAGCTGCTGCTAGAGCAGGGGTGTCAAACTCAATTTCACTGAGGGGCGCATCAGCATTGCGGTTGCCCTGGGGGGACCAGGTGAGTGTGGCCAGAGTGGGTGCAGCCTAATGGGTGGGTGTGGATGGAGTGGGTGTGGCCTATTGGGTGGGCATGGCCAGTTCTACATCATTTGCGTCAAGGATGCCTATGGGGGGCCTGGGCAGGAGTGGGACAGATCTGAGGGTCTCTGGCAGAAGGGGGTGGGACTGGGGCAAGTGCCAAGGCATGGTCCACTGGGGCAAGTGCCAAGATGGCCACCACAAAATTGTACATTGGCTCCCAGCTGGCCTGGGCCAGGGCCAAGGCAGTGGGGGCCATTCCCTCACTGTTTCCAGGATGGCTTCGCAGGCCACATGAAACCACTTCGCAGGCCGCATCCGGCCCCCGGGCCTTGTGGTTGACATGTTTGTGCTAGAGAGTAGGCAAATCGATCTTCTGCACCTCCTGCTATAGGCCTCTGTTTCTCTGACAGTAGGAGAATTAGAAGGAGAACAAGCAGTTCTTTAAAGGAAAAGGTGAGGGACTGGCTTCATATAATGCTCCCCTCTTTGGGTCTTGTCCTTTGGGAACATTCAGCTAGATCTCCTATATCAACATGAACTATGGCTGAAACATCTGTATTTGATTAAAATATCTTATCTGGCATTCTGATAAGTTTTTATTATTTTCACAATGCAATTAATTCCAGAATTATATACGCTAGCTTTGAGTAAAAAAGTAAAAAAAAAAAAAAAAGGTAGGGAGCGGGGATATTTGGTGAAGTTCTGATTTTTCACCAAAGCACAGTGTAAAAATTATGTACAGTAGAAAAAAAAATAAAAACTTTGTTTCTAGGGACAACCCTATATATTTTTTGCAGTGATACACACATATATGTCTATATATTATGCATTCAGGGAAAAGAATCTAGTTATATGGATTTGTAACCATGATTCTGAGAATTAAAAGCAATAAATGTTTGCTAAGTTTGCAAATATTATGGTTTTTACGGTATACCTTGAAGACAGAATAGGAATCATATCTAGTTTTATTCTAATCACATACTGTCAATGCGGGAGGCGATACACTTATTTAGAAAGAGAAATAGGTCATTTCACTGAATGCAAACAAACTGCCCTAATGTACATATAAAAGTATTCCTTACACAAACAATAATATTCAAATGGTGTTGCTCGAAAATGTGAAAACACTCCTATATTACTTCCTTTCCTCCTCAGTGCATATTTAAGTAATGACTCATTTAATGACTCTATTCTGCCACAGATAACAAAAGGGGAAGGACTATGCAGAAGCCATACACTATTCTGAAAAGAAAGGCTTTAAGTCTTATAAGTCTTGTAAAAAAAATTCAACTACTTTTTCTATAACTTACCTTAATTAAAAATAAAAAGGAAGTATGTATACTTTATATCTATGTAGCTTTCAAGTAACTATCTCATTTTTCTGAGAGAGATTATATAAATAGACCAGAAAGCGTTTTTGAAGGTTTTTTCCTATCTTGTGACCTAATTGTTAAAAAAAATTGCTGCTTATTATCTTCAACTACATTTCTGTTGCACCTGACTAGAAACAGGACATGAGCTACTCTATCATCTATTTCTGTATTATGGATAAGGCATAGTACATAGTATATTGTGTGGCATTTTCTCCATCAAATCTTATCAGCAAAATGTGTGCAATTAATTTCTTTCAACAGTGTTCTTAGTTTTAGCAGAAGTCCTTCCTTACTATATAGTGACATATATTTTGAAAATATTTTAACTTGATATAATCCTGAACTCACTATTTGAAAGTATGTCAATTAAAAATATAATGGTGGTGAAACCTGATTTGTTAAGATAACACTGCATATATGAAGAGGTTTAAGCCTTTGGTAGTGGTAATGAAACAAATTGAGAGAAATAGCTTAAGCCTCTCTTCATTCCATCTCTCAATTTTGATAGTCTTTCTGAAGATGCATTTAGCATCTAGTATGGGCCAGGAAAATGGTTTCTCTGTGCTATATTATTCTAATAGTAGAATCCAAATGGTCAGGAATTTATGCTTGTCTCCATTATATATTTGCATGCTGGACAATGGAATTTTCATTATCATAATCCAAAGCAGATTCACCTTGAATATTTATAGAGGCAAGACTCTTGTAAGTATGGACAGAGCTGTGCTAGATCAGGGCTCTCCAACCCCCAGTTTGCGGACTGGTACTGGTCTGCGACTGTTGGGAACCGGGCCATGTAAATGGTGGCTGAGTGCATGAGGGCACTAAGCACCATTTGCGCAAGTGGTGGGCACACAGCTAAAACGCTCCTTTCCCCTCCTCCACAATGCTGGCACTGCTGGTCCATAGAGCCTGAAATGTTAGGGACAGCTGTGCTAGATGGATCAATTATCTGAAAGGCATGTTACACTCTGGAGTCTTTCAATAGATTCTTCTGTGTTAAAGAAATGAGTTCCATCCTACTTTGGTTATGAAAAAAATTGCCAACAAAAATTAGGATTATATTGAGTACGTGGTTACTTGTTTAAAAATTTTCTGACCATTTTTATATTTAAGAACTGCACACTGGCAAAATATAACATATGAAAACAAGCTATTTGCATGCCAATTTTTATATTGTTGTATTAGTGCAATAATTGAGTTTTGTTCACACTTTCATTATGTCATCAAGGTTGCATCCTTAAAGCAGAATTGTTACTGCACTCTAGCCAAATCTTCTATCTGATTAGATGTAAAATCAATACAATTTAAATGAATATTAGTCAAATATATTATTCTGATAAACCAAGTTTTATTCTAATCACATACTGTCAATGCGGGAGGCGATCAATATCAAAATGTGCTCAACTGTCTGGAATTGGTTCTGAAGTGCATTTGCTTTTTATTTATGTGAACACTTTCTATCCAAGTTTACTGATAAAAACAGATACCGGATACTATCATTTAGCAGGAATCCTTAATGGCATTTACTAAGGCAAACTGTATCTTATATTCTTTTTATTAAGCAAAGCAAAAGAAAAATGGTAAATTGATAAAAATTATTAAAATTATTACAAATGGTAAATTGATTTTTTTATTCTGGAGACTTGCACCTGATTCATATCGATTTCAGTTCTATTCTCACTTCTCAGATTTAAATGAATCTGAATCTAGCTTTACCTCTATTAAAAACTGCTAAATCTATTTAAGACTATACCTCTCTGAAATGGTATTGAAACTGACACAGTATACTTTGAAATATACAATTTATAAACCACTTGGGAATAAATAATCTGCCTCCAATGGTATCACAGCAACAGTCATGGGGTTGTTTTCTTTCTCTCTCTCTCTCTGGTTGACTGAATTGTTAAGAGCTGTGTGCAAAAGTAGGTTTTAGGGCTGTGTGCAAAAGCATTTGATGCAGCTACATGTACAGTACAATATTTCCTTTCCCTAGTGTATTATTTTTCATTTCTGCTCAGAGCAACTTGACCTTCAGAAGCCCAAGGAATGATCACAGAACAGAAATCATGTTGTTTTCTTACTATACATTAACTTGGTTTGTTAAAGTAAAGCTTGTCCTTTAACAATAATGTCAGATATCTGCTCTTAGCCATCAAATGCAGAAAGTTGATGAAGTAGTAGAAACAAGTAATTAATTTGAAAGAAGTAAGACCCCGTGTGGAAGATATACCAAAACTCCTTGAAACACTGCCCCATCTAGTTCCAGACATTTTGAAACTTAAAGTTGTATACAGAAATAGCAACATGCTAAATATTCTTAAAAACACACAAAACTATTCAGATTTCAGAAAAAATAGTTTGAGAGAGGCAACATGTTCAACATGTTCCATGCTCTATTAACAATCATTAAGATTTGGAATGTTATGCATTCTTGCATACTTCTGCCACTTCTTTTCTCAGTGCGTGAATTATCCTTCATTTTCAGCATTAATAATGGTACAATGTTCCATTGGCACTGAGCAGTTGAAGCCAGAATTTAAGCTGATTTCCAAAACTAACTATTGTTAATATTAACCATTGTTACAATGTAACACTAAGTCATGGTTAATTCTGGAAAAATGGAAAACCAGGAGACTATAAAATTGTACATATCAGGCTCATCTGAATATTCATACTGTGTGTCTAAACCATATTAAAACATCAGGAAAAGTTCTGAATTTTAGGAATAAAATAGATGATAGCAGAAAATGTACTATTTTCAGCACCTTCAAAGGACACTGGGTTCTTTCTCTTCTGGAAATTGCTTATTAACTGTTTTTTTGATACTAATAATTGTCAGAAAAGTCTTATTATATTAGGTTAGTGTCTTTCAATCCTTAGCAAAAGAGATTTTATACAAGGAAACCAGGAGACTAAATTCCAGTACCATCTTATGCCTTAAAGATGACTAGACTTTGGTCAAATCACAGTTCGTGACATCAGGTTTGGGCAACACACCAGTCAATTCTTGTTGCAACTAATCAATCAATGCTCAATTGATCTAAAAGAAGCAGACTCTGCTTTTGAAGGAAAAATATTAGAAAAAGGGGGAGACTTTAAAAAAAAATATATTTTGGAATAAACAGCAAAAGGATTATTAGAATGTTGGTTTTGGAAAATTGTAAATAGACTAAGAGACCAGATGCATTGGAAATAAGATTTTGAAATAAATTACAAAAGTGCTCCCTGTGTGAAAATGTTGTTTAGAATTCTATTAAAAATGATTTTAAAATTAAGGATAAGAAACCTCCCCATAAGAAAATGTTGCTGATTTACTGGAAACAGTGGATAGACTATATCCAAGAGAGACACCAATCAAACAGAATGCAGCTGGCGTTCAGCTAAGGATCAATGGGAGGAGGGATGAAGGGCTAACAAATCAAATGTTTACAAAAACTAACACCCAACGTTGAATGTATATGTTCTATAACTAATGCCTCTTAACATAACCTTAGGACTAAGGTTGTTTGCTTTAATATTGTTAAAGTAGACTGAATCTCTACCTCAGGATATGAAACTTTTACCTCAGGATCTCGGGTTGGGGACCATAAAAGATTGCACTAGTAATGGGATGAAGTCAACTCAGAAGCGCAAACGCACAATATGCGATAGACTAGATACAGTAGATAGACCATATATAAGAGAAACACCAATCAAACAAAATGTATTCGGAGTATACTTGAAGATGTAAGGGAGGAGGGGAGAACGTTTACTAAAACAAATGTTTACAAAGATTAATACCTAATGTTGTATGCTATGTTCTAGGATGATTGCTTAGCAATAGGATCCTATGTTTAATGTTGATCACATTAATATTGAAACAGATAGGGGAAACACCAATCAAAATAAAATGTAACAGGAGTATAGTTGAGGCTAGACGCGAGGAGTGGGGGGAAAAGGCTTACTAACGCAGACGTTTTCAAAGACTAATACTTAGTATTGTATACCAGGTGTCATGATGATTGCTGCATAATAGGTTTTTATGCTCAATGTTGATTGTTTTAATAAAAGAATTTTTATAATTAAAAAAAATGTTGCTGATTAGAAAAAAACATTATGAGATAGGACTTTGAAGGCTGGACACTAGAGGAAACCAGAAATAATTAAAATTATAATCGAAAGAGAAGAGACTCACTAATATAAAATGAAGCAAAATACTCTAACTTTGAGTAAATTTAAGAATATTTGGTAACAATGTATATATTACTGTTAAAAGTGTCTGCCATCATAAAACTAGATTTAAAAGAGGTTATAGAACAAGGACACGTTTTACTGGACAAAACTGATTCAAAGCTAATTAAAATGTGGATTTTAAAATGACAGGTTACAAGAATTATACAGAAATATATATATATATACTGGATATATAATTGAAACCAGTTGATGCCTTGATCATTAAGGGGGATATACAAATAACGAAGTAGAAGAATAACTTGGATAACTTTCTCATTTTGGATTTATGAAAGAGATTTGTTAAAGTTTTGAAGGATTTTCTGAGAAGAAACAAAGAGAAAATTAAAATAAACTACCTTTTGAGACAATATTTAAAAGAACTAAAGATTGAGATTCATAAAAGCAAAATGAAGGCATATAAAGATGGTTTATTTGATAAGGGCATGTATATGTATATGTAGATGTGTATGTGTATATGTATGGGTATGTTGCTGTTTTTGGTAGCTCTCAATGGATTTTCGTTGAGCAGAATGAATAACAAGGCTTTAGTTGTGAGGATGGCAGTTCCCTCCCTTCCATCCAGGACATAGCACATAGGCGTTGCTTGAGCAAGGTCCGCAAGATTGTCTGGGACAATCTATCTAAAGATTTGACTATACATGAGATATGAAAGAAGAGATCTTTTGTTATAGTATCAAAGAAAGTGATTAGTTGTTGAAATGGTATGTACTTGTACTTGTTACTGTTATGATGAAGGGAAATTTTAAATATTCTTCAGTTTGTATTTGTTTCTTTTTCTTTGTAATTTTTAATTTAAAAATTATTTTTAAAAAAGCCTAGGGAGGATCATATCTAAGTCACTTTTTCAAATTATATTTCTGCCCAGGACTTAGATTTTTTTTTATTTGATCACTGTCTTGGTTGCGAATCTTCTTTCTGTTCTCAAAGTTACTCCTTCTGAATAACATATTTCTTTTCCTTTTTTCCCCTGAACCACCAAGCAGTCTATATCTCATTGTTTATTATCTTCTCTTGTCATGTGGGTGTGTACTGTAATGTACTATCAGTATTAGAATATATATTATATATGTTATAAAATCTTATATATATATATTATGATAATTAAAATATATACATCATCTCTCTGTTTGGCTCTTAATCTTTGAGTGTTCTGCTTTGGATGTTTTCAAATCTCTATATGATTCTTGAGATCAGAATCTCTCCAGAACAATTGAGTCTAATAATACTGAAGAGTCAGTGATGATGATAAGACTATTAACTACAAAAAAGTTTTAAATATGTGATTTGTACTTCCTGAGTCTTTATAACTATAAATACAATAATTATGATTATGTGTTTAACTGATTAAGGATGAAATCTCTTCATCAGAATGAGTTCCATGTAGTGCAATGTTCCATTCTGGATCATCTGGTCAGATTCTTTCTTGGCCAACCTACGGTATCTACAACAATAATTGCCAAAGACAATCTTCATCTCTGCCACTGTTTAGCAACAAATGTCTTGTTCTTCCAACTTAGTTATAAAATGAGATCAGTTACACACTATTTCTTTTATTTATTCCTACTTTTATTCTCCTGTCCTCTTTTGTCAATCCAATTCAATCCACAAAATGTTGTGGTTTGTGGTCACTGTTCTAATTAATTTCTTCTACCAGTATTTACTAGTACATGTAGTCTTTGCTTCCCAACCACAACTGGGACTAGCAACTCTATTGTTAAGCAACACAGTTCTTAAGTGAAGCATCATGTGACACTGTGACAGTGCCAGACTTGGACATCAGTTTATTAGTTTTATCTGCAGTGGTTAAGCAAATCACCTATGTTCATTAAGTGTAATGTTACATGACTGTGACTTCCTTCCAACTTCCCCATTAACTTTGTCAGAAGCAGGTTACAAATGGTGATCATGTGGCTGCGACAGTCATAAATGTGTGCCAGTTGCAAATGCCTGAATTGTGATCACATGGAGATGCTGTGATGGCTGCAACTTCAAAGACCACTCGTAAATCTCCTTTTCAGTCCTAACTTCAACTTTGCTACTTGTATTCCTTTAGTTTTTTTCCATACTTTATTTTTTCTGGATGAAAGTCATAATTCTTTTTTCACCTCAATTATCCCAGTGCTAGCAGCGCCTCACTGACATAGCCTTATTGCCTAATAGTAAGAGACATTATACAGTCAAGCCATTCTGATCTCATTCCCTTAGAATACACACAAAAAGAGAAAGATTGTTATTACAGAAATTCTGCAGGAGAGACTGGCTACTTGTTTAGCACACATCACTCTCAAGGTGATTCTAGTCAAAACTATGGCCTGTGAGCTGCATTGAGTTTGCCATCCAATATCATCTGACCAGTAGTCCCAAAAAGAAATATATTTCTCTATCCTACAAAAGAGAGGGACAGAGTACTAGCCATCTCGTGTGCTGTCCCACTCATGCAAACACACGCCACAGGTGTAAGGAGTCTTTATTAAGGCTTCCAAATCTGAATTGGTATTCTCCAGCAATTCCCTCTGCTGGCAGCAGCTCAACCCCAATGAGTCTCATAGGCTACTCAAATTAAGCCAACATTAGTCCTCAAGGCAAAGGCAAGTCCAGTCCACTAGGCCAAAACAAGTTCCCAAGGCAAAGGCACATTCCAAGACAAAGGCAAATCCATAGGCAAAGGCAAGACAAACAGCTTCAGAGACACAATCCAAAGTTCAAGGCAAGAACATACAGTAAGAAAACAAACATGCTGTTCCCAGCATTGTCTCTATCTATGTGCTGTGCTAAATAGCCAACTTCTGATGCAGCCCATGAAGAAGGGAAAGACTGCCTCCTCATGAGTAATCTGATTGATCTTCACTGCTCCTGCCTTTTCTCTGTCCTATGTGTTCTTGGATCAGGCACAAAAGACAGTTCCTCTTCCTCACCACTGACCGACTGCATCTGCATACTTTCCCCACCTGAAGCCTCAGGGCTGTCCTGCTGCAGTTGTGTTCAACCAAATCCCTCTCAGATGGCTGCTTGGAGCCATTGACCAACTGCCCTCTTGATATGCCTGGAACTGGTTCATCTTTCTCCGATATGACATCTGGAGAGGTATCTGGGAAAGCGTCCCGGGGAGTCATCACATCTCCTCAGGAGCCATTTTGGCAATGGTTTCACCAGCCACCTCAGCATAGGTCCTCAACCTGATTCTAACAAGAAGAAGAGTGAGCTGTGAGATAGAGGAGGACAAAATGGCAGTGGCAGGGCCTCTGGCCATATGCAGAAGATTGCCAGCCCTGTTCTAAGTTAACTCACACAGATCACCAGACGTATGGATAATGTGCTTATTTTCTTTTTGTTCCTAATCATCAGGACAGAATTTTTTTAAAAAATCAAAATTTCTATGGCAACATAACTGATATATATCTTTTTAATTATGACAATATTCTTTCTTGAAGATAATGACTGTGAAAGGGCAGGAAAGTATCTCAATTTGAATATTTATGCCTACATCATCTATTACTTATACATATGTATAACTATCATTTTCTTCTCCTTTCTAAAATATATAAATATGAACATATCTTTTTGTCTGCAAAAGTTCATTCCACTATGCTCTTGAGGGAATTCCTCCAATATGCACTGATAATAATAAATACTGGAGTGAGCTTTGATTATTTGCTTTTGGTCCTGTGTTTTGATTCCACAATTTTCCTAAAGAAAAGATGTATACCAGGGGGAAATGGTGAAAAAATACGATTGTCTTGTTCTAGTTTAATCTTCCTTCCTTCCTTCCTTCCTTCCTTCCTTCCTTCCTTCCTTCCTTCCTTCCTTCCTTCCTTCCTTCCTATCTATCTATCTATCTATCTATCTATCTATCTATCTATCTATCTATCTATCTATCTATCTATCTATCTATCTATCTATCTGAATATATTTTGAAGGAAATATTTCCACTATATGATGAAGTGATGCAATTAGTCAGGAATATTTCTACCAATATTGAGGAACTCTTCATAATTGGATGAAGCAAAGAAATATAATTAAAGACTATAGTGAAGTATCAGTTTGCAATATTTTTTTCTCTTTCCTGCAGCAAAGACCAGGTGTGTAAAATCCACAGCTATTAGCACCTAACTTTGACATTCAAAAATTGGCATAAGGCTATTCAAGTGACCCAAAAATATTAAATGGCTAGGAAGAGATAAAAGACAAGAACAGGTCTTCAAAAGAAATGTAGACGCGAAAGGAAACAAAAAATGGGTTTGGCTGATGTAGATTAATGCCTGGAACTGTAATTTTTTTAAAAAGAGAAGAATCGGCTTATTCTAGAGAAGTGGTACCCAACGTTTCTGGCTCCATGGATTGGCAACAGCAGTGAGTGGTGAGGGGATGGTTTTGCACACACAATTTAGTTCCCACCCATATGTAAATGAAGTTTCAGGCGCTTGCTCACTGCTTGCACAGCCCAGTTCCCAACGGGCCATAGACCAGTACGGTCTGCAGCCCAGGCTTGGGCACCCCTGTTTTAGAGGACAGAGAGAAGTACCCTAGCACAGGGGTCCCCAACCTTGGCCCCTTTATGACTTGTGGACTTCAACTCCCATGCTGGCTGATGAATTCTGGGAGTTGAAGTCCACAAGTCATAAAGTGGCCAAGGTTGAGGACCCCTGCCCTAGGAAATTGGAACATGGCAAAGAGACAATCAGATGTCAGTACTTGCAGGACTGTGGCTAATGCCTTCTGCCTAAAGACAGTTACAGATCCAGATCAAAGACAACATCTTTTAAGTGGCTGAGCTGAGAAGTATGAACAAGAAACAACTAAAAGGGAGATATTTTCAATGTCTAAGACTGCCATTAATTGGAGCAGATATCCATTCTCACACAATATCCTGGACTCAGACAGATTTGTTTAGATTGTACTCTTCTTTTTTTAAAAAAAATCAGTTCCTTCCTAATAAAAGAACTGGTTTTTTTTTAAAAGAGTACAATCCATTAATTAGAGAGCCAATAAAAATCAATTCTATTTCTTTATTGTTATGAAGAAAGACGTATAGGCATTTGCAGTCCCTTAGTAGAAAAGATGAAAACATCTATGTTCCACTGACTCATTTCTGGGAATTCTCCAAACTACCTTTCAGCTCAAAGCCAGGGATTCAGGAAAAGTTACACAGTAAATTACTGTGGCGATATAAGCTCCACCTCCCCCTTTCCAGAATGTAGACAAACAAGTTTGATGTAGTGAATTTAATTTTTCCCAACCGAACTTTCTAGCTTAATATTGACAATATATCTGTCCCTCTTCTATTCCTCCTAGAGTTAGGCATGGGCAAAAAGATAGATGGAGAGAGTGATATTAGAGGACTGCAAAAATAACTTTTCTTGGTAGCGGTTCCAGGACAAATTCTTATGCTTGAATTTGAACTGCATGTTAAGATTTCCTTCATCATGATTGGATCCTTGATCTCCTTACATCAGCAACTAAGTCATAATTCTTTAAAGGTTTAGACCAACGGTTCTCAACCTATGGGTCGCGACCCCATTTGGGGTCGAACAACCATTTCACCGGGGTCGCCAAACGCCGCCGTCCACCATTTTTTTAAATTTTTTTCAATTTTTAAAAAAAATTTTCAATTTTTTTTCATTTTTTTCGGCCGGCGCATGCGCGGTTCGCACGTGCATGCGCGTGCACGTGCACGCGCACGACCCGATCCGCACATGCACAGCACAAACGGGCCGAACTGCGCATGCAAAGTGCAACCGGGCCGCTCGCCTCCCACCGCTGCCTCAAAGACTCCGGCAGGCACACCGAGGAGCGGTCCGGAGCAGGCGGGCGCAAAGCTGCCTCCTTCCCGCTCCGCTCCGCCACGTCCCAGACCCGAGAGAAGCGAAAGGCGCCCGGTGGCCGCCTCCGGCCCCCAAGTCCGCGCTCCTCTCCTCGCCCTCCTCCCCGGCCGGCCCTCGCCAGCGCCGCCCCCTTTTCTCCACGGCGGCCAATGGGGGCGGCGGAGCTCCCGGGGGCTGCCTGCCTGGCTCTGGCTTGGTTCTGCTTGCTCCCTCCCTCCCTCCCTCGCGTGGCGGTGGCCGAAGCAGGCCGTAAGGCGCCCAGCCAGCGGATCGGCAAGATGAACTACCCTGGTGAGTCCCTGCCGGGCATGGGGCGAGGCTGAGCCGGGGAGGGAGCCGGGCGTGGGGGGAGGCCGAGCCGGGGAGGGAGCTGGGCGTGGGGGGAGGCCAAGCCAGGGAGCCTGGCCAGACACCCCCCACCCGGCTGGCCGGCCCGACCCAACCGGGACTGGCACCGAGAGCGAGCTGGCCCGGGCGGGCTCCCCAGTCCTGCCGCCCGCCTACCTACCTGCGGCCGCTGCCGGCCCTGCGGAAGGCGCGGGAGTCCCGGACGAGCCTGGCAGGCGGAGCACTGCGACCTGGACGCCAGTCCGGAGCGTGGACTTGGGGCCGGAGGCGGCCGCCGGGCGCCTCTCGCCACAGCCGAGCCGGTTTCGGTGAAGTGCGGGCCCGCCTCGAGGTCTGGCTGCTCCGACCGCTTGGCCGGCTGCCAGAGGGCGAGTTGGAGGCTGGGCCTGGGACGTGGCGGAGCGGAGCGGGAAGGAGGCAGCTTTGCGCCCGCCTGCTCCAGACCGCTCCTCGGTGTGCCTGCCGGGGTCTCTAAGGCAGCGGTGGGAGGCGAGGCCGGCCTGGTCTGGAGCCAGCCGGCCCGCTGTTTCTGCGCATGCGCAGATCGGCCTGTCGCACGCGCACGCACAGATCGGCCCGTCGCTGTCCGCCATTTTTTTATTTTTTTATTTTTTTTTATTTTTTTGGGCGTGCGCGCTCGCGCTCGCGCACGCCCCTAGGTCAGGGTCGCGGCGTGCATGGACGGCGCAAGTGGGGTCTCAACCTGAAAAAGGTTGAGAACCACTGGTTTAGACTCTAAACCTCTGAACTTTAGAGCAGTATTAGTTTCTCTCTTGGTACCTCCATTATGAAATATCTGTACTCTTTTCATTAAGAGAGGAACAGAAAACAGTATTTATAGCAAGATAACTATGTTGGGATTACAATCTTATTTTTCACAACTAGCACTTTCAGAAATATTATTCAAGTTATATTTTAATGTTTGTAGAAAAAACAATTCACTGTCAAGTTACAACTTTTTGTCTGTGAAATTATTTCCATCTTATTTGGAATAAGCAAATCAGGGATAATGAGTCACAGCTAGAAACTTTAAAAAGTGATTATTTTATTTAGTGTATGTCAAAAAATGGTGTATTCTCTGAAACTGGAAAAGCTTTTTTTTGATTAAGAACCAAAGGATTAAGGGGCAAACCATGTTATGTTAATTGCATTTTTAAACTGCAAATTTAATAGGGGTTTACTTTTTTTGCTGCATTAATAGTAGGATCAGAAATACATAATGGCACCTTAATCTTTTGCCCCTGTTCTTCCCCATATACCAAAAGCCTCTCCACATGCAGTGAAGTTGCTTTTTGCCTTCTAAAATGTTATGTGATAAAAGAAAACAGAATGGGAAGGGAGATCAAGATCTATCTACATTGGATTTCCTTTCATGTTCAAGATACTGCAAAAGACAAGTTTTAAATGCCAATTGCTTCTCAGTAGAGGTAGTCCTCAACTTATGACTATAATTGACTCCACAATGGTTATTAAACAAGTCATCAGGTGACTGCCTATGATTGCATCCAATTTTACAATATTTTTTGCAGCAGTCATTAAGTGACTGCCGCAATAATTAAATGAGTGCTGTAATGGTCATTAAGCAAACCAATTGTTTGCTATGGTGTGTTTTTTTTCTTTTGCTATAAACCAGAAGTAATACCAGTTTCTGGCAAAAACATAAATTGCAGTTATTTGATCTCAGAATACTATAAATGTGGGCTGATGGCTAAGGACCTGAAATGTGGTTAAAAGCCCATAGGAGGGGCCCAGTTGTTCATACCCTACTTCAAATCTGGGTCATAAGCAGCTTTTGGGGGGGGTCTGTTGTAACTTTGATCACAAGCAACTGGTTGTTAAGTCAAGGACTATGTGTATGCCTTTGACAATCTATACAAAATCGTATATGCAATAATGCAAAACACCTTATAACTTCAATAGTAGGTGATACATGAAAGTCTATTTTTTCTGTGGTTATCAGCACTGCAATTGCAGGTTCAAATTACTGCCATGTACACTGAATGTTTTAAGCCTAATGTTCTGTCTGGAAACCAGGATAGTTTTTACAATCTTTCACTTTAGACTGTGCATTTTACAGACTTATTGCTCAAGATATTGTTCTAAGTTCATCAGCTTTTAAGAAAAGCAGGAACTGAATGAAATGAAAACTGTAAATATATTGGGCAGGGGTATTATAAAGCAATAAGGAAGTATTGTAAAGAAATGCTGGAACATATATGTTCCAAGAAATGAAACAGTACACTGGTGGGTCATAACAACAATATAGATCCAATTTTTTCAGTTCAGTTACATCATAAAACAGTGAAGGATTACCTAAAATAGCTTTAGATTCAAAGGTACATGGATGTGCATGTAGTATCTTTGAGAAACACCTTAAAGCAATCTTTTGTTTGGTTCTTGCAGCTGCCCTCCAAAACTGTAAACAGTCCTGGAAAAAGAAATTTTTCATGTTTCCCACACATGCTGTACATGAACTAAAGTGCAGCCCAAATCATTTTCACTTTGAGTCCAAAGTGCTGCCCAGCCCTACAACCCTAGCTACTTGCTGTTTTTTTTATTGTTTTGTTGTTGTTGTTGTGGTACATTCTATATGATGTCACTAGAGAAAGAGGTGAATTTATAATTGTTCTTATAACTGCTGTACAAAAGATCAGAAGACAATTCCTCACACCTTTTTATTTTGTATTTTTCTTTTTCTTTCTTACACTATTAGTTCTCTCTGTAATTTTTTTCTTTTTTCTTACTCTTTATTAACTTGGATTGGTTTTTAATCTTTATTTTTAAAACTTTAAATAAAATTATATGTAAAAATTATTTGCAATGTTAATTAACGGCCCAATTCTGAGATAACCACAACAAAAAAGAGAATAAAATGTTTTACTTTTAAAAAATGAAATTCTGGCAAGACAAGTATCAGGATGGTAGGCTACGGAATTAATTTAATTCAAATGCTTTGCATCAATCTGGAATCTTTCAATCTTTCAGTAAAGCAGCAGGCGCATGAGGGGGTGAATAGGAACAATACCACCTTGGCTAGAAAGGATAATTTAACTTTTCTTAGCAAGAAGAATAGCTTTAGAAAGGATGGTCTTTGGCATAGTGGGAAAAAAGGGTAAAACTGTTCTCAAGTGAGACAGAGAATGCAGATTTTGCAGATAAATTAGGATACAATCTTATTTTTTTATCTCAGGTAGCAAAATGTCTTGGGTAGCAGGTTCTGGTCCATATCTGCTAAGTGATAAAGCAGGACTTTGGCAATACATGTAACAAAAGCTTTTATTCTTTTACCAACATGTACTGACCACCTCGTGATAAAATTTGTAAATATTGTTGGAAGATCGCAGGAAGTTGTGAGGAGGTCCTCAATCACCCACAATCCTTGCTTAACAACAGCAACCGGGATTGAAGAAATTGCTATCACTACGTGATGCAGTCACATGATGGCATGCTTTATGACCAGATCTCTTAGAAATGGAAATTCCAGTCCCACATGTCACTCATGCCCTTATCACCTCGAGGCTCGACTACTGCAATGCTCTCTACATGGGGCTACCTTTGAAAAATGTTCGGAGACTTCAGGTAATGCAGAATGCAGCCGTGCGAGCAGTGTTGGGCTTGCCCAGAAATGCCCACATTTCGGCATCACTCCACGAGCTGCATTGGCTGCCAATTGGTCTCCGAACCCAATTCAAAGTGTTGGTTATGACCTATAAAGCCCTACATGGCATCGGACCAGGTTATTTACGGGACCGTCTGCTGCCTCATGAATCCCAGCGGCCGGTTAGGGCCCACAGAGTCGGCCTTCTCCAGGTCCCGTCAGCCAGACAGTGTCGCCTGGCGGGGCCTAGGGGAAGAGCCTTCTCTGTTGCGGCCCCGGCCCTCTGGAATCAACTCCCCCTGGAGATCCGTGTCGCCCCCACCCTCTCCGCCTTTCGTAAATTGCTTAAAACATACTTTTGCCGGCAGGCCTGGGGCAGCTAACACCTTGCCCCTAGCCAGTGTATGTTTGTGTGTATGTTTGTGGAATGATTGGTTTTTCTTTTTTAACTTAGGGGTTTTTATATTCATGTATTTTATTGGTAATTTCTATCATGTTGTGAGCCGCTCTGAGTTCTCCGGAATAGGGCGGCATAGAAGTTAAATTATTATTATTAATAATAATAATAATAATAATTGATATCAAGGAGCACAAAAAAAATGAAACTAAAATTAAATCTAAAGAAAACCAAAGTAATGATTCAACAATAACAACCATGGCATGGTCCAGGTTATTTGAGGAACTCTCTCACCCCAATGGGATTAGCCCAAAATACTCCAATGGAAGGGGCCTCCTCTGGACCCCATCAGTTAAGGAATTTCAGCTAAGGAGTTCAAGGAAAAGAGCATTTTCCAATATAGTCCTGTCCTGTGGAAACTGCTCCCATTCTTTTGGCCTTCCAGAAGGGATCCAAAACTGAGTTTTGCTGATTGGCTATAAACAAACAAATAAGAATTAAAACTGACAATTTTACTTGAGATTGAAGTGATGGCTCTCTCTAATTTTTAAGCTTGGCTATCAATAGTAAAGGAACCAGTAATCAAGAAATACACCACAGGCTAGCATTTGATAGGGTAACAATGATGACCCTGAAAAAGATATTCTGATGCTGTGACATGTCTGTACTTACAAAGACCAGAATTGTGCAGGTAATAAAGATACTCCATTGAAACAAAAACTGGACTTTGAAGAAGCAAGATAAAAAGAGTGTTGACAGTTTTGAACGTTAGTAATAGAGAAAGAGAGCCAAGAAAACAAATAGATCATAAATCAATCAATCCAGAATTCTCACTAGAGGTCCCAAAATGTTGGAAACATTATTACAAAAAGCAAGCTGGGAAAGATGACAAAAAGAGGACAACTAGCAGCAAAGTGGATGGACTTGATTAGAGTGGCAATGGTGCACTGTTGTAAGAATGTGAAGGGCCAGGCTGGGAACAGATAATCATAGACATCAATCTATATGGTTACTAATTGTTGACACAATTGTTCAAAATAATAAAGGTGGGATATAAAGAAATGATAAATAAAAATAAATCAAACATTTGAGCACCTGCAGACAGTCTTCCAGTGACAATTTAAATGCCTCCAGCAGAGAAGAGCTTACAACTTCTCAAGGCAACCTGATCAACTGCTCAACAACTGCTATTATATAAAAAAAATTCTTAATGTCCAACCAAAATTTTCCTATAATTGTAACCCACTATAAAGAGCCTGAATATAAAAAAATGTATTTTGATTCTGGAGAGAAAACCCTTCACTTGCTAGAATTCTTACACCACTTCTACATTCTTCTTAACAAAATTTGCCAGAGAGGAGTCTATGAAATTTGTGCTTGGAAACAATATTTACTTTCAGTTCTGGCAGAATTTTCTAAAGTCAAGCAGAACAGAGCAAGAAATAAACTCCAGGAAAGACTAAAAATATTTTTATTTAGATTGGCTGTAGTAACATATATTTGTAAGTCTGAATGTGTTTCCTCTCCTCCCTTTTTATATTCATGTGAATTAGGGGAGTATCTGCTGAGCATTTTCATAATCCACACCTATCATTTGAACTCAAGCAATGTTTTCCTTTTTGTTGCTTTTATAATGTATCTGTCCATTTCAGATTGGTCATAATTACACAAAACAGCCAGCCAATGGGAAGCATCAGTAGATTTCCTCAGAACAATATTGCCACATTATTCATGGCTAAGAAGCATTTATTTTTGTTTATTTATTAAATTTCTATGCCACCCATCTCCTCTACAAGGTGGCTCTGATCGGCTTACAAATTAGGTTACCTATCCAAATTTTAAGAAAACATTAAGCAAGCTTTTATGAAAATTGGGCCAATGAGATAGCTCTTCTAAATTTTATTTTAAGGCTGCTTTGAAAAGTTTTTAAAACTCACTAGAGAAAATTGGATAGTATCTAGCAAACATTCTGACAAAAATTATATCACTACTTGTCAGTTTTGATTGTAAATCTCTGGTCTTCTCAAACTCAATTCTGCCCCTTATTCTTTAACATAATTAGCATGTGGTAAATTAATTATAGAATTAATTAGCATATCTTTCAACAATGGGCTTTTCCATTCACGTGATCTACAAAAGGTTAAAACTGGTTGAAAAATGTTATAATTGCAGAAACGTTTGTTTTTCACAGATAAATTATAATTCTTTTGACTGAAGGCATAAACCTACAGAAAATTTTCATCTTTCACTTCCAAAGCTTAAATATATAAGGATGAATGGTGAATCTCTCATCAAGTGCAATAGGAACTAGGATTATTAGAATAGAAATTATGTTTAGGTTAATTTGTAGAAAAACAACAAAAAATTAAGCAGCCAGTTAAAGTTCCTTTTTCCGTTTATTCATGGAGAGAAGGAGAGTATTTTATTTCCAGTTGCATACAACAAACAAATGTCCAATTTTCCAGTAACTTTTAATGTATTGAATCAAAATATTATTGTAAATAAAGCATTCCTGCAGTATTTCACCCACCACCATAGTTATTTTTGGTGTTAGATTTTCTTGCTAATTTGCCTTTTTCCCCGTTTTTCCTTGTCTTCACATTAAGCACTCTTTCTGTGTCCTTCAATTTAATCCTTTCCCCTCCCCCAGCCATTCCAGTTGTTGCTTTTCTAGCTCTCTATGGAATGCTTGTGCCTTGAAGCCCTCATGGTTGCTAAGCAACATTCCTCATTTTGCCATGTGGCTAGCTGCTATGGCAACATCTTCCCATTTCCTTTTTTTCAGCTGTTTGCTGCCATAGTACCCCTGTCAATGCAACCATCTGTGGCAGGAAGCAGCCAAAATCTGCCATGAATTAATTCTACTTTTGTCTTGTTGTGCGTTTTAATAGATGCCTTGCCTAATGATATGTTTTCTTAATATCAAATACATTTTTAAATTTATTTTTAATTTTGGTTGCTCTCCAATCAAAGTAATGTTCTTAATTACATTAAATTTTGGAAATATTTTACAATTCCCATCTATATTGATTCTTAAATATTCTTGGATGCAGACCCCATTTATTCCCATTTCACTGATTTGGGCACTGGCCCAAACATAAAACATGACTGATTTGATCAAGAACTCCAAATTCAGAATCAATAGTTATTTCACTTAATCAAAGTAACCAATATTTTGTCCATGACATAAACTTTAATTATGAAGAGCATTGATAACTAGCAAAAGCCCCAAAATTAACCAGTTATTTATTAACATATGCTGCAGCTATTTACAAGCTATAAAATAAATATATAAAACATCAGACTTTATAATGCTGTCTAAGCTGTGACCTTTATATTGATGCTTATTTTTATTTTACAATTATCTTCTAATTTATTTATCTAGGAATCCAAATAACAAGAAAGCTCCTTTCCTCCTCATGCAACAAATATTTTCAATTATCGTTGTGCATAAAGTTAGTGAGAACTATCAGAAAATGGACATGTACATGTGCTTAAGGTGGAAACTCTTAGGAGTTAAATTCAAATAAACTCAGTGATTATATATTTGAGTAATGTACCACCACAGTGTATATACCAATGTGTTGCTAATGCTATATAAAGCATGTAACCATTTTAAAAATAAAACTAAATACATAAAATAATTATTTTTTGTACTCTGGAAAACATACTGCAATTCAAAGCAATAGCAACCATTTTTCTGTTGGTTATTATGCAGCTTTCAAAGGGACAAAACATTGGCAATTCCCATAAATAATCTTTCTCCATTTCTGATGCTCTACTTTTTTGTCAAAAACATTTACAATATTACATGTATTGCTTGCCATAATTAAAGATTGGGAATATTTTTTTTTGTTATTTGGGAACACCCAATATTTTACTGAGGGGGAGTTTAGGTAGGGTAATAATTTAAAAAGTATGCTTGAGTTCTTGCCATAATAACTATTCTACATTTTCTCGTGGTACAACCCAAATTTTCAGTTTGAGTTTAATAGCACCTACTCTTTGCAAAGGTTTTAAGTTTTAGCCCCCTTGTCACAATTTTACAGCAACTGTGAAATCTAATTTGTCAAGTGTCTGTATACGCTAGTTCTTCTGTGACCACTTGCACACTTATTTCCCATACTCTCTGGGTAATTACACTAAAAAAAACACCTAATAAGAAAGCAAGATCAGATAAAATGACAAAAAAAATAAAAGGCCTTGATGATAAAAAAAAAATCCCCAAATAACTCTTCATTAGCATCAGAAATCTATACAGCACCAGAACTTCAAGAGTTGCTTAAAGAATAGTGGTCAGAGTAATATAGACATGTGGAGGGACATCCTTTCAAATGGCTGGCTCCATCACAGAGAAGCCATACTTCCTGGGACCCATCAAGTGACATTATTTAAATGGAATCTAAGCATGCCTACTATGCCAGATCTTATCGGGCAGGCAGAAATAATGGGAGAAATGTAATTCTTTGAGTAAGCAGGGTCTATGACAAGACTTTATATATCACAAGCAGCACCTTAAATTGTACCCAGAAGCACATGGGCAACAATGGAGATGCCACATGAGCATACTAATGCACACCCATAATTGTAAGGCCACTTTCTATAACAGCTGCAGCTTCTGAATAGTCTTCAAGGGTAACCCATATAGAGTGTGTTGCAACAGTTCTAATATTAGGTGATTAAGGCATAAAGTGACAAGAAAGTGCATCACATGAATCTAGTCAAAGCTGCCACCTTTTCTTTAAGCATTAACTAAGAATCCAAAAGAATCTCCAAGTTGTGTGCCAGTTTTGTCTAGGAATGTACAATCCCTAGACCAGCAGTTCTCAACCTTTTCCGGGGCTCGACCCCGGCCCGCACTGCGCAAGCACGGCGTGACCCCGGCCGGGCGCATCGCGCATGCGCGGCACGACGGCCCGCATCGCAATAGGGAAAAAAATGGCCGACCAAAAATTAAAAAAAATGGCGGGCCCGTGTATGCACGGCGCGACAGGGCGCATTGCGCATGTGCAGCGCGACGGCCCGCATCGCAATAGGGAAAAAAATGGGCAACCAAAAAAAATGGCCCACCAAAAAAAAATGGCGGACTGCGGTGCTTGGCGACTCCCATGAAATGGTCGTTTGACCCCAAATGGGGTCGCGACCCACAGGTTGAGAACCGCTGCCCTAGACAAAAAAGTACAAATAGCAAATCCCAAGGACCCACAGACTTTCCCATATTTTCAGAGTTAAGCTTATGCCTCTTCCTCTGCATCCAGACCTTTATTGTGAGATGCTCTTGATAGCATTGCTACCGGTAGTTTGAAATATAAAATCAAGTATCATTAGTGTATTAATAATATTGCATTTCATTTTATTGGATGACCTTGACAGAAGTTTCATGTAGATGTTAAACCGATTAGAGTGCCCAGCCTTGATATGTCCTGCAGATAATGCTTCACCCTCTCCTTTATACCAACACTGAATGGAACAGACCTAAGAGAAAAAAGGAGAACCATCACTGTGCCTCCTACTCATAATCCGTATGACCAGCTCAGAATGATATAATGACTATATCAAAAGCCAAGATAGTTGCATCACAGAGGTCCCAGCCCCACCAGAGTTCATCCACCAGCATAATCAATGCTATCTCCATATTATATCCTCACCTGAAATCCAACTAGAAAAGATCCAGATAATCCACTTTATCTAGGACTCTTTGTAATTCTTTATTTTTACGTTTTTAGTTTCTGCATGTTACTCTACAATTGAATTGTTTTCTTTCAGTTCTCAAAAAATGCTATAAAATTTCAAATAAGCAAATAATATATAATAAATCATGCTGAACAATGATGACTGTTACGTAGTAAGCCTTGGTATGGTCTCAAAAGGAGTAAATATGCATGCTCATTTGAAAGCCGTTGACATGAGACCAAAGAAACTAATATCATTCTAGTTAAATTAGAAAGTGTGTAGAAAAATAATTCCAACAGAATGTTTGACTTTTGCAGAGTCCAACTAGATTGTAAAAAGCTGATTTTTTAATCAATTTGATATAGTCTGAGTATTTTCTCTTGCATTGTTGCAATAGCTCTATTTGAAAACAAGATAATTAAGTATTTAAATTTGGCATGAAAACGTACGGCTAGCACATTCCCAAAGAGGACAATTATTTCTTTGAGAACTAGAACTGTTTCAGAATTTTTTTAAAGCATAAAGTTCATTCACTAGTTCAGATTTCAAACATTAATCAAGATGGCCTCATACAAATACACTCTTAATCGTCAGCTTAGATTCTGGACTATGTATCAGCCTTATCATATGGATTACAGATTTCATTAAATGCAAAGCAGATGCACAGTTGACTAAAATGGTGTACATATTTATATTTAACATATATTAGATAAAAAAGAAACTCAGTATTTTAGGGAACCAAATAATGTGTGTGGACTAATAAGTATAAATATTTAATATTAGTTTATGTATGAATATTAAATATTTAGACTTCTTAGTCCACATACATTATTTACTTCCCTAAAATACAAAGTTTTTTTATCCAATATATGTTAAATAGAATTTTCCACTTTTCATGCATTTTTACATGATAGTTCTTTTTTTATCAATATGCAATATCTTCAAAAAAATGTATAGCTCTGGTAGTTATTTAAATGCTATCCAATTTTCAACATTTTTCTTCAAATTTAAAATAATTAAGGAGTTTATATTCCAAATAACTTTGAAATATAATACAAGGAGTTTATATTCCAAATAACTTCTAAGTGTCGTATATACCTTTAAAGAAAATTGATATTGATGAGATTCACAAATTGTGCAGAATAGCAGCGAATCACATCGCTCAAAGTCACTGAATGAACTGAACAAATAACAGTGCCTTGGTTCACGAATTTTGTTAAATCAAAAACTATATTATTGTTTAACCATGGTTAAAATAGATACTGATTTAACTGCTGGTTCAATCCCAAAATGAAATTCCTTGAATGAAAACTGACAATATTTTTATATGACTTTTTTTTTTTAAAAAAAAATCTGGTTGGGCTCATGGATACGTTCAAACCAATACAAAACTCCTCTGAACTAGAGATGAATTAGAAGGTGAAATAATTGCACACTAAAGGGGAATGTTGAATGGGTAATTAATGATGCCTATTTGGGCCAAAAAAATATAAACATTTGCTCTAGGGCAGGGGTGTCAAACTGCTGGCCCGCGGGCTAGGTGCATCATAGCGAAACTGCACCCACCCCATTGCTGGCAATGGCAAAAAAGTCATGATACGTCGTAACGCGTCACATGACGTTACACGTTTGACACCCCTGTTCTAAGGCAATAAACGTAATTTTGGTATAAGTTCCAGTCTGATGCCCAATTGGGTTAAGTTATGGGCCAAAGTATTTTTTTTAAATTTCATGTATTCTCTCACCTTTTAATTGTGTTTTATCTATTCTCACAGGATATTTAGGGCATAAATAGACACATATTTACAAAGGGTGGTTAGCATTGCCTTTCTCCCCTCTCATTAAAATAAGTGAAAGCAGTTTGTGGATAATAAACAATCAACAATAAACACCAATCCTATGTTTTTCTTCTAGGGCAGACGATGAAAGGAACAAGGACAGGAATCACATCCAGTGCTATCATTTTCTAAACAGTATCTCATCTAAGCTACCATTTTGGGGAACAAACAGTGGAGTCTAAAAACAAAACATAACAGTGCTGTTCATCTCCTCTTTCTTGTTTTCTTTCGAAAGTACATAAGAAGGTGAGTACTTAATGAGAATACAAGTAGGCATCACTACCCACTGAACATTCCCCCTTAGTAATGTAGTGCACAATGTGCAATTATCTCACCTTCTCATTCATCTCTGGTTCCTGAGTTGTATGTTAATATGAATTAACCTCAAGGAGTCCAACCTTCACACCAACCAGTGTCAAAAATAGAGCTGGCAAATGAAAATGGTCCTCTAATTTTTTCCAAGAAGCAACCCCATTTTACTTAATTGCTTCTCTGGCTGACTAACTCCACCCCTCCCCCAATTCTTCTGCCATTAAACTGAAATAGGTAGAATGGTCAAGATGAAACAGAAACTGAGCAACAAAAGATCCTTCTCCAAAGGAAAAAAATGTATCTAGCAAAACAGAAACAAGGCTTTAATACAAGGGTCTTCAAACTTGGCCCTTTTATGAGTTGTGGACTTCAACTCTCAGAATTCCTCAGTCAGGCACGCTGGTTGAAAAATTCTGGGAGTTGAAGTCCACAAGTCATAAAAGGGCTAAGTTTGAAGACCCCTGCTTTAATACTTTTGCCCACTGATAAGAAAAGTCAACATAAGCACACTATACCAGCTAATACAAAAAAAAATTAGGATAATTTATTTTTATTTAATACAGTATCTGTACCCTATGCATTTCCAACAAATCTAGGAAATTCACAATAAAAATACACATAATAAAACACAAAACTAATTGACATAAAACTTCCAAATACCATTCCCAGCCTATCAGGTTAAAAATAGACATTTACCATCTCTCACTTTTTAATAGCCCACAGGTAAGCAACTTAATTTAATGTAATTTAATTTAGACTCCAAGTTTCTGATGGAACAAAACAGCTTTCACTACCATCATAAAAGTTACCAATTATCAGGGTCATATAGACCTTTTGAGGCATAGCTGTGTTCCATCATATTTATTTTTCAATTTTCATCAGATTAATATGTCCTATGTTTATGTTTAGCTGTTGCTCTTAAAAATAGCAATCTATTCATACATCCTTTCTCTTCTGGAGATGAAATATGTAACAGATGCCTGCTCCTATCCACTCTTTTTTACACACTTTAAGTATTTCACTTGCTCATTTACTGGTCTCTTTGTAGAGTACAGTACTGAGAGGCGATCATCAATGATTTCATCATCTTATCCCCCCCCCTTTAATACACTCTCTGAGTAGCATTATGGTTGCTCTTTTATTCAGGAACCAAATTCTTCCCATACCATACAATACAAAAGTGTGAACACTGGTATTATTTAATTATTAGTAGATTTATACCCTCTATTTTATAAAACTGAAGACAGTGTTTGTTGATTCTGCAATTCTTTCCTGTATTCGTTGCCCCATCACTAGCTGATTACCAGCTCTCTTCCTCTATACAGGTAGCCCTTGATTTTCCACAATTGAGGCCAAAATATCTGCTGCTAAGTAAGATGGTGTTAAGTGAATTTTGCCCCATTTTATAACCTTTCTTGCCGCAGTTAAGTGAATCACTGCAGCTAAGTTAGTAATATGGTTAAGTGAATCTAGCTTCCCCAGTGACTTTACTAGTCAGAAGGTTGCAAATGATGATGTGACCCTGAGACACTGCAACCATCATAAGTCAGTTGCCAAGCATATGATTTTTGATCATGTGACCATGGGAATGCTGCAATGGTCGTGTGAAAAACGGTCATAGGTCACTTTTTTAGTGCCGCTGTAACTTTGAACGGTCACTATATGAACTGTTATAAGTCAAGGACCTACCTGTACTGCTTTATTTGTTCATTAATACCTATCTTTCACTTGATACAGCAAAAGCCATTTAAATGTGTGAGGGGAACAAAGATGAGAACCTGCTTAATTGGCCTCTACTTATTTTTTTACCAAATGAATGGGCTTGAACTACCAGTCTTCAAAAACATGAGAAATGGAGAGTAAAGTGCAAATGAATGAGGCAATTTTTATTTCAATGACCGTCTATGCTTCTAGGAAGCTAACAAGTAGATAGCAAATGTACCTGTGCCCTTTTATAATACCTCTCCTCTTCTGCATGTTTAGAATTGGTAGCACTGGTGGGGGAAAATACCAAGTTCTTTCTGGCTATTTAGTTTCATTCCTACCTCCCACTTCTCCATTTTCCACCTCTAGCAAATGTCTGAATCAGGGGTCCCCAACCCTTGGTCCGTGGATTGGCACTGGGCCACAGCATGCCAGAAACTGGTCTGCACAAACAAGCAAAGCCCCATCTGTGGGATGCAGGCAGTACATGAAACCACGCCCTCTCCGGTCCGCAGAAAACCTTTCTCCATGGAACTGGTCCCTGGTGCTCAAAAGGTTGGGGACCTCTGGTCTAAATATTAAATGTTTGGTGTTTGTTTGATTTCATTTCGTAAACAGATTTAAAACGGGAGGACAAAGACATTTTACTCAAAATAAATACTTAGAATAAATGAGTAGTTTTGCCCCTGCAGAATACTGTAAGATAGCATTGCTGCAGGCAATGAAATAGGAAGTGATATATGTGGAAAACTTGTGAGAAAAGGGTGTGGGAAATCACTCTATACAGGAAAAAGCAGCTGGTTTAAAATGTTTTTAGAAAAGCAAACAATGGTGGATACATTCAACTTATAATAAAGCTATTTTATTATAACATTTTTTTCACAATATATTGTGGATATAGAAATACAACTCAAAAAAAGTGAACTTATTTTACTTACAAATAACCTTAAACGAACTCAAATTTACTTGATCCTAAGTAGCCACTATAGATTGCCTGTGAGAATATAACTATAAAAACATAACCGATATTCCAAATATGTCACAAGCAACAGTTCTATGGTAGCTTAATTTTACAATAGTTACCTGCAAAGTGTATCAACATTATTCACTACTTTTACCATGTAATGCAATAATTGTAAACTGACACTGAGGGTCGGGGACTCCTCTGAAACAGTATAAAACACGAAGCTTCTCTTCAAGAACATGTTGATTTCAAAGAGACCCAGATACAGTAAAGTATCTCCAACTGATCCAACGGAGACCTTTGTCAGCTTCGTAAACTGTAGCAGCACTTTCTCCTGCTACCACTGGTGTCAATTTCTAGCTTAACAATCAACAAGGACTTCCGTTCCATCGCTTATCCACTATCTGTCGCTCAAGCCAATAATTTCCTTATTGCAAGAAAAGGAGGAGTTTCCAGCAAAATATGCTAAGTAATTGTGGAATATTTGCATAACCGTCGAAACGGCCGATCTGCGGATTGGCCGGCGAAAAAATGCAGTTCGCACATCCGCCCCCTCAGCTTTTTCGAAGGAGGTGTGGCTAACAGAGTGGGAGGGGATTTCACAGCTCATTTGCATAACGGCCCAGCACATGCTGTAGGCTGTGGGTTTTTTTTTTTTGAATCATCGGCGGCAGTGGAAGCGGACGGGAGCACTTGTAGCAGCGCTCTGAACCACTGGCGGCGAAAAGACTTCTACTCGCAGGTACTGCTGCAATCCCAGAGGAGAGGGAGGGAGAGGGTTTTGGATACAGATCAGGTTTTGTGTTGGAAATGGCGGCAGCTAGCCGCAAGTAGTACACCTAAAAATAACTCTCCTCAGGCATTTTTTGTGGGGGAAGACTTTCTCCTTTTTGTCGATCCCCTCCGACTTGCCTCGTCCAAATCGCTGATGCGGTGAAAAATTTCCAGAGCCCTCACTGCTGCTCCTGGCGGTAGTTTCCGCTCGCTCCTTACCCCCTCCCATCGTTAGTTGATGGGTGGCGGTTTCCTCTACCATGGCAGGAAGTATATGCCTGGGCATGCGCATTGCATAAGCGCGCCTGAAACCCTCGTTTCTAGTGTTGGACGACGAGGAGGTTTTTTTCAGAGGACGCGGCCATTTTCCCGATTTATGAGCAATCGAGGACATCTGATTTGGTCTCATGTAATCGGTTAGTGCTGCATTATTTTAATTTACATCTCTGCTGCTGAAGTCTGTCTGAAATTATGGTGGCTGGGTTGGTGCCGTTTTTTGATGTTTCTATTTTGAGTTTACAGTAAGTACGGTGGGAAAGTATTGTTTGTCTTTTAAACACAGATTTGATTTTTTTTTATTCATACAAATATAAATACTTGGATATTGATTAGTTGTATACGTTCAGTTTAAAAAATGTCCTAATTTGTAGCCCTGAGAAGGAGCTAAATACACAAAGTGAAAGTACTGACAGCTGTCTTAAAGACTATACCTTAATCTTATTACTATCTAAGTTGAGTTTGTAGTATTATGTAAGACAGTAGTTAATTCTCATTTTGCTATTTAAATGATTGGACAACAATATAACCTTTTTATTACAGTAAAAGATACTCTCCAGTTGTGGATTGTGTTCAAGAGTTGAATTTTCAAAAACAGTGCTATCTTGTGTATCTTTGCAATCTATATAATGTTAATATATGTTAATGTTTCTGCCTTTGTTTATTTGTGTGCATTTACACAAATGCCATACACAAAATATTCACATGTCTGTAAGAGAAAAATAATTATTTTGATTTATAAATATAAATGGTCTTAATTAGAAAAGGTATTTGCTTGAAATGATACTGTGTTTTTATAACTTTGCTGCTAAAATATTTGAAATAATAATTTTAAAGGAGATGGGAGACTACCTGGCAATACTGCTAGAGTATAAAAAAAATCTTGAGAATATAATACTTTATTTCTCATTTATTTATTTATTATATAGAAACATGTAAAAATTACTATAATTTTGTAATTTAAAATCAAAATATCACACAAGTATTTTCTGGAACTTTTTGTACTGATTTAAGAGTTTTTTAATTCTGGGAAAGTGGTATATAATAGTATGGCAATTTTGCCATGTTTATAAATATGACAATTATATCAAAATTAATAGTATTTGAAAATATTATTTAACTTAAAATTGCTACACTGTTATATGGCCTCTACTTTTGTTCTAAGATAAATAAGATAGCTCCCTTTGTTTTGCATTATCAGTGTCTGTTTTATTCATAAATAGGTTTTCTTGCTTTTATTTAAAAACTAGTGTAGTATTATCAGCAAAATTACTTGAATTTAAGAGTAAATATGCTATCCATTCTGAAATATGGTAGATAATGTTGCTGGTTTTTAGTTTATGTTGTGAAAAATACATTGATAGTGAGATTTAAACTAAACGTCAAACTATGGACATAATCTTCTGTGTGAATAAGTAATTAAAAGGCCCCAAATTGCCTTGTTTTGTACACAAGGATTATGTACCAGTTTATTGTGAAGTAATAGAAAAACTGTATGTCATGTATATGCATATCTTTCATTCTTATGCATTTCAATGGAAAGAAGAGTTAATGTTGTAATGCACATTGATCATTCATTATGGCCTTATGTCTTGGTGTCTCTGTGCAAGAAGCACAAAGGGGAAATGACATACTAGTGCCCTACTTGGATGTGCGTGTGGATGCTATGCTATATGTTTTGGGGAAAATCCTGCTCTGTATCTCTATATCAATTTATTTTTATTTCATGTTTATCTGTAATTACAAGTTTTATAAATGGTTTGTTTATAAAATAATATTTGTTTTTAGTCTTGGAGAGGAAATGATATTCTTCTGATTTGTTCTATGGAGGAAGCTTTATTTTTTTAATTTATATTCTTCCATTCTGTCAAAAGATCTCAAATTACATTAGAATGATGCCAAGATTTAATATGCACAACAACTCTGTGAGGTAGATTAACATTGATAGTGTAAGAATGGCTAAATAGATTTCATATGATTCTCATTAGGGAAAAAAACAAGTTTCATTTTTTTAGTTAATTTAGTTTCTATAGCTCTAATATAAGAAAAAATAATTGCAAATGCTATTTTTTTTCCTTCCAGGCCAAACATGCTGGAAAAATATTCTAAATGACTTTCATATCTTATTTGTTTAATGGGGACAAAAAGGTTCTATCTTTAACAGTGAGGAAAACCTTTTGTTCGTTAAGTACTTTTTCAAACTCCATATGTTCAGGTAAAAAGGGAAAGTGATATTTTCAGTTGTTGCTGAATTAATCTGATTCTAATCTCCCCCTTTGAGAGGGGGAGATTAGAAAAGAGATGCATTTCTAAGAACATATTTTAGATTGGCCTACAATATTTTGGGTTATCATAAATTCTTTTGTCTAAAGTTACTCAGTGGAATGGGGCAACCAATCTGATAGCATTGTTGAGACTAAGGAAGTAACTAGGAACAACATGCTCAGTTTCCCTTCCAGTAAATAGATATCACCATTGCTGCCCCATGGAAGCTGTGAGTGTGCTCATAAAATCCCATTTGTAACAAATTGCCCATCTCATAGAGAAGGTGAGACAAAGCGTGAGCCTCTTTTGCGTGACTGCGTTGACTAGAAATGTTTGGAAACTTAAACTTTCCTCAGTGCTTTCAAAATTGATTATTGAGGTCTAATTTGTTTAAATTAAAATTAAAATTACACTTTCAACTATGTGTCAGATAAGAACAAAAACTTATAAATCAAAATATACAAAAATCCCAAATAGCCAATGATGAATAGTATGAGATAATAGTAATTATTGTTATTAATAAAGATAATAGAAATGCATAAATTATAACCTTGTAATTTATTATCAATACTATTTTCTGAGATTCATTATGTCAGTCAAAAGAGCCACCATCCAGACACAATAAGGGATTTTCATGATGCTTGCAGGGGAAATCCTCAATATTTGCAGATGCACAAAAGAGAATAAAAAAGATGCAAAGTGAATTCTAAACAGCCTCTGAAGATTTTGTATTCTCAATGTTTATGACTGCTGGCTTAAATAGAGGAATGGAAAAGCAAGATAATAGAGAATTTATGAAGAGAACATGGAAGATTAGAACCTTGACATATATTTATATACATTGCAACACTTCATTGTGGTGGCTACTTTAACCTAGGGAATTTTAAGTCATAAGGCTACATCAAACTTCTATTTCCTTCTATGTCTCTGTCAGACTCTCCAAGTTGCTCTGAATCCCAGTTCTCTATAACAGAGGTCCCCAACCTTTTGGGCAACAAGGACCGGTTTTGTGGAGAGAAATTTTTCCACGGACCGGAGAGTGCATGGTTTTGTGTGCTGCCTGCATCCCACGGATGGGACTTTGCTTGTTTGTGCAGACTGTTTGCTGGCATGCCACGGCCCTGGTACAGGTCCACGGCCTGAGGGTTGGGGACCCCTGCTCTATAATACATTTAGGAGGTATGAAGAAACTATTTTGCTGAAAAAGCAGTAAACTAGTAGAGGCTGATTTAGTTTCCCGCAACTGCCCCTAGCTATCAACACATACCTACGCTGCAAAGGGGTGGTCGAGTAAGCATAAGTTGCAGATGGCCATAGATGGGCCGACATAAGTACCTCCTAAATCTGAACTGCGTGTGTACTGATTGGTTGATATGACTTCCTGTTCTGTACTTTGCTGTTTGTGTGCCTCCTAGCCAGAACATTAAAATTCACAGAAGTATGAATGCAACAACTATGTACTAACAAACAGACACATAAGTTTCCTCATCCATAGTGTCAGAGAAGTCTGCTTGACCCTTGAAAATTTGATGAGTTAAATTGACTGAAACTGCCAAGAAAAATAGAGTAAAATTGTTCTCCATATATTTCTTAATATTCCAAATTGTCAACTTAAATATTCTAACATCATTTTACAATATCAAGGATGATATATTTTGTGAATTTGGAGAGGTTTTTGTTTTTTTTATAAATTTTGTATTTTATATTACACTATAGTACATGCACCAAACTGCATATATAACAACAGTGCAGTAGAAGTAGTATTTATTTACTTACCGAATTTGTATCTCACCCATTTCACTACCAAATAACTCTGGGTAGTTTACAATACCATAAATAACAAGTAGCATGAATAAAAAGGTATGTAGAAAGTTAAATATTTGCATTTACTAAACTATACAACACAATGTGTAATACTCTACATTTGCAGCTATCTCCTGACTTGCTGATAGCTCTGTTGTTTTGTTTTCCTTTTTATATGCTGTTAAGTGACCCACATCCAAATGATATAAAGCTCAGTGTCTCTTGAATATAAAGGTGGCTTAGTAATTGAAAGAACTCAGTTTCATAGAACTTGGCTAATGATTTCCATCCATTATGGGGAAAATATTGTTAAGCGTGTACTGTATACTATTATACCCATTGTATCCATAAAAATATTACATGACAACAAAACACTAACATAAGTGTGTTTGATTAATAATTCAACATAGTAATGTGAGAGAATTTTTTCCCTTCCAGTCACCATAAAATATTCTGCCAAAATCTGACTAGTGATTTTAAAAGTATGTCATTCATTAAGATCAACTACTATAATGATAGATGTAAATTAAATAATATTTTCAGTTGCTGTTAATAATAATTGCAGGGTTGATCCCTATTAAGGAACTTGGGATCCCATCTTTGTTTAAAGTTCAAAGCAGCATCAAAATATAATTTTTATTTAGACATTATATGCTATAAGATAATGGAAATACTGCCAATTTTTTCATGATTTAATTTTGTAATATATCTTGTGTTTTTAAAGAAAATATTAAAAGTAGAAATGATCAATTTTTTAAAAAGTTACATTATTTAAAATTAGGAAACACATATATTATATTGCAATGTATAAATAATTGTTTCTATATATGTTATCATAAATAGCAAAAGTTCCTTGACTGAGAGAAAAAAACTATATGCTGAAAAATTTCCTTCTACAGCACAGGTGTCAAACTTGATCGCATCACGTGATGTATCATGATGTTTTTTGCCTTTGCTGAGCTGGGGTGGGCATGGCCTGTATGTGATGCATCCAGCCCATGGGCCACTAGTTTGGCATCCCTGCTCTACAGTATTCAGAATTTCCCCCTGAGGTTCCAGCTTGTGTATGAAAATTGGGTATTTAGTTTCTCCAGCATGATGGATGTAGAATCCACTGATTGGGTTATTTCAGCCTTCCTGCTAAGAGAGACTAAGTCAGAGCTTTAGTCACGCCTCCCTTTGGGTGTGTCTTCCCAGTTTTGTCTTAGGCTCAGCAGCAGGCTGTTTTCTTGGCTCCATTGGAACATTTTAATTTGAGTACTTTAATTCGGTTGATACCTTTCCAAATTATTTCCAAATTATCTAAATTCTTTGTAGCTGGGTTTTGGCTGGATTTGTTAAGGACTCTGTCCTTCCCTGAGCTCGAGCCCTTTGGCTCCGGCAGAGCTCTCCTCCCCTTGGGGCCTTCAGGTCTCCCCCACGCAGGGCTCTCGGGTAGACTTTTACCCGCTTTTGCGTCACCTCGGCAAAGCGAGAGGACCCACAGCGAGCGGATCTCAGTCCGAGCTCCAGACACATGGGGCTCCGCCATTGGATGCATCGAGGATCTTCCCCTTCTACGAATCGCAAGTTCTCGGAGGGGGGGCAGCGGGGAGCGCAGCTTAGTGACTTGCTTGATTTACCCTTGTCGATTTCAAGTCGTTTTCCCCCGTGGAGGATTGGAGGAGTCGCGGCCGCCATTTTTGACCGCGTGGTCGCCAGGCGGCTGCCTTTTCGGACTACGTTGACGGCCGCCATTTTGGATTTGGGCCTGCTAGGCTGCTCTTTAGAGCCGCGTCGCCTTGACCTGGGCTGCCAGGTCTGAGCGGGGGACAGGAGTTTCGGACCATTTTCAGTGCTCTGAGGCCCATTGGCGGCTGCCATTTTGCCATCCAGCTCGGGTCCTGCCAGATCAGTCGGGCCTTAAGGCATTCTCCGGGGCCGCGTGGCAGGCCATAAGGAGACCTTTTTTGGTATTTAGGGGGTTGTCCTTTGGTCAGTTCAAAAAATAAAAATAATAATAAAAATAATATTTATAATAGCCTTAATTGTAATAAGGGGCATCATAAAACTAGTGTAGGAGGTAGCACTAGGGGTAGAAATACTTCTCCCTGTGGGCCCCGGTTTTGTCCTAGGCCCTGTCCTGGAGGAGAAGTTCATTTGACCGCCTGTTATTGTTAGCCGTGGCCTTTAGCCACCGGGCCTATTCAGACAGGTTTACAACCTGTCTGGCTGTCCTGTCCTTGTCGCTTGTAGTTCAGTGTGAGGACTACTGATCTGCGTCCTTGGTTCCCATCTTTTCACTAGTTATCCTATTGCAGGCTCTGTCTAGTAGCAATGGCAGATGGTTCCTCACCGCCGGCAACCCAGGTCTCTGGTGTGCCCCCTGCGCAGTCAAAGCGCAGATCTACAGAATTGGAAGCAGGGGGTAAGAAAAAAGCCAAAACAAAACATCTGACTACCAAGGAAACCTCTAAGTCAGCGGAGCGAGAGGCCTCGAGGGGGCACCAGGCACTGGAGAGGGAATTCTCCAAAGCACAGCGGCTCCTATCCAGTGGGGCTGAACTGGTTCCCCCCGCCAGACTGGATACTGATACCTTGGAGCTACCTTTGGCACCCGTGCAGGAAGCCACCTGGATCAGTTCTCCTCTGGGGGCAACCAAACAGGCAGGTCCCTCTCACTCCTCTCCTTCCCTACAGCAGGGTTCCCAAGCGGTTCATGCTCCAGCGTCAGTTGGGGCTGCCCTTGGGGACCAGGGGGCTGTGTGGTCTCAGAGCCAATTCCAGGCATTCATGCACCACGCCTTTGTTCAATTTATGTCCTCCTCTAGGAGTCCGCAGGTTCCCTCACAGACTCCGCCCCCGCTAGCCCTTCATCTCTGCAGGGTGGCGCCACGGCACCAGGTTCAGATGTTTCTGAATCTTCCTCTCAGGTAGGAGAAGGGGAGTCCGTGGATTTGGCCATAGCTGACACCCCCATGTCAGAGGATGAGGAGGTGGCGCTCGATCAGGCTTCTGCCTCGTGTCTATTTGACCCATCCGTCTTCACGTCTCTTCTATTAAAGACCTGTGCCACTACCAATTTGACATCAGTTCAGGAGGAAAAACCTTCTACCTCGGCAGATAAGGAGTCTAACCCTTTATTCGCAGTGAAGGTTGTGGATCATAAACAAATCCCTTGTCCCTTCGTGTTCTGGGATGCAGTTGAGGCCCAGTGGTCTTCCCTGTCCACTACTCCCAAGGAAAGCAGTATGGAGAAGAAGCTGTACAACGTCTCCCCGTCATTTGCTTCCCTGTTAGCTGTCCCTACTGTTGATCCTCCTTTAATTTCTCTATTTTCTAATTCTGCCGTCTCAGGTGACATGGCAGAGGTCATGACAGCGGAGGACAAGAAGTTTTAGTTCGCCTACAGAACTCACCAGGCTTCAGGACAGGCCATAAAGGCTGCGACTTCAGCTTCCTTCTTCGCCAGGGTGGCTATCATGTGGCTCCATGAGCTTCAGACATTGGTTCCCCCCAATCAGGTCAGAGTGCACCAGACACTTGTTAAGCTGGTGGCGGCCTCGCAATATATGGCAGACACCTCCCTTCACTCGGCTAAGTGCTCGGCCCGTTCCATCGGTGCCACAGTGGCCTCCCGCAGGCTCCTATGGTTAAAACAATGGAGGGCGAATTTAAAGGCCAAATGGCATCTCTCCACATCCAAGTACGCCGGCACGGACCTGTTTGGCTCTATCCTTGACCCACATGTGGTCGAGGGTAAGGACAAGCGCAAGGTCATGGTACATCCCTCTAAGAAATCTGACAGGTGGCCGCGGCAGGACTCCCGCAGACAGTCCTTCCGTCCCTCGGGCTCTTGGGAGTGGCGACAGCCCTTTCGGGCAGGGCAGTCCTAGGATTGGCCCAGAGGTTTGCGTTCCTTCCCCCAGACGCAGGATCGTCAGCAGGACCGCCTGAATACCGGAGCCAGGGGTCAGTCTCAGGCAAAACGTCCCTTCAGAGGTTCCGGGGGTCGTCCCTATAGACATTCTAAGTGACGCCATCGGGGATTTTCCAATAGGAGGGCGACTGGAATGGTTTTATCATGTCTGGGAGCAGACCACCACCGACTCTTGGGTCAGGGACACCGTCAGACGTGGCCTGGCACTCGAGTTTTATGCGATCCCTCACGATCGCTTCGTACAGTGCCCAGTGTCATGGAATCCCTCGAAGGCATGTCTTGTATCCACCGCCATCAAGCATCTCCTAGACTTCAGGGCCATAGAGCCTGTACCAAGGGGTCAAGTTGGAACAGGTTTTTACTCCATCCTGTTCGTGGTCCCCAAGGCATCAGGAGAATGAAGGGCGATACTGGACTTAAAGGGTCTGAACCGTTTCTTAGTGTACAGATGGTTCAAGATGCAGACCCTAAAGTCAATACTGGCCGGTATCAGGAAGGGCGACTTTCTTCCATAGACCTCACAGAGGCTTACCTCCACATCCCAATCTCCCAGGAGCACCGCAGGTTCCTGCGATTTTGTTACGCATGCCGGCATTATCAGTACTGGGCCCTCCCGTTCGGCCTATCTTCGGCCCCAAGGGTCTTCACCAAGGTCTTAGTGGTATTGGCAGCCCACCTTCGGATGATGCCGGTGCGCGTGCAGTGCTACCTGGACGACATCCTTGTACAGTCCAGGTCCCTTTGGTCAGCAAAATCAGATCTGTTGACCACCATTCAGAAACTCCAGAATCACGGTTTCTCAGTGAATTTCGGGAAAAGCCACACCTCCTCCACAAAACGTCTACTTCACCTAGGGGCCCTGATAGACTCCGAACTTGGCAGGGTCTATCCATCCCAGGAGCAACGGTTGAGCATCCGGAAATTGGTATCTCAGATTCGGGGTGCGAGGAAGGTTCCTCTGGTGCAGTTGTCCCAGCTCCTGGGAAAGATGGTATCTTGCATGGGCATAGTCCCATGGGCAAGACTACACACGAGGAGCCTCCAGTGGTTCCTCCTCCCCTTTCAGAAACAGAACCTCAGCGCCTCCTCCAGAAGGGTCCAGGTTCCGTTCCACATCCTCTCATCCCTCCAGTGGTGGTCTTCCACGGCCATGTCCAAGGGGACCATATTCAAGGAACCCCTCAGGATTGTCCTGACCACAGACACCAGTCTGTTCGGTTGGGGGGCTCATCTCCAGACCCATTGGCCCAGGGGCGTTGGTCCAGGGCGGACCTCAGGCAAAACATAAATTGGCTGGAGCTCAGGGCGATTCATCTGGCCCTCTGCCATTTCTCTTCCCTAGTGTCAGGCAAGCATGTCCTAGTCCTGACAGACAACGTGGCGGCCAAGGCTCACGTCAACAAGCAGGGGGGAACACATTCCTGGCTTCTTCTCCAGGAGGCCATGGAGCTGGGGCTGTGGGCAGAGACACACTTGGGTTCAATCAGGGCGGAACAAATTTCGGGGTAGGCAAACCAACAAGCAGATTCCCTGAGCAGGGCGACTGTGGACCACTCAGAATGGCGTCTGGACACGAGGCTGTTCGATTTGATAGCAAACAGGTTCGGCAGGCCATGCCTGGATCTCTTTGCCTCCCCGTCCAATGCTCAATTCCCCAGGTTTTTCACCAGGTTCCCGACAAGGGGGGCTGAGGGGACGGACGCCCTCCGGTGCAGGTGGCCCGAGGGTCTGCTATACGCTTTCCCTCCCCTCCCACTGATACAAGCCACCATTCGCAAGCTGATACTGGAGTGAGCGGAAATAATATTAGTTGCTCCATATTGGCCTCGATGCCCGTGGTTTGCAGACCTAGTGGATCTGTCCCAGTCTCCACCGTGGAGGTTCCCCCCGGACCAAGTGGCTCTCACTCAAGGTGAGCTCCTCCATCCAGACCGCTTGGCACTTGAACGGGAGTGTCTAGCTAGGCAAGCTTATTCCTCGCAGGTGATATCTATGATCCAGGCATCTCGACGTCCCTCAACAAATCGGATTTACGATGCAACTTGGAAGAATTTCTGCCAGTGGTGCAATTCACATAAATTGGACTCTCTCTCAGTAATTATCCCTAACATCTTGGATTATCTGCTAGAGGGCATTTCCAAGGGTTTGTCCACTAACACCATCCGTAGGCAGGTTGCGGCCTTGTCTACAGTCCTCACCTGTGATGGTTCGGCTTCCCTTTCTCACCACCCAGCGATCTCCGCTTTCCTTAAAGGGGCGGCAAATTCCGGTCCTCCCACGGTACATAGATACCCATCTTGGGACTTGCCTATGGTATTGCAGGCTTTGACCACGGCTCCTTTCGAGCCCCTCCAATCTTGTTCTCTGCATTTTCTCTCCTTGAAGGTGGCCTTGGTTGCTATTACTTCAGCCAGAAGGATTTCGGAGTTGGCCGCCCTCTCAGTCAGGGCAGATATCTGTATGTTCCATCAGGACAGAGTGGTCCTTAGATTAGACCCCTCCTTTATCCCCAAAGTAAACACCAGTTTTCATAGATCATTGGATCTTATTTTGCCTAGTTTCTGCCCTAATCCTTCTCATAGGCTAGAACGTCGTTGGCACAAGCTGGACGTGCACAGGGCGCTGCGCATCTATATAAAGCATATTGGGTCCTTTCGTAAGCCGGAGGCCTTGTTTGTCTCCTTTCAACCGTCTGTCATGGGCAGGAAGGTATCCTTCCACCATTGGCAGGTGGATCAGGGCTTGCATTGCTAGGGCTTATGCCTCCCAGTCGCTTCTGGTCCCAGCCCGTATCACGGCTCATTCCATGCGTAGCGCAGCAACCTCTGTGGCCTGGTCTACCCAGGCCTCTGTTGAAGAGATTTGTAGGGCTGCATCCTGGTAGTCCCTGTCTTCATTCATTACACACTACAAAATTGATAGGATTGCCGCGGCGGATGCTGCGTTTGGCAGACAGGTTCTTCAACAGGTCGTTTCCTCTAGGGCAGCGGTTCTCAACCTATAGGTCGCGACCCCATTTGGGGTCGAACGACCGTTTCGCGGGGGCTGCCGGACACCGCGGTCTGCCATTTTGCTTTTTTGTTTTTTTTTCGTCACGGCGCACCGCGCATGCACTGTTTGGGCCATCGCGCGCGCACCGCGCATGTGCGGATCGGCCCGTCGCGGTCTGCCATTTTGGTTTTTTTAATTATTTTTTTTGTTTTTTTTTTGTTTTTTTTCATCGCGCACCGCACATGCGCGGATCGGCCCGTCGCGGTCTGCCATTTTTTAATTTTTTTAATTTTTATTTTTTTTTCCGTCGCGTGCATGCCGCGCATGCGCGGATCGGCCCATCGCGCGCACATGCGCGCCCGGGTAGGGGTCGCAGCGCGCATGGGCGGCGCAAGTGGGGTCTCAACCTTAAAAAGGTTGAGAACCACTGCTCTAGGGGGACACCAGCCTAGATCTTCCCCTCCCTAAGGGACATGGGGGGCTTTGGTATGTCCCAATCAGTGGATTCTACATCCACCATGCTGGAGAAGGGGCGTTGTCTTACCTGAACGCCATTTCTCAGCATGGTAGTGTAGAATCCACACCCTCCCTTGGACAGGTGTCTAGGCTTGTGTATTTTTTTGGTATGGTTTTGGAGTCATTGCGTCAGAGCTTCTCAGGATCCTTTGCCTCGTCAAAACTGGGAAGACACCCAAAGGGAGGCGTGACTAAAGCTCTGACTTAGTCTCTCTGAGCTGGAAGGCTGAAATAACCCAATCAGTGGATTCTACACCACCATGCTGAGAAAAGGCGTTCAGGTAAGACAACGCCCCTTTTCTTGCTTGTTTGCTTGTATCTGACCATTAGTAAGAATGTCTTTTTATACAAGATTTGAAAGGAAGCTTTATTAGTGCAATATAAGCAGCATAAAAAAAACACTTCTCTGGACCTATTATTTAATAAAATTAACAATATTAACATGAGTTTTAGAGTAAAATTTCTTCAGACAATAATTGCATAGGCAGGCTATTTGAGTGGTATCACTATTCTTACATGATACTCAAGCATAAGCACTAACCTTTAAAATTTTGCTTAAAATAGCATAGATAATCCACAAATAATGTTGCTGAATTGTGAGCAGTTCCAAACAGTCCTCATCATATATTATCCTGCTAATGAGTTTAATATTATTCCTTTTCATATTTCCTTACAAATATTTAGTATTACCATTGAATTTATTCCTATATTATTGAACAGATCTGTTTAACTTCACAATCCAAGGTTTCATTGAATTTAAGACTGTAACTTTTGTTTTGAAAGTTGATGCAATTTGTGAGGTAGGCCTTTATTTCTCAGCAACAGACGATAACGTTTTATGTAACTTTAAAAGTTTAAATTTTATTCAATCCTTAGTTCTTTCTTAAAACATATTGAAATATATTTAACTAATTAAAAATAATGAAAAATGCAAGATATTTTTAAATAGCAAAGAGAAGTCTATAGCCATATTTTTTTTAAAAAACTCCATAAACATTTTTATTTAGTTCACATGGAAACTTAATTTTTTTAATATATTGTATATAATCTTTTATATTACAAATAACAGTATTATGTTTAGATTGTTCAAAACTTTATGAATTATTTTGAATACTGGTTAAAGTATATAATTCAGGCAAAATATTAAAATATATTATACAACATCCAGAAATATAGTCTGTACTCTAGCTTGCATAGTTCTTTCTGTAACATAATTCCAAAAGTTTTACAGGAAGTCTTCTATATTTATCAGACCCAGAACTCCAAGATTTGCATTCATATCTTCTTTGAACATGTATTAATATGTTATTTTTCATTGAGTGCTTAGAGCAATCATGATAAAAATTAATTATATAAATATATGTTTATAGGTCTAGACAGAGTGGCTAATTTCATATCTAAATGCTTGTGCTGCCCAGACCTGTTGGGGGCACAGCAGAATACAAATTTGATTAATAAATAATGCTGAAGTTTTCATCAAAACCTTAGAAAACTGATACGAAATCTAATTAATTTTTTTTGGGGGGGAATGGGTGCAAAATGCAGTAAAAAATAATTCAGGTGCATAATCAACATATCTTTAAATATTGTTTCATTTTTTATTGTTTACCATGTTTTTGAATCAGACCCAGTGTTTGGTAAAAGTGAATTGTAGCTAGTTGATTGGAGGATCTCCTTCCCACTAAGCCTCTTAGACTAGATTTTTTTATATTGAGCTTTAAAATTGTCTTTTATGAACATCTGTAGTTCACTGCTGAATTTAGATTTCTATGTTATACAAGTAAGCAGTCTGGATCAGCAGAATATTCTCACAATATGGAGGATATCCAAGTATTAAGTTCTTGCCCTCTACTTCAAAAAGCTATTTGAATTATAGATTCAGCATCTGCTCAAGAACAAATTTGTGTAGAAGATTTTTTTTGTCTCCATGTTTTCATTGCTTTCCTTTTTATTAAGGAAAATCTGACCCGCTGAAAGCTAATGTTTTAGAAGAAAACAGCCTACAATTTGACAATTGTAGTCAAAATAAGCTTGGAAGTCAAACTTGAAAACTACCTATCTCCTCTTCCTGCAGTATAATGTATTCTACTATAACATAATTGCATCTGGTGAGAGGGGGGAGAATGTTTAGAATAATAGCAAAGATACATCTAAATCAGTGTTTCTCAACCTTGACAATTTTAAGGCATGTGGACTTCAACTCCCAGAATTCCACAGCCAGCAATGCTGGCTGTGGAATTCTGGGAGTTGAAGTCCACATGCCTTAAAATTGTCAAGGTTGAGAAACACTGATCTAAATGGTCTTACCCTCTTATTTACTGAGATAATGAAAATTGAGTGGCAAAGCAAATATAACCCAACCATTATTCATGGATTCTTTACTAAATAACTGCCTGCTGCTGGGCAATTTTTTGGTGCTGGATTTCTGCTGATCAGAGCATTTCTGTAGATACACAAAGACTTATTGTTAAACATTGTTCCCTTTCTTCCTGCTTTGTATTAAAATGCAGATAAGACATTGAAAATCTGATTTCCACCTACTTCTATAATTTTGAAGGGCATTATAATTGTCCAATTAAAAATTAGCTTCAATGTTGAATGGCTGTTGATAATTCCAGCAGCAATACTAGTTATTTCAATATATTCTTGTTGTATCTGGCCCTTCTCAGCTCAGTAAACTCCACATAAATATTTCTTTAAGAGTTTTATTTAACACATTTCAAGAGATTCACTTCAAAGCAAGCTGCTGGCATTTTGTTGGCCAGAACGGCCAAGTCTGATTTATTTACATTCAGATTAAACATGCTCTTCCCCCTTCCAATTAACTCACTCTTTATCTCTCATGTTGTCCAAGATCTCATTAATCTTCCGTACATTCCAAAAACACCAGAAAACTGAGTTCAAACGAACTACTCAAGGTATCAGGCTACTCCTTGATTAACGTTGCTCGTGACAAAGAATTAGTCCCTTCGTCACCTTCTAATATAGTTTCCGATACGTCACTTCCCCCATTACTTCCTTTTTCCACGTAACTGACACCTCCGCCTATCAAACCTTCGGAATCTCGGATCAAGCCATATATTGTCCTGTTCCAAATCTGACTCATCACTTTGAGAGTCTGACTCAGACTGCATACAAATCTCCTCACTGTCTGGCTCAGCTGCCGGGAGGGGAAAATACCCAGAGGGGCCTGGTTGTGCTTCGTCATCCTCTGATATGTCCCCAGCCGGTCTAGAGACACCCACAACAATTCTTAGTTTCAACATTCTACCTTGTTTTTTTCTTACAATTCTGCACAAATCTATGATTAACAATCCTACTTATAAATAAAATTGGTCCAACCAAAATTGCATGTTTTTTGAGAGAACACAGGGTTCAGTTAGAATTACGAGATTATGTTGCTGTTTTCTTAAGATAATCAACAGGATGCTACTTACTGGTTTGTTTATTTTAATTTATTGCGGCTACATTTCTATTTCAAAATATCAGTAATTTAAACTATTCTTTTATGTGGATCTAGGAATTGCATCATTATATTATGACATCTCACATCTCAAACCTCTTCACCTAGGTCAGTGATGGCGAACCTTTTAGAAACCGAGTGCCTCAAAACTGGCCCTGCCCCCGCTCCACCCCCTGCCCCGCCCCCACTCTGCCCCATCCCGTGTTCCGCCTGTCTGCAGGGCCATTCACCGCCTCCAGGGCCCGCTGCAGATCGCCCAGGCAGCCCAGCAGCGCTATGGCAGCCACACCCTCTCTCCGCGCCCCACAGCATCAACTGTGCATGATGGGGTGTGAGGGCAGAGTCTTGTCTACGCTGCCTGGCTGCCATGTCCTTGGCTGCACTGCTCCGTGTGGGCAACACTCGGGGCAACTCTCCTGAGAGTTCATTCAGTCTAAAGTCAAAATGTTCTAGAGATCAGTCTCTGTGGAAGGTTCTCATTGTTTTTGATTTTTTGACGCTAGCCAGGTAATCTTCACTTAATGAGCATTCATTTAGTGACCAAAGTTATGATGGTGCTAAAAGTGACTTATGATCAGTTCTTGCACTTACAATTATTGCAGTGTCTTGCAGTCACATGATTATTATTTGCAAATTTCTCCAGCAGCTTTGGACAAGAGAATCAATGGACACACCGGAAGAGAATGCAATAAATTGAGGTTAAAGAATGTTTCATTTAACAATCACAGTGATTTGTTTAACGACCACAGCAAAAAGAACACAAAATTGACTGGTTTTATGATGCCTCACTTGATCACACCACTTAATGACAATTTTTTCAGTCCTATTGCAGTTATAAGTTGTAAGTGCAATAGTTTTAGAAACTTCCCACACATCATACCCTTTTTCCATTTCTTTATGTGTTTCTTCTCTTTTTATTGTTCCTCTGTTGTTTCTGTTATTCCTGGTCAAACTGTTTGGTTATGGCAGACATTTTCCAAACTCCCCGAAATATGCCTACCGTCAATACTCTTTTAAAAAATACTTCATGGAATGCTTAATTAATAGTTAATAAAGTCTTTCTTAATTTCTTATCTGTCAGTAAATAACCTGAGCCATTTCAGCCAGGTTCTGTTGTGTCATTCTACTTGATCTCAACTGCTTTAGGTTATGATTTGCTGTTGAGTAAGGGAAGCCATCAATCATTGGCTTGGTATTGGTGTTGTGGACTTGTCACAGGAGCCCTCTTTGATCACTGAATTCTGCTATCTTGTTTAGCTTTAATAAATGTATGGTTAATATGTATTTCCCATTGTACTTTTTTGATTATATAGAAAGGACTTTGCTCTAAACTTTTTATCTGTGGGTGTTCCTCAGGGTTATATAGAATAACAGCATTGGAAAGGACCTTGGAAGTCTTCTAGTCCAGGGCTTTTCAACATTTTTACTGATTGTACCACTTTTAGGATATGGCAATATTCGAGTACCACCTAGCAAGGTGTCAAAAACCTGATGACCAAAAAAAACCCTGTTCAAAGTTGCAATTGCACTGAAATGACTTATGACCATTTTTCACACTTATGACCATTGCAGCATGCCCCAGGGTCATGTGATTTATATTTGGATGCTTGGCAACTGATTCATATTTATAATGGTCACAGTGTTCCAGGGTCATGTGATCCCCTTCTGCAACCTTTTGACAAGCAAAGTCAATGGCAGAGCTGCTGGTGGCCAAGTGCTAAGGCGGGACTTCCTTTCCTCCCTCCCTTCCCTCCCTCCCTTTTTCTCATTCCCATCTCCTTCTGAAGGAAGAATTTGACCCCTCCCCTATTTTCCCTCTTCCATATATTGATCAAACAAGGAAAGGCCTCCAGAGACAGAAAAGACAAGCTACTGAGTGAACTAGCTTAAAAAGGCACATTCCTCTTTAAGAATTAGCTACTGGCTAAAAAGGAAAGTAAGGAGCCCAGCTGGCACTTAAGGAAGAAAAAAAAATGTAAGTACTGGGCTAAGGCAACCTTCCCAAATGGCTCCATTCATAAGTAAAGGAATGCTACAGGCAAAATCCATTCAGGAGAAAAATACTTCAAAATCCCTTGCAGCAAAACTTACAGCTAACAACAGCAGAGCAATAGAAGCTAACATGAGACATCAGCCATCAGCCAAATAGAAATTGCCAAATCTCCTTAAGAGCACAAAGCCCTCATTGCACAAATCCCAGAACTTCAATGTCACAAAAGCACATAAGAATTCTTCCACTCGCCATCTCCTTCCCTCCTCCGTGCCTCACCTCCAGCCATTGCTGCCTTTTTTCATTCCTCTTGGAGGGTGACCCCTCCCCCACTGCATTTTTTGCCTGTTTGCTGCTGCCAGTACAGGTGGCTGCCACAGCAGTTGTAGATTGGCTCATGGCCAGCCTCTTGATCTCCTCTCCCCCCAACCTCCCCCTCCACCTTCTTCCCCTTTGGTGCAGCTGATTCTGCCTCCTCCCAAGGCTGCTGCTTTTTTTCTCTCCCTCTCCTGCCCAAACTGCCTCCTTTAAAAGTTCTCCTGTCTCCACCCCCTCCTCCTTTCTCATGGGGGAGGGTGAGCCAGAAGTGAGCCTGGGGCCTTTGGAGCTCCAGAGGACTCTCTCACTGCAAGTCCTTGCCTGTGCTGGCTCTTTCCCTCCCCCACTACACTTGGCTAGGCAGGCTGCGTACCACCTGCCACTCATTAATGTACCACAAGTGGTACCACAAGTGTACCACAAGTGGCCTGGAAATAAGGAGAAATTTCCTGTTAGTGGGAACAATTAACCAGTGAAACAAATTGCCTCCCAAAGTTGTAGATGCTTCATCGCTGCATGTTTTTAAGAGATTGGACAGCCATTTGACTGGAATGGCATAGGGACTTGAGCAGAGGGTTGGACTAGAACATGGCTTTTCAACTGGTGGTACCAGAACCATTGAACTATATTTTTCAAAGATCCTGGAGAACTGGGGAACTGGGGAACTACCGGAGAACTGGAAAAGAGCTGATATAGTTCCCATTTTCAAAAAAGGAAAAAAAATGGACCCAGGAAATTACAGACCTAGCAGCCTGACCTCAATACCTGGGAAGATTCTGGAAAAGATAATGAAACAACAAATCAGCAAACACCTAGAGGCAAATAAAGTCATTACTAAAAGCCAACATGGGTTTGTCAAAAACAGATCGTGCCAGACAAATCTTATTGCGTTCTTTGACCAAGTGACAAAATTAGTGGATCAGAGGAATGCTGTGGATATAATTTACTTGGCCTTCAATAAGGCATTTGATAAAGTAGATCACAACCTACTACTTGATAAGATAGAAAAATGTGGGTTAGACAGCATCACCACCAGATAGATCCGTAGCTAGCTGACCCGCCGTACTCAGCGTGTGGTCCTCAATGGAACCACATCTACATGGAGGGAAGTGTGTAGTAGGGTGCCCCAGGGCTCTGTTCTGGCCCCAGTGCTCTTCAATATCTTCATCAATGATTTGGACGAGGGGATAGATGGGGAACTCATCAAATTTGCAGACACCAAGCTGGCAGGAATAGCCAACACTCCAGAAGACAGGATACAGGAGGATCTGGACAGGTTCTACATTTAGGCAAGGAAAACAAATGTACAGGTATAGTATAGGGGGTACCTTGGTCAATAGTAGTAATTGTAAGAGGGACCTCGAAGTCCTAGTGGACAATCACTTAAATATGAGCCAACAGTGTGCTGCAGCTGCCCAAAAGGCAAACACAGTGCTGGGCCATTAACAGAGGGATAGAATGAAGATCACGTGAAGTATTAATACCACTTTACAATGCCTTAGTAAGGCCACACTTGGAAGGCTGCCTCCAGTTTTGGTCACCACAATGTAAAAAAGATGTTGAGACTCAGTACAGAGAAGAGCAACAAAGGTAATTAGGGGACTGGAGGCTAAAGCATATAAGGAAAGGCTGCTGGAATTGGGTATGTCTAGTTTAATGAAGAGAAGGACGAGGGGGGACATGATGGCAGTATTCCAATATCTCAGGCTGCCACAAAGAAGAGGGAGTCAAGCTATTTTCCTAGGCGCCTGAAGGCAGGACAAGAAGCAATGGATGGAAACTAATCAAGGAGAGAAGCAACCTAGAACTAAGGAGAAACTTCCTGACAATTAGAACAATTAACCAGTGGAACAACCTGCCTCCAGAAGCGGTGAATGCTCCAACATTGGAAGTTTTTAAGAAGAGACTGGGCAGCCATTTGTCTGAAATGGTATAGGGTTTCCTGCCTGAGCAGGGGGTTGAACTAGATGACCTCTAAGGTCCCTTCCAACTTTATTGTTGTTGTTATTATTTATGGAGATGATAAAAAGCACTGGGCCTAAGAGAAAACCTTGAGGTAGCTTACTACATACCTCCCTCCAACTTCCCATTGAAGACTACACTTTGAGTACAGTTGGTCAGCCAATTACAAATCCATCTGGTGGTGATGCCGTCAAATCCACATTTTTCTATCTTATGTAGCAGATTGTGGTCTACTTTATCAAATGTCTTACTGAAATCCAAATAAATTATATGCACAGCATTTTACTGGTCCATTTTGCCAAAAAGTGCAATAAGATTTGTCTGGCATGATCTGTTTTTGACAAACCCATATTGGCTTCTGGTTATAACTTTGCTTGCCTCTAGGTGTTTGATTCTTTCCAGAATCTTCCCAGGTATTGATGTCAGGATGATTGGTCTGTAGTATATAATCCATCTGGGCCTGGTGATTTGAACTGGTCTAGAGTGGATAGGTGTTCTCCTATTACCATTTTTTTTGCCTGTTTTAATTTGTATTCCTAATCTTTTTTTATAATACTTACATTTGATATGTTGGACTGTTTCTTTTGTGTAAAGACAGATACAAAAAAATGAGTTAAGCAAGTCCACTTTCTCCCTGCTGCTTCTCAACCTCTTGCCATTTTCTCCCATTAATGGAGGAATCATTTCCTTGACTTTTTTCTTACATTTTACATGTTGAAAGAAGCTTTTAAAATTATTTTTGACATTTGTTGCAAGCCTTAGTTCATTCTGAGCTTTCATGAGGTTTGTTATGTGCCCCTCTTTCCATTTTTTATGCTTATCCTTTTTGCCTTTCAATTTATCAAAGAATTCTTTATGCAGCCATGCTGGTTTCTTCTGGGATCTCTTATTTTTTTTCTTCAGTGGTATTGTGCTAGACTGGGCTTTTATAATCATACTTTTCAAAGTTTCCCAAGTTTCTTGGTTTTGTTTCCCTTTGAGTTTTTCCATCTATGAAATCCTTCCCAAGCATTCTATAAGTTTGTTGAAATCAGCTCTCTTAAAGTTCAAGACATTAGTTTGATTGTTCTATTGCTTGTGCTTGCAGTACATTGAATTGCAATATTGCAAGATAGCTCCCCACCAGGAGCCTTAGGGTTCTGTTTTAGGTCTACATTTGTTTACTGTATATAATCTGTTTCGGATTTTGATATTTTTGTTGTCCATCTGTCACAGTGACATTCAAATGTGATTCTCTGATCTGGTCTTGAGTGAAGATGGTCTTCCAGCTGTCTTCTTGGGATTTTATAGGTGGGTGTGTTCTTGCTGCATCAGATTAATGTGGAAAAATCAAGCTTAGTGCCCTTTTTTTTATTCTGATATAGTTGTTCGTTCTTACTCCTTCTCTTTTCAAAATTATCAACCACTGTTATCATTGACAGTGTAAAATTTGGAGTTTAATCAGTGATTTTTTCTAAGTTCTTTCATTAATAAAACCACATGAACCTGCAACTTTTCTCTTATGACCATAACATTTGATCATTTCCTTCTGTTGAGGCAGCCAAGCAATTCCTCTTTCAGTTGTGTTATTCTTTGGTCCAAACTAACCAGTCCATGTGGCCTTAAACCTTTCCCTTTTTTCCCTCCATACCACATTTCTACATTGATTGTGCCAGTTCAAACTGTTAGCATTGACTTTCCAGGCTTTCCTTACAAGTGATTTGAACAATCTGATTGCAACTCATATTCCTGTGTGCAGCTTGACTGTGTAATTAAAATTGCTTATTTTGCCATTTGTCAGAATCACCATTTCATGCTTTAATGATGAAATGGTTATCTAGCTCCATCTAGCTCCACCTCTTTGGAAGTGACTACCTTTCAAGTTACAAAGACTTGTCTCCTAATATTTTAAAAGCCCCCCTAAACACTGTTTGCAGGATCATAATGAAGCTGGAACTATTTTTATACCTATTATATCTAACTCAAGCCACTCACACTTCCTTAACCATGAGATGGGCAACAAATAAATGTGATAAGCAAACAAACTCCAGCACTATCTTATCATGCTGGAATTCGTTATGGTAGTGCTGGAGTTTGTTTATCAAATTTATTTGCTGCTGTGATTTAGGTGACTCTGTCTTGAGATAGATAATGTAGTAAAATTGATCGAGCTACACACATAATGATATTGATCGAGCTACACACATAATGATATTTATACTAAGTTATGATTTTTGTTGCCCGAATAACATTTAGGTATAAATTCATATCAAATAAAAACTAATGCTAGTAATAGTAATGTTCAAAAATAAATACTGTATGGTCAGGATCAATCACCAATACCAGTTTGGCCATCAAGTTTATTGATGAGGTTATGTTGTGTCAGCTTCTATATAGCTCACCAATTCAATTTATTGCTTTGCAAGCGGAAACTCTTCCCCCCAAAAAAGAATATGGGGCCTGGAGGCATTCTTTTTCTTTGCAAGAGTTAAGAAAACCTGTCACTTAAAGAAGCTCTAAAAAAGATTAAATGGAACATGGAATCTGCTGACACCAAGCCAGGTACCCATGGGATAAAGGGTTGATTGTTTTATATATATTTTAATCTATTTCTATAGCCTTTTTGGTATTTGTATTTTTGTCTCAGTCTCTGAAGAATGAGGGTAAAGATTAGGATTACATACATTGGAGATAAGAAATCTGTGTTGCTAATCTACAATTCTGATCAACCCCAACCATCATGTCTAATGGTAAGAGAGTCAGGGACGGGCGTTATATCAATATCTTAATAATACATAGGTTTTCTACCTCTTATTTAGCTAATGAAAATGAAGCACTTTAACATTTAAGTAGTGCTGATGATGTTTGGTTTAATTTTTAATATCACTGAAAATAATTTGAGATTGATTAATTTAAAATTTAGCAATTCATTTTCAGGCACAGCGCAGTAAAATATGTATTGCCAATACTGAAAATATGGTAATATATTTACAGTATATCTGGTCAATGAAATTTGCTAGGATATGAAACAAACCTCTAACATGTCCGTAATTCAGGTATAGAATTTAATATTTCTGTAATATATACTCTTAAGAACATTTTTATTATTAGATTTTTATCCCACACGTTGAGAAAAAGATAAGATCATTAACATGCTTGAATTAAGACAAGTTTGTATGATTTAATTTACTATCAGTTTAGTTGATTGTTTCCTTCCTTCCCTCCCTCCCTCCTTCCTTCCTTCCCTAGTGAGATTATTTACTATTTTTAAAAAATTGTTTGATGTGGATTAAAATTTACTCTGGATCTTTCAGTTAAAGCACTATGTCGGAAACATATGTAGTTGATTAAGAACCAACCTAATACTTATTTTTCTTTGTAGCATCTTATAAAAATTCTTTTTGTAACATTTGTAGTGTAAATGATTTAAGCAGAATTTATAATGCCATAAGGAAAAAAAAGGAATTGAAATCAGGCTCCTCCTGCATAGCATTCCTTGCCTGCCAGTAATATTTGGCTTCATTCCTGTAGTCAATAATATGTGACATGGACTTGCAGCTGCTTGGATTCAGTTCAGGATTAGATATTATATCCTGAGCTACCGATAGGTTCACAGAGACAGTCTTTATGCCTTGTGAGTTTTTTATTTGTAGCACTTGTGCCATATTCTCTGCAGCACATGCACTAATAGCACTAATAGTGTATACTCCATAAGGAGGGAGGTGCTTTGTGACAAGTGTTTCACACATTGCTACGTTCTTACTGGCTGAGACTGAATACACACTGCAGCCATTTTAATCACACTTTCAGTGCAGCTGAAACAGTGCAGTCTCAAAATGGCTGATGAAATTGTCTCTGGAGCAGTTTAGCATGACTATGCTAATGAGCAAATCTGATGCAGTCACATGTTAGAGGTAAGAGCAATTAAGTTTTTGTTTTTCATGAATTAGTTCAGGATATATGTATACAAATATGAGACTGAAGTAAAACTATTGAACAGAAGTTTTTTTGTTTCAGTTTTCAGCTTATAGTGAAGAATTTTAGGGAGTTTGACTATTGCAGTAGGTTCGCAAAAGTCATTCGGTGAAGGATTGGGGTCAAAGGGTCACATTAATCTTAAATTAATCATAAATATGTGTAATAATTTTTTTGACATTCACATCAGCTGATTTAGACAAAAAAGATCTATGTTTGCTAGTCTTTGTATTCAGTTTTAAATACATTAAGATATTTTTAATAATCAAAGGTTAATGTAACTATATTTACAAACATAATTTTAAATTCTTCAATATCTGGAACAAGATAGAACAGTATATTTTTGAATAGCATTTACTCAGAAACGATGCATTCATATATGTTAAAAATTACTCCTTAAATTTTTGTATTTGCTATTTTGTAAAATAGTATTAGATTTTTTTCTTTTAAGTTTTTGGTCCATATTCATTCGTTTGAGATATAGGTTCACTTACATAAAAATATTATGGTCCACATTCCTATTTTGTTATTCAGATTTATTAATGGTAACTTAGGTTTGTATGAGCAATGTTTTGAGGCATAAATAAGAAAGGTAAGTTATAGCACAATTCAGAAACGAGATAGAATTTCTTTTGAGTTTGATGTCTGGTGTCTTCATGGACATTTGTCATGGCCTTCTTCATTAAAATTTTCAAGTAACCAGTTTAGCGTATAGGCCTGGTATGGTATTCCACGATTGTCTGTTTTCCATGTGCTAACAGGCCTGCCCCTTCTAACCTCTGAGACCAAATAAGTTCAGCAAAGTGCTGCCACCTACTGAAGGAAAAATTATTAGGTTGTTTCAATTTTTAATGTGCTTTTAGGAGGATATGTTTGATACAGCTCCAGGAGACTGGATTACTAATTATTAATTATAAAGTTGGCATTATCATCTCATACAAATGTGCCTCTATCAAAAGATATATCTATTAAATCATAAGCCAGTATTTTTAATGAGGAAATATGCTGCACCTAGAAGGGAAATGCTACATTTTTTAATAACAGATTCTGCTATAGTGTAATTGAGGAGTAGTATATGTGACTGGTTATTTGAATATTAATAGTATTTAAAACATTAAGAAAATGCTGCTTCTTTTGTGAAGAGAAAGCAGACCACTATGCACACACTTGGAGCAAAACTTGCCTACACCTTTTACAAGATGTGGTCATGCTTGCACTTAACAGTATTAGTGGGTGTTACCAGTAGTGCAAAAGGTATGTCTGTTTTCAAAAAAGCAGTTCCATGAGGACAGGCAAAAGCAATAAAATGTTACTGATAAATATGGACTGTTACCAAATACATTTTAGTTATCTTGCATACTTTATGAATACTGACAATCTTTTCAATAATACATTTTAAAGAGGTTTTACAAAATAATTTATAAAAAGAAAAATACTTTCCTCATATATTTAAAAAAAATATTTGTATTCCACAGATTTCTTTATGAGATATTTTAGATGGTTACAATTTTAAGTTGAATAATTTTCGAATATTAGCTATATTTTACTTTATTACCTAAAATATCAACAAGAATTTCTGTTCCTTTATGCTGATGCCTAAATCTAAAATTTTCCATAATTACTGCAATCCAATGGGAGAAAGCAAATATTTATCAGGAAACAAGGTAGAATTATTTTGTTTTATACATTTCCACTTTGTATAATGCTTTCTTTCTCTCCAGTGTTTTGTAGTGTTTATTGGCACAAATAGTCTAGCTTTTTCTTAGTAGTAAAGTTTTCTCATGATCTTAAAAGAATATGGAAAATAGACTTAGTTTAAAAATGTTAAATACTCTTAATGAGTTATTTTGTGGGATTAAAACAAGCAATATTTCTTTTGTAATTGCTGTAAAGTTCTACCAAAAGTCTATTATATTAACTTCAATTTCAGTGCAAGATTCAGCATTTATTTAATTCTTATGTTGGAAATAGTGGAATTCAACAATGCATCGCTTCAGATACATTGTGCCTGTAGAAGTGGAAGATTAGCTATAATCCTATCTAGGCTTGTAATATTACCATTGTTACCTCAATTTCTTTCATTGTATGCTTTTATCATTTTATAATAAAAGGTTTTATTAAAATATACAAGTACTGAAATAATTCATTGACTTTATATCCTTGCTTTTTTATTTGTTAGTCTAAAAAAGATATATATCTTGACCATCAAATACTTTCCATTTAAAAAATGTTTTAAAGTTGTAATTAAATCTGGTGTTTACATTACTTTTGTTCCTTCTCCACCCCAAAATTCAGCACATTGACATCACTGACATTGCAAGATTGACCTTTGCAACAACCCAGCCTCTTTGCTTAGACAGTCTTTTAATGGGATAAAATCAACTTTGATAAACTGCTTTTTCTCTCACTACTTATAGACTATAATTTTCCATTGGATAATTTGTAATCTGCAATATTTTTGTGAGAAGATTTCATCAGAAAACTAGATTGCTTTGGAAAACTCACCTAAATTTTTCATTCTAAATTATTCTAGTTATTTGCTGTTTTAAAATATTCCTTCTGATGTAATGAGAATTTAGAAAAATTACTGTTGGATTACTCTTATAATAGTACACTAAATTACAGTTGTTTTAGATGCTTGATTTTTAAAACAATGTATTGTGTGCCTTTTAAAAGTACCTTTTTAAAACATTTCATGGTTAAAAAAAATCTGCAATGAATACATGACTTTCAGTAAATACTGATTAAGAAATACTTCTGGATAAAAGAATTAAAATGAGGCAAAAATGTAGCATTTTTGTTTTAATTGTGCAGTTTATGAAAAATTATGCTATCCTATGCATAAAGTTTGCCTCTTAGTCATCCAGCATTCAGTTTCTGAATTTTGTTTCATATTCAAGGTTCCAGAATTAGAGAACCATTTTTCCTGAAGTTAAAAGCAAGGTTTCCTCCTTGTTTATCTTAAAGCCTTTCTAGAGGTTTCCCCCCCCAGAGATTGCATTTGATTAAACTGGATTACCTTGTGATTATTTTTTGAAATAATTTGTTTTAATTTCTTTATCAGTCACAGTATTCAGAGATTTTCAAAGATTGTTTTTTCAGTCTTATGCATGTTTATATAAAAGCAAGTCCTGTGGATTTCAGTGGATTTATTCCTAAGTGAATCAGTAATGGTTACAATCAAGTCTCAGATAACCAAAGTGTATGATGATTCCTCAGATATAAATATCACAATTTGCTGAAATTATTTATTTCAGAACACATTTTTATGCAAGTGAGAATAAACCACTTTAAGGAAAGTTTCTATTTTCTGTAAATAATAAATCCATTTCAAGTTAAGAAAATGCTGTTTTGTTTTTTTAAAAAAAGACATACTTGATAGCAATATTTAATGCAGCAGTTCTCAACCTTTTTCAGGCTGCGACCCCGGTCTGCGTCGTGCATGCGCAGCGCGACGGCCTGCATCGCGCATGCGCGGTGCAACGGCCTGCATCGTGCATGCGCGGCGCAACAGCTTGCATGCACGGCGCAACGGCCTGCATCGTGCATGCGCGGTGCTACCCCGTGCATGGGCTGAGGCATAGGCCGCCGCCTGTTCGGGGCGGCGGCAGGCAGGCTCAGGTGCTCCTGGGCGGCCACAGCGGCGACGGTGAAGGGCGACCACGGGCTGGGCCACCAGCTGGCCAAGCCCAAGGAGGTAAGACACCCGCTGGGCCCCACGCGTGCCAAAAACTCTCCCTGCGCCCGCTGCTGCCCCGCTAACCTTGCCTTCGCTGCCGCCCATTTGGGGGGGCAGCAGGCAGGCCCAGGCACTCCTGGGCGGCAGCGACGACGCAGGGCGACCACGGGCTGGGCCACCAGCTGGCCCAGCCCAAGGTAGGTAAGCCACCCGCCGGGCCCCACGCACCCCAAAAAACCTCCCTGCGTCCACCGGCCTCCCACCTCCCTGGCCCTCTTTTACTTAACAGTTTTAATAGTTCTCAGCAGGGAGGGGTGGAAACTTCCGGAGAGCTCGCCTTCGCTGCAGACAACTTGCAGCACCGTTTGCAGACTGGGACTTTTGGCGGGCTCAGCAGGGCGGAGACAGCCTGGACAATTCCTATTGGCTTTTGAAAGCCAATAGAATTAGACTCTATTCAAGAGAGTCTATTCTATTGGCTTTCAAAAGCCAATAGAATAAGAGGGAGTAGCACAGCTAAGGAAAAGGGAAAAAGAATGGTGTAGCACAGCTAAGGAAAAGGGGAAAACTGGCGGACTGCGATGTTTGGCGACCCCCTTAAATGGTCGTTCGACCCCAAATGGGGTCACGACCCAGAGGTTGAGAACCGCTGATTTAACGTCTTTGGTTGAGATAATGTTCTAGTAGCCTTCCATGGTTTGTGTTTTTATTTATATAAAATCCAGGAAACTTAGATAACAACTAAATATACTTTTTTTCTAACAGTTTTTTCTTGGTATTGGATTTACAGCATCACCATACTTTTTTGGGTATTCTAATAAAAGAGTCTTCTCGATGGTTAAGGGTGACGCTTGATTGAGTTAGGTATATCTAGCCCATCAAAGGATTAGGGGAACATGATAACTATTTTCTAGTACTTCAGGGGGTGTCACAAAAAAGAGGGAATAGACTTATTCTCCAGCATGACGAGTGGAGAATCCACCAATGGGTTTTCCTCGTCTTCTGCCCATAGACTAGTCGGCCAATTTTGCTCCGCCTCTCCTCTTGAGAACTCCCCTCCCTAGTCTCAACCCCGATTAAACTGAATTTCATTGACTCCTGAAGATAAGGTCGTATTTCTTGATATTTCTTGATATTCTGAGTAATTTGAGGGGGTGGGGAATCGCTAGAAAACGAACGGCTGTTTGCTTTCCTTTTCCCTTTCTGCTGCCTGATCAGCCGATCGCACCACAGCCACGGTAGCCGGACAAAGAGCGGACACCATTTTCTGGTCACCAAGTGTGACCCTGGGCAAAAGGGGAAAGCATTCCTCCTTTTCCTTCCATTTCACCCCTCCCATAGGGATTTCCAGCCACAAGAGGAGAGCTTCCCACTAGCCAGCTGATCTGCGGGTAAATTTAAACCTCCCGCGGTTCCTACGGCAGCCTGTGAGCCACGGAGGGCTAACAGAGCACTTGCAGGCTTTTCTTCCGAAACTAGCAGAATAACCCGTGGATCAGCTAGTCTGCGGAGAGTTGCAGCTCCGTGGCTTAATTGAAGCTCCTCCGTCTGGTAGAGAACTAGTCTTCAAAAGTTACCTGATTTGGCTCTGTTCTCAAACACGAACGCAAACAGAGTTCAGCAGCCTCCAGGGAGCTCGACTGAGCTGCATAGGCAGAATAGCTACCTCCACGTGGTCTGAGGCCAGGAAATCGGAGTCAGACTTCCTTCCTTCTTCCTAGCCACGCCAATAATAATAATAATAATAATAATAATAATAATAATAATAAAGAAATTGATAGTTAAATCGATTATCAATTAATCCTGAATTAGCATGAACTGAGAATCCCCTCCAGTCTTATAAATAGCAGATACAAACACATCCCAAACAGCGCAGGAACCTTCCATCAGCAGACCTCCTGCTCGTAAGAGACAGAGATCCTCCAAACAGGAAGTGGCTGGCAAGATTAAGGCCAAGGCAATCTCTGCAAAAAGGCCTTCCAAAGCTGCAGATAGGCTAAGCGACGACACCAGGCTCTAGAGAAACAATTGTCTCGAGCTGAAAGGAGGCAAAATTCCACTGAGGACAAATTAGAGCCACCCAATTACAGGGAGAAGGAAATATTTGGCTCAAGGAAGCCTAGTCAGGACCCTCTGGAAGCAGAGGCTGATATGGAATGGGGGAATGGATTTCCCCTAAGTGAGGGACCTGGAGATCTGGATTCAGAATCAGGCAGTGTCTTCAGAGCACCTACAATCCCTGATACCTCAGGCTGTCGCACAGGCCATAGCCTCCTCAAGGCACCATTGTTCCAGAACAAGGTCTGTGGCTTCAAGGGGCGCCCCCCGCCTTTCCCAAGAAGAGGCCTCTGTATACCAAACCTCTACTTCCTTCTCTAGGTCCTCCAGAGGCAGGAGGGCTCCTGCGGAGGACCACGAGCTGACGGGTCAGAAGCTGTCCGATGAAGAGGATATATCTCCAGATCCTCCTTTGTTTGTGGGCCTTTTTTAACCCGTCCTTATTCAAGACACTGCTGCACAAGTCCAGCAGCACCGCAAAGATCAAGAGGCCTCTGATCCCACAGAAAGGATTTTCCACCGGTCCCTCAACCAGTAAGGTCACAAACGAGGTGTTGGGACATTTTGTTCCCTGCCCACCTCTCTTCTTTGATTCTGTTCAGAACAACATGGAGGCACCGAGTTCCTTCCTCCCAATGGGGGGGGCAGACAAGAAAATGTTAAACATAGACCTGGCGCTATCAGGATAATAGAAGTGCCGACAGTAGATGAACCCATTGCAACCCTTTTTTTTCTCCACTCCTGATAGCCGGGGATGCAGCGGAGGCTCTAAAATCATTAAGATAAGGAGATGGACCTCACCTTTCACAGGGCACACCAGGCCTCAGCGTGGGTGATCAAGGCAGGCATCACTACATCCTTTTTCGCCAGGACGTCACTACTCTGGCTGCGCCAACTCCAGACAAGTATTCCCCCAGATGAGGAGAAAGCTCACCAGAATTTAAGAAGGTTAGTGGCAACAGCGGAGCTCATATCAGATTCCTCCTTACACGCGACCAACTTTTCCGCCAGAGCAATAGCGTACAACACTGGTGCATGCAGACTGCTGTGGCTCAAGCATTGGAGAGGGACATGAAGGCAAAGTGGTGTTCAGCGGCAGCACCCTATAAGGGTGGCCAGCTCTTTGGCGAGGCGCTTGACCCTTATCTAATAGAAAACAAGGACAAACGCAAGATTCTGGCGCACCAGACAAAGAGAACGGAGAGAAGAGCTCCCTCCTATTCCTGCAGACTGTCTTTTCGATCTGATGCAGGCATGGAACAGGGGGCCTTTTCCCGTCCCTATCAGCCCATATCCGACTGGCAGAGTGAAAAAAGCAGTAACAGGGACAGGTTCCGACAGCAGTTCCAAGGAAAGTGGCTCTTTCAAGGAGCCGGGGGGGGGGCGTCCCTATCGCAGATCCAAGTGACAGCGGGAGGGGTCTCTTCCATTGGTGGCCGGCTAGCCCTTTTTGCTCACAAATGGCAAGCCACCACCACAGATCTTTGGGTCCTAAATATAGATTCGGCCTATAATTGGAATTCCTCTCAACACCCCCAAACCAGTTCACCCCTTGCCCATCTCCAAGGGACCTGATCAAAAGGAACCTCATCAAGGAGGCCATCCAGCACTTCCTGGACATTCAGGCCATAGAACTGGTAGAAAGAGATCAGTGGGACAAGATTTCTAAATAAATACATAGATAAAGGGGCCCCAGTTGATATTGTATATCTTGACTTTCAAAAGGCTTTTGACAAAGTTCCTCACCAAAGGCTCCTAAAAAAGCTCTCCAGCCATGGAATTAGAGGACAGGTCTTGTCCTGGATTGGTAACTGGCTAAATTGTAGGAAGCAAAGGGTGGCAATAAATGGACAATTCTCCGGATGGAAAGAAGTGAGAAGTGGTGTACCCCAAGGTTCAGTTTTGGGACCTTTACTTTTCAATTTATTCATCAATGATCTGGATGTAGAAGTTAATAGTGAGGTAGCCAAGTTTGCTGATGACACTAAATTGTTCCGGGTTGTGAAAAGTGAAACTGATTGTCGGGAGCTCCAGAAGGATCTCTCGAAATTGTGTGAGTGGGCAACAAAGTGGCAAATGCATTTTAACCTAAACAAGTGCAAAGTTATTCACATCGGGGCAAAGAACCCCAATTACATTTACCAACTGATGGGGACCAAACTTTCTGAGACAACCCAAGAAAGGGATCTTGGGGTTTTGGTGGACAGCTCGATGAAGATGTCAACCCAATGTGCAGCAGCAGTAAAAAAAGCAAATTCCATGCTTGGCATGATTAGGAAGGGAATCGAAAATAAGTCAGCAAGTGTTGTATTACCTCTGTACAAATCGATGGTGAGACCACACTTGGAGTACTGTGTACAGTTCTGGTCACCGCACCTGAAGAAGGATATAATGGAACTGGAAAAGGTGCAAAGAAGGGCAACAAGAATGATCAAGGAAATGGAGTGCCTCCCTTATGAAACCAGATTGCAACGCCTTGGTCTCTTCAGCCTTGAAAGACGGCATTTAAGGGGTGACTTGATCGAAGTGTATAAAATCATGCATGGGATAGAAAAGGTGGATAGAGAAAAATTCTTTTCTCTATCACACAATACCAGGACAAGGGGGCACTCCCTAAAGCTCATAGCTAAGAAAGTGAGGACAAATAAAGGGAAATATTTCTTCACCCAGAGGGTCGTTGATTTATGGAATTCACTTCCAGAAGGGGTCGTGACAGCTGTCAGCCTTGACAACTTCAAGGCAGGGCTAGATAGATTCATGGATGCCAAGTGTATCGGTGGTTATTAAAACGGATGTCCATGTGCCGCCTCTATGTTGGTTGAGGCAGGCAGGATTCCCTTGAGTACCATTTGTTGGGCCTCAAGGGAAAGGGAGGGTTTTGCCTTCTCTTTCTGCTCAAGATCCCCATGTACAATTGGTGGGCCACTGTGTGACACAGAATGCTGGACTCGATGGGCTTTGGCCTGATTCAGCATGGCTCTTCTTATGTTCTTATGTTCTTATAGTCCCAAAGAGTTCGGGGGGTGGGGGGTGGAGAGCAATACTAGACCTGAAAAGTCTGAACAGGCACCTTGAATACAGAAAGTTCAAAATGCAATCCCTCCAATCAATATTAGCAAGCATCAGAAAGGGAGACCTTCTGACGTCCATAGATCTGACCGAGGCCTACACATTCCCAAACTTCCGGAGCACCAGAGGTTCCTCAGGTTCTACCACACGGGACAACATTTCCAATACAGGGCTCTGCCTTTTGGACTTTCCTCAGCTCCCAGGGTGTTCATAAAGATACTGACAGCACTCGCCGCGTACCTGAGAACAATTCTGGTGCGCCTCCAGTGCTACCTGGACGACATTCGCATCCAATCCTCATCAGTCCAGACAGCACAGTCAGACCTGACACTCTGACAACCCTTCAAGAGCACGGCTTCTCAGTAAATTTCCAAAAGAGTCAGACCGTCCCTTCGACCCGCATCCTTCATCTGGGAGTGGTCATGGACATACAAAAATGCACGGTCCATCTTTCTCAAGACCAGCAACGCAGCATTCAAACCATGGTCAGACTCATCCGAAGGAAACAAACCACGACACTGGCCACACTCTCGCAGTTGCTAGGGAAGATGGTGTCATTCCTCGTAATCGTGCCTTGGGCACGACTACACTCCAGGAATCTGCAGTGGTTCCTACTCCCATTTAAAAAAAAGAAAGGCTACTCAAGCCAAAAGTAAGGGTGCCACCAAAGGTCCTAAGGTTGCTCCAGTGGTGGTCTTCCCCAGCGGTAAGAAAGGGACTCTTGTTCAGGTCAACCAAATCACCCTGACAATGGATGCCAGCCTATTCGGTTGGGGAGCTCACCTACAACCACTGCTAGTACAGGGCCAATGGTCAAAGAAAGATCTAAGATACAACATAAACTGGCTGGAACTCAGAGCTATACACCTAGTCCTTCGCCACTTTCGCAGCACAGTAGCGCATCGACACATTCTGATACAACGTGGCGGCCAAGGCACACATCAACCAACGGAGGCACGCGATCCTTGGCTCTCATGACCGAAGCACAAGCGCTAGGAATCTGGGCAGAGAGCAACCTAGCGTCCATCAAGGCCGAGCACATTTCAGGAGAAGCATATCATCAGGCAAACTCCCTGAGCAGAGCGACGATAGACCACTCAGAGTGGAGCCTGCACCCTTCTCTCTTCAGGGAGGCATCAGAGAGATTTGGCTGCCCAGTGCTGGATCTGTTTGCCAGCCCAAAGAACGCTCAGCTTCCGAGGTTCTTCTCCTGTTTTCTGACACCAGGAGCAGAGAGAGCAGATGCACTCCAAGGCCATTGGCCGAAAGGATTGCTGTATGCATTCCCATTGCTTCCTCTGATACAAGCAACCATCAGGAAGATATTGCAGGAACAAGCAGAGGTGATACTCATTGCACCACAGTGGCCAAGATGGCCGTGGTTTGCCGACCTCGTAAATCTACATCCCCATCGTGGAGGATTCCACACGACCAAATCTCCCTCAACCAAGGGTCCCTACTACACCCAGAACCACAGTGGCTCCGATTGGCCGCCTGGCACTTGCGCGGAGTCTCCTAGAGAGAGACAACTTTTCACAAAGAGTCATTAGGACACTCCAGGCCTCTAGAAGGCCTACAACTAGCAGGACCTATGATTCCACCTGGAAAAATTATTGCAGCTGGTGCAACAGACAACAACTAGACCCTTGTGGTATCTCTATCCCAGATACCTTAGACTATCTAGCGGAGGGTCTGAATAGGGAGTTAGCACCCAACACAATTCGTAGACAGGTGGCCGCCCTATCTACCATCCTTACCTATGGTAACTCCGAACCTCTAGCTAGACACCCAGTGGTACGATCCTTCATCAAGGGTGCAACAAACAGTAGTCCACCCATGGTCCACAGATACCCCTCCTGGGATCTACCTAAGGTCCTACAGGCCATCACCCTACCTCCATTTGAACCTGTCCGCACCTGTGACCTGCAATACCTGACCTTTAAGGCTGCCTTTCTAGTCGCTGTTACCTCAGCAAGGCGCATTTCAGAATTAGCAGCACTGTCAGTGAGGGAGGATCTTTGTACCTTTCACACGGACAGGGTGGTATTACGTTTGGACCCCTCCTTCATTCCAAAGGTCAATTCCCTATTCCACAGAGGTGGTACTACCAAACTTTTGCCCCGAGCCTTCCCATGAATTGGAGCGCAAATGGTACACCCTAGAACAGCGGTTCTCAACCTGTGGGTCACGACCCTTTTGGGGGTCGCACGAGTCTTTCAGAGGGGTCACCTAAGACCATCGGAAAACACATATTTCCGATGGTCTTAGGCAGGGGTTGTCAACCGCCTTCTCTTCTTCCCCCCCTCCGCTCCACCTCACTTGTTTGTGGAAAATATGCTGCTTGGTGGCAATCTGCACGAACTCTACCAAATGTGCCCTGCAGGGGGCGCATGAAGAGCGCAGGCACAGAGCAAGGCCCCACCCTCCCCAGAGACTCATTGTGCAGCAACTGGATTGACTTCTCATACATGCAGGTCAGCGAAGGGGAGGCCGCCGCAGTACCCAATTCCTGTGCCTGTCAGCTGGTGACCCCCGAACTTGTGCTTGTCAGCCAGGTCTGGCGACGGCCGCCAGTCTCCTTTGCCACCCTGCCCGTCCTCGACTCTTCCTCCGCCCGTCCATGTCGAGCCCACCAGGGAGAGCTCGACAGGGAGAGAGGGAGGGAAGGAGGAAGGGAGTCCTCCTCTCCTAAGTTTCAAAGCATGTTCAGCTTCCCAAGGGTGACACAATCCTCACGAAAGCGGGGGGAGAAGCAAAGGGGGCGAGAAAGCTTGTGGCGGGCTAGAAGGAGCACCTGTCAGCGTTGGTGATGAAAAATTCCCCACAAACCCAGGGAAGGGGTGGAGAAAAGGAGCCCCCTTTGGGAGGAAACCGCCACCTTCTTCTCCTTGGCTTTGCGCTCTTCTGTTCCTCGGCAGCTGAGCTGCCAAGCCTCTGCTGGCTGGAACTTCCTTTCTTTCCCTCCCTCTTGGTCTTCTTCCCTCTCTCTCCCATTGTCCCTTCTTTTCTTCCTTCCTTTCCTTCGCCTCCCTATTTGTCCCTCCTTCCCTCCCTCTTTCCTCTTGTCCCTTCCGTCCTTCCCTCTTGTCCAGGATCGGGGCAAGCCTCTACAGCTGATCCGCGCTTCTGCAGAGCAGCGCAGAAGCAGATCAGCTGTAGCAGCTCTCCTTGGCTCCTGCCCAGCAAACTTGCTCTAGCTTTGCTAGAAAACATGCCACTTGCTAATTTAGCAGAAGCGCGAATCATCTGGTGCTTCTGCTAACGTAGCAAGCGGCATGTTTTCCGGCGAAGCTGAGCAAGTGAGCTGGGCGGAGCTCTCCTCTGTCTCTGCCTGTGCACAGGTAGGTTTGGCATGTCGCCATGACCACCAGCAGCAAAGCCACCAGCCACGGTGGCAGCCTATCCCCCTCCCCTTGTCCCTTCCTGGGCACAGAGGGGGGAGGAAGGAAGGAACGAAGAGGGAGGGAAGGAAGGGACAATGAGAGAAGGAAGGAAGGAAGGGACAATGGAAGGGAGGGAAGGAAGGGACAAAGAGGGAAGGAAGGAAGGGACAAGGGGAAGAGAGGGAGGGAAGGAGGAAGAGAGTAAGAAGGAGGTGAAGGAAAGAAAGGAAAGAATGAAGGAAGGGACAATGGGAGAGGGAGGGAAGCAGGAAGAGACTAAGGAGGTGAAGGAAAAGAAGGAAGGAAGGGACAATGGGAGAGGGAGGGAAGGAGGAAGAGACTAAGAGGGAGGTGAAGGAAAAGAAGAAAAGAAGGAAGGAAGGGACAAGGGGAGAGAAGGGAGGAAAGGAAGGCAGGCACCAACCCCAGTCCCATCTCAGAGACCCACAGATTCCCCCCATAGGCACTCTGCAACCTGAGTGATCAGCTGGCCACTCCCCCTGGCCAATGATCACATGACCCTGGGACACTGAACATAAGTATGAATCGGTTGTCAAGCATCCGAATGTAAATCACATGACCCTGGGGATGCTGCAACAGTCATAAGTGTGAAAAATGATCATAATTCGCTTTTTCAGTGCTGTTGTAACTTCAAACAGTCAATAAGTGAATTGTTTTAAGTCAAGGGCTACCTATACTTTCCCATTTTTTCCTTTTTTTTTTTGGTCAAGTTTTTGATACCCCCCCGGCCAGCTGGATGGGCAGTTGGGGGTCACCACAACATGAACTGTATTAAAAGGGTTGCGGCATTAGGAAGGTTGAGAACCACATACATAAAGCGAACGGCACCCTTCTGCAGATCAGAAGCACTATTTGTCTCCTTCCACTCTCACACAAGAGGCCGAAGGGTCACTGCATCCACAATCGGCAGATGGATTAGGGGGTGCATAGCAGAGGCATACAGGGGACAGTCCTTGACAGCCCCCAGACAAATCACCGCACACTCCACGTGCAGCGCTGTCATCAGCAGCATGGGCAACCCAGGCTTCGATTGAAGAAATATGTAGAGCGACGACCTGGGTGTCGCCTTCCCCCTTTATAAGACACTACAAATTAGATAGATTCGTATCTGCGGAGGCCTCCTTTGGCAGGAGGGTGCTCCAATGCTTAGTATCAGAGAGTGGGACACAGGCCCATATAGCCTCCCAACCACAAGGACAGTGAGGCTTTGGTATGTCCCATTGGTGGATTCTCCACTCGTCATGCTGGAGAATGGGCGTTGGTCTTACCTGAATGCCTTTTCTGAGCATGATGATGGAGAATCCACTCCCACCCTTGAGACCAGTCAGGTCCTGTGAGGGGAGAGGATGGAGTCAACACAGGGAAATGTAGCCAAGAGCTTTCGCCTTGTCGAGACTGGGGAGGGGAGGTCTGAAGAGGAGAGGCGGAGCAAAATTGGCCGACTAGTCTACGGGCAGAAGACGAGGAAAACCCATAGGTGGATTCTCCATCAACATGCTGAGAAAAGGTGTTCAGGTAAGACCAACGCCCCTTCTCTAAGGCACCAGAGGGCAGGACAAGAAATAATCGGTGGAAGCTTGTTAAAAAAAAGATCCAACCTAGAAGTAAGGAGAAATTTTCTGACAGAGCAATTAACCAGAGGAACAGCTTGCCTCCTGGGGTTGTGGGTGCTCCATCATGGAGGTATTTAAATATAGACTGCACAACATTTGACTGGGATAGTATAAGCATCCTGCCTTGAGCAAAGGGATTGGACTAGAAGATCTCCGCGGTCCCTTTCAACTTCATAATTCTATGATTTAGCTTTAAAATATATGTTAACATTATGCTTATTTCTTAGGCAGGAGATATATACCGTATATTATGCATTTTACTCCATGTTTTCACTGGTAGACTACATTTACTTAAATGAGTATATTTCCATCATGATTCATTTTATGCATACAGAAGTTGGATTTCGGTCAGCAGGGATAAGGTAAATAAAATGCAAAGTAGTGTAAAGATAATAATTTAAAATTGAGATTCAGCTACAGTTAAAACTCAGCTTCAGTAGAAAATGCAGTAGCAACTTTAGTAAGCTTTAGTATTTGTTCACACTGTTGTTCTGGAATATAAAACTTAATTGGGGACAGGAATGGAAGAATGCCAAGTTTGTGGTCAACCAGGAATTTTAACACTGTTTTGGGCAACGTTTCCTGAGGAACTAGGTTAACAATCCATCCTAAAAATGGATAATTATTCATATTTTAAGTCATGTTTAATTAAAATAGCCATATTTTAAGTCATCCATAATTAAAATAGTTATGACTTTTATTTATGATCCAATGCAAATTTGATGACTTACTAGGTTTTAAAAGTTCCAAAGAATAAATAAAATATTTACAATAATTTAATAAAAAAGAATAAAAATGAACACAGGACTGATTTATGAGATATGTACTACAAAGTCAAAATAACTTTTAAACAGTTTTACCATTAATTATTTCCATCATGTATAAAAGAATTTAAAAAAAGGTCTATAAATATATAAAATACATGAACAGTCAAATACCATGCTTAAATATTTTGTTATATACTGAAAATATTGGTAATTTTTACTTTGACTGAGGCAACTTGTCACTGAACTTTCAGCTCTGTTTAGAACTATTCATCTTGAACATAAAACATAGTGAAAATTTTCTAGTAGCATCTTGCTGCAGTTACTTTAGGAAATAGATGCTTGTTTTAATCTACATTTCTACTACTGTCACAGGCAGTAAAGATGCCTGAAATCCCATCTGGAATATCCAAGCAATTTTTTTTCTCTGATGGAAGGGGAAAAATAAATATTTAAAATAGATAGCATTTGAAAAAAGTTATAATGCAAGGAAGAACAAAATTTTAAATTTGTATGCAAAAATTAAATTGCTAACTTTCTATGTTGGTTCCTCTTGTGTTACAATATGCATTTTTTCTGCTGTGGCATGTTATAAGGGAGACATCACATTGCACATATTTTTGTGGAGGCAACTGGTAGCACTGCAGCAAGCATCGCCAATAATCTTATTCTAAAGGATTTCTAGTGCAGCCGACATTTTTAGACTATGTATTTGAGAGCTAATATGATTCCTTTAGGAGCATTTGTTGTGTAAATAAAAATCTTGGCATTCATTTTCCCAAAAAGATGGATAGTTAAATGAAAAATCATGCATTAGGCAGGTTCAACAAAAATGCAATATATTTTGCTTGTGTAAAGACAAATAAAGCCTGTTCTCAAGATGGCTGACCTGGAGGTGTTCTACTGTTTTGATACATAAGCAGCTAAGCTGAGCAGGAAGTTCATTTGATGAATGTCAAGCTGTCTCCAGGTAAGAAAAGTAGTTTCATAATCTTTTATAACCTTTTCAAAGATATATATATATATATATACATACGTTTTTGATTCATTATAGTTTAATTTAATTATAGTTTCAACATTTAAAAAGCTGCTTGATTAGGTTGTGTGGCAGTATATTTGAGGGCTTAGGATTGTTGGAGATAGCCACAGATTGATTATTTAATAAAGTAATTGACATAGATGGTTCTGTGATGAATTTTGTGACTCTATTTAGTGATTCTCTCATAAAAAGAATTTGGCTTTAGTTTTATTCCATATTTTTATCGCTAAATATGATTGCAGTTTCAAAATAAGTAACAGAAACAGTGATGGGTTTTTTATTTTTCATTTTGTTTATGTCTGATAGTATGTATTAAAATATATAATTAGATTTTCAGACATTATTTGAAAAAGTGATTTCCTCCCATACTAGGAATAATTTGTTTAATCTCTAGACTGAAGAGTCCTGTGAGATTGGAGATTCAAGTTTCTAGCACTCAAGTCTGCATTAATATATTTTGGATAAAAATCAAATAAAGAACTTCAGTTTAAAAGCAATAATCAGCATTTTAGGTTTTTTTCTATATCCTATTAAAAACACAGATTATATATCTTACATAAGTAAATGGAAAACTGCTTCAAGTTTTTACTTTTCATATTATGCAAAATATTGGCATAACTTCTATAGCATCTTCTTTTCAGTGTTGATCTATATGTGAATATGTAAAATATTTGTTCATTATTTCTAGTATTTAACTCTATCACATGTTTGGGACACAGCATTCATTGAACAAGAATAATGATAGTGGCAGCATTGTAAAATAAAGCTAAGAGTTACAGGGAAGTTTAAAACTGTATGTGACCAAAGGGAGAAATGTTTTCATTTCATTATTCTGGTTTACCTTTGATAGAATTCTGTGTCATGAATATATTTAAGATTACAGATTGAAGCCTTGAATAACTTAAAAATTATCTTTAAAAATTATTATTTTAAAAATAAAATATTGTATTATTCAATATAAGGTGTGTGTATGTATATATATATGTGTGTGTGTATGTATAATACATATGTGTGTGTATTTGTGTGTACACACAATTACATTATTCTAAACAACTAAAAATAATTACAAGAATAATTTGGACTGCTAAAAAGAAAACAAAAAATTTTAAACAATGTTTTTAAAATTCTGAATTACTAATCTTAAAAAGTCTGGTAGGACAAAAAAGAGTTTCCCTTAGTATTGAAAACTTGACAAAACTTCACTAAGGAGTCCTCAATTAGTCTTAGTTTGTCCATTTTTTCATAGTAACCAAGCTTGAAATGCTTCAAAGTTTATCAATATTACTAAACTAAACAATTCATTTGTAAATCAAAATCTTTAAGGTTAGTGAATATTGTGATTAAACAACCCACTGATTAATTATTGGCCTTAGCGAGAAACCTTAAAACTCAGATGGTCTCGTCTTTTAATATCTGCCTTGTATATTGTAATCAAGATCTGGCCAGACTAGATAGTGAAACAGGGACTAGGTCTTGCTGGTCACAACTAGATGATTATTGTTTATTATTCCAGAATTTGGTTGTATACAGAAAAATATTACTTACAAATCGCCATAGACCAAGTCTAAATACACAGGCCTTTGGAGTAGACTCTTAAACAGGATGTCATGGTTTAGGCCAGCTAGATGTAGAAAGAAGATAATATTCTGTCTCTTAATCATATTGTTATTTGTAAATACAGACTTGTAATTCTATTTCTCTTTATGGACAAATGAAATGAGATGCCATGCACAGTAGGAAAAGCCTTACCACATAGTACTGACATGAGCTACACTACATTCTTGTGATGTTGTATTATTACGTTTCTCCATATTATGATTGTAGATGATGTCATTCACTAGAAATGATGTTTCAATAACTGCTTCCATTTCTAAGGAGTTTTTCAAGAATGAAAGCCCATGAATAACAAGAATTGAATAAAATCAGCTAATTACATTTAAAATATTATATTCTCACACTTATGAAAGAATGAAAATGTTTATTCAGTATGCCAGATCCTGAGTCCTTAACCATTATCAGCTGTTCCTCCATGATGAAATGTTCTAAATGACTAATAGTAGGCACAATTTCTAATAATATTGAAATTTTAAAATAACAGTTACTTACTGGTTTCCAATTCCATTTTGGTTACAAAAATGGTGGTCACTCCAAATCTGCTCTACGCTTCTAAGGATAAAAGTGTTCAAGATAGGTATTAAGACGCAGTACATAATTTCATGTTAATTAACATTGAATGCTTTATTGTATCATGCAAATGCCTCTTGATATCGTTCTTATATTGAGCCAAATTATCAATGTTTTATCTTAATGCTGACATCATACCAGCAGTCACCTCTTCAAGATATCAAATAGAAATAAAGTAATTTCCAGCACTATTAAGAAATATCTTTTTACTAGAGATGTTGGGATTGAGATTTTAGACATGTGAAATATCGGTGCTATTATTGAGTATTAATTGTTTTTAAAGGGAGACAGACGGTTGAATCACCATGTTTCCCCTTTTCTTCATGTATTAATGTTACTGAACTTGCTGTTCAGATAAAAGGTCTTTACATTCCATCTGCAATATGTAGCTATTTGATTATTAAATGTCTGTTTATATTTTGTTCTTAAGTGAAGTTCATTTTGCTTGATTTCATTTTGTATGTGCTTAGGTAACGATAATTTAAAACAAATAGAAATACTTTTAAACATGGAAGGAAACTGCTTTGAAGCACAGATGATTATACATCATGGAAGGCAAGGGTTTCTTTCCACTAAGGAGATGTTTCTCAAAAGCATTGGGGTTTTATTTAATGAAAAAGTGGGCAATTTTACAGATAATGTTTTAGATGTGCAGTCAAACCTGACAAATGCCTCCCTATTAAATTGTAGCTAGGTGTATTTTTAGTATTATATGTACATATAGTTTAATGGTGGATGAAAAATTTAACAGTATAATCATTTTTTTAAAAAAAATAGTTGAATTTTACTGTATTTCTAAAGATAGAAATGTCTTTAAGGCTAAAAAGAAATAATGGACAAAACCTGTTATTATATTTTTTGTATTCTATGCATATTTAAAATGCACGAAAGTTTGTTACATGCTTAATTGATATCTGCTAATCTGGCTCTGTTGTGGGAGAGCATAATAGTTTGACTTTGTTATGAAGAGCACTCCATTGTGCATGTGGAGAGAGAAGGAGATTTCATGAAGCTCTGCTGATTTCATATACAGTAGTGCTAATGCTTAGGAGGTGTGCTATTTTTAGCCCTGTTGCCAGGCAGATCTTTTCCTGCTTCCTGCTGATTCTCAGCCTTTAGTACTGCTGGGCTTGTACAAACCAGTCTTTAGTTGCTAACCAATGAAATTGCACTAATATTCAGTAATTTAACTGGCATCAGGCTTGCTGTATCTTGTTTATGTATAGTTTCTCTTATTAGGCATGTTGATAATATGGCAGTATGGCTTCAGGGGCTTCTTGTTAGGACATGTTTTTATATATTCAGAAAAGATAGTCATTTTTAAATGGCAGGTAAATGGCAAAGGTAAATCTGTAGGTTAATTAGGGCAGCGGGGAGGGGAGGTAAATTTGTACTGTAACCAAATTTTTATTTGTGACGTCTCCCAAAATTAAACTGCATCTACTTTATCCACATTTATTATTTTCTAAAGGGCTTGGTATAAGCCAGTATTGTTTGTGTTGTGCACGAACAAGCAGATGTATTTCATTTCTCCCGATGAAACCGTCTCAAAAAATAGTCAACAATACATGTTTCTGGAAAATCAGTAGAAATAAATTAAGTTTAAAGATGTATCTTGTAATAGACTGTATAATTGCTTTCTGGTAGTTTATAAATGCTACTATTTTAATAGTGAAACTTTGAATTTTGATATATTTCTATGTAATTTCCCTTGTGTTTCCAGAGGGTGATCCTTGATGACATAAAAAGGTAAGATAATCAAATCTAATTATAAAGTTACACATAAGAAAGTGGCTGAAATGTAAATATGCATAGTTCTGCATTTTGCTTTTGGTAGGCTCATTGTTACCCTATTTAAAACATAGTGTTAAATGCTATATAATTTTAGTATCAAATATTTATTTGCTGCTTTAAAATAGGTCTCTTAATGGAGGCACCATAAGAGAGCATTGTCAAAACTTCCTGTTTTGCGTGGGCAAGACTTCCACAGGCAGCAAAGTTTGGAACAAGTTTTGAGAGATGTTTCAACCATTCACAAGAAATCTACTTCTTTTGGCTTCATTCATGAGAGGGGTTGCATGTAGTCATTTATCATTTTAGGAAATTGTATTACAAATTTAAGAACTCAACGCTTCGATTACTATACTAACACAGGTTCCCATTACACTACATTGAATGCTATTTATCATCTTTAAAAAACAAAGGAATACTTATGCAACCAACCAATTGTCCTGCTGAGACGACAATTTATTTAAAATCCAAACATAGGAAATCCAAATTATAGAAAATAATGCAAAGATGGTTAGCAAAATAAAAGTATAAGTTGAAGAAGTATTTATGATAATAAGCCAATAATAACAATAGCAATAAACCACAACTGATTAATATAGCCCAGTTTATTTACATAGGCTTTATAGCAGCTTGTAATTGTATATTAGCGCTTTAGTAATTATCTAAAAGATTTTATGGTTTAGTTTATTTTTGTGTTGGTTGAAGGAGAGTGTACAGTCTTCTAAAAAGAAATTACTATTGATATTTAAATTGAGAAATTCTGAATTAGATTAAGCTCTCAATTTCACAACCTGTTGTACAGAAATTTCAGCAATTTCCAATCTTAACTGCTGCAACGTAAGATTTACCCTTAAAATTATATATTGAAGAAGGATATTTTCAAAATACTGTCAAGGATTGTACATTTTAAAAATATTCAATGGTTTGATTTTTTTTCCAGGCTATGTCTAAATGTTCAGTTTTGTTTGATTTTCTTGTTGCTGGGCAGAAGTGAGATTTCCTGTTCTTACTGGTGGGTCAGGATTAGCTTTCTTGAGCCAATAGGATAAGATAAAGCTTTCATAGGAAAGGGCTTGGTAACAATAAAGCACAGCTGCCAATTTTTTCCTGTGTGATAAGTCACACAAATGTGTGAGTACAGTTAAACTCTCTCTTGAGTATGCTTCTGAAACTGCAAGAGCTCAAAAAATAGAAGGAATACTGTTGTTACCTATTACTATTCCTCCTGATTTATGCTCAATCTAACTGGCAAACATACAAACTATAGTTCTTGAAGTCTGGTTTTTCTTAATAAAAGGAGGAACTAAATCAATGTAAGCACTGCCTTTTAATACAGATATAATTCAGCTTGTGTGGAAGATAATGTAATTTTTTTAAGTGTAGAATTTTTGTTAATTTCCTGAGGGCATAAATGGAACATATAAGTTAACAAATATTTATATAGACTCTTAAGCACGCCGGTAAATATTTTAAAGAAAGAAAAAATATAATAATCTTAATACAAACTAAGATTATGAAAATTTATGAAAATTGCCTGTTATTTCAAAACTTCAATGTACATTTCTCTGTGTGTATTCTTGACACACTAAAGCAGAGTTTATTATACAAATGTGCATTTGCATTTTAATGGACTGTTGAGCAATGTCTAAGCCATGTTTTAGAACGAGTCTATAGTCCTGCATGGTACTAAAGCCAAGGATTTCCTAATTACCTTGCAGGCAACACTTAATACAAAACAGCTTAACAATGAACATTATTTGCTTATATTTTTTTCTAAATTGTGTTATATTTGTTGGAGAAACACTTTGCTTTTGGAACTGTAATAAAAATGCACTTCTGGAATGCTTGTAACCTGTATGGAACTGTTTTGAGTCTCATACAATACTGTTGTCTTTTCATGATCTCGGTCTCCTCTGTTGCCGGGTAAAATGCATTTGAGCTGGAAAGTGATTGGCTAACCCTTTTAATTAATATGACTTCATAAGTATGGGTTAATCCATAGCAGCTATTCTAATACCTATCTTTGTTGCCCTGTAGCAATGAACTTGCTTTTCAAAAATATATATATATATTAGGGAAGAGAAGGAAAAGTTCCTAATTATGAAGGCAAGGACACTTTCAAATATCACTTTAGAAACTACTTTTACTCTTACACAAATAAGCACTGAAAACTACATCAATATTGACAAAAGGTTTTCACCAAGTAAAAGTGTCAGTGATTTAAATAATTTATTCTGGTAAATGACACAAATATTTAATATTTATGAAATGAATTGTATTATGCATAGGCAAATAGTATATATGGGTTTTTGCACAACTTAGCAAGATTTTCTTGCATAGTCCTATCGCCTAACTTGTTATATGGCTCTGAAACTGTAGAACTTTAAAAAGCAAAAGCAAAAATAAGGCTGTTAAATTTCAGAAATTGTTTCTTCTTGGTAAGACATATCTCTTAAGATTTGCGGGTCTTTATGAATCCACTGAAGTAAGTCATGCAAGCTTTTCTGCATTCCTGCATTCTGTGGAGTCATTTGTATGAGAAGAGATCAAGGCTTACTAAAGTATCCAATTTTATGTTTTTATATGCACTTAATGTAAAATACAGATACACAATTCACTTTCTGGAGAAAAAAATTAAGCAGAAATAATGACTCTCTATTTTACCATTCCTCGTGTATGACTTTAAGTAACTATTACCAGATCTACATGCATATGAGCTTTATCTGAAGAATGGAAAATGTTTTTATAGCAATTTTATTCTAAAAAAATAAAGAATGACTGATTGGTTTGCACAGATATCACCAAATTATTTAAAGTGGTTAGTTGTGATCTAATTGTATACTGCTTTGTTTTTTCTTGATACTTTGCTAACAATAAACCTATTATGTGGCTACAGTATGCACCCTTGTGGATATTTTGTGACGTTTGCACGGTAGGGATTAAAATATTGTGTTATATTATCAGTTGAAATGTCTTAGGATAATATTGTGTTATATTATCAGTTGAAATGTCTTAGGATATAAATTTAGCAGAGTTTATAGTGAAAGCTTTTTGAGTGATTTTCTTCATTTTTTTTTTAAAAAAAAAATTCTACTGAAAGGATTCCCAGTTGGACATTGCTACTGGAGAAGGCACAGGTAGACCTCATTTAACAGCTGCCCTATTTATCAACCATTTGAAGTTATGATATCACTGAAAAAGTAACTTTATAATCAGTTCTCACATTTATTACCATGCAATCATGTGGTTTGCCATTTGCATGTTTCACAGCAAGCTTCCAACAATTAGAATCAATGGAGAATCCAGCAGTAAAATCACAAATCACTTAACCACCATGGGTAATTTGCTTAACAATTGCAGCAGAAGTGAAGTTGTAAATCCATCGCAGTCATGTGATATCTCACTTAACTGCATTGCTTATTCACAGAGTTGCTGATCCTAGTTGTGGTTGTTTAAGCAAGGACTACCTGTAATCTCTACCAGTTTTTACAGACTTGCTATCTCGATTGAACTAGAAAGTTGACAATTTATATAATGTGATTTCAGTATGTTGCCATCAATACTTTACCTTCATGATCAAGTTTAAATAACTTCCTGAAATAAATAAAAAGGGATTCTGTGCCACAAAAAGTCCAATGAGAATCATTGTTAAATCATTTCCCCAATGATTTTGCAGAAAAAATAACAAACCTGTTGCACTTAAAGTTAGATTTTTATTGATGAATTTTCCTTGTTTTTCTTTTTTATCCTAAAACTACTTTTTAAGAATCAAGATGGAAAACAGTGAAGAACCTCAAAAAAAAGTTTTTAAGGCCCGTAAAACCATGCGAGCAAGTGACAGGCAACAGCTTGAAAGTGTATATAAAGTAAAAGAAGATTTTTTGAAGACTGCTGATATGAAACTGTTAAATGGAAAACATGAAAATGGGGATTCAGATATCAGTTCTCCTTTATTAAATTCTGACTGCATTGAGGAAAGAGAGGTGAATGGCCTAGAAGACATATATCTTGATCCTGAAGACAGAAAAATAGAATCTGATGAAATCGCTGATGTCAAAAGTCCGGATAACAAGGAAAACCAGCATGGTGACTTAACAGCAAAATGTGAAACGCTTTCTCCTGAAAACATTGTTTCTGAGCAACATCATGAAAATAGTAGCCCATCTTTGAGCCCTGGATCTGAAAGTCAAGTACTTGAATGTAATAAAGATAATGACATTCAGGAACAGATCACTATAAAAGAGGACCTGAATGATAAAGATCTTTGTGTAGCAGATATTTTGGATCAGAAAACCTCATCAAGTCAGACTGAAGAAGAAAATAACAATAACCAAATGGCAGAACCAGCAGAAACAAATGAGTTGGCTATTACCACTGAACTGTCTATGGAGGAAAAAAATAATGCACAGGAAGCTGTTGTAAAAGAGAAAGTTGATGAGGAAGCAATATCTAGTTTGAATACAAATAAAAGTTCAAAGAATGAAATCAAATCTGAAGATGTGGTAGAGACTGTGGCTCAAAAAACTGTAGAAAAACCACCAACTGAGAGTATGTTGGGAAATGCAGCTAAAATGGAAACAGATGAAATTATTCCAATTTTAGAAAAGTTGGCCCCAGCAAATGCATTAAATTGTTTCTCTCAACCCATCTTGCTCCCTGTAGAGACTCCTAGCTTATGTTCAGAAGAAAAGGTAGCAAATTCTTTAAATTCTCCATCTAAACATGAAAGCAATGAAAGTTTGCCCAAAGAAGCGTTTTTGGTTCTTTCTGATGAAGAAGAAGTTTGTTGTGAAAAAGAAGCTGTAGTATTAATGCCAAACCATGAAAATTCTCCAGGTGAGTGCTATTTTTTTCTCTCCATTTTAAATGGTCATTCGAAACGCAATATTGGAACTTAAAAGCAGTAAAATAATTGCCTTATCTGTGAAATAAATTAGTTATATTAAATGTAGAATAAACATTAATTGTAAGCAACGTTTTAAAATTACAATATCATATTACTGTTTAAAAATTAAAACATAAGAATAATAGTGTATAATAACCATACAAATAGTAACCTACTCAAGCCTTCAAAACCTTTTCAATAATAACAACCATCAAACAACTACCTATCTCAGGTTCTTAGAAAGGACTCAATAGGTGGATAAAAATGCCAAACTGAGTGTAAACCTCTTGCTGATGGTGTGGCCAACCATAATAATTTTTTTAATTCATGTGTCATCCAACTTCCATCAACAGTAGAATATGAAATCGAATAAACCACATCTAGAGCAAATGCAACTAAAATTATAGAGGCATTTGACTTATGCTGTTGATTACTGTGTTTCCCAGAAAATAAGGCCCACCCAGAAAATAAGCCCTAGGCTGATTTTTTGGGGTGTGCCTAATATAAGCTCTACCCCAAAAATAATCCTGAGGGTGTGGGCGTGGCCAGCATAGGAGGCAGTTGAACAAGGGGTCTGACAGTGTCCAGCAGCCGCAGCCCGCTCAGCACAAGTAAGTCTGAGCATGGAGGTAGAGGCGCGGGGAGGCAAGCGATCTGAATATGCTGTGAAGCTGTCAGGCTCGCATAGCACCGGCAGCAGGCAGAGGCATGGAGGGAGGCAGGTGATCTGGACGCGCTACGCAGCCACCTGACTTGCAGGAGGCTTGCTGGCAGCACGGGCAGCAGGTGGCGGCACAGGAGAAGGCAGGCGATCCCATCATTTCTTGGCTTGCCCTTGGCTGTGCTGGGCAGGTAGCCACAAAGTATGGGATCACCTCCCCCCTGGTGCCTTTGTCAATGCCTGCTGCTGATGCTGTCAAGCAAACCTACTGTTAACCAGGTCACCATGCAGCACATCCGGATTGCATGCCTCCCTCCCTGCCTTCACACAGACTTACCTGCGCTGTGCCAAAGGGCCCAGTGGGCTACAACTGCTGCCTGACATGGTTGGGCCCTGTGCACTCACTGCCTCTTGTGTGCGCACCAGGGGTGGGGCGCCCGACTGGGCTGATCAGTTTGATACTGTGTTTCCCCATAAACAAGTCCTAATGCATCTTTTGGTGCCAAAAAATATATAAGACCAGGTCTTATTTTCAGGGAAAGACGATACTTGTGGTTCTTGAATTTTATTTTTACATTTATAGTATGTTGCTGTAGTATAAGATCAAACTGCATTAGTAGAATATTTGAATATAATCAGTTGATATTTATTGGCTCATTTTTTTCATTGTTTTATTACTTATTATAAATCTGCTTTGATACTGAAATTTGACCAGGGTTGATTCTCAGCAATGGCCTCAGAGGAAGGAGGTAAAGCAGCAGCACCCCAAAAAAGTCATCCCTAAAGAATACCAAAGTCCAGGGGTCCCCAAACTTCAGACCGCGGCCCACTAGCAAACCTTGAGCTTTTTAGAACTGGGCTGGGGAACTGGTGGGCAATCACGCATGTGCGCACATCCCCACTCACATGAGCAGCAGGTAAGCATGGGCGTGTATGCATCATTTGTATGAGCGATGGATGCATGGCCCATTGTTCGTGCAAATGGAGCTGCACATGTGCTCATCCATTGTGCATGTGTGCGCACTTGTTCGCTATGCATGTGCATGCTTGGCTGTGTGCACAGAACCATACCCTCTCCCCCCACACTGATCTGCAAAGCCGGAAAGATTGGGGAACTCTACCATAGTCAAAAAGAGCAAGGATGGATACACAACTTCCATTCCACTCCTGCCAGATATCCATGAATGCAACCAATGCAGTTTCAGCCCCACATCAGCCTGAAATCTGATTGAAAATGGTCCGAATAATGCTCTTTCTCCAGGATCCTCTGAGGTTATACCACCTCTCAATCACTTTTCCTATGTTGTAGATTACATGAACATTGTCGGCATGAAAATTGTCTGGCATGTTGGAGTCCAGCAATGGCTTCTTGATCTAGGGGGCAACAAGTGACTCTTTAAAAGGGCCAGAAACAAGGTTGGATTCACCATCACTTGGACCCATCCACGTGACACCCAATGGGCTGCCTTAACCAGCCAGAAGGGTCATGAATCTAATAATGCAAGTGGTGGTGTTTGCATCTTACATGACCCTGCCCACTTCCTCAGATCAAACAGTTGCCATATAACTGGGTATATCTGTTCTCTTGGCATTTGCATAGGACTTGCACCACCCTTGATATCCAACTATGAACAAATCGAACCACAGCAGGACTGTGTCATGGTTCCAACAGATGAAACTCTTCAAAAGAACTTTGAGGCATTGTTTACCTTTACCCTTGTCCACATTTCAAGCACTTGATGGTGGCAAGAGCATCTCGAGGTGTCGAGTATCTGCAGGGTAGGGTCCATTCTGATGACCAGATCAGCTGTCTTCGCGGCTTGGGTTTTGCCTCCAGCTGGGAGGCCTGAAAAACAATTCCCCTCCCTTGGGCACATAATATTAAAGCACAATTCCCTCCTCCAATTAACAGTCATAAATCACATTCCCCAGTTACCTTGAAGCGCGGGCTTCCTCTCCAGTTCTCCAGCCTGTCAATTCTTTATCAGCTCTGGGCTCAATAACCTTGATTCTAACGCTAGATTCTCATTCACATCGCCCCTCCTCCCAGCATCATCCAACTCTAAAAATGAAAAGGGAAAAAGATGGCTACATTTCCATCTGTTGTCAATGCAAAACATCTGATGTTAGCAGCGTTGACTTCCACCCCCCCTTACAAAAAGGACAAATCCAGTAATGTAAACAAAAGCACAGGTTAGGGATTGCCTCTTGGTTTATTAGGTGTTTCCTATATAATCTACTAATGAGTCAGTCAGCTTTCACATCGCTAGACTTTACTGAAGTGGCCCCAGACAAAGAATATCCCTTCCATTGTACTAAGTATTGCAATTTCCCTTTAAAAATTCTAGAATCGAGAATATGGTTTACTTCATAGTGAGTTTGTCCAGCCACCACGAGGGTGGGTGCCCCCCGTGGTCATGGGGGATGTCTTAAAGTGGAACTCCAATAAGATTTCAACAGGCTGCAATGGAATACAGGGTGAACTTTTCCTAAGAGCTTAGGGAGTTTTAATTCCACTGTGACCATCTTTACAATGGGGAAAGGTCCCAAGAAATTAGCTCCTAACTTCTTACTAGGTAATTTGAGCCGTAAATATTTAGTTGACAGGTAACCCTTTCCCCCAACTTGAAATGTTCTTTGAGGAGCCCTTTTTTTATCTGCCTGCTTTTTGTATATCTTGGAAGCCTTTTTTAAAGTAGTTTTCCTACCAGATGATTGGCTGCCAGTTGTCCAACCAAGCTAGCCCTAGGATCACAGGCTCAGTCATTTTTGGAGCCACCATGAAGAGAATGAACTCACAGTGCTCACATATTTTTAAGCATAGGGGTTCAGTCAATTGCATGACTAAAGTTCCTCCCATTAGGGAGCCATCAGCTTGCCCAAACCTCATGGGTTTGGAGAGCAGCTTTGCTTGTATACCCATTTTCAGGGCAAGTGACAAGCTGATAACGCACTGGGAACATCCGGAGTCAACTAGTACTTTTAAATCTACCTGTGCCCCGCCTTAGGGATTATGAGTTTGGCAGGTAGTGAAAAAGGTGGGACGTGTCAACTCACCATCAGGTTGTTCTCTCCTTCATTGTCGCTGTCTTAGGGTAGAGCGGCGGCAGATCCGGCTTGGGTCTCTGCACTCTCCTGTGTGGGGGTTGTGACTTGGGCGGGTCCTGCGATCCAGTTGGTTTTCTCTTTCATTGGCTACTGCGCTGGTTTCTTCCTCGCTGGTGGTCTCGGTCTATGCTGCTGCTTGGGATAAGGGACTGGGCAATTCGCTGCTTGTTGTCCACATCTGAAACACTTGATCAATGGCCCAGCATGTGGTCTGGGATTCTCAGTAGCCATAATAGTTGTTTTTTTTTTGGGGGGGTGGCTGTCCTTTCGGTTGATTTGGCCTCGACTCGGCTTCCTGTGGGGGTGGCTTCTGATAGCGGGTGAGCTGAACATCTAGTCTTATTGCTGCCTGGTACCACTCTTGCAGCTGATCAGGGACTGCTCGATAGATACAAGGGAGAGGTAGTTGTTTAGTCCCTCCTTGAAATGATGAACTAGGGATTGCTTGGGTCACCTTTCTATTCTGCTGGCTATCTTGCGAAACTCTCATTACGTATTCTAGGGCAGACCTGCTGGCTTGTTTTATTTTGTGGACTTGCTCCTCCGCTTTGAGGGCAATGGGTGGGTCCTCGAACCTTGCTCTCAGTCCTAGGAGGAAAAGGTGGGGGTCTTCTAACTCGGGTGCTTGCTTGTTATACAAATTGTTCAGCTTCTCGGATGCTTCTGCTTCCAAGCTGGACACAATCACGTCAACCATAGTGGCTGGGTTGAGATAGAAATAGGCATAGCGGTTCAAGTGAGAGTGCACCTGATTGAGGAAAAAATCATCTTCTCTGGGTCCCTATCGAAGGTGGCTCTAAGAGGTGGCGCCATCAGTGGTTGCTGGCCTCCCCACTGTGGATGTTGCATCCCCAAGTGTTGTTGGCCCCTCCGGTGGCTGCTGCATCCCCAGTTGCTGCAAGCCTCCCAGCAGTTGTTGCGCACCGGGGGCTGTTTCCACCCCCACTGCTGTTGCATTGCCGGTGGCTGTGGCACCCCCAAATACATTGTGATCCCCATCAGTCTCAGCAGCTAATGTAGCGGGACTCTGAACAGTTGTTGCATAGGTGGGGGCTGCTACCATCCCCACTACTACTGGCCTGCGGGGGATTGTAGTGCCCCCAGTTGCTGTAGGCCCTCCTGCCCCGGAGGCAATTGTTGCTGGATCCCCATCGGTTGCTGGCCCTTCAGCAGCTGCTGCACGTTCGGAGGCGGCAGCCAGCCCCATAGTTGCTATAGTTCTCCCAGTAGTTGCTGACCCCCTGGCGGCTGCATCATCCCCAGTTGTTGAAGGGCCCCCATTTGCTGCTGCACATTCAGGGGCTGTGGCCATCCCCAGTTCGGCTGCTGTGCTGCCAGTGATTGCTGGCTTCCTACCTGGGAAGGCTGCGGCATTCCCCATTGCTGGGTGGCCGGTAAGCATGTTGATCTGGGGTTTAGCTTTCTTGGTGACAGCTTGGGCTCTTATCCCGTCGGCGGCGATCTGGGCTCTAGGAGGGACGATGACTGGACCTGTTTCTTCCCGCGGGGTGAAGGCCACAGTCGGTGGCTTCGAGGACAGGGAGGCTTCCTGTTCTGCACAGGGCAGACTGGGGGTTCCCCTTGGTAGGAGTTGGTGGCTGCCTCGCCGAGCATCATGATCACTTGCATATAGGGAGCATGAAGGTTGTTCTCCATTCTTCATCTCTAGCTCCTCAAATCTTTTCCATCAACTTCTCTACTGACTGGCTACGGGCTGCGGACAGGTACTTCCACTCACCCGAGTCCTCAGCGGCAGATGATTTCGTGGTTCTCCACCGGTCTGACAAATGCGACATGCAGGAACCACCTCTTTGCAGCTCAACCTCATCCACCTTCGAAGCACTTGATGGTGGCAAGGGAGTCTCTGCTGAATAGGGTCCATTCTAACTAGACCAACTGTCCTCGCGGCTTAGGTTTTGCCTCCAGCTGGGAGGCCTGAAAAAGTTCCTTCTCCACTGGCACACTGGCTGTCGCTCCCCCTCTGGGGTAGCAGCTGCCGCCGGGGTGCTGGTTTCAGGTGCTCTTTCTCCATGTTGATATCTTCCCCGAATATTTGTCGGCTTATCCCTCGATTCTAGGGACAGTGTCTGGGGCTCAGGACCCCAAGATAGTTAAGAAAAAATTTGGAGTTTTTGGCTTAATGTCTTGGTTCTGACAGATGAAACTCTTCAAAAGAACTTCAAGGCATTGTTTACCTTAAAGAATCTTTTATTTGAGTAGCATAATATCAGTTCTGCGTAATCGAAGCCAAAAACTGATTTCTCCTCCCCTGGGCAAAGAGTATCAAAGCACAATTCCCTCCTCCAATTAACAGTCATAAATCACATTCCCCAATTAGCTTAAAGCACCGGCTTCCTCTCCAGTTCTCCAGCCTGTTAATTCTTTATCAGCTCTGGGCTCAATAACCTTGATTCTCACGCTAAGTTTAGTGTTGTTATGTCTAGCTTGAATCTCATTCACATTTCCCCTCCTCCTAGCATCATCTAACTCTAAAAGTGACAGGGAAAAAGGTGGCTACATTTCCATCTGTTGTCAATGCAAAACATCCAATCTTAGTAGCCTTGACAGACCGTGTAGCAGCAGGTATTTCCCTCAGCTCTCTTTGAAATCCAGTTGGGTCCATCAGTCACCAAGTATGGACCAATCAAATGGGTTCAGCCTCCCTGCAGAGGAGGGAGATAGTACAAGAGAACCTTGGTCACATGGTGTGATCTGATCATGAGAGACGGTTTAAAGAAAGCTCTTCCCTTAGATCACATTGCCACTGCTCTGACAAGAAAACCAAGTCCTGGATAAGATCATTGGCCTAAGTCAGGCCAAGAATGACATAGGAGAGGCCCATGGCCATCATGGAAGCCATGAACTCCTGAGCCACTTTGGAAGCCTATCCCAGGGATAGCAAATTGAGGTTCCCCAAAAATCATAAGGCGTGTGATGAGAGGAGGCAATGGCCCAATTATTAAGATGCTAGGCTTGTTAGCTGGAAAGTTGTCAGCCCAGGTTTGAGAACCAAGTGACATGTGACAGGATGAGTTCCCGTTACTTGCACCAGCTCCTGCCACCTAGCACTTTGAAAGCATGTGAATGCAAATAGATAAATACCCGTTTGGTGGGAAGGTAACCATGTTCCGTGCACCTCAGTATAGAGGCATCCTGGCCACATGACCACAGAAGTGTCTTTGGACAACACTGACTCCCTCAGCTAAGAAAGGGAAATGAGCACTGCTCTCTAGAGTTGGATACAACTGGACAGGGGAAACTTTACGTTTATCTAGAATCATCAATCTGGGGAATTCTACAGGCAGCCCAGAGCAATCCCAATTGCTCCCTTGAGTCAAACTCAGGGTCTCGCAACTGACAATGTGTGCAACATTAGCAGTTTCTGTATAGCATCTGTTTTGCAGTTTGGATCTTGGCTGGAAGTCACTAAACCACATCAATGAAGTGAGCATTTTCAACTTTACAGAAATGAGAATTGGAAACAGCATTTTATTTTGTCATTTACTTCTCATTGTAGCACATTCATTTTTATTACATCCAAGTCAGTTTTTGCATGATCAAGTTTCTTTTTGGAAACTATAGACAAAAATGCCAAAGACAAGGAGATCCGAACTCATGGTAGCCTCAAATTGCAATGAACAAGGACATGCATTCAATTTCATAGCTACTAAGATTGTTGGCTGAACAGGGACAAAAATAGGGAAATGATTGAAGCCTGAGAAACAGGCCCTTTGTCAGTCAACAGGAGTGCGGATTTACCACCAGCTTATTCATTACCTAGGAGCCAAGGGTTTAACAGCACAATGAAACAACAACCAATGACTAATAGCCAGCCATCAACACCTCAGTTATCAACTAAAAGCCACACACAACCAGACACCACATAAATCCTATGTTTAGTGCACACATTCTGGAGAGAGAGAAGTTCCCTGTGGATGGACTCCAGCATAAGCCTGAAAATTTGGAAGGCTAAACCTCTGGTTCCATTGACCAACTTAGATTGGATCCTGCATACAGTAGACAATTGCACTGAGGATGACAATGAAGATTGTATAGGTGGATCTACCTAAAGAAATATCGTGTTTCATCATAGAAAATGAAATACAAAACAGCACAACAAACAAAATGAAACAAAACAAAAGCATACATTCGACTCTTAATAAAAAAAGAAAAGAATAGTATAGAAAAAATGAGGAAAAAATGACCAATTAAATTTAACATTTGGATCTATCCTGCCTGGGTGCTAAAAGAAAAGAAAAAACAGTAACTTCCCCTCCCCTTTTACACACACACACACACACACACACACACAGAGAGAGAGAGAGAGAGAGAGAGAGAGAGAGAGAGAGAGAGAGAGAGAGAGAGAGAGAGAGAGAGCGCTAAACCAGGGATAGGCAACCTTGGCTCTTTTATGACTCGTGGACTTCAGCTCCCAGGATTCCTGAGCCAGCCATGCTGAGGAGAAAGGGAGAGGTTTCCAAGCTGAGCCATGCTGGCTCAGGAATTCTGGGAGTTGAAGTCCACGAGTCATAAAAGAGCCAAGATTGTCTACCCTTGAGCTAAACGTTAAACAAATCTTCATATCCCTGTTAATGTTATATTTAGCACATGGAAAGTCCACAAACGGTTTACAGTCTCTTATAAAGCTGTCTACTCCATTATCTCTAATCAAAGCAGTTAATTTTGCCATCTCTGCTAATTCCATTTATTTCAAAATCTATTCTTCAATAATCAGCATCCCTTTTTCTTTCCAGTGTTTGGCAAGTACAGTCCTCGATTTGCAACCTTAATTGATCCAGCAAAGAGAGTATAGTAGCAACCAACATCTCCAGGTATGCTGCCCAGCTCACTCACACAGATATGTACTATGGTTTAGTGAGTTTATTAATATTCCCCAGCAATTCCCTTCACCAAAACCTAGAACTGTCACAATTAAGTCCAGTCATGAGTAGACTAAGGTTAGTCCACAGAGTAGTGGCCAAATAGTCCACAAAACACTTGAAAGTTTCTAAAACAAAATAACTCCAGCAGGCAAACTTAAATCCATGCACAAGAGAGCTCATGAGGCAAGAGAAGCCCAGAGTTTCCAAGGCACGATTCAATTCATAACACTCTGTCAATCCAGATTGAAGCAGGAATCACGATGACCAAACACACAGCTAGCAAACAAACATGTTCCCAACAATGCCTCCATTTGTTGCTGTGAAAAATAGCTTACAGTCCAGCCCATCAATATGGGTGTGGCTTTCTCCTCTCAAGTAGTCTGGCTGACCTTCTCTGCTCTTGCCTTTTCTCTAGCCCTACGTGTTCTTGGACAGGTGCAGAAGGGAGTTCCTCCTCTTCCCTGGCCGTCTGTAAGCTTTCCCCACCTGAAACCTCAGCCAAATCCTCTCCAGATGGCCGTTCAGAGCCATCAATCAACTCAGTTCCTGACGTACGAAGAATCAGCTCATCTTCCCCTGAGCTGACATCTGAGGTATTTGGGGAATTGTTCATGGGAGATATTGCACTATCCTCCATAGCATGGCCCTTTCCCCTGGAACTGTCCGGGCCAGGTTTCCACAGATACAGAACCAACAGATTAGCCATAGGACATGCACAGCATCAGCATCTTCTCACATGTCCTCAGCGCCATAATTCTTCCAGTCCAGTAAATCTTGCAGACATCCTCGATGAACTCTGGAATGTCTGATGCACACTACTTCATATTCTTGCTCCCCCCTACACTAGCACTGACTCTGGGAATCAGACACCTGATAAGGGTTGGCTGACACAGCAGGCACAAGTGACCGTGGAATACCAGGTGGATGTACATTTGGGCAGACGGCCAGACAGTACGCCACTGAGTGTCATGCCTCCGTCGAAGCCTGAATCTGCTGAGGAAAATGAGCTGGAACTGGAGACTATGGAGGTCGAGGGAGAGGTGTCTGTGGCTTTAGAGGGCTGTGAGGAAGAGCTGGCCGAGGCACGCCAGGGCCTTTCAGGATTGGGACAGGATGAACATGAGAGACAGCTCAGGTGATGAGCAAGGGCCACCCCCTCCTGATCCTAGAGAATGGAGAGGAGGAGGGAACAACGCAGACAGGCTCAGCTACTTGGGAGGAGAGCACCCCGCCCCTCACCACAAGGCATACCTGGAGACTGAGACTTAAGGAGACGCTGTGGGGAGGGTCATTTGTTGGGAACAAATGCTGATTCCTTGGAGTTTTGTATGTGTTGCTGCTGATCTCTTGTTCTGTGACTTCTGCTTGGAAACCTGGAAACTTTTGACCATTGGACTGGCTGACAAAGTTGCTTGGATGTTCAAAGATCTCGGACTGTATTTTGGCTTCCCTTTTGAAACTGCTCACTCAAGCGTGTATTCACACACTCATTAGGTTTATGATGTATGTGTCATTATTATCTCCGTGGACTTGAGTAAATTCCTCTCCTAATCAGACTGTATGTGAAACTACTTGCAGCCAGAGCAATTAAAGAGCGGTTTGAATTGCCAGCTGACAGCATTGCCTCTGTGCCGTGCCCTGGGTCATTACATTGGGTTTACAACCCTTTCCACTGGGAGTGGTCCTAGGAAGTGATGGTCGAGGTTGCAGGACTGTGTGGAGAGCTAGACATGTTCACCAACTGACAAGGGGGGCATATCTCAATGGTGCCGATGTACAAACTTTTTACGCTCCTCCATAGCCTTGTTCAATTGTTTCCCCAACACTCGTTACAGGAAATCCGTGGCCATGGGCACTGGCGAATCCGCGGCAATTGCAGGGAATAAATGCGATGAAACCGTTGGTCACCAAAAAAGGAGACATGCGAGTCAGACATGCTCGATGTTGTATGCAAACTCCACCAGTGTCAGCAGATCCATCTGGTTGTCCTGGAAATTCATGTACCAATGCAAATACCTCTCCAGTATGGCATTCATTTGTTCCGTGCTTCCGTCCATCTCCAGATAATGCGAGGATGAGAGACATCTTTACCTGTAGTAGTTCCAAGAGCACCCACCAAAACACAGCCATGAACTGGTTACTTTGGTCCGACATTATATGCTCAGGAATGTTGTGACGCACAGCCATGCTGTCTCTCATGCCATAGACAATCCCACGGACAGTACAAAATGGGCCATCTTAGTGAGCCAGCAGAACATCCACCCCACCAGGGACAAAGTCTTGAACAGGCCAAAATGCCCTGTTGTGTGATTATTGTGATACTGGCGCAAGATCAGACTTAGTTAGGGTCTCTCTAACACATAGATCCCTGAAACCTCAACAGGTCCTCCAAGCATGACCACGAGTCCGACAGGCCTTCTACCGAGTCTGTCTGCACATCTCTGGCCTGGACAAATGAGTCTCTGTGCTGTGCCAGCCTGATTTGTTCTTTCAGATCGACGGACTCTCGGGTTGCTGCGAACCTTTCCACCGGGATCACTGACTGGTGTACTCCAGGTGTACTCCAGTTTGTGCAACAAGGCATCGTCTCTCTGGCTCCAGCCTCACAGACTATAGGTTACTTGGAAGTTGAAGATGGTGAAGAAAAGAGACCATCGGATCTGCCACTGGTTGAGCTTCCTGGCTATGTTCCAATAGTCCATGCACAGATCTGGTGCCGAGCCCCTTCTACGTGGTGCCACCACACTTTGAAAACCACCTTGACTGCCAGCAACTCCTTATCCCAGATTGTGTAGTTCCACTCGGCAAGATTGAGCTTGCACGAGTAATAAGCACAAGGGAAGAGATGCTTTGAATTCAAGAGGCTTGTAGCAGCATTGCCCCCACCATAACATACAACATATCTGTCTCTACCACGAATGGTCATGACGGGTCAGGGTGGCGAAGAATGGTGTCTGTAGCAAAAGTCTTCTTCAGAAATTCAAAGGATTGCTGCTCGACTGCACCCCTTTCTGCAGCAACCGAGTCAAGGGAATGGTTATCATAGTAAACTGGGGAATGAACGTCAGATAATAATTAACAAACCCCAGGAGCCTCTGAACATCTTTCACTTGGTGCAAGGGATGCTAAGGCTGCAGGGCCTCGATCTTCTATGGCAATGCCCTCAGGCAAAATCTGGTGGCCCAAAAAGTCCATGGTGGTTTGTGCAAACTGGCACTTTTTGTGTTTTGCGAAGAGATAGTTCTCTCGCAAGTGTTGAAGTATCTTTCATATATGGGACCAGTGTTTTTTGGCTGAAAATTTATTTATTTATACTTAAACTTATATGCCACCCTTCTCCTAGGACCCAGGGCAGCTTACAAAACAATACAATAAAATTATACAATAAAATTAATCACATTCATACAGCAAACAAACACAATCAATTCACAGTTGCTGATGGAGGAACATTCCTAGGGCCAGGGGCAGAGCACAGCTCATACGCCCCAAGCCTGTCGGCATAAATGAGTCTTTAACAATTTCCGGAAAGCTAGGAGGGAGGAAGCAATATGAACCTCTGAGGGAAGCTGGTTCCATAGGGCTGGGGCAGCAACGGAGAAGGCCCTAGCCCTAGGCCCTGCCAGATGACATTGCCTGACAGACAGGACCCGTAGGAGGCCAACCCTATGTGCCCTAACCGGTCGCTGGGATTCATGAGGCAGAAGACGGTCCCGCAAGTATCCTGGTCCATTGCCATAAAGGGCTTTATAGGTCATAACCAACACTTTGAATTGTGTTGGGAGACCAATTGGTAGTATACCATGATGTCATCCAAGTAGATCACCACAAAGGTGTCCACGAGATCCCGGAACATGTGCGTGAGGTGCATGAACACGGCATTGGTGAGTCCAAATGGCATCACCATGTATTCAAAATGTCCGTACCAGGTGCGGACAGCTATCTTCCACTCGTCCCCTTGGCAGATTCTCACCAAGTCTTGTCTCTTACAAGTCCAACTTCTTGAAGAGCTGTACCTTCCTTAAGTGCTCCATGAGTTCCAGAATGAGCAGGAGCGGTTCCGATTCCTCATGGTAAAGGAACTAAACTTACGGTAGTCAAAGCAAAGCCTCAGTTCCCCCGACTTTTTCTTGACAGGATGGGGCCTCTGAAAGGGATGTTGATGGATGGATGAAGCCGTGTTCAAGTTCTTCTTGATAAAGTTCTTGAGCTCAGACTCAGACAAGGAGTAAATCCGATCCACTGGAAGCTTGGTGTTTGAACCAGGTCGATGGGACAATCATAGGGCTGATTTGGTGGGAGCTACTTGACCTCTTTCTCCCCAAACACCTTAGCAAAATCTGCAATTTTCAAGGGGATATCCAAAAACACAGTGGGAGGTTTCTCCATGGCACACATGTGAAGCCAATGAGAACGGCATTTAGGATTGTCCAGCTGAATGACCCCGTCCGACTACAAGATCTGTGGGTCGTGCCTGGAGCCATTCCAATCAATATGTTTGGAAAATGTAGAGTGGTTGCCATGTAGAACTCCAACTGCTCTACATGGTTTCCCATACGCATTTGAAATGGCTTGGTAGCCGTAGCTACTGGCTCTGACTGAAGCAGCCGGCCTTCGGTTTCCACCAAAACAGGTGGTACATTCCACTTAGTGGCAAAAGGTGTGTCTGTGAAATTTGCGGTCAGCCCCTAGTCCACCATGGCTTGCGTGAGAACTTCCGCAACTCTGAGAAAAGTCAACATCATGGCCACCACCAAATGTCAGGTGGTAGCATTAACTCTTGGCCCACCCCAGAAATCACCCGACCAGGCAAACCGTTTAAGTCAGGCGGGGGAGTTTCTACCGTTGCAGTTTTCTTTGCAGGATACTTAGCAGCTAGATAACCAGGGCCTTCACAGTACAGGCAGAAACCTCTGCGCCTCCGATCCTTTTCTGGCAACTTGATGCATGTCAGCTCCCCCCCACTTGCATGGGTTCCTTGGGACTTGAGGCTCCTTGAGAAACATCCTAGATATTGGAGCGGCTGCCTCTTGTCACCTCACCCTTGCTGTTGGAGCTGACCATTTATGCACAAGCATAGGTACGTTAAGGTGTGCAGGGTTCTACGACAGCTCGTCTGGGCCAACCCATCCAGAAACAGAGGACGAGCCTTCCTGGAATTGGTCCATGAGGACCTCCTCATTCCATCTCAAATCCTGACTGATAAACAGGAAGTCAGATATATATTAGGTTACTGGACAATGCCCCTGCTTCAACTCCCTCAGCTGCTGGTTTGCTGTTTATACCTTGATCAGGTCTTCAAACATGGTACTCATTTGGATGCAAACCCCCATGTAGTCATCCAACAACTGATTGGGCTGCGTGAGAAGTGGGGTCGTGATGCAGCCCATCAATATGGGTGGGCCTTTTTCTTCTCAAGTAGTGTGGCTGACTTTCTCTGCTCCTACTTTTTCTCTGCCTTATGTGTTTTCTGATCAGATGCAGAAGGCAGTTGCTCCTCTTCCCTGGCTGTCTGCAATTGCTAGCTTTCCCTAGCTGGAGCCTCAACCAAATTCATTCCAGATGAATTTAGTTCCTGACTTGCCAGGAATTGGCTCATCCTCCCCTAAGCTGACATCTATAGAGATATCTGGGGAATTGTCCAAGGGAGTCATCACACCAGGCCACAAACAGCATGGACCACCTTTCTTCTGTTGCCAGAATGCCAGCAGGGAAACTGAAAATCTGCGCAAACAGCTCCAGCAAATAATAAGAAAATTTCCAGAACAAAGTCACATGCAATTTTAAATAGGCTGCTCCAGAAGTCAGAAAGAGAGGGCAGAGAAAATCACTCTTTTCCATTCTCCACCTTCTTCACATATTCCAGAGCAAAAAGAGATTCAAGGCATTCAAGGGATACAAGAAAAAGTATTTGGGAAAGTAGGTGACAACTATCCTGAAAGCGCTACAAATAGAAAGAGGATTCTTCGCCCTAAATATCTACAGTAATGAAGACATTTCAATATTCTTTTGGGATACTGAAAAGAGAGTCATGAGATACACAGTCTGAGTCCACTTCCTCATTGAATTTTGATTGGAAGTGGACTAGTATTTTGGATGAGAACATAATGCAAATCTCACTTCCCTTTAAGAGCTTAATGCTGACACATTCCCAGACATGCTTCATAAGTCAACAAATCACTACTTGGAATTTTATCCTAGCAACCAAGTGGCTAGTGTCTCTGAAAGAATTACAAGGATGTTTCCTATAGTGTGTGCCTTAAATCTCAGTGTTCCCTTCTGGATGTATTAATTGAAATAATTGAGCAGATGGAACTGGCCAAAACTAAAACATCTTTTATATTAGTGAACTCTAATGTACTTTCCACACAGAGAGATCAAGTAATGGTTAGCAGTTCTTGTAGTATTAATGAAATAGTAACAGTCATAATCTCCAAGTTAATGGTCTTTAAAGGAGAGGAGATAAATATATTGCTGAGTGAAGAATGCGTAGTGTATTGAAATGAGCACATGAAATATTACTGGTAGCCTGGATTACAAATATTTCTTCATGATTGCTGCAGCTTCAGTTTTTTCTAGACAAAAAACTAAGGCAACCATCAGCAAACTAGCCAGGTCAGCAGATCTGTTGGAGTGTTTACAGTTCATAGCCATATTCATGGCTTCATGAGTAGCAGAACTGTGAGATCTGTATCCAAACATCAGAAGATGAGTCTGTCTTTGTTGATTTTGTATCCCAGCTATTTAGTTATAACTGCAGCTGTGCTATACATTAGTTGGTTTGTTTCTTGCAGTGAGCTGGTTCTTATATTTAATATTACAATATTGGCATCTTTTAATGCCTGTGCTAGCTGTTTCTTTGGAATAAGGTTCAACGTAGGCAATCTTATTCAACCTATTCTCTGAGTGGAATGTGGTAGATCCCTGCTTCTATAGATCTGGTGCTTAGTGCTTTTTTTGTGTTGCTACGATCAGTGCTAGCTTTAAGTCCAGTCCTTTTCAGCCACTGGTAGGATTTCCCAGTGTCACCCACCTCAACTATCTGTTGATGGTGCATCCCATATAGGGTCTTGTCTTGCCAATGGCACTTCCTCTGCTTGATCTTCCCAGGTATGCTGCTGCCTGAGGCATTTTCAAGCAACTCATCTTTGGGTGTCATTTTACTGATGTATTCATGGATGCTTTGGGTTACCTTTAGGACAATGACTTTGACATCAGACTCCACCTGCCCTCTTTTCAGTTGGTGTACAGCTGTTGGATGTGTTGGTCATGCTGACCAAAGTAATTTCTATAATTCTGTCAAGCATCAAAGAGGTTATTCTGCTTCTGCCATTATTATATCTTACCTTGCCTGCCTACAGATGCAGGGGGGGGGGAAGGGGAATGCTTGGAATTCTCAGTGCACCTGCAAACGCTCCATACTGGGAACCAAGATCATCGAAGAACCGTTTGGCTGGGAACTGAAGAATTTTCTCATAACAAATTTCTGACACTTAATTGGGGAGTATGACCTGCACTATCAGAGGGGAAGGGAGGTTCTACACTTTTAATTTACTATTCTGGCGCTATTTTCGCCAGAGCCGGTTTTCTATTCATCAGTGCCGATATGCTTTACTCAGTAAAGTTTTGCATTAGAGATTGGAATGTCTCAACTGTGCTTACTTTGTTGGGATCATCAGTTGGAACCTTGACAGTTTCTATGTTAAATTGTGACTTTGGAGACAGATGTCTGAAGATGTGTCAGATAGCAACAAGCCTGTAAAAGGAAATTGCTCTGGCCTCTTTTGAAAATACTTGGAAAATACATTAGTTTTTTAAAATAAACTTTGCTGAAATTTCTTACAGTGAGGGAAAAAATTATTTGATCCCCTGCTGATTTTGTACGTTTGCCCACTGACAAAGAAATGATCAGTCTATCATTTTAATGGTAGGTTTAACAGTGAGAGACAGAATAACAATAAAAAAAATCCAGAAAAACGCATTTCAAAAAAGTTATAAATTGATCTGCATTTTAATGAGTGAAATAAATATTTGACCCCTACGCAAAACATGACTTTATACTTGGTGGCAAAATCCTTGTTGGCAGTCACAGAGGTCAGACGTTTCTTATAGTTGGTCATCAGGTTTGCGCATATTTCAGGAGGGATTTTGTCCCATTCCTCTTTGCAGATTCTCCCCAAGTCATTAAGGTTTCGAGGCAGACGTTTGGCAGCTCAAACCTTCAGCTCCCTCCACAGATTTTGTATAGGATTAAGTTCTGGAGACTGGCTAGGCCATTCTAGGACCTTAATGTGCTTCTTTTTGAGCCACTCCCGTGTGTTTTGGGTCATTGTCATGCTAGAATACCATCCACAACCCATTTTCAATGCCTTGGCTGAGGAAGGAGGTTCTCACCCAAGATTTGATGGTACATGGCCCCGATACTCTTGTACCTCATTCCAGCCTTGTGTAGGTCTACAATCTTATCTCTGACATCCTTGGACAGCTCTTTGGTCTTGGCCATAGCGGAGAGTTTGGAATCTGATTGATTGATTGCTTCTGTGGACAGGCTGAGATGTGGCAGGCTGGTCCTTCGTTGTTTCCAGAGCAGGTCCCCGGGCTGGACAGAACCACATATTGGGCTGGATCCAGCCCGCAGGCCTTGTGTTTGACATGTCTGCTGTAGATGATTGTGGTATACGTGAATCGTATAGGAAATAGGAAAGCAAATATATTAGTACAGTGGTGGCGAACCTATGGCACGGGTGCTAGAGGCAGCACTCAGAGCCCTTTCTGTGGGCACATGCGCAGTTGCCCCAGTCTTAGGTCTTCAGCTGGGTTTTATAAATCATTTTCGCTTTAGGCCTCTGCCGCCGAGTGCAAAAAAAAATAGGTTCAATCAGTTAATTTCAACTTCTCGCGGGAAAAAGAAAAGATCTTGCAAAGTTGGAATTAATTGATTGAACCCAGTCTGCCATTACCACTGCAGCCACGCCCAGCCAATGGGCCACACCTACCCAATGGGCCACACCCAGCCAATGGGCCACACCCACCCGGCACTCAACGATGTATAAGTGGGTTTTGGGTTGCAGTTTGGGCACTCGGTCTCTAAAAGGTTCACAATCACTTACTAGTACTTGAAATTTTGAAATGTATATTTCTTCAGCATTTTAATATCTGATTGAGCCACTTTGTCTGAGGGTAATTGGGGTTGGTCCTCCTCTGCTACCAAATTATGCCAGCAATTTGGAATGGCCCAATCTATATTTATTGATCTCTAGCTGCTTGGCTCCTTTTCTAGAGCAGGGTGAAAACTTGACTCCTGTTTAGAAGGCTAGTTTCTCCATGGTGACAAATAATTTTAACAGGATACTTGCTTAACCATTCAGTATGGGAAAAATACCAATCCCTTCTTCCTTTGTCTCTTATACCTCTGTCTTTCAGGTAGCTTGGCCCAAACCATGGGGTGGTAAATAGTGTTGGAAAGTGAATTAGTCTGCCACTGCAGGTTGATTTTTTTCCTCTGCATCTTGTAAAGGTGGTATTGTATATGCCTGGTTGTTAAGTTGGTCTGGTGACTGCTGACTTTAGCTAAGGATTTATCTTGTCCTCCAACTGAAGCTTTTGGCTGGGTCCAGCTGGAGTTCTCTACTGCTATTCCAGTTGAGTTTCCCCTCTCGGTTGTAGTCTTTTAGCTGTAAGGTAGTGTTCTAGTCTTTTGATTTAGTAATTATAAAGTTTTTTTAGTTTTGACATTTCCCTAATGGGAAAATCAGCTATTGTTAGCAAAGCTGTAATTTGCAGAACTATACCCTATTTTTCTCAATTCCATTCACCTTCAACCAGTTTATTGGCTGATATCTCTTTAGATCCCCACCATGGCCTAATAATGTCAGCCAGAGTCCACTGCTGTACACATCCAGTTTCTCCTACTGGCCAAGGCAGTCTGGATTTCTTGTCTGTATGCCAATTAAGCTGCCTGCAGTGTTCCTTCTGAGTCCCACCAGCTGGCCTGACAGTCGAACCATCCACTTGAACCATCCCACATAGATTTCCTGCTCTCTATCTTCAGTCATTTTCCTGGGACTCTGGAACTCTTCACTCCTTCAGGAACAGATCAGAATCTTCAAGACCTTTGCCTTTGTCAACCAACACAACATCTGTAGCAGTTTTCTTTAAGTTTCCACTAACACTAAACCTAGCAGCCTTTGTGCTACCAATCTCAGCCACCATTTTCAGTCAGCCAACTTGTGTATTGTCTAGTCAGGTAGCCTAACTTTTCTTGTTCATGCTCATTGAAGGTAAATATGACTTTTTAAGAATAAGATCGATATGTGATAAGAACAACTCAGGTATTTAGATTATTGAGCTGTCTTCTCACACTGTCATCTGTATCCAGGAATATGCTAGGGCAGATTATAAAGCAATTGATCTGTAAGTGTTTTGAAGACAGTCTGGTTATTGCAAGAATACAGCGTGGATGTACTGTCCCAGGCCAAGCACACATAAATACATGAAGAGGTGGTTTTGTTCTCTTTACTTAACAGGGCTGGTAAACACATGGACTTGCATTATAGAGAGAAGTTCAGCAAGTTTGATTTGCAAGAATTCCAAATCAAAGCAGCATGTAGGAACAGAGTCAAGTGGAGTCCGAGGATCAGACCTTATAGCAGATTTGTCAGCCAATGCAGGTTCCAAGTTAGGTTTGCGAGGTTCATGAGTCAAGGCTCATTGACAGGGAATAAATGGGCAGTTCTCATCAATGGATAGCTTGTGCTTGTTGCTCTAGTGCTGCTTGTTCTTTAATAGAAGAACCCCCAGTATAGTTCATTTAGCAGCATGAGACTCCTTAGAAATTTGGATTGTACAAGTTCTAATAGCACAAAATTGAAAAAGGATCAGTTTTGCACTATAAAATGATTGTACTGTTAGCTTGTCTTCATATAATTGTACAGGTATCCAGCATTAGAAGATATGGTAGTTTTAAATGTTAATTAAGGAATTTTATCTTCAGATTTTCTGAGATTCAGTTTTTTGTATATATGTTTATAAATAAATAATAATCTGCAATACAGTGACTTTGCCTATAAAGATAAAAAAATGATTGGTTTTTCTCATAGAAGGCGGAGAAGAAAAAAAAGAACTGAATCCCATAGAAGAAAAGGAGCCCAACAAGGAGGAGGAGAAACCTCCAGAAAAATGTATGTATAGCAAAAATAAGAAATTCATACTGCTTGTAGGAATTATGTTGCACTGTTTTTGTATGTTGGCTATATTTCAGAATGGTGTGCGTGTGTACTCTATTAACAGTGACTAAATGAATTCATTTGTTTCTTCCTCATTTCCTTTCCCTCTTCTATCTTCAAATCATGCTTTACAATTCTATATGTTCCAGAAGCTTTAAGATTCTGCTTTAATAATCACTGCATTATTTTTGGGTAGTCCTATTTTTTATTTTTTATTTTATTCTGTCACTTGAAATATCTACTATGTGAAATTGCATACAATATGCTTAAAATACAGAAAAACACATTATCAGTGTGTTAAAAAGTTTTTCATAGGATTGAGCTGCCTTTTGTTGTGTCAGTTAGTAAAATTACTAAGAGAGCAAATGTATTTTCAAGTTCATTTTAGTTCTCAAATTATTTAGCTGCCTTATCACTACCGAATCCCTAGACCATGCTAAATCTTGGTGATACAGCAGAGTCCTGTACATGCAAATATATGATACAGCAGAGTCCTGTACATGCAAGATTGGAACAATTATTAATTAGCGTATAGCAGTATATATTAACATTTCATCTAGATTAGTAAAATACAATAAAATATGGATGTTAAAAAGATCTATGTTCAATTACCATTGTCTCTAGACCACAGGTTGGCAACCTGCGGCTCCAGAGCCGCATGCGGTTCTTTGACCCTTCCCCTGCAGCTCCCAGCCTCCTGTGCCATTTGCAGATAGAGAGAGGCACTTGTACTTCCCTTTTCTTTCTTTCTCTCTCCCTCTCCCTCCCTCCCTCCCTCTGTGTGTGTGTGTGTGTGTGTGTGTGTGTGTGTGTGTGTAAAAGAGTGTCCTCACCCTGTTCCATGAGCTGATAAGCTATTGGGCAGGGCTGCCTGGGCTGCGTCTCTGCAGGAAGCAGGAATGGCAGGAGAGACCTAGCTAGCCCAGCTATGCTGACTCAGGAATTCTGGGAGTTGAAGTCCATGAGTCATAAAAGAGCCAAGGATACCTACCCCTGAGCTAGCCCAATAAGAATCTGTGTCAGCTTGTTGGAGAACAGCTTGAAGCCAGCTTGTCAGGTGAGCAGAAGTTCGGCGAGAGGGAGAGGAAAGAGAAAGGGGGAGAGGAAAGAAAGAGGGAGAGGAAAAAGAGGGGGAGGGGAAAGAGAAAGAGGCAGGGAGGGAGAGGAAAGAGAAAGGGGGAAGCGTAAGTGCCCCCCTCTCTCTCACACACACACAGAGTGGAGGAAGAGGACTGGCAGACCAAAGGCCGGGGGGGGGGAAGAGAGAGAGAGAGAGAGACCCGTTTGACATATAAAATTGGAGATAGAAAAATGCCCACACAGCATGAATAAACGAGATGATACTTCCCGCCTACCAGCCATTTGGAAACCCACCCTTATTGACAAATGAGTCCCTAACACAAAGAATGACACCAGACCCACACTCATGAAAACCACACAGGATGTCACCACCACACATCCACGCAAAAAGCAAACCCAAACCCACACCGATGATGAGTCACGACCACAAACCAGAAGCCAGACCACAGCTGCATAATTAGCACGACCACAAACCAGAAGCCAGACCACAGCTGCATAATTAGCCACTTTAAACCCCTCCAATCCATACATGAAGCAAACTGACACCCACCATGAAGATGAGGCACGACCACAAACATGAAGCCAAACAACAGCAATGCAGCTCACTATCTCAAATCCCCCTGCAACTCAACCTGAGCACAACAAAGCCCCCACCCAAACAGAACACTCCCCCATCCAATCAGAGCACAGACAACCCCCCATCCAATCAGAGCACAGACAAGCCCCTAACCAATCAGAGCACATCTCCATCCAATCAGAACATAGCCAAGCTCCCACCCAATCAGTTCATACCCCCACTGGCAGTTAAAAGGAAGAAACAGCTACGATCACACATTGCTCCTAGAAGCACGAAGCTGAAAACACCAGCCTGAAGATGATGAATGGAACTTTGTCAAAACGTCGCCAAGACACTTCCAATTTTACGCGGGAGAAAACCCGAATAACCAAAGACCTACATACAAACTCCCGTGAAAACCTCAGAAAACATACATACATACATACATACATACATACATACATACATACATACATACATATGTTTTCGTAGATTTTCACAGGTACAGGTATGCAGGTCTTGGCGTATTCGGGTCTTTTCCCATGTAAGATTGAGAGTATCCTGGCAACGTTTCGATGAGGTCTCATTCATCATCTTTAGACTGGGGACTTCGTGCTTGTACGAGCAAAGTGTGATCGGAGCTGCCGTCTCTCTATACATATTGGTGGGGGTGTGTGAAGTGCTGGCTTAGTTGCTGTAGGTGGGTTGGTTGGCTGTGTAGGGGTTATTGTTTGTGGATTGTTCAGCTGTTTCGTAACATCCTGAGTAGCTACAGGACATGAAATTGATTTTGAAGGAACCAAACTAATGTCCAAAACTGAACACCACAACAAGAGAATAATTATGGAAGCCATCGAAATAGAAAAAGACCCCCACAACATGAATAAATGTGACGATACCTCCCGCCTACCAGACATCTGGAAACTAGCCCTAATGAACAAACGAGTCCTAGCCACGAAAACGGACACCGGACCCAGAACAACACAGTATGCCACCACCATTCACCCTCATCAGACCCAAGCCCAAACCCATCCCTCAGACAAAATGCAACCACCATCCAGAAGCCAAACCATGACGACATCACCAGCTGTTGCACCTCCCTCCAACCCCCACACAAAGCAAACGGACACACCATGAACACAGAGCTAGACCGCAAACTCGGAGCCAAACCAAAGCTCGGTATGCTAAAGCCCAGGATGTTATAACACAAGCAACCATCCAGGATGTTGCAACATAAAACCCAGGATATCACTACATTAGATCTCAGGATGTAATCACACAACCCATTACCCAGGTCGTTATAACACAAAAGACTAATGGGCATACAGCCAGCACCTCAACTACTCAGGATGTAATGAAACAGCTGAATGATGCTGAATGGCTAATGATGCAGCTGTGGTCTGGCTTCTGCTTTGTGGTTGTGCCTCATCGGTGTGGGTTTGGGTTTGCTTTTTGCGTGGATGTGTGGTGGTGACATCCTGTGTGGTTTTCATGAGTGTGGGTCTGTTGTCATTCTTTGTGTTAGGGTCTCATTTGTCAATAAGGGCGGGTTTCCAAATGGCTGGTATGCGGGAGGTATCATCTCGTTTATTCATGCTTTGTGAGCATTTTTCTATCTCGATGGCTTCTCTGATTAATCTGTTACTAAAGTGTTCAGTTGTGGCAATAGTTCTGGTCTTTTTAAAGTCAGTTTCATGTCCCATCCAATCAGAGCACAGCCAACCCCCCATCCAATCAGAGCACAGCCAAGTTTCCATCCAATCAGTTCATACACCCACTGGCAGTTAAAAGGAAGAAACAGCTACAATCACACATTGCTCCTAGAAGCACGAAGCCGAAAGCACCAGCCTGAAGATGACGAATGGGACTTTGTCGAAACGTTGCCAAGACACTTCAAATTCTACGTGGGAGAAAACCCGAAGAACCAAAGACCTACATACAAACTCCCGCGAAAACCTCAGAAAACAAATATCATACCTCTATGGGGAGGAAATCCACCATCTGACCAGGACCTATGAAAAACTCGAAATCCAAAGGTCCAAAGAGCTTCCATTTTATGTGACCTCGCATTCCTACGCAACTGCCGAGATCAAAATTTAATCCCCACATGCTTCCAATTGAAATTCCACTCCAACTCAGCAGCCACCAAACGCATCCTGAAAAGAATAGAATTGGCCCTAATCAGAAATGAACTTCACACAAAAAGATTCCTCCTAGACCAAATCAACAAAGATCTCCTCACACTTCACCTCAAACTCAGCAACAAGATCCACCCTGCACTTTGGGACAAATCCAAACAACTCACCGTCTGGAGAGCCGAAACACAGACCACCCTCAAGACAGACACACACACCAACAAACTCCGAAGACTACAAGAACACCAGAAACAAACCCCTCCTCCCTCACAGCCACACACGAAACAAACAGTGCATAACATCTCAGATAGGATCCTCACCAAAGCCAAAACCAATGTCCTTTCCAAAGGATTCAACTTTGCAGTCGCTCCCAAACATATCCCCACTGAAACCATTATATGCGGAGTTGAAACCAGCCTGACCAAAATCAACCCCGACGACGCTAACAGAATCAGACTCGAAATCACCAACATACTATGCACCAGCAAGCCACCCAAAAGTAACTTATCCAAAGAGGAGCAGACAGCACTACTTAACCTGAAACAAGACACCAGCATAATAATCCTACCAGCAGACAAGGGCAACGCCACGGTGGTCATGAATACATCTGACTACCAAACCAAATTAACCAACCTACTCCAAGACTCCACATACAAGCCCCTAAACACAGATCCCACCACCTACCTGGAAAAAACCGCTAGATCCAAAATAAAAGCCTCCCCCATTAGCGAAGAGATCCAGCAAAGAATCATTCCCAGAGAGAAATCATCCAGATACGCTAAGCTCTATGGTCTCCCCAAGATACACAAAGAAGGAACCCCACTTAGACCCATAGTCAGCTCCATAGGCTCACCTCTACAAAACCTAGCCAAATTTCTCGCCAAACAACTACAGCCCTATGCAGAATCTATCACCTCACACGTAAAAAAACTCATTCCAGTTCATAGAGATCATAAAGAAACAAAACTTACAGCCCAGCGACCTACTCGTTAGCTTCGATGTCATATCCCTCTTCACCCAAGTGCCAATCAAAGAAGCCTTAACAGCTATCCAAAACAAATATAACCCCCCCAAACTCATCCTAGATCTTACCAACCAGTGTCTATCCAACACATACTTCATCTATAACGGACAAAAATACAAACAAATAGAAGGAGCACCCATGGGATCACCCCTCTCACCTGTCATTGCAAACCTCTACATGGAACACTTTCAAACCCAAGCTCTAGAAAAATCTGACTACAAACCCAAACTCTGGCTCAGATATATAGATGACACCTTCGTAATCTGGTCACATGGGAAAGAAAAAGTGGACAACTTCCTCACACACCTCAACAGCCTACACCCCAAAATACAGTTCAGCATGGAAACAGAAACTAATAACCAACTTCCCTTCCTGGATGTCTTAGTCTACAAGAAATACAATGGCTCCCTAGGACACACCATCTACCAGAAGAAAACACACACAAACCGCTATCTGCACGCACTCTCACACCACCACCCAGCACAGATCAACTCCGTAGCCAAGACACTCATCTCCAGAACCAAATGCCTAGCTGACGAACAACACCTAAAAACCAAACTACACACTCTCACTAATGTACTAACATCCAATGGATTCCAAAGAAATAAGATTTCCAACTTAATCCAAAAAGAAACTCCCACTAAAATCCAAGACAGAGAACAAGAAAACGGCAAAGCCCTCCTCCCATCCATAAAAGGCACCACAGACAGGATCAGCAAGATCCTCCACAAACGTAACATCAAAACAGCATTTTGCACAAACAGGAAAATAGCCACCATCCTAAGAAACCCTAAAGACAAAATTGAGTTAGAAAATCAAGGAGTATATGAAATCCCATGTACTGTCTGCCCCACCACATACATCAGACAAACCAACAGAAGAATAAGTGCACGCATTAAAGAACACAAAAACTCAGTCAAAAAAGAGGAAACAACTTCTTCCCTGGTCCAACACCTTAAAGCCTCAGGACATGAAATTGATTTCAAAAAGACCAGAACTATTGCCAAAACTGAACACATTAATAACAGAATAATCAGAGAAGCCATTGAGATAGAAAAACGCCCACACAGCATGAACAAACGAGATGATACCTCCCGCCTACCAGCCATTTGGAAACCCGCCCTTATTGACAAACGAGTCCATAACACAAAGAATGACACCAGACCCACATTCACGAAAACCACATAGGATGTCACCACCACACATCCACGCAAAAAGCAAACCCAAACCCACACCGATGATGAGGCACGACCACAAACCAGAAGCCAGACCACAGCTGCGTCATTAACCACAATAAATCCCTCCAATCCATACATGAAGCAAACTGACACCCACCGTGAAGATGAGGCACGACCACGAACGCGAAGCCAAACAGCTATGCAGCTCACCATCTCTAATCCCCCTGCAACTCAGACTAACCTGAGCACAACAAAGCCCCCACCCAAACAGAACACTCCCCCATCCAATTAGAACACAGCCAACCCCCCATCCAATCAGCACAGCCAAGCCCCTAACCAATCAGAACACACCTCCACCCAATCAGAACACAGCCGAGCTCCCAGCCAATCAGTTCAAACCCCCACTGGCAGTTAAAAGGAAGAAGCAACTATAATCACACATTGCTCCTAGAAGCACGAAGCCGAAAGCACCAGCCTGAAGATGACGAATGGGACTTCGTTGAAACGTCGCCAAGACACTTCAAATTCTACGTGGGAGAAAACCCGAAGAACCAAAGACATACATACATACATACATACATACATACATACATACATACATACATACATACATACATACATAAATATATATATGTATGCCGGTCTTGGCGTATTCGTGTCTTTTCCAATATATGCATTGTTATCTTCATTTTAGATATCAAAAGGGTTTTTCGGCTCCCAGTGTTTTGTTTTGAGTGGGAAGCGGGTCAAAGTGGCTCTTTGAGTATTTTGGGTTACCTAACCCTGCTCGAGACCATCGAATCATAGGAAGTCCAGCATCGTTTATATTTTTAAAAAATCAGATACTGGACCAATATATGCCCTCAGCCTACAACCGGACACAATGTGATCTATAGTTTGACATGGGACCTGCAGTCACACTGAGGGGAGGATACTATGTCCCATGTATTCAGGGAGTCCTGGCAGATGCCGGGTAAGATACAAATCCTATTCAGGATTGTCAATTGCTGATGTAGTAATTCAAAGCCTGGCACCTTTTTGTGGGGTCATTTATATGTTTTCCTAAATCTGGGCATTCAACAACCCATTTGGCTTTCCATTGGGAATCGAAGTTAAAGTTGTTGGACAAATGTTATGCAAGTGCCAGAGGAGGCTTCATGTATTTGAGTCTTATGGCTGATAAATGAGGAAGGTTGGCATGCACTGGTAGGAATGAGTTATTCATAATTTTTTTCTGTATTCTCTTACTAGTGCATTTTGCCTTTGTAAAGCTGGCGGTGCTATATGGCTGAGAACAAATGGAACTACATGGCAACAAATAAATAAATTGGGGTCATAGCGAAATACATGAAATGAAACGAAATACATACATGCAGATAAACACTTAAATGAGAGAGTTGTTCCAGTAGATTTTCCAGTCCTATTTGGAGACTTTTTTATTTTAAGAAGCCTAGTAACATCATGCCTGATTCATATTCACATTGTTCCTAGTGAAGCAAAGAGATCATATGTTGCCATCAGCTTGCTCAATGTGGTGGGATAATTGTGACCCTTTTTAATATTTCTATCTTAATTTTTATAAGCATAAATTTTAAAAATCTCTTACATTGCACACACATTGTTGAGAATTATTGAATAATTTTTCATTTATTATGAACAAAGAAAAATAGACATTGTTTCTCATTGGGTTTTTAAGAGTATCACATCCTTTTTTAATTCTTTCTCATATTTTGGTGAAGCTGAATTACTTGAGTTTTTTTCGCTTGAGAATCATGATCTTGAAAAGGGCAACTAAGAAGTCTATAAAATCAAAATAAATTTTAGGTGAGGCATCAAGAAGAAAGCGTTCTAAATCAGAGGATATGGATAGTATCCATTCTAAACGCCGACGGTATCTGGGAGATTTTGAAGCAGAATTTGAAGTAAAAATTACAACCAAAGGAGATGTTCATCAGAAACTTGAAAAGGTAAATATGACATTCTTGATTGTGCATTGTAGGTAATTTGCCTTTTAATTTAAAATACTTTCTATTTGTTCCAGATATATTAAAATTTTTAAATCCTTAATCGTGAAAATAAATGCTTGGCAGGATTATGCTATGTTCCATTGTTCTTGCCTGAGTCGTATTTCTTTAATTCATTGGCTGAATAACAAACCCATTCTTTTTACCCACGAGATCTGAGCATTCTTTTGGCTATCCCTGTCCAGCCTGTGGCAGTCATGTAGGGGGCTGTGGCAGAAGTGGAGGGGAAAAATAATAGCAATAGCACTTAAGATTTATATACCGCTCCATAATGCTTTACAGCACTGTCTAAGCAGTTTACAGTGTCAGCATATTGCCCACAACAGTCTGGGTCTTCATTTTAGCGACCTTGGAAGGTTGAGTCAACCTCAAGCCCATCAGGATCAAACTTTAGACTGTGGTCAGAGTTAGCTTGCAATATTGCATTCTAATCAATATGCTACCAGGACTCCTAATTAATTAATTAAAAATTAGTTGTCCATCCCTGCTCTAGATTAAAGAAGGGCATAGTTTTTGGTATAGTTTTATACCCATAGTTTTATCCAAAGCCTGATTATTAAAGGATTAAGAGTAAATTTCATGGACTCCAGAAAACCAAAACCAGACCTCATTTAATCACCAAGCACTCTCGGTTCATTATTAAAATTTAGTCCAGAGCAAACACTTTTCTACCACTGCTGCTGTCACGTTAGCAGCCATGACCTACCGCCATATATATGGCCCTGACCAGATCCTATTCATTTGCAAGCCACGGGCAACTCTACTTTCCTGGTCTTCCAAAAGGCTATTTTCAAGGTTTTATGCTCTACCAGTTCTGAGAACAGCTGCTGCCACCATGCTACCCTCCAACTCCAAGTAAACCTAATGATCTAATCCAACAACAAACCTCCACAACCCACGCTAATCAAACAATTTCTGTGAGCCCTAAATTAACATATTCCTATAGAGAATCACATAGTTGACTTTGGAGAAGAAATACAAAGAATTTTAGCAAAATTTCATTCAAGGCCAGGAAGACAAGATAGCAGAATAGAGTGAAAGTTGAGATAGTCCCAACTTGATTCTCTTTGGTACAGGAAAAGAAAAGGGTAGAATGTGCACAATCTTATTGCACGAGATAACCCAGGAGTAAACACAGTGAACAGTGTTGCAAGGAGTACATACTGGTTTTCCAGCCTTTACTGCCTGGTGCAACCCATTCTCAGACTTGTGCTGAAGGGTCTCAGGCCTAGCTCTTTTGCAAGGAGTCCATACTGGTTTTCCAATCCTTACTATCTGGTACAACCCATTCTCAGACTTGTGCTGAAGGGTTTTTCAGGTCTTACCTGCTGTGCCAAGAGCCATACTTTTACCAGTTTTCTACTGTTTTTCACCTTAAGACCTTCTTGCTTTTCTTAGACCCATTCTCAGACTTGCGCTAAAGGGTACACAAGCGATGGCTGAAGACAAGCAGCCTCAACTAGTTCTGGCACCCACCAGTCCTCCAAGTAAAAGGAGACGCAAATCTCCAAAAGCGGAGGTAGCCAGCAAAGCAAAAGCAAAGGTCTTATCCAGCAAAGCGCCATCTAAGATGGCGCAAAAGGAGGCCGCTAGGAGACATCAGGCTCTAGAGAGGCAGATATACAGGGCTCAAAAGACAGCTCCATCACAACATGTGCAAGCTGCATCTGAGACTTCTCCTTTCAGCCCTCAGGTAACCACAGTTGCACAGGTTCATAGGCCATTGTCTCCGGAGGGTGGGTCTCAATATCGACCCATTAGTCCCATGACATCTAATCCTAGTCCAAGCTGGGGGGCTCCTTCGCTTAATCCTCAACCTACTCCATCAGCCACGTTCACACCCACGGCCATTGGTCTCCGTCCTGAGTCATCACAGACGATAAGGGCCGGAGCAACTCCAATCCATGTTCACGCAGGTATTAGAGAGTCTCTCATCCCTACAGAAATCCGAAAGCCCAACACCCTCCCAGCATCGGTCTACCACCCCTGATTACGCTTATTCCATTACTTCCAATCAATCCTCACAGAGTGAAAATTCTTATTCGGAAATTGATGAATCACGGGGTACAGCTCTATCAGACGATGAGGATGCTCCTCAGAAGCCCTTCCCTTTTGTAGGCCTCTTTGATCCCACTCTATTCAAGACCATTCTAGCCAAGGCCACGGCCACATCCCAGATCGCCCCAGAGCCAGACCCACAACGCACCCCTTCCACCAGTCAATCTTCAAATCCTCTGTTTGCTGAGCCCACGGTGACTCAAAGACATATTCCTTGTCCTCCATTCTTTGCCAACACAGTAAGAAAACAGTTGACCAATCTTGGGGTTTCTCCTGTCCCAGGGTCCTCTGACAAAAAGCTGTTTAGCATGGCGCCATCCTTAACCAACCTCCTGGAGGTCCCAACTGCGGACACATCCCTTACTCCCATTTTTTCAAACTCCACTATTGCTGGAGATATGGTGGAGGCATTAAGACCGGAGGAGAGGAAATCTGAGTACGCACTAAGAAGGGCGCATCAAGCATTAGGGTGGGCGGTAAAGGCTTCCATGTCAGCCTCTTTCTTCTCATGATCTTCTATCACCTGACTCTGGGAGCTTCAGGGCATGATCCCGCAGAATCAGGTATGCGCCCATCAGACATTGGGTAAGTTATTAGCAGTGGTGGAATACACGGCCGATGCCACGTTTCATGCCACCCGATTTTCAGCCAGAGGATAGCAGCCAATGTTTCTACCAGGCGACTGCTTTGGCTGAAGCAATGGCGGGCGGATCTAAAATCCAAAGGGCATTTGGCCACCGCTCCTTACTCGGGCGTAAAATTATTTGGGGAAGCCCTGGAGCCATACTTGATAGAAAACAAGGATAAGAAAAAGGTACTTGCTCACCAGGCCAGGCGATCGAACAGGAAGTCTGCTCCCTTTTATCGCCGTCAGGGATTCTGGGGCAATACCCAGGGTTCTAACTGGTCAGAACCCACACGTTCATTTCCTCCAAGATCGGACCATCAAACGGAAAGTTTTGGACCCAAGCCCAAGCAACAACAGTCTAAGCGGCCCTTTCGAGGCGTAGGGGGCCGTCCTTATCAGAGGAATAAGTGACTCCAGGGAGGGACCCCCGACCCCCCATAGGCGTTCTGCTCTCCCTGTTCTCTCAGAACTGGGGGAACATTACCACTGACGCCTGGGTTTTGTCCACCGTCACCAACGGCCTGACCTTGGAGTTTTTCTCAAAACCGGCAAACCGATTCATTTCTTGTCCAACACCTTAAAACCCATCAAAACGGGCTTTCATGACGGAGGCCATTTCCTATCTTATCAAAATAAAAGTGGTAGAACCTGTCCCTCCCGATCAGAGGGGGCGAGGTTTTTATTCAATCCTCTTTATAGTTCCAAAGACCTCGGGAGGATGGAGGGCCATTCTGGACGTAAAAAGATTAAATTCTTACCTGGTATACAAAAAATTCAAAGTGCAGACCCTGCAATCTATCTTGGCCAGCATAAGAAGGAACGATCTCCTGATGTCCATCGACCTCACGGAGGCGTACCTACATATCCCAATATTTCCATCGCATCGCAGCTTTCTCAGATTCTGCTACAGATCTTATCACTATCAATACAGAGCGCTTCCATTTGTCCTTTCATCCGCCCCGAGGGTATTCACGAAGATCTGGCAGCTCACCTCAGACTGGAGTCCATTCGGATCCAGTGTTACCTGGACAACATCCTCACCCAATCAGTGTCGGTTCAAGCTTGCGCGGTCAGAGGTAGCCCATACAATAGAGGTGCTCCATAACCACGGATTCTTGGTGAATTTTCTCAAAAGCCAACTGATTCCATCCACGCGGTTACTTCATCTGGGAGCAGTGATAGATACAACACGTTGCATGGTCTACCTGTCGCCAGACTGCATAGACAGTTTCGGCCCTTGTCCGCCAGGTGCAACTCACCAGGACAGTTCCACTTCTCACTCTCTCCCAGCTCTTAGGCAAGATGATCTCTTGCATCGCCATCGTACCTTGGACCAGATTACATTCAAGAGCCCTTCAATGGTTCCTCCTCCCCTTTCAGAGGCAAAAATTAACATCCTCCAACAAGCAGGTGAGGTTGACCCCTCTGGTATCGAGTTCACTCTGATGGTGGAGTTCTCAGGCCATCAACAAGGGCTCGAAGTTCAGGGAGCCATCACGGATCGTGCTCACCACAGACGCCATTCTCTTCAGCTGGGGGGCTCACCTCCAGTCTCAAATAGCCCAGGGGAGATGGTGCAAGGAGGATTTGAAACACAATATAAATTGGCTGGAACTCAGGGCAATTCACCTTGCATTGTGTCACTTCAGTCACAAGGTGAGAGGCCAGCACATTCTCGTCCTCACGGACAACATAGCGGCCAAAGCCCATGTGAACCGTCAAGGGGGCACCAGGTCAAGTTCTCTGATGACGGAAGCCAGATTGCTCTGCCAATCTGTCCTCGATAAAGGCGGATCACATCTTGGGGGCAATCAACCAGCAGGCGGACTCTCTCAGGGCAATGGTGGATCATTCAGAGTGGCGACTGGATCCAGCACTGTTCCTAGCAATATCTTACAGGGTAGGCCACCTGGTTCTAGACTTATTCGTTTCGGCAGCGAATTCCTAACTTCCAAGGTTTTTCTCCTGTTTCCGTCCCCGGGGTCGGAGGGAATAGTTGCCCTGCGCATTCCGTGGCCCCGGGGACTTCTTTACGCCTTTCCTCAGCTCCCTCTACTTCCAGCCATTATCCGTAAGATTCTGCAAGAGAAGGCGGAGATTGTCCTCATAGCCCCTCATTGGCCGAGCCTCGCCCGTGGTTCGCCGATCTCATAAGCCTGTCAGTATCCCCCGGACCAAATAGCACTCAGTCAAGGGGCACTTCGACATCCCGACCCTCAATGGCTACAGTTAACCGTATGGCGATTGAGCGGAGATGTCTGATTGAGGAAGCTTATCCTCCAAGGGTCATTGATATGATCCAAGCATCTAGACGCTCGTCAACTAATAGAGTTTATGACTCTACTTGGAAGAATTTTATATCTTGGATGTCCAAGCATCATGGCCAGTTGTCATCTCTCACGGTGCCTCAGGTGCTACAGTTTTTACTGGACAGGATGGTTAAGGGTCTGTCTCCTAGTACTGTCAGGAGACAGGTTGCGGCTTTGGCCACGGTTCTTTCTTGTGACGACTCTTCCTCACTTGCACACCATCTGGTAATCTGTTCCTTCATAAAGGGGGCAATTAATACTAGACCTCCAACGGTTCATCGGTACCCCTCTTGGAATCTTTCGAGAGTTTTGCAGGCCCTTACCAGGTCGCCTTTTGAACCACTTCGTTCCTGTGATCTCAATCTCTTATCTATGAAGATGGCCTTTTTAGTGGCAGTGACCTTGGCCAGGCACATATCTGAATTGGCCGCCCTCTTGGTCAGGGAGGATCTCTGCCTGTTTCGCCCCGATTACGTGATCCTACGTTTGGATCCCACCTTCATTCCTAAGGTGAACTCTTTTTTTCACCGGTCACAGGAGATGGTGTTGCCGAGTTTCTGCCCTAGTCCATCTTCTGACTTGGAACGCAGATGGCACACCTTGGATGTTCGCAGGGTACTACGCATTTACATTAAAAGGACTGCTTCTTTCCATAGGTCAGAGGCACTTTTCCTCTCTTTCAATCCTGTCTCTATGGGGTTCAAGGTTTCTTCTTCCACTAGTGCCAGATGGATTAAGGCTTGTATTGCCAGGGCATACTAATTGCAGTCTTTAGCCATTCCTTCATGTATCATGGCTCACTCTACTCGTACAGCTGCCACCTCTGCGGCCTGGGCTATGCAGGCGCCCATTGACGACATCTGTAGGGCAGCAACCTGGTTGTCACCTTCCCCATTTATCCGTCACTATAAAATTGATAGCTTTGCCTCTGCTGGCGTTGCCTTTGGCCATAGAGTATTAAAGAGGGTGGTGTCATCTCCTGCATCACATGCCCCATCTGTTACCACCCCCTAGGGACAGGCAGGCTTTGGTATGTCCCAATCCGTGGATTATCCATCCTCATGCTGGAGAAGGGGCGTTGTCTTATCTGAACGCCTTTTCTCAGCATGATGATGAATAATCCACTCCCGCCCTTTACTGATTATTGGGCACTGTGGCAGGAGTCTGGAAACCAACGCGTCTGGCTTTGTCTGTTGCTTCGCCTTCATCGGAACTGGGTAAATGTGACCCAGCAAGAGGCGTGGCTATCTCTCAGTCTTAGTCTAATTGGGTAGAAGGGACTTCAGGAAACCCAATCCGTGGATTATCCATCATCCTGAGAAAAGGCATTCAGATAAGACAACGCCCCCTATCTTACACTATCTACAATATCATACACCAGGAACAATATACATACACATGCTAATACAACAGGATCCAACAAACCACAGTTACAGCAGGAAATGGAAGAGAGAGAATATACCAGCAGAGCCTTCCCTGTATCTTAAAGAGACACAGATCCTGCTGAGTCATTCCCATCATTACATCTTATATCTTGTATTACATAAGCTGGTTAGCTGTTAAATGAATACCTTGACAAAAATGCTTTTAGGCTTTTCTGTTTCTATAGTCTATGTCAAGAAAGTAGAATTCTAGTATCATGAAATCCATTTCTTCAGTGGCATACCTATATTCATTTTGGTGCCATTTTTTAAAAAAAAATATGGACTATTCACAGATGTGTTGTATGGAGTCATTTCTGGTGGAAAATAGCAAATTGATGCCTGCTCATAACTGGGGACATTATGGCCAGAAGGAAGTTGAATAAGAGATCCAGACTGCCATATATTTTTTCTGAATTAAAGAGAGATCTTAAGATCACCCTCATGCATTCTGACGTAGAAGTTTTGCAAGTAGATGGCAGAAATTGATGTTATGGTCACGATCAGCTGGGAATCACAGATTCCAACATGCTCTGAGCCATCAATGCAGCCTTTTCAGGATTCAAAGTTCAAGCAAACCTCGTCATCACTACTTGGGAGATTAATATTTTACAGTCTTTCTTAAAGATTGAAAAATCTTCATAATCGCAAGTCTAGCATTCACTGGACGAGTTTTCAATCTTTTTAAGAAGGAAGAAAATTACATTTTTCCAGCTTTGTATTTTTTTTTACATATACAGGATATAGTGTTATATCAAGCAAATTTTTAAATGCTAAGAGTTTAAATCAATGAAATCAATTTAAAGAAATACTTTGAAGTGAATTAAAAAGATGCTCTCACATGTGAACCTCTCATTCCAAGCTGATAACAAAACTTTGAAGGTTGATCGCTAATGACACCTTAAAGAAATTTTTGAGTTATTTTAATTCTATATTAGAACCAAAAGCTGTTGAACAAGTTTCATTGAATTTAACTGAAATGAACTTTAACATGGACTTAAAAATTATTACTTACAAGAAGGAGATGTAAATATTGGATTTATAAATGGAATTGGATAATCATTTAAAAATTGAAAAGGAATTACAAACTGTATCAAAACAGTGATTTCCTTTAAATTGGAATATAAGAGTTTTACTGAAATTTATTACAAGGAAATTAAAAATAGACATGGATAAAAATAAGAATTTTGATAGAACAGGCAAGGACCGTAGATAAAAGCAAAAGTTAGAATTTTATGTATGGAACTTAAGATTTTCTGGGAGGAGGAAGAAAAAAAATACAAAATTAGCTTACTTGATTATAATTAAATAATGGATTGGTATCTCTGGTGATTTTTAATGGTTATTTTGACTGTATAGTTTTCTTTAGGAAAATGTTCAATTCAGTATAATGGGTTGATTTGCAATAGCTATGTTATTACTTTAATATAAAAATAAAGGGATACTATGGTAATGTTTAATAGCTCTTAATTTTTTTGTAATGTTTAATTGTTAATTGGAATTAGATTTTGATTATTAAAGATAGGGATTGGGAAAGTGGGTTTTAAATAGATAGTGGAATTATATATTTATATTGTTAGGCATTTCTGTTAACTTTTTCTGGATCTTTACTGATTAATAATGTGAGCTGAGGATTTTAGAGATAAGTTTACAGGTAATCCTTGACTTACAACCATTTGTTTAATGACAGTTCAAAGTTACAATGGTACTGGAAAAAGTGACTTTATGACCATTTTTCACATGGCCGTTGCAGTATCCTATGATCACATGATCAAAATTCAGATGCTTGCCTACTGGCATATATTTATCATAGTTGCTATGTCCTGGGGTCATGTGATCACCTTTTGCAGCCTTCTGACAAAATCAATGGGAAAGCCATTCATTTAACAACTATGTTACTAACTTAACAACTATAGTGATTCACTTAACAGTTTTGGCAAGAAAGGTTGTAAATGAGGCAGAACTCACTAAACAACTATCTTTGCTTAGTAACATAAACTTTGGGCTCAATTTGGTCGTGAATCAAAGAAAACCCGTATAGAAATGGGGTGTGGTAGAGCAGGGCTTTTCAACTGGCGGCACTTTGGCACCTGGCAGGTGGTACACAATCTAGACAAGTATAGTTGGGGGGGGATGAGCTGAAGCGGCAGTGCCCCATAGGCCTGGGGGAGAGTCAGCTGGAGCTTCGGTGTTGCCGGGGCTCTGCTGAGACTCAGGATTGACATGTAGCTCCAGCTGACTGGCACTTCCGGCAGCCTCTGTTATCATCAGGAGCAGCAGACAGGCCTTGGGGTGACAGAGTCAGCTGGAGCTGCAGGGCTGCCAGGGCTCACCAGAGGCCCCAGGATTAGAGTGTGCAGCTCCAGCGCTTTGTGCAGTGGCCAGCTGGGGAGTGGGTGATTGCATGGGAGAGTGGGAATGGAGTAGCGACGGATGCTGGAGTTGTCCCTAAGCCCCAGAGAGTGGCTCCCCTGGAAGAGAAAAAGAGGAGAAGGGGGGAGAGAGGAGAAGACATAAAAAGAGGAGGTTTGGGTGGGAGAGGGAGAGAAAAAATGAGGAAAGAAGGGGACGGAGAAAGGGGGAGAAGAGGAGAGGCTTCTGTGAGACAAACAGAGGGATCAACGAAGGATCAGAGGCTGTGGAAGGAGAGTTGAAAGAGAGAGAGGAGAGGGAGAGAGGAAGAAGGGCCAACTAGCCACCTGACCAAGATAGTAGTGCTTATTAATAAATATGAATACATTTGTCAGTGCAAAGGGAAAGTGATTCAGCAAAGGAACTGCCACTGAAGAAATTAAAACCAGCATGTCATGTCCTAAAAGTGGTACAATCTGTGAAAAGGTTGAAAAGCACCATGGTAGAGAATGAAGTTACTTATATTTGGTTATATTTTAAGAAACAGTGATAAGTTGTTAATGTCAAATGCACTTGATGGGCACGAAGGAGAAAGTTTCTTTTGTTTTTCTTTCCTTTTTGCAGGGGATTTTTTTTCTGCACTTTTTAAGTATTTTCTTTTTTTACATATTTTTGTGATTTATAGGAAATATATTATTCAGATGGTTTTGGGAAACAAATCTGATGGTTTACTTTCAGTTATATGTTCCATTGATTTCAGGAATATGTTTTTCTATCTAGATGTGTATTTCAATTTTATTAAAGCCAATGGAAAATACCACCGTGTGGTAACTTACACTTTAGCTATTTTTAAATAACCTCTCTTTAGTAAGCAGATCTTGCAATCTAAACTCTTCCAATAAGAGTAATTTTATCTAGGCTTAGATAGTACCATAAAAATCAGTCTAACAAATATTATAAGGGTTTCCTGACCTTCATTTAAAATACCCGTGTTTCTCTGAAAGTAAGGCCCTGTCTTACTTTCTTTTGGGCTCTGAAATAAGCACTAGGATTTACTTTCGGGGAAGGCTTACTTTTTGCCGCTACTAGAATAGTAGACCGCATGAGTGGGTGGGACGGGACCTATGCATGGGGTGGAGAAGCAACGTGGCGGCGAGAGCATAGTGGTGGACCAGGTACGGTACTAGAACACGGCATGTGCCCTTCCCATGCCAGGCCAGCCCCTGCAGCCCCGGGGTGGCCATGCTGGGCGGCAGTGGGCAGGGCACCGAGGTGGGGCCCGCTAGGCCAACCAAAGCAGCAGGTAGACCATTGGAGGCTCAGGTACCATGGATCAGATCCCCCTCCCCCATCGGCTTCGCCTCATCATAGTGGCACTGACAGATTCCGCCCCCCTTGTGTCTGTGGTGAAACCAGACAGAATTGGGAGCAGACCGTTCATGCAGGCCCTTAAGTAGGGTTTACTTTCGGGGGAGGGAAGGGCTTATATTAGGCCCACCCCCAAAAATCAGCTGGGGCTTACTTTCAGGAATAGATTTACTTTCGGGGAAACACTGTAACAGGGAAGTGGTAAGTGAGGGTGTAAATTAAAAATAGAATTCACTAAATGTGTCATCAATACAAATATATCTAAGAGGTGTTTTTCTTAGGTAACTATATACAGTAAGTAAACAAAAATTTAAATTAATTTTATTTCATTTTTACTTAAAAGTTAAAACATTTTAATGATAAAATTTAAAAGAAAATTTAATCTCAACTAGCTACTCTTTCATTTATATTTCTACAGGTCATCCATCGTTTTCTAGAAGAGAAATTTAGTGCCATGGAGTGTGCATTGTTTGATAAAACTCTAGAAGATTTGAAAACCAGAGTAGATAAGATTGAATGCAATAAGAGACACAAAACTGTCATTACAGAATTACAGGTATTTATGCATATATGTTTGAAACTTAATAGAATTATTTTTCTTCCAATATTAAAATGCAAGACATTTGTTAATTAAAGTATATATTTTGCTCAGAGAAATATCCCCATTTATATTTGCATGGTTTTTGTTCTTCGTTTCAAAATTAAACCTGTTTATTTTTATGCTAGCTGCTTGCATAAAAATATCATATCCACTGTTTACTTTGTTAACATAAAGACTAGAATAGCAGAATATGTTCAAGGCCATTTTTCAGTCAACCTTCTTTCATTCAGCTCTCAAATTTGATTTGGATGATATTTTAGCTATTCAGAAGAGGTACAGGCATATAGCTGGAAAAAAACTCCCTTTCTGTTCAATATGTAGAGATCTCTCATCCAAATGTTTTGCACTGAATGGAACTGCAGTTAGTTTTGAAAAACAACAGCAGTGTATCACAAGAAACCCTGACTATTTAGGCAGAAGATGAATCTGGCACATAAATATGCAACCTACAGGGGAAACAGAGTGTCAAGAGAAAGGAGAGAAATTTGCAAAATCAGCAAGGATTTGAGCTGGAAAAGGTATTTTTGGAGATACCTCAGAATGCAGTCACTTCACAGACTATTTGCAGAATGTGGCATGGATAATGTTTCTTATACGTTTCTGACTCATACTCATTCTGATAGTTCTAATTTGGTGATATCAGCATTTTCCTGCCAGTCTTTTTTTTTAAATGGATTCAGCTCACTCTGTGTTGCCAGAGATTATAGATGCTATTCCTAGAAGGAGGAGGAACAGCACATTGATCTAGACCACGGGTCGGCAACCCGCAGCTCCAGTACCGCATGCGGCTCTTTCAGCCGTCTCCTCTGGCTCCCTATCCTCAGCCACGATGTGCAATCTGAAAAAAAAAAAGTGGGACTAAAAAAGTTAAACCAATCAATTCAAACTTCTCATGAAGTTTGAATTGATTGGTTGAACTTCTTTGGTTTGTGGGACTGCCCACAAACCTCTTTCCTTCTTCGTACTGCACGTGGTAGCCGGGAGGATTACTAGAAAAGTGTCCCTTGTAAGGATCCGCGGGTGGCCGGTCTTGGGGTGTCTCTTCCCTGCCCAGTGGGTCTCCCCTTGCCCTGCTCTGCCGCCGCCTGTTAGTGGGGGGGGTCGCCGGGGGTCTTCCAGAGCTTCCCCTCTCCGCCTGCGCCTTTCGGCCGTCTCACGGGCAGCGGATTCCCCCATGGCGCCAGCCTGGCCCTTTCCCCAACTGCTGCACAGTCCTCTTGGCCGTCCTCCCGCTGCTGCAGGTCACACTGAGCGAGGCGGAGGCAAGTGGGCAGCCGCGCCACTTTGCCGTCCTCCCGCTGCCACCGCCACCACCACTGCAAAAGAAGGAGACCTTGGGCTGCGGGGGCAGCGGCAGCCCGGGACATCCCTGCGGCAGCATTCCCCATTGCCGGCGTGGCCGCCCATGGTGCACCCGGCCTTGATGCCCTCCTCTTACGACGGCAAAGTTGCTGAGGACGCGGTGGGGGTGGCAGCTTGGCCGTGCCGCCGCCACCAAAGCCGCTGCCTCCCGTCCTGCTCCCCTTCCCCGCCCGTTTGGCTTAGAACGCGGCGGCCGGGCCGTACCACCGCCAACCAGAGCCACTGCCTCCCATCCTGCTCCCCCTCCCCGCCTGTTCGGCTAAGAACGCAGCAGCTGGGCCGCGCTACCACCACTGGAGCCGCTGCCTTCCGTCCTGCTCCCCCTCCCCGCCCGTTCGGCTAAGAACACGGCAGCTAGGCCGCGCCACCACCACCCAGAGCAGCTGCCTCCCATCCTGCTTTCCCTTTCCCGCCCGTTCAGCTGAGGACGTGGCGGCTGTGCCACCACTACCGTAGCTGCTGCCTCCTGTACTGCTCCCCCTCCCCATCCGTTCGGCTGAGGATGCGGCGGGGACGGTGGCCGGGCTGTGCCGGAGCCACTGCCTCCTGTCCTCCCCCTCTCCGCCCATACTTTGTATAAATTGGAGTTTTGTGCCACAGGCACTTTGCTAAATGTTTTCTCTAAACATCCTATATATCTGGGAAGGAAATCTTTGATCCTCCAAATAGGATTGAATTACAACTCCCAGAGTCCTACCAGCAGGTGTTATAGTTCAGCAACACCCAAGTCAGTTCCTCAGCTCACTTTTCAGTGCAGGATTATATTGCTTACAAACATCACACTGTCCTCTAAGATTACCAGAAGATGCATCTAGTTTGTGCCCCTTCTTTTCATGTTACTGTGTCAGCCATATAAGACAACATCATATAGATCAGGATTACTTTTACAGAGAGAGAGAAAGAGAGAGGAAAGAGAAAGAGAGAGAAGAAGAGATAGATGAAAGAGAGAGGAGAGAGAAAGAGGAAAGAGAAAGGAAAGAGGGAGAGAAAGAAGAAGAAAGAGGAAAAAGGGAGGGGAAAGAGAGAAAGGGGGAGATGAAAGAGAAAAAGAGGAAAGAGGGAAAGAGGGAGATGAAAGAGAAAGAAAGGGAGAGGAAAGAGAAAAAGGAAAGAGAAAGAGGAGAGAGAAAGAAAAGGAAAAGAGGAAGAGGGAAAGAAAGGAAAGAGGGAGAGGAAAGAAAGGGGGAGAGGAAAGAGAAAGGGGGAGAGGAAAGACGGAAAGAGAAAGAGGGAGAGGAAAGAGAAAAAGGAAAAAGGAAAAAGGGAGAGAGGAAAGAGAAAGGAAAGAGACAGAGACCCTTTTGACATCTAAAATGAAGTTAACACTGCATATATCCTTTTTTACCTTTATTTTATATATACACACACAAACACACACACATACACAAACAGATGATACCTCCCGCCTACCAGCCATTTGGAAACCCGCCCTTATTGACAAACGAGTCCCTAACACAAAGAATGACACCAGACCCACACTCACGAAAACCACACATGATGTTACCACCACACATCTACGCAAAAAGGAAACCCAAACCCACACCGATGATGAGGCACAACCACAAACCAGAAGCCAGACCACAGCTGCATCATTAACCACTTTAAACCCCTCCACTCCATACATGAAGCAAACTGACACCCACCATGAAGATGAGGCACGAACGCGAAGCCAAGCAACAGCAACACAGCTCTCCCTCTTCCCCCTGCAATTAAGACTAACCCGAGCACAACATAGCCCCACCCAAACAGAACACTCCCCCATCCAATCAGAGCACAGCCAACCCCCATCCAATCAGAGCACAGCCAAGCCCCTAACCAATCAGAACACACCTCCACCCAATCAGAACACAGCCAAGCTCCCACCCAATCAGTTCATACCCCCACTGGCAGTTAAAAGGAAGAAACAGCTACGATCACACATTGCTCCTGGAAGCACGAATGGGACTTCGTCGAAACGTTGCCAAGACACTTCCAATTTTACGCGGGAGAAAACCCGAATAACCAAAGACCTACATACAAACACCCGCGAAAACCTCAGAAAACATATATATAATCAGTACTAACATCCAACGGATTCCAAAGAAAGAAGCACGAAGCCGAAGGCACCAGCCTGAAGATGACGAATGGGACTTCGTTGAAACGTCGCCAAGACACTTCAAATTCTACGCGGGAGAAAACCTGAATAACCAAAGACACACACTCACACTCACACACACATATATTTGTTTTCGTAGATTTTCACGGGTACAGGTATGCAGGTCTTGGCGTATTCGGGTCTTTTCCAATATATGCAGTGTTATCTTCATTTTAGATATCAAAAGGGTTTTGCGGCTCCCAGTGTTTTGTTTTTGGTGGGAAACGGGTCCAAGTGGCTCTTCGAGTGTTTTGGGTTGCCTACCCCTGATCTAGACTGATTATCATTTTATGTTATTTCTATACCACTCTTCCTCCACAGGATAGTCAGAGCAATGCACAAAGCCAGAATAATAGAATAATATTCAATAAAATCATCACCATGAAACAAAAAAGCAATAGTATTTAGCAATAACAGAATTTGAAATAAAATTCATTTAAACAGACTGTTGTTACCCTATAAATGTTTTCATGAACAAGAATGTCTCTATTAACTGAAACAAGGCATTGTGGGGGAAAACCCTAAGAGAAAGTTAATACATTGGGATATTGTCACTAAAAAAGCCGAACTCCTAATCACCACAATGAATACTATATTTGCAGGTTTGATCTTAGGATATTTCCAATATCTTAATTGGATGTATGGTATTAGAAAAATAGATTTTTGACTGCTTTAATCTTCTTACGATTATATAAACTAAATTTGACATCTTGAATTGGTGTAGTACCTTACAACAATCCATGAACTCCTTTAAAGATTAATGCTATGGAATCCCATTTGGTTGATCTGTGTAACCATCAGACAGCTGCATTTTGTGTCAGCTGCAGTTTGCATCTATGCTGGTTGCCTGACATGAAGTTTGTCTCAGGACTTTGGAAAGGCACGGAAGCGAAGCGAAATTTGGACATAACTTGCACTGACTCTGTCGCAACCTCTACTGACAGTTTGTAGAGGTTTGCTATTGGCTGTATGCCTTCCCTCCCCCGCCAATAACTCTTCTAGTGTAAGTTTAGTGAAGGGTGGTAGGGGGGAGGGAAGGGTACCATCTTGCAACGAAAGGAACATAGCTTTGTCGGCATCTGAGAAAAAGATGGTCGTTTTTCTGCCATGTAGCCTAGCCTGTTCTCCTTTCCCATCCTGACATCTTGAAATCTGGAGATCTTTGAACGATTAGTGAGCAACTAGCGATAGAGGGTTGGGGCAGAGAAGGCTCAAGCATGAGATATCTCAGTGGAAGGAGGTCTTGGGTGGCCAGAGGCAGATGGTCTTGTTCCTGCATGATCTTTCCCACTCTTGAGGTATCCCATGAATACTTAATGACTCATGCATTTGATTAATGAATGCTTTGGGGAGAGCAGGGATAAGGCTCATTCATTTAACATGATTCATTTAACATTAAGACTAATGGGCAGGCTCCGTTACAGTTGTACTCAAGGACTACCTATATTTGTTCATTCAGAGCAAATACAATCTCCTTTTCCATTCTGGCTAATAAAAGTGCTCGACAGGGAATAGCTAAATGGAGCAGTGTTATGACTAATGCCTCTTCTCATTGTAGCATGACATTCTTGTAAAGTAGATAGAAGTAAAACCACATTTTTAAAAAAGCCTCATTTGTTTTTCTTGATGAAACCAACACTATAAAATTGAACTACAACATTAATTTATTGAGACTATATTTCATTTTTATTTTCCTTTCTCTTATTTTGAGGCTAAAATTGCAAGATTGACAAAACGTTTTGGAGCAGCTAGAGAGGACTCAAAGAAAAAAACAGAAGTAAGGACAGAACTTTTATTATATTGTTGATTGACCATTAAGCTCAAAACTGTTATAAGTAACAATGCAAAAATTTAGTATAGTAGTAGCTTATTCATATATGTTTTAACTAAAATACAACAGTGGAATCAGATGCATTCTTTTGTATAATTATGGATTGATGTGTTAACTTGGAGAAGTTATTGGATACGGATAAATTTGTGGACTTATATCTCTAAATTGAAATGAGATAAAAATCTCTTGGGGTTTCCCAGTTGGAGTAAGATGAATGCCATAGTGAAGTTTTATAACTTTGAAGTCAGTGAAGTTTACATTGAATGTTTAGCTGTAACTGACAGATTAGTGTGATCACTTGTTAATACCCACAATATTTAGCTAGTACACTATAACTCCTCTTAACTACTGAGTTTTCTAGAAGGAAATTAAAGGATTAAATATTTTACCCCTAAAATTTATTCTTGATTAAAACTAATGTTATTTTAATTTAATTTTAGCTTTTAAACCATTACATTAGGCATAGCCAACCTGTGGCTTGCAGTCCGCATGCGGCCCTGGATAGCTAGTAATGTGGCTTTATTTATTCCAGCCTGCCAGCTGAATTTTCTTGACAGACAGGAAGCAACATACCTCCTCTACCAGTGTGGGTGGGGTGGGCCAGTCCTATATACATACATTAACTATCTTATATATTTTATATGTGACCCAAGATCATTCCTCTTCACTCAATACGGCCCAGGCAAGCCAAAAGGATGACACACTTGCATTAGTCCATATTTCTATGAATCTTTCAGAACTAATTGTACTACAAACTTATTTGAAGAAAGCAGAGCATTCATAATTATAACATATCTTCATATTTGTGAGCTAGGGAAAAATATTTCCAAAAAGATGCTTAAATATCTTAACTATTAAAATGAGAATGGGAAATCTAAACACCTCATCTAGATACTTCCTGATAGATATGTACTATTGCTACATTAATACATTATCAAGCAGCAAGATTGTTTTGATAGTTTAGATATGTCAGTTCATTTAGTATGTCAGAGACTTTAAGGGAGAAAATATATTTATATTGTATCATGAAATACAATATTGTACTTATTAAGGAGGACTTCAGATTTTCTGGAACACAAGTGTGCCTAAAATAGAACGATCATTTATGAAGTACAAAATTTAAGTTGCCAATCTCAAGTTGGTTTGTGTCACTTTGTAGACTCTACAGAACACACCCCATTCCCCAGGAAAAGCAGTGAGTGATACTGGCAGTGTCAACAGTGTGGCATATCGGTAAGTTGTAACTCCCTAGTTATTATACTTTTTTTCTTTGGAAACTTAGTTATAATTGGAAAGATAAATTCTACATAAAAGTACTATATTTCACATCTTATTTATAAATATGCCTTTTTTTTCTGTTACCCAAATATATGTTAATTCATTCTCTTGGTGAAAAGCATAACTAGGCATGGGGAATTCGTAGGGCAAAGTTGAGCAGCCTGTAGTCTTCAACTCCCATATGCCTTAGTCCAGCGGTTCTCAACCTTTTCCGGGGCTCGACGCCGGTCCGCATCGCGCATGCGCGGTGCGTCGGCCCGCATCGCAAAGGGGGGAAAAAATGGCCGACCAAAAAAAATGGCCGACCAAAATAAAAAAAATGGCGGGCGCGCATGCGCGGCGTGACGGCCTGCATCGCAAAGGGGAAAAAATGGCCAACCCCCCCAAAAATGGCCGACCCCCCAAAAAATGGCCGACCGAAAAAAACAGCGGGCGTGCATGTGCGGCACGACGGCCCGCATCGCAAAGGGGAAAAAATGGCTGACCCAAAAAAAATGGCGGGCCCGCATCGTGCATGCGCGGCGCGACGGCCTGCATCGCAAAGGGGAAAAATGGCCGACCAAAAAAATGGCGGACTGCAGTGTTTGGCGACCCCCGTGAAATGGTCGTTCGACCCCAAATGGGGTCGCGACCCACAGGTTGAGAACCGCTGCCTTAGTCACTGAGAAATAATGGCAATTAGCATCACAAAATATGAAGGTTCGAGATTGCTTGTTTTAAACAGAAATATGTTTTGGTTTTTAAATTTTTTATATTGTATATATATTAGGTATGTAGAATTCACTGATATTGTGATATTATTTAGAAAAATTGAGTAATAATAAAATATTTAAATTTAAAAATAATTTTATTTTGGACTTCCTGCTATAGCTCCTTTACTTGATACAGCTAAAATAAATCTTTGTTCTATAGAAATGCTGGCACAGTAAGACAGATGCTGGAGTCCAAGAGAAATATAGGAGACACTTCATCAACTACTTTTCAGTCCCCTGTGAATACAGGTAAAATCTATCTCAATTATATACATTATTACTTTTATGGCACATTTTTAAAAATCAAATAAGTAAAAACTGACTTGATATAATTCAGCCAAACAGAAGTGGTTTAGGTGAAAGGAACATATGCTGTCCTAGGTAAATCCGGTGGTAGCATCAAACAATATCTGATTCTTAAAATGAAGTATTTAGAGTCCTGTCCTTATACTTAATATACAGTTTTATTCTTAATGTATCCTTAAACATTCATAGAACCAGTTTGAACACCATATAGAATAAGCTAGGCTGCAGCACTTTGTACTAGTGGAATTTCACATCAGCTGTAAAACTAAAATAAATCAAACACAATTTTGACAAAGATGCTTTGTCAAAGAAAGAAAAAGGGTACCATTTAAAAGAAAATTAAGCATGCTTCCATATACAGTTTTTGGGGAGTGTGTAACTTTTGGAGGATTCCTAATGATCACAGTTGGCCTTTGAATTGCATGTTGGATACTACATTTCAGTAAATAGGAAGGACTAGGATAAAACGACTGGACAGTAATGTAAATTTAAGCTTTTATGCTATTTCCATTTACCTAATAATAACTACAAAATTAAAAATTATAATATGATGCTAACATTTGGAGACACTTTGGACATATCCAAAGCTTCAGTGGAGAATCAAGAGCTCTGAGGATTGAGGTTGACATTTTTGGTATTTTTTACCCATAAAATAATAGCTGCTCTTTACAAATCAATCACTGATTTGTAATAATAAACTCATAGATTACTATTGATACCCTTGATCGCATAATGAATCAGTATAAACATTGTGCCACTGTAGAAGGTCGAAATAAAAACAATAATTATAGTTTCTTCATGTTAAATGCAACATTTAATTTAATAGATCCTGAGCTCCCTACCTTTTTCAAAGTTTGGTCAGAAAAAGGCAATCCCTGACATAATTAATCCCTATTTGAAACAAAATAATAATTTAATAAGGCCTAGAAATTAATTATTGGACAGTGCTCATGCTTTAAATAGATGACAAAAGATAGTTTTGCATTACTTGTCTGAATATATAAGGAAAATATAATGGCAATGAGAAAGAAACGTATGTACATATTCTTACATTTTAATTCTTTAATTATTTGGCATTGAGACAAAAATATTTGCATTATAAAGTATTTCTGATTCACTTTTTGTTGAGAAAGCATCTTCATGGCAAATTAATATTTCAAAGCAGTTTAGAAATTGAAAAATCTTTTCAATCTTTTCGTGCCTGCTGTTTTTCTGCTAAACATCACTAAGCTTTATATTTTTACAGATACAGTGAATTAGGTTTGTATATAACACTGGCTAAGATATTTTATGTTTCCCGTTGGAAATTAGATACAATTCCTTCAAGAATTCCTTTACAAAGACTGGTAAACTATGCTCTGGAAATACACGTGAAAAATAAGAAAAATAACATATTTTTAGAAAATGACTGATACTAACTTTAACTTGGAAAACATTTATGATTTATAATTCTGCAGATAGACTTCTGAAGTTTGGTTTCTCTTAAAATCTTGAAACAACAAATTCTGATTGATGGTGGATTGTTTAAGTTAGAAATTCTTGTAAATTTTTATTATTTTGACTTAATATTTGTACTTTTTTACTTGATTCGTACTAAAATTTCAGATTGATTTTACTTGTTTGAATATATTATTTCATTTACTGTTATTGGTAGAATAATAAAGGAACATTTTTATTTTATTCATCTAATTTCTATACTGCTCATCTAATCTATGTGACTATTCATGATTCTGCCTGATAATTTATTTTTCTTAACATTTTGTATTTGTTGAGACCTTGGAAAAAGTTCAGAGAAGAGCAAGTAAGATGATCCAAGGCCTAGAGACTAAAACATATGAAGAACGGCTGCAAAACTTGAGTTTGGTTAGTGTAAAGAAAAGAAGAAATAGGGATGACATGATAGCAGTATTCCAGTATTTGAGAGGCTGCCACAAAGAAGAGAGGGTCAAATTATTCTCCAAAGCACTAGAGGGCAGGATAAGAAACAATGGTTGGAAACTGATCAAAGAGAGAAGCAACCTGGAATTAAGGAGAAAGTTCCTAACAGTGAGGACAATTAACCAGTGGAACAGCTTGCCTTCAGAAATCGTGTGTGCTTCATCACTGGAGGTTTTTAAGAAGAGACTGGACAGTCACTTGTCTGAGATGGACTAGAAGACATCCAAAGTCCCTTCCAGCTCTATTCTGTTTTATTGTAAATTCCACAGGACAACAAAGATTTTGTTTCGTGAACATATTTGGGTGTATCTTACATATTTTTGGCTGCTAGTCATGAAAATAACTTATACTTTAACCCAGGGGTTCTCAACCTTGGCAACTTTAAGACTTGTGGACTTCAACTCCCAGAATTCCTCAGCCAGCAAAGCTGGCTGAGGAATTCTGGGAGTTGAAGTCCACAAGTCTTAAAGTTGCCAAGGTTGAGAACCCCTGCTTTAACCTATCGTGCTGGTTTTAGAACTCTTCTGTTTTTACACAGTGACTATGTACACCTTTCAGTACTTGTTGGCTATCCTGGACACATAAAAGAAACATAAAGTATACCAAGTACAACTGGAATATCTTTTGAGATTTATAAGTAGTGGTTCTGTCACTTGGAATACAGTTCAGCCATTACCAAGTATTGCTGTTACACTATGTGAATGGGACAACTGTTGAATTACATTAAAAAGAAATGGCCACTGTGAAAGAATTTGGTTCCAGGATAGAAAAACATGGTGTATGATGAACTACTTATTGACCCAACAAAAATAATTTTGCCTGTTTCACATAAAACTGAGACTGATGAAAACCTTTGTGAAAACAGTGAACAAGGAAGGTGAAGGTTTCTGTTATTTGAGACATATATCTCCAAGAATAACTGAGACCAAGCTTAAGGAAAATATTTGCTTTATCCAGAGATCAGAATCATCATAATCAATGACAAATAGTTCAAAGATCGGTTAGTGGGAGCAGAGAAAATCATTTGAAAAGCATTCAAGGATGTCATTGAATTTTTTCTTTGCAGCTACAGTGCACCAAGCTACATTCAGCAGGTTGACTAAATTTACAGTGTACAGAGACCTTATAGTGGAACACGTCACTGAAGATTCATTTTCTGCATTCCCACTTAGATTTTTTTAAAGGTTTTATTAATTTTTAAGAATTACAATATTTAGAGCTTAGTAAACACCATGTTGTCTGGGTTCACATATTTAACATTAACTTCTTCAACATAAGTATATTCAGTACTGCACACTCCAATATTTTTTCCCTGATCCTCCTTTCTTCCCCATATTTTTTTCATTTTCCCCCTCATTAGACAATTACAATTTTTGGTACTATATACAGTGTTAGATATAAACATCTTCATCATATTTTACTAATATTATACAAATAATATCAGTTCATTAATCAATAACCTGTTTTTCATGCTCTTGTTAAGGTTTAATTTCCCATCAATATTTAAAGTATCTTTGTCAGTTATGATTTTCTCAATATTAATTACATTTAAATAGCTAAATATTTTATTCATACCAATCCTCTTATTTTCATATTTCCCATATCAAAAGAAGAGAAAAATGCTATTTTAATTCTAAATCATATCTTTCATTATAAAAGTCTAATTATATCTAAGGGTCATCCATTCTTTTAACCGTATTCAACCAAGTACTTAAACATATGATGCCCCCTCTAATAGGTCAAATCTTCTGTTTTTTAAATCTAACTCTCGCTTTCTTTCTTTCTTTGCCAAGTAGCTTTCCAAACCAAGGCAATTAAATCACCCAGGAATTTTCTTTCTATTTTTATGAAAGTTGCTTGGCATGAGGAAGATAATTTAGGTAGGGTATTTTTGAGGGGGAATTCCACTCATTTATGTTCCTTAAGCAACTCCCACCTTCCTCAATTTCTCTCCTCATCTTTTGTCTCCCAAATCGTAACATTTTCCCTGACAGCTCTATGTTCCATTCCCCAAAATCATCTTCCTTGTCATCAGGTGCATTTTGCAAGCTTAAAGGATAAAGGATCTTTTGCAATTTCATTGTTATGGGTAAGTCTTGTAGTATTTTATTTGTGTATGGTAGTTTATATTTCCCTTCTTTCATTTCCTCTGTCTCTAGATCCATTTCCTCTGCTTCATCTTCTCATCTCTGGTTTATTTGTTCATACTTAGTAGTCGTTGTCTGGGAATTTTCTAGTTGTAGATTTAATTTGGAAATTTGCTCATTTATATCATCTAAATTATTTTTAGCCTCATTGTGCTTTCTTTTTATGTCCTCTTTGTATGCAACAATTGTTTGGTGAATTGGTTGTAGAGTATATTTCCTTATGAAAGGTATTTGTTTTTTCTTGTGGTATCATTCCTGGAGATTCTCTAATATCTCTAGTCTCAGTAAAAGTAGAAGAAAGTTTCCTCTAGCTTTCTGGTCTTTATTGCAGCTTTTACAGTCCAATGGATTTTAGAATAAAGGTCAAGTCCCAAAAGCAATATTTTATCTCAGGCATCCAAAAATTATCAGTCGGGCAAGGTTATAATCGACAATGTTCAAAGTGTTCAAAGTATTCAACCTCCCTGAAAACAGCTCAAAAGTCTTTCCCAACCAGATGTAATCAAAGATTAAGTTTTTCTTTCTCTTCCACTAGCTCTTGAGATTAAAAGTCCAAGCTCAGTGGGTGTTTATAGTCCAACAAGGTCAGGATGATAAGTATGCCAAAATATTTTCCTTTATTGCCAGTTGTTCTCCCTTAGGCTAGGAATCACTAAGCAGGCAGGAAGCTAGTTATAGTGCTGAACTCCAATCCACCACTAGATGTCATTCAAAATCCATTTTCCACTCTTAAAACAAAGGATTGATTTCTTATGTTTCACCTCAATGTTTTTTTTTCAGAGAGAAAAATCTTAACAATTATGTTCTCAAATTTCAGAACTGCAGCTTTATGTTACTTCCACTTCAGTATTGTGTACTTCTGTCCCCCGTAGAAATTAAAACGCCGCTTCCATTCACATTTGGAGGTTTTTAACTTCTTGGGAACCTTTCCCAGGAAATTCAGTTGTAAAATAGTAAAGAAAGGATCAATATTCTCACCCAGTTCCAAACATGCTGTTTATGATGTATTAATTGGTGCTTTTCTTCTTCGGTTGTCAGCAGCTAATGACTGGCCATAGGAATGTAGACAATCTTTCCCCTGCCCGTTTGGAGGGCTTTTCTTAGATTGAACAGAAAGACTGCCATCTGTCTGTGATCAGTGAGACACCCTCCTTCTTCATTGCCTCTTTGTGGAGACTTTAGCCCTTTCTAGGGCCCGCAGCAGGGCAAAATCAGGCACGGAAAGCAGAGCCCTGCCTTCCTGCATCTGTCTCGTCACGACGCAAAACCGGAAGTCCACACTTAGATTTCTTTCCTAAAAATCTAGGTGCAGTGAGTGATGAAGTTGTTGAAAAGTTTCACCAGGACATTACCACAATTGAAAATGGTATAAGACAACTGGAATCCATCTGGGTTGATTATTGTTGGACACTGTAGCAAGATGCATCAGACACTGAGTACAAATAAAAATAAACAGCAAAACGTTTTTAGCCCTGTTGAACTCATGAAGCGTGTTGGAAATATTATGCAATTAAATACATTATATCATTAAAAGTTAATTTCATATTTCTCAAGATTCCTGTGTGATCCAGTTATTCTGAAATTATATTTGTGTTCAATTTGAAGGGGTCTGTCATAGTCAAAAGTTTTCCAGAAAGCAAAACTTTTGAAAAAAAGTGTTGTCCAGTGACATTCAGTTTATAAATCTATCTTTTTTTATTTTTTATTCTATTCATAAGTATCTTTAAAACCAAATTAAAAATAAATTTTCATTTAATACCTCTATTTGCCACCTTTTCACAGTAAGTTTTCAAGAATACTTACCCAAAAGTGTTTTTTTATTATAATGGCTTATGTTTTTTTATTTTCATAACATCAAATAGTAATAAAACCTGTTTTTACGAGAATAAAATGTATAATAAAGGTGTTGATTGCCATGATGAAATTGTAATTTAAATTCATTAGCTATGAAATAGCTAATTCGATAGAAAATTTTCAATCTTTTTTCTTTCTCTTTATAGTGTCTGCTGCTTCTCTTGCTACTCCACAGACACCAGTCAGTGGACATCAGAAGCCCCAAACACCAGTTACTTCTGCATCCCTCACATCTGGCTCTTTGACAACACCTGTTCTTCCCACAGCTAATACTGCAACAGTAGTTGGTACCAGCCAGGTGGCTGGTGGGAACACACAGCCAATGTCTGTTTCACTTCAGTCTTTGCCAGTAATCCTGCATGTACCTGTTGCAATGTCCTCTCAGCCTCAGATCCTGCAAGGTCACACAGGAACCTTGGTTACCAATCAGCAATCTGGCAGTGTTGAATTTATACCTGTCCAAAGCCAATCAAATGTTGGTAATCTAACCAAAACTCCTTTGTCTCTATCATCAACTAATTCAGCAAAACCAAACAATAACCCTTCAGTGTCCAGTTCAAGCATTCAGAGGAACTCTCCAGCTAGTGTTGGCTGTTCAATAGGGACAACCCTTGCAGTGCAAGCTGTTACAACGGCACATCCTATTGCACAAGCCACAAGGACTACTTTGGCTACTGTGAGTACTTCAGGAATATATACTCCTCCCATCAGTAGGAACCCCATACAGATGAAGATTCCTATATCGGCCTTCAATAATTCAGTTCCTTCTGAAGTGAATACTACAACACCGAGAGTTGGTGAGTTGTTTTTTCTTTTATTTATTTATATTGAGAAACTGCCCATCTTCCTAATCAAATGATTCTGAGCTTTGTACAAATAGATATAAAACATTTATTTATTCAGTTATTTCACATTTCTATACTGCCTATCTCCTCCAGAGAGGGATTCTGGGCAGTGTACAGTAAAAAGTTAAAATATAAAACTATGTATGTATGTTAAAGATAATTTTAAAAATTTTGAAGAGGCAAGCAATTAAAATTAATTAAAAGATGAGAGGGCTTTCAACGGACTAACCAGCCCCATGACTGTGTGCTCCTCTGGGCTCCCCAAGCGAGGGTGCAGAGCCATGTCTTTTCAGACATGGAGAGTGGCAGCCTGTCTGACCTCCAGGGCAAGAATGTTCCATAGGGTGGGGGCAATGATATAGAAGACTCACCGCCTAGACCCTTACCAATCAGAATTCTTTAACTGACAGCTCTACAACATACCTTCCCTGCCCAACTGGGTGGGACAGTCTGATGTAATTGGACGAAGAAAGTTCCATAGGTAGTCTGGTTCTATGTTAAACCAATACCTTGAATTGAACCCAGAAACAAACTGGCACCCAATGCAGTTTGCGGAGCAAAGGTGTTACCCTTCCTTGGATACTCAGAATTGCTTCTGTGGTCACATTCTGCACCAGTTGAAGTTTCTGAATAGTTTTCAATTGCAATAGTCCAAACAGGAGATGACCAGATCATGAGTGACTCAGTGGAGAACCTCCCTATCCAGGAAAGGGAGTAACTGGCACACAACATGAAAGGCCCTCTTAGCCACAGCTGCCACCTGCTTTCTGGAGCCATGAGTACAGAAAGGCCTCCAAATTAAGTACAGGATCTGGTTGGGGTAGTGCAACTCCATCCAAGATCAAGGATGATAAACTTCTGGATACAGAGGGGTCCTTCCATAGCCACTCTGTCTTTCCAGGGTTCAGCTAAAGTCTGTTGTTCCCCATCCAGGCCCTCAGAGGTACTGCAGAAGAATATCCACAACATCTATCACTTCACTCAAATGGAGATACATAACTGGGTATCATCAGCATATTAATGATACCTCATTCTTTAGTGATGGTTGATCCTCCCAAGTGGTTTCATGTAGATATTTAAAAAGAGTAGAGATAACATTGAGCTCTGTAGCAGGCGGCATGAGTTGTAGTGCGTTCCCTCCCCCCCATCTCTCAATACTGACTTGACTGGCCTCAGAGAAAGGAGGTGAAACTGTGCCACCCATCCCCAAGTCTCTAAGGTCAAGGCAAGCAAGGTTGCATGCACCCTTCTTTGGGCACCTAAAATTGCCCATGCAGCCGCATTTGTACCACGTGAAGCTGCCAGATACTTTTCAAGGATAGCTCCATGTAGAGCTTCTTGCAGTAGTCCAAACGGGAGATGACTAGAGCATGAGTGACTGACCAGAGAGCTTCCCTATCCAGGAAACTCTGTAACTGGCACACAAAACAAAGCTGAATAAAAGCCCTCCTAGCCACAGCTGCCACAGTTTTTTCAAACAAGCTGTGAGTCCAGGAGCACCCCCTGATTAAACTATCCCAGCTCTTTCTGGAGTAGTGTGACCCCATTCAAGACCACAGATAAACTCCTGAATACAGAGTAGCCTACCCACAGCCGTTTTGTTATACCAGGATTCAACTGAAGTCTTCTGTTCTTCATCCAGACCCTCACAGCCTCCAGGCACTATGAAAGAATGTTCGTTGCATCACACACTTTACCTGCAACAGAGATAAAATAGATACAAAAAGTCCAAATACCCCTTTAAAATGCCAGGTTTTTGAGATGTAAAAATATCAGACCAAGATAAATCACTTCAGAATTTTTTCCACCTTTAATATAACATATAAACTGTGCAATTAAATCAATTGAAAAGCAAACTGAAATCTTTTAGAAGGAAAAATAGAAAATGTTTTTGCTGCATTTTGCTATTAAAATAGTTACATGTCTTAAAAGTGTGTTTGTTAGGCAATGCAATGAAGTTGTTTCTTGATCTCCTTAGAGAATCAAACATCCAGATTGTTACCACCTCCACCAGCAGCAGCAGATAATATAGCAAATAAGAAAGCACCTGAAGTACCATCACAGGTATGCTGGTTTGTTTGTTTTTATAGAGACTATTTTATTTTTCTTCCATTCAGCAAATCAGGTTGTAAGGACCTGCCTCAGTTAAGGCTTCCAAGAAAGCAGAAGTCTTGAAACGGACATCATTTCAAAAGGAACTTTTATTTGAACGTGTTGACAGCAGTAATAGAAGGCAGGATCTCAGGTTTCCTGCACGAATCAATAAGTCAAGAGTCAATGAAAACCCCATCCCAACTGTCTATCTGGATGGTTCAAATGGGTGAATCCGCAGATGTGAAAATGTTATGGGAACGGAGCGATAAGGCGCAGCTTCCAAGTCTTCCAAGGCTATTAGGTCTCCGCACCTCTTATTCCGTGTCCGGAGATAAGACAGATGACCAGAAGCACATTCCATTCTCACTCCGAGAAAGAAACATAAAAGAGGATAGAGCAAGGAACAAAGCAAAGGAAATATACTGTAGCAACCCCAAGCTCCCCGCTCCCCCCAGAAGAATGGCAGAATCCTAAAGAGAACAGGAATCCCCATGCCCATAGAAAGACAGGGTTCTGACATAGGTCAGTGTTGTAATTACTTATTTCCTTTTTCTTTCAGGATATTAATAGAAAGTAAAATGTTACTTATTCCTTATTTATTTATATGACATAGTTTTTGAACAACAGAATCTGCCAATCCTAGAGCAGTTAGCAGTTCTTTTATATAAGGGATAGATAATAGTAACAATTAGAAAATTTTTCAAATACTACAAACAGAATTCTTTGTTTCACATTGAACAAATATCATACATTTCTTTGAATTCCTATCATATCTTTTAGCCAAGAAGGGGTTGGTGGACTCCCAACTGCTTTAGCAACAGCAATATCTGATATGGGGACCATCAGTTGGTAAATTCTGTCCAAACTGCCAGGCTAGGTGTTTCAACATTTGGGTTAACTGGTCCATATGCAAAGCTGGTAGATTCAGATACATGAGCAAGATATTGGCAATTTGGATGGCCATCTTAGAAATTGTGAAAGATTCTGTAGCTATAATTGATCCTTTGGTTCTAGGTATATCTCTGTGGGAGTAAGGAGTAGATAGATTAACTGTTAAGCTTTATGTAGGTACAGTTGAAAAATGTAGATCATAAATAATATGGCTGGATTATTGACTCTGTTGCACTTAACAGTGAGAAAGTTGACATGCTCAGAAAGTGCTGCCAATGCTGTACAGAGGAGTCAAAGCCTGTGTAAATCAGGGTTGTGATGTGGATGAAATTATTTAAAATTCTGAGCGAATACAAATGAGGAATACAACTTACTTCACTGGACGACATTTATGGATGGGTGGATAGGAGATACAGAAAAAAAATATTGGGCCATTTAGAGTCCCCAAAATGAATTGTTTATTGTTTGGTTTCTTCTGTAAAAATGATACATATGTTTCAAATGTATGGTTTAAGCAAAAAAACTGTTCATATGTACACATACTGAAGAAATGACTAAAAAAAGTTGTTTTGTTTACAATGAAAATTTGGCATTACAAAAGCGATGAGAGATTATGAATGTTGGGTTAACCAATTTTTGGTATGGTCAAAAGTAAATCTTGGGGAGAAAGATTTAGAGGAAAATGAAATAAAATACAGTGAAAGTAGAATGACTGCAGGAAGAGATAGTACAAAAGTGTTAAAAGATAGCTTATTCTTCTTACAGAATCAATGGAAAATGGACATAACGCTATTTTGATCTCAGGGAAAAGAATTATGTTATAACAGTGGTGGCAAACCTATGGCACGCGTGCCAGAGGTGGCACTCAGAGCCCTCTCTGTGGGCACGCACACCATGCCCCGGAGATGGCAACTGTCCCTCTTCAACCAGCCACCCGCTAACTCGCCGAGGTCCCACATGGTCGGATGCATCCCAGCATGGCTGGTTTCCCTCTCCCCCATCCTGTCCCTCCTGGCCTCGCATGCTCTCCTTTTCCCAGGCACGACCCACAGCATCACCTCCTCAGCTGTCGGCTGGCCATCCAGCTCAAGAGGCGGCTTCTCTGAACTGCTGGCGTTGGGCTGCGGAGCCCCAGATTGCACCAGTCAAGGGCCCGGCAGGCTGTGGCTGCTGACAGACACTGTCGGCCCCATGCGCTTGCTGGCCTCTGTGTGTGGGGGCTGAAGGTGTCAGAGCGCAGCCACCCCGGCCCCTACCTCGCCTTGTCTCACCTCACAGGATGAGCCTCCTGGCCACCGCCCCACCTGCCAGAGACCCCCTGGATCTCCCCCAACCCTGCCCGGCCCCCACAGGTGTCCCTCTCCATGAGCAATATCGAGGTGACCACGCCCACCTTGTCCACACCCACCTGGCACCCAGCAATAAATAAGTGGGTTTTGGATTGCAGTTTCGGCACTTGGTCTCTAAAAGGTTCACCACCACTGTGTTATAAAGTACCTCAGCAGTGTATGGAATGATGCTAGTTGGAAGTATGAAAAATGTGTAGTGAAAAATTGAAAAGGCTATGGATGAGGGAAGAAATAGAATGATTGCTGAAAAAAAATGACTGTACAATGTAATATGTATAAAAGTATGCTTAACACAAATGTATGTTGCTATTTCAATAGAAAGCAAGGAATAATTAAAGCAGGCAAAGGAATTATAGACCAATTGTGATTCAGATTATTTTTGAAAATTGAATGAAGAGAACTAAACAAGAAATCCCACTAGAATGAATGGAATTAAAAATACACACAATGAATGACATCATATGAAGCTGAGACAAAGAAGACCTATAAATAGTATTTTAGATATTCTTTATGGGAATAATAATGGTATGTTAAAAATGAAATTGAAAAAGTGTTATGAATGTCTAAGAAAAAATGGAGGAAAAGTGATTATATAATATTTTGAAGAATGCTAAAATGCTTTTTAAAAGGCTGTCGTATAGAGATTGTAATTTAAGGAATGTTTAAAATATGGATGTCATTTCTTTATGGGATAGCTTCTGAAAATTTTATGAAGAATCAGGATGGCCTACTCATCCATCCTGATTCTGCCAAAGGTCATCAATAAGTATAACTAATGGATGTTTACTGGATGTTATAAGAACAGTATATAATAGAAGTAAAGTGTAGTCAATTACAACTCAAAAAGAAGTGAATATTTTCAAGAACAAATCAATGTATGAGTAAATCTCTGAGTATATGGTAAAAGCAAGGATGGTCTGCAGGGAAACAAATTGAAAGATATTGCATATATTAAACTAGTTTTATTTCTTTTTCTTACCATGTGCATGGAATGTATTTTTGTTGCTAGTTCTTATTATTTTTCTGCACTTTGCACGATGTTACCCATTTTAGAAAACATAGTGTGTGCTTGTGTATATATATACAGGTGTGGGGATGGGTTTGGGTCAACTCCGGGAGAGTGGAGGACAAGGGTGTCTGGTGTGCTGTGGTCCATGAGGTCGAGGAAAGTTGGGCATGAATTAGCGACTGAAGAACAATGACAAATATAAATGTATATAGAAAAGTGTAAATGGTACAGTTTAAAATGTGGTTTGCTTTTTGACATTTGCAAAAATACAGGAGTAATTAAATTACACTATGTGGAAAGGAGCCATCTACTTAAAAAAATATTCTTTCCCAACCCACCTTACCAAGGTTGTTGTTGTGGGGCAAATAAGAGGAGGAAAGAGTACTTGAGTTATTTATAAAAGGCATGAAGTTGGGGTATAAATAAATAAATAAATGGTAGTAACATATTAAAAATGTAGTTATAAGAAGGAAAACCTAAAAGGAAAACTTGAGCAAAATATTAAGACTACTAAATCTGTAAATAAACCTATGGAAAATTTGCAGCTGTTACTGATGAAAATAGCAAACTATTTCTCTTTTGTTATTTATTACACTTATTGATGTAAATAGAAACTTGCAGCTGAATTATTTTTCATATTTATTGGTTCTCTTTTAGAAAAAATAAATCAGTTTGTAATTCAGTTTTAAAATAGAAATTAAAAATTAAATTGAAATTAGCTAACATGAAAGTAAGAAATATAATTATGAATGAAAATGAACCTAATTGCTGCCACTCCCTCCTATACTCTCTCCCTTGCACATTCCTAGATTTCACACATAATTCCTAGTTCATTGAAATAGTTTTCTGTGGCATTTAACCTGGAAACTCCTATTCCAAAGTGCCTTCCAAAGTAGAAAATTAAACCAAGATTTTATATCCAAGTTCTTGGTGTTCTCTGAGCTTAGTTGTCTTCTTGCAGACGTTTCATTACCCAAACTAGGTAACATCATCAGTGCCAGCAAGGAGTGGGGTTTGCTCTCCGTTTATATTCTAGTGGCTTGCCCTGTCAGTGGTGGGGGTGGTTTTAGAGGTTCTTTGGTTGGGCTGTTTATGGTTGGCTTGTTTGGCAGTTCCTTGATTGGAGTATTGTTTACTTGATTGTTGGTATCATGTTAATTTTGGAGTCAATCAATGCTCAGTAGGGTGCTGATTGCTGGTGGGGAGGTGTTTTGATCTTTTGTTTCCTTTTTGGCCTATTGAGTGTCTATTTTGCATATTATAGATATTGTTTATGTCTATGGAATTTCTAGAAGCCTGGCACTCTGATAAATTAGCCATATCAATAGACACATAGACATTTGTTAGTTGCAAAGTCGTGTCCTACCCATCACGACCTCACGGACAATGTTCCTCCAGGCCTTCCTGTCCTCTACCATCTTCTGGAGTCCATTTAATCTTACACCTACTGCTTTAGTGACTCCATCCAGCCACCTCATTCTCTGTCATCCCATTCTTCTATTGCCCTCAATCTTTCCCAGCATTAGGCTCTTCTCCAGTGAGTCCTTCCTTCTCATTAGGTGGCCAAAGTACTTGAGTTTCAACTTCAAGATCTGGCCTTCTAAAGAGCAGTCAGGGTTGATCTCCTCTAGGACTGACCAGTTTGATCCAGGAGACTTGCAGGAGTCTTCTCCAGTACCATAGTTCAAAGGCCTCAATTCTTTTGCGCTCAGCCTTTCTTATGGTCCAACTTACACAGCCATATATTGCAACTGGGAAAAACATGGCCTTGACTATATGTACTTTTGTTGGCAGGGTGGTATCTCTGCTTTTTAGTATTCTGTCTAGATTTCCCATAGCTTTCCTTCCCAGGAACAAGCATCTTTTAATTTCTTGGCTGCAGTTCCCATCTGTGGTGATCTTGGAGCCCAGGAAGGTAAAATCTGTCACTACCACCATTTCTTCCCCATCTATTTGCCAGGAATTGAGAGGGCCGGATGCCATGATCTTGGTTTTCTTAATGTTGAGTTTCAAGCCAACTTTTGCACTCTCCTTCTTCACCCGCATCAAGGGGCTCTTTAGTTCCTCTTCATTTTCTGCCATTAGAGTGGTATCATCTGCATATCTTAGGTCAGTGGTGGCGAACCTATGGCATGCATGCCAGAGGCCACATTAGAGCCCTCTGTGGGCACACGCACCATACCCCGGAGATGGCAACCGTCCCTCTTCAATCAGCCGCCCGCTAATTGGCCGAGGTCCCACATGGCTGGATGCATCCCAGCAGCCATGCGCATGCTGGCCTCTGTGTGCAGGGGCCGATGGTGTCAGGCAGCAGCCGCCCCAGCCCCTGCCTCACCTTTCCCTGTGACAATGGCACCACCGCCTTGCCTCGCCTCACACCGCAGAATGAGCCTCCTGCCAGAGACCCCCTGGTTCTTCCCCAACCCTGCCTGGCCTCCACAGACATCCCTCCCCATGAGCAACATCGAGGTGATCACACTCACATTGGCCACACCAACCCAATCTGCCATGACACCACAGCCACGCACCCAGCGATAAATAAGTGGGTTTTGGGTTGCAGTTTGGGCAGTCGATCTCTAAAAGGTTCGCCATCACTGTCTTAGATTGTTGATATTTCTCCCAGCAATCTTAATTCCAACTTTTGATTCATCTAGCCCTGCCTTTCCCAAGATGTGCTCTGCATATAAGTTAAATGGGCAACAGAGTACAGCCTTGCCGGACTTCTTTCCCAATTTTGAACCAATCATTGGTTCCGTGTCCAGTTCTCATTGTTGCTTCTTGACCCGCATATAGGTCTCTCAAGAGACAAATAAGATGGTCTGGTACTTCCATATCTTTAAGAACTTGCCACAATTTGTTGTGAGCCACACAATCAAAGGCTTTAGCATAGTCAATGAAGCAGAAGTAGATGTTTTTCTGGAACTTCCTAGCTTTCTCCATGATCCAGCGTATGTTGGCAATTTGATCTCTAGTTCTTTTGCCTCTTCAAAATCCTGCCTGTACTTCTGGAAGTTCTCGATCCACATACTGCTGGAGTCTAGCTTGTAGGATTTTAAGCATAACTTTACTAGCATGTGAAATGAGTGCAATGGTGCGATAGTTTGAACATTCTTTGGCATTGCCTTTCTTTGGAATTGGAATGTAAACTAACCTTTTCCAATCCTGTGGCCACTGTTGAGTTTTCCAAATTTGCTGGCAAATTGAGTGTAGCACTTTTACTGCATCATCTTTTAAGATTTTGAATTGCTCAGCTGGAATACTGTCACTTCCACTAGCTTTGTTGTTGCTCAGCTTTCCTAAGGTCCATTTCACTTCACATTCTAGGATGTCTAGCTCAAGGTCAGTGACCACCCCATCGTGGTTATCTGGGACATTAAGCTCGTTCTTGTATAGTTCTGTGTAATTTTGCCACCTCTTCTTAATCTCTTCTGCCTCTGTTAGGTCCCTGCCATTTTGGTCCTTTATGATGCCCATCTTTGCATGAAACGTTCCCTTCATATCTCCAATTTTCTTGAAGAGATCTCTGGTTCTCTCTATTCTATTGTTTTCTTCTGTTTCTTTGCACTGTTCATTTAAGAGGGTATTCTTATCTCTTCTAGCTATTCTCTGGAATTCTGCGTTCAATTGGGTGTATCTTTCTCTTTCTCCCTTGCCTTTTGCTTCTCTTCTTTCCTAAGCTATTTGCAAAGCTTCCTCAGACAGCCATTTTGCTTTCTTGCATTTCTTTTTCACTATACCTTTTGTATAGTGCTGCGAACCTCCGTCCATAGTTCTTCAGGCACTCTGTCTATCATATCTAATTCCTTACATCTATGTGTCACCTCTACTGTATATTCATCAGGGATATGATTTAGTTCATACCTGAGTGGCCTAATGTTTTCCCCTACTTTCTTCAATTTAAGCCTAAATTTTGCAACGAGAAGCTCATGATCTGAGCCACAGTCAGCTCCTGGTCTTGTTTTTACTGACTATATAGAGCTTCTCCATCTTTGGCTACAGAGCACATGGTCAGTCTGATTTCTGTGTTGACAGTCTGGTGATGTCCATGTGTAGAGCCGTCTCTTGGATTGTTGGAAAAGAGTGTTTGCTATGACCATCGTATTTTCTTGACAAAATTCTATCAGCCTGTGCCCTGCTTCATTTTGTACTCCAATGCCAAACTTGCCTGTTAATCCAGTTATCTTTTGGCTTCCTACTTTAGCATTCCAATCCCCCATGATGATAAGGACATCATTTTTTTGGTGTTGATTCTATAAGGTGCTGTACGGCTTCATAGAACCAGCCAGTTTCATCCTCTTCAGCACCAGTGGTTGGGGCATAGACTTGGACTACTGTGATATTGAATGTTTTGCCTTGGATTTGCACTGAGATCATTCTGTCATTTTGTGGATTGTATCCCAGTATTGCTTTTCCTACTCTTTTATTGACTATGAAGGCTACTCATTTCTTCTGAGGGATTCTTGCCTGCAGTAGTATACCTGATGGTCCTCTGAATTAAATTCACCCACTCCTGTCCATTTTAGTTCACTGATTCCTAAGATGTCGATTTTCACTCTTGTCATCTCTTGTTTGGCCACATCCAGTTTGCCTTGATTCATGGATCTTACATTCCAGGTTCCTATGGAGAAAAGATCTTTACAGCATCGGACTTTCCTTTCACCATCAGATGCATCCACAGCTGAGCATCCTTTCGGCTTTGTTCCAGTCGCTTCACTCTTTCTGGCACTACTAGTACTAGCCCTCTGCTCTTCCCCAGTAGCATATTGGACACCTTCCGACCTGAGGAGTTCATCTTCCAGCGTCATATCTTTTTGCCTTTGGGTACTGCGCATGGGGTTTTCATGGCAAAGATGCTGGAGTGGGTTGCCATTTCCTTCTGCAGTGGATCACATTTGGTTAGAACTCTCTGCTATGACCTGACTGTCTTGGGTGGTCCTGCACGGCATAGCTCATAGCTTCATTGAGTTATGCAAGCCCCTTCGCCATGACAAGGCAGTAATCCCTGAAGGAGACACATAGACATATAAACAATATTAAAAAACCAAGGACCCTCTAAGACCATCCCCACCAACAAGAATACAAACAGAGAGCAAACCCCATTCCTTACTAGTACTGATAATGTTACCTAGTTTGGATAATGAAACATCTGCAAGAAAGCAACCAAGCTCAGAGAGCTCCAAGGACTCCTTATTTCGACCCTGAGCTACAAATATTCTCTTTTATTGATATCCAAGTTTACACAGGACAGTTACAAATTTAAATAATGAGAAAGTGGAAAAGAATTTGTGCTTTTTGATATGTTTGATTAAAAAAACCACCATAGTATTTCTTGTCAAACATTCAGTTGTAGAATGTATAAATCTGTATAAATTTTCCTCTTTTACATTTTGTAAAAATTTTATTATAAATTGTCCACTTTTCCAAGAGCTGCATTAGTTGCCGGTTTGCTTCTGATTGCAATTCAAGGCATTGGTTATTATCTATAAAGTCCTGCATGGCATGAGTCCAGGTTATTTGAGGAACCATCTCACTCCTATGGGAGAGTCCCTCCCCACCCATGCCGGTAGACGTGGCATGCTGTGGACCCCTTGAGTCAGGGAATTCTGGATGGCGCATGGACCTAACCCTTTGAAACATCTTGCCCCAAGATGAGATTGGCTCCCACTCTCCTGATTTTCTACAAGAACCTGAAGACTTTGTTCTGTCAGTTGGCTTGAGCTATCAAAGGGAGAATATCACATTGGATGTGATTGATCAACTCCATATATTCCATTCCCTTCCTCCCCTTCTTCAAGTATGACTTGTATTTTATTGTAAATTTAATGTAATTTTATATATTTTATATATTTATGGTTTCATTTTAATATTGTAAATCAGAGTCACCCTCTGGAGAGATGGGCAACAAACGTATTTAATAAATAAAAAATAAAATTGTAATAAAGTATCAGTCCATCTCATCCTCCTCTCCAAAGTCTCAGGTAAATGTAGCAGTCAAGAGGTAGGTTGTTTTATAGAATGGTGATTAATTGAAAAGCAACAAAAGAGACAAGTACCTGGTGCACATCTTTTATGCTAGAAAAGAAATAAAAAATGGAATCATCATCTTGTAGAACCTTGGCAGTTTATTTTGATTATAAATTATCTTGAAAATGTTGTGGTAACAAGGTCTATGTGAAACCTAACAATCCAGTGAAACCATGAAGAGCTTTAAAAAACTTTTCTAAGTTTTTGTACTAGAGTATAAAGTACTAGGTAATCTGAGATCCAAAATTATGCATGTCTTTGGTAATCTTAGTTGCATCTAACATAATTCCTCCAAAAAAAAGCCCCAATGACAGTTATTATAGTGTTGTATCTGGCCCTTCTCAGCTTAGTAAAGTCCACAGGAATATTTCTTTAAGAGTTTTATTTAACACAATTCAAGAGATTCACTTCAAAGCAAGCTGCTGGCATTTTGTTTGCGGAACGGCCAAATCTGATTTATTTACATTCAGCTTAAACATGCTCTCCCCCCTTCCAATAACTCACTCTTTATCTCTCAGGTTGTTCAAGACCTCATTAATCTTCCGTACATTCCAAAAACACCAGAAAACTGAGTTCAAACGAACTCCTCAAGGTATCAGGCTACTCCTTGATATTAGCGTTGCTCGTGACAAAGAATTAGTCCCTCCTTCACCTTCTAATATAGTTTCCGATACGTCACTTCCCCCATGGCTTCCTTTTTCCACGTAACTGAGACCTCCGCCTATCAAACCTTCGGAATCTCGGATCAAGCCATATATTTTCCTGTTCCAAGTCTGACTCTCCGCTTTGAGAGTCTGACCCAGACTGCATGCAAATCTCCTCCCTGTCTGTCTCTGCTGCCGGGAGGGGAAAGCACCCAGAGGGGCCTGGTTGCTCCTCCTCATCCTCTGACATTTCCCAAGCTGGTCTAGAGACACCCACAACATATAGATGTTGACATTTTTTAAAAATTCATATTATAAAATGATTGTTTCAATACAGTTCTATTAACTTTCTCAAAACAGGTATCATAAAGCTGAAAAAGTTTATAGAAAAGGGCAACAAAATTATTAATTCACCCAACAATACCTTATTGTCAGGATGTATAACAGCTACCAATTAAGTTACATAAAGGCAGGTGGTAACGGAAGTAGTATTACAGATAGTCCTCAGTTAACAACCACTTGTTCAGCTACTATTCAAACTGCAACAGTGCAAAACAAGTGGTACAATAGTCCTCAGAGTTTCAGTCATTGAAGCAGTCCCATAGTCACATGATCACAATCCAGGCAACTGGCCCACATTTCCAACCATTGCAGCATTACATGATTGCGATTTGCAACATTCCCTGTTGGTTTCCCACAAAGTCAGTGGGGAAGTTGGCAGAAAGTTGGAAGTTGCATTTACATGAGGTCATCACTGAACAACTCGTAGTGGTTTGTTTAATAACAGCAACCAGAGTCTGCTGGAACTGCCATTGCTAAGTGGCATGGTCACATGATATTACACTTTTATGATTGCATTTCTTAGCAACAGCAATTATGGTCCCAATTACTGTTAGGCGACTGCTCCCTATAGACTGTTATGTGCTCATTGAGCTTTCTACACTAGAGATCCCCAACTTTTTGGGCACCAGGGACTGGTTCCATGAAGAAAGATTTTTCCGCAGATTGGAGGGGGCGTGGTTTTGTGTGGTGCCTGCATCTCACAGATGGGCCTTTGCTTGTTTGTGCGGACCGGTTGCTGGATGCCGCAGCCCGGTACTGGTCCACAGACCAGGGGTTGGGGACCTCGTTCTACACTGTGCACAATTATTACGCAAGTGAGTATTTTGACCATATCATTTTCATGCATATTTTCCACCTCCAAACTGTATAAACTTGAATGCTTAGTGGGTATAAGCATATCAGGTATGTCTATTTGTGTAATGAGGGAGGGTGTGGCCTAAAGATATCAACACAATATGTCAAGGTGTGCATAATTATTAGGCAGCTTCTTTCCTCAGGCAAAATGGGTCAAAAAAGACTGAAAAGTAAAACATTGTAAAAAGTCTTTCAGAGGAATGCAGCACTCTTGAAATTGCTAAGATATTGGGGTGTGATCATAGAACCATCAAAATTTTGTTGCAAATAGTCAACAGGGTCACATGAAATGAAAAAAGGCGCACATTAACTGCCAAAATTTGAGAAGAATCCAAAGTGAAGCTACAAGGAACCCATTGTCACCCAGTGCTGTCATATTCCAGAACTGCAACCTATCTGGAGTTCCCAGAAATACAAGGTATTCAGTGCTCAGAGACATAGCCAAGGTAAGGAAGGCTGAAACCTGACTACCATTGAACAATACAAATAAGTTGAAATGGCAAGACTGGACCAAGACATCTAAAGACAGATTTTTCAAAGGTTTTATGGACTGATGAAATTAGAATGACTCTTGATGGACCAGATTGATGGGCCTGTGACTGGATCAGTAACGGGCACAGAGCTCCACTTTGACTCAGATGCCAGCATGGTGGAGGTGGTGTACTGGTATGGGCTGGTATTATTAAAGATGAGCTTGTTGGACCTTTTCGGGTTGAAGATGGACTCAAAATCAACTCCCAGACCTACTGCCAGTTTTTAGAAGAAACTTTTTTCAAGCAATGGTACAGGAAGAAGTCTGCATCTTTCCAGAAGGCCATGATTTTTATGCAAGACAATGCTCCATCGTATGCATTGAAGTACTCCACTGCATGGCTAGCCAGTAAAGGATTTAAATATGAAAGAATAATGACATGGCCCCCTTCCTCACCTGACCTAAACCCTATTGAGAACTTGTGGATCCTTCTTAAAAGGGAGATTTACGTTGAAGGATAACAGTACACATCTCTGAACAGTGTCTGGGAGGCTGTGGTTGCTGCTGCACAAAACGTTGATCATCAACAGATCAAGAAACTGACAGACTATGAATGGAAGGGTCATGACTGATTGAAAAGGTGGCTATATTGGTCACTGATTGTTGGGGTTTTTTTACATGTCAGAAATGTTTATTTGTACTTTTTGAGTTGTTTGTTCTCACTTTAACATGCAAATAAACAAAGTGAAATGGACAAACTTCTTGTTTTTCATTTAGTTGCATGATAATTATGCACACTAATAGTTGTCCAATAATTGTGCACATATAGATATTCTAAGAAAGCTAAAACCTCACTTTTACTTTCTTAAATATTCAGGTTTGAGGTTTATTAACATTTTGGATTGACTGAGAGCAGTCAGTAAGAAAATTAACACTCCAAAATATTCATTTGCCTAATAATTGTGTACACAGTGTGTAGAGCTTTTATTGCTATTCTATTTCCTGCATTTTTCCTTATTTCTGTTGTCGCTGCTATCTCAAATAATTTTCTTACATGTGCCAAGTAAAAATTATTGAAAATTTCATTCAGTGTTTACTTTGAATTATACTAAGAATGCATTTTGTAGAAGTGCAGTATTGAATTTGAATTCTGAGTCTTTTTTATAGTGGTAGAAGCTATTCTTAAAAATTTAAACTAGATAATTATTTAGAAGATTAGCTTAGTATATAACATATAACTGAATGCTTAAATTTCTAAGAATGATTATAAAAAGAAATGTGCAGTTTCCTGTACCTAAAATCATTTTCATTATTATAAGCATATGACTGTACTTCTTTCAAAATGATTACATGCATTATAATTGTAGAAAAGTATTTTAATTTTAAATTTTTATGGGTATCTGCTGTTTTATGTATTAAAATGTATAGAGTATTTTAGCATCATTTCTAAAAAAAACTTCTCACAGTATTATGACCATAGAAATATGTCACTATTAATCACGGCTTTTGCAAAGCTTTCTAGTTCTTAATAGGCATTTCTTTAAGGCATTGTAGTTCTTAATATTGCAGGTATTCAGTGTTCTTAATCCAGCTTTTTGATCTTTTTTTGATCTTGTTATGTAGCATCAAATTAATTGTATTAGAGTTAGCACTATTATAACTAATTGTACATTTCAGTTAAGAGTAATTAAAATCCCATGGATCTCTGTGGGAGTAGTTGATGTCAGTTATGTCTTAAAAGGAAATTGAAAACCATTACAAATAATGGGTGTGGGTAATTTTTTGTTTGTTTGTTTGCTTTTTTCATTTTCCAGACTGGAAAGGTTACAGGAGGTATTGCAGCTGGAGTAATTGATCTCACACTAGATGATGAAGTTGATGGTTCTTCTCAAGGTAATTGAAAGGATATACCTGACCAAAGATAGGATTTGGTTACTGGAAGTAAGAATAAGCTATATTGCAACATATTAATTTTAGAAGTTACTAAAATCAAAAATAAATATTTGTTTATTAAAATGATTTTACTATAAAGTATTATTCAAAACAGAGTTTTACATTTTCATGGTAACTCATGCATGATTACTGCAGCTCATGAACGTCTATGCCTTCATAAATTTATTTGTCAGGTATTATTAAACACATTTGCTATCAGTGCTATGATAAACCAACATGGCTATCCATTTGGGCTCTTTGTAAAAGATTAAAAGATTTTTTTTAAAAAAAGTACGCATCAATATAAGATGTGAGTTACGTTTTAATTATTTAGTATATTTCTAGAAAATGAACTGGGACAGATCCATTTTTTACTACTGCAGTATTATTACATGAGTTTACTCTTGAAAAATGGCAGAAGTTGATGCAAAATAGAAAGTAGCCAGACTTTTCAGCAGTGTAAGATATGGGGATGATATAATACCTCTACAAAGTCCAGCCACTAATTGCTTACTAGACACAATTTAAGATTTGGATGTTGAGTTTTAAAGTACTAAACATGAGTATCTGCCATACTGCCTGTCTTTCTATGACTTGGCCAATAGACAAAAGGAAGGAGTGGCAACCCAAGATAAAAAAGAAAATGTAGGGAGCACCTGGCTGTCATGAACAAACTTAAAGAATCCAAGACCAAGCTTGTGGAAGTTTTTTCTTGTTATCTTTGAAAAATCATGGAAAATAAATATAACACCAAAAAAATGTAGTACGACAATTTTTGTTCCTATCTTCGGAAAGAGAAAAAAAAGCCCAGGAAACTATAGACTGGTCAGCTAGATGTTATCCTTGAACAAATTTTTAAGCAGTTGATTTATGGGCATTTAAGAAAGAATACATTGTTTGGTAGAACCCAGCATGGGTTTATCAAAAATAAACTATTCCGAGCCAACCTAAGCACCATTTTTAATAGAGTGACCAGTTCAGAAATTCAATGGACATAGTTTACTTTGACTTCAGCAAAGCATTCAACAAAGTGTCCCTTGAAATTCTAGTGGAAAAGGTAACAAAGGATTAACAGGATTATGCTACTATTAGATGGATGCAGGGATTGTTGAACAGTTATATTTAAGAAGTGTGTATCAATCTGCATCAAGTTAGATGGAACTATAATGTAAAGCACCAGCATATTCATAAATGTATGAAGTGTTTAGAAAAGATTTTACAGACAGCACAAACATAAGGAAAATAGTATATAATGTAGATGACATTTTCAGTGTTTGGGAGATCTCTCCCCCTAGCCTACTGACACTAATTTTAGCTGGCCACAAAGAGAGGAGGGGAAACACAACACAATGGTGCCCCCTGCTCCCAAATTTTGCAGCCAATCCATAAGAATACCATAATTGATGACATCAGAATCAACTGAGATATCAAGGAGCACAACAAATGCACTGCCTCTATCCTGGATGTGTCACAGATCATCAGCAAATGTGACCAGTGCTGAATGTGTACTGAAACATAGCCTGAAGCCTAACTAAATTGGGTCTAGATAATTCATCTCTTCCAGGATTCCTTTGGAGTGTCTTCTCAACAGTTTTCACTAAAAATACAGTTCATCGGGCAAATTTCTCCTCCTTTTTTCTATTCTTACCGATTAATAATATGAATGGCAATAGTTATGTCAGAGAACCCTGACTGATCCCAGTTATCATTCATACTACGGGAGAATGTTTTGGCATAAAAGATTGAAGATGGAGGCCAACAAACTTTGCAGAATAATAAGAAAGAATATATATCCTTGTTTAGATTTTTTTAAAAAGGAACGTGAATAGCAAATGTTCTCCAGAAAACTACTTGCAGTAGAATAATACTAGATATTTTTCCAGATACTTTTTTCTGTATTGGCTTTGTATTCCTAACAGATGGCAAGAAGCAGAACCAGAACCAATCTAACAATTCTGGAATGGGCCTATCAGCCCCATCTGTTGCTCGCCCCTTACATCCAGTACAGACAACCCCTCTCCAACAAGCTGGTGTGCCAACAAGTGGCCTGTCACAAGCCACCATACATGTTCTCCCCACAGGTAATTTAAAAAAAAATGTTTTAAAAGCTTTCTGTTGAGCACCTTTGTGGAAGGGGGAAATGATCATATTTGATTTGTTAAGAATTCACTAATGCTGGCAGATGAGTCTTTATTGATCTTCCTTGGGGCAGTGTGAGTAATGTCTCTAACATTCAGAACCTTTATCTTTATTTATAGCTATCAGTACATGCTCACATTGATTTTAAGAGACTAATAGTTCATTATAAAAAAATTAATTTCAAAGCAGTAAATTGTTCTAGTTCTTTTAGTGAATAGTGTTTCCAGGTCATTTAGAAACCTTCACAGGTATATAAAACTTAACCAGCTGCAGACAGATAGGCTGTACCCATGGCTCTTTACTGAAATCTCGGTTGTAACTTGGAGAGAGAAGCAGCTGCTCACTTCTGTTTGTATATTCAGTTCTATGTCCGGATGTATCACCTGAGCAGGATTTAGGGGGATGTAATCTTTTGTAAGCAATCTTAGGAATCTATATAGAGAGGATGTTTCATTGTTTCTGTGTATCTCATTTATGGGGTTTCTACCTGCATAGAAATTCATCAGAATCTTTGATAGCAGAGATTGTGTGAGAGACATTGGTTCCATTTTGTCTTAACCTTTTTTTAACTTTTTAAACTGCTTTTGGAAGGAATTGTGTACTTGGAAATAACTTACCTGCTCCATTATCTTTTAAACCTTGCAGTTTATTTCTTCATCTTTTCCATTGTTATATAATCTTTAAAAAATATACATGCTAGTTCATTATGGAGGTCCAGCAAGCTGTTGTATTGCTTTTCCCACCGTAGCTGTTGCCTGTCATTTCCAAAGCCCTACTTCTGAGAGGTGTACATTATTTTTGCTTTTTCTGTCTTGGAAATGGTTATGCTGTAAAAAAAATCTGTACACTGCCAGAGGTTAGGACAGACTGAGGTTACCCAACAAATTTGTCTCATCTGCATTCTGGCTTCTTTTACAGAAATAGGGATGATCACCCTTCTCAATTTTCCTGCTTGCCATTATGACTGTGGAATTAATATTCTCCACTTCAGAGAAAGTATAACAACAAACCCCTTAATGATTTCAAAGCCACCACTGTAACTTACACCATAAAAAAGCAAAAAAGATAGATTTATAGGGCCTCTAGTGCTTAGACATTTACCATGCATAAGTATCATTAATGGGATCAGCCTCAGAAATAATGAGTCAAATATCTGATTATATACAGTTTGTCTTAAAATGTAATGAGCTTCAAAAAAGACTAAGACAGTTTGCACAATAGTGTAAAACATCTGCAGACTTCTGTATCAGTGAAGCAAGAAACAGCCTCCCCACTTCTTCAGAAGATAGACAACAAGAAAATCAAAGAGTCCTGGTCCTAACAAACTTAGTAACAGAGGGGCTATCCAGTTTCCATTACAGCTAGTCTTTGACTTAGGACCATAATTGGGCTGGATTTCCAGTCATAAGTCAATATGAAGTCAATAGGTTTGAGGTATGAGGAAATCATCACGGAGTTCAAAGAGTCAAAGCACAAAGTCAATGGAAGTCAAGAGGTTTAAGGCAAGAGGAAGTCAAGAGCACATATGACATAAATTGCGAACAGTTGTTTCTTAAGTCATCCCTGGCCGGTGTTTCTTGCTAAGGGCAAGGTTGCTTTCTCGAGAGTAGTCTCATTGACCTCCACTGTGCCTCTTGGAGTTGAGCTCTCCTTGTCAGCAGATTGGGCGGAGTGGCAGTTGTTCCTCATCAATCGATTTGCCACTGCTTTGCCAATCTTTTGTTCTTCTGCTTGCACAGGTAGCTGTTCATCTGATCGAAAGCTCATCCCACTCCCCAAGGTTAACTAGGACTGCCTCCATGTCAGCGAAGTGTGCTCCACCTCTCTGGAAGCCTCACATCACCCCTTTCTGATGGTTCTGGCTCGTTCTCATCAGAGCCAGTCTCGGGTGGGGACATAACACTATCCCATCTGCATGGCCCTTCTCCCTGGCTCACTATGGACCCAGTTGCTATGGGTACTTGGTGTAGTATTGATGAATTAAGTGAGGGGCATGGGCATTCTCAGCATCTTCCCTGGAAAAGTCTTCAGGGCCAAAGGTGGTATGGCCCTATGATGGTGGCCAGCAGACTATTTGTAGTCCTCATTCATCTTGTTTAACTGACACTTTACAATTTGGTGCAAAGTTGTCAACTCCTAGAGGAAACTATTCACAGCAGGTACAGGAGAGTCCAACATTGCTAGAGGAAAAAGACACACATGGATCTGTCATTCACCAGGAAGGATATCATCTGGGTTGAAGCATGTTGAAAGTTGTTATAAGCAAAATTCACCGGCAACAGGTCTGGGCAGTTGTCTTGCTGTACGTTTACAAAACAATAGACGTATTGTTCCAGGATGGCATGGATCCATTCTATGCATCCATCCTTCTCTTCTTCTGATGGGCAGAAGAAAGGTAAACCTGGAGTTCCAACTTCTAGAGCAGCCACTCCCAAAATGGGCTATGAAGTGAACGACACAGTCTGTCATGACCTCGGTAACCCATGTAATCAAAATATGTGCTGGATGAACAGTTGTGTGGTTTCTGATGTCACAAGTCTGGCATGGTCTGAAATGGGCTATTTTGGTCAGTATATTGACTAAAATCAAGATCATTATGGCTCTCTTGGAATCCAATAAATTTGTAATAAAATCCAGCCAAACTGCGCCCCAGGGCCTCTGAGGGATGGGCAAGGACTGCAACAGTACAGGAGTGGCACCAGTAGTGTTTTTGGCTTGTGGACACTCCACACAAGAAACCATATATCCTTCCACATTATGGCACATCCAGAAGCAAGAGGTTATCCTCCGCATAAGCATGTTCAGGTTTTTGAGATCCTGTCTGTTTGCTGATTGCGCCCACTCAGAATATAAGTCACCTTAAAGTTAAAAACAGGCGAAAAACAGTGACCATTATTGATTAAGCTTCTGCGCTGTCTTTAAATGTTCCAGGTTTCTATGCTCTATTCAGACTTCAATCTGATGCTGAGTTCCTTCAAGATGAGTCTCCACATTTCAAATCCTAGCTTCATCGTCAGAAGCTCTTTTTCTCCAGCATGTAGGGAATGTAGAATCCACGAATGGGTTGTTGTAGTCCTCTAGCCCAATCAGACCAAACAATCAAACCCCTCCAGAGTCTGAGCATGCCCCAGTTTTCGTTTGGTCTCAGCCCTGAAGAGACGTGGATATTTGGCTCCAAATTAGATTTAGTGAGGTATTTTATCTTATTTCCATTCGTGGATTCTTCATTTGCCTTGGGGGGGGGGAATAGTTCAGCTCTGGGCTCAGAGCTGCATTAGTTTCTCCCTTTGCTACCTTCCATTCAATCTCCCTGATAGGCAAAGCCCTCACCGGCAGCCAGCTGATTGTCGCGATCACTGTTTTGCACAAAGCACGGTGATCCCACTCCCCCCCCATCTCTTCAACTCATTTGTAATCGTTTCTCTGCCTGCTTTTCCTTAGGGGAACTTGTTTCCCTCAGTTCTCTGTGTGTAAGATCCTTGCAGTTGCCATTTTTATTCCCTGCATGTGATCCTTTCCTGTTGGTTTTTTTTCTTGAAATTGCTTCAAAATTTGGGGGTGTCTGTTTGGGTCTTTCCTGCAAGTTCTTTGCCTTTCCTGGAGCTCACAGACTAGCGCGGATCGTGGCGGCCGCCATTTTGAGCCTCCGCTCGATCACACTCCCTTAGAAAAATAAAAAAATAAAGGACTTGTTTTATCCAATTTTAATTACTGTGAGCTCACCTTATTTGTTGCATTCGAGGAATAACCTCACGTGGGGGGAACGGGCTCCTGTTGTCCCCCCTATGAGTCAGATATTGTTGTTTTTCCCTTGGCTTTCCTCCTCTTTTCCTCCTGGCAGACGCCATTTTGAATGCCTCGTGGTTAGCAAAGTGAAACCACTTTTGATTGTTTCTCCAGCTTTGCTTTTACAATCCTACTGCTATTCTTAGTTAAACCTGATTTCACAAGGTTTTGCTTGTCTATTCTCTCTTTAGTATCAGAGTATAATAGATTGGGTTACTGTGCCTGTTCCTCTGTCTGCACCTGGTGGACTGGCTGTCACTGTCCGAGCCGTCACTAAGTAAGACACGGGGTTTTAAAAAATAATAATTTGAAAATAAATAAATAAACAAAAATAAATATTCAATATTAATTGACCTTTAACGTAAGGTTGGCCCAGTTGTCTTGGTACGCAAGCGGGCCTGAATAATTGAAGGGAGAGGACAGCTCCCTGGGTAGAGCGGCTTATTTCGTACAGGTGACTCCCCGCTTGACGATGGGCCGGACATCACAGACCCCTGTGTAGGCCTGTACCACCTAGGTGGGCTGTAGCCTTATCTCCTGCAGACCAGGATGGATCCAGGGATCTCCTGGTGAAAACCTGTTTTCTGATTTACAGTATGGCGGATAACACCATGCCACAGGCCTCCACCTCCGGTGGTAATGCAAAATGGAAGTCACCCAATCAGGATGCACCCGCTAAGGCCAAGGTCAAGCGAACCTCTAAGGCGGCTGACAAGCAGATAGCAGACATAGGGCGCTGGAACGACAATTTTCTAAAGCTCAGCAACGGGCAGTGGAGACAGGTGGTTCCCCTATTGCATCCACATCAGGGGATCATCGTCTTCCCCCTCTTCCATGGGTTTGGTCACCCGAGCAGATGATGGATCAGAGTTCCTTGCTTGAATACGATCGGGACCATCTTGCCATTTTTGATCAAGACTTGAGATCGCAGATACAAGATCTGCTTCAGGTTACTGAACCAGAGCTGTCTTCCATGACATGTGAGTCTCGGGGGGGGGGTTTCTGCAGGTCCCCCCCCAAAATTCCATCGGCTTCCTTCACTCCAACGGCGGCGGGCCTTCAGGCCCCTGAACATCCTTCTTTCACCGCCCAGCTCCAGGCCATGATCTCACAGGCAGTGCACAGGCAATGGAGGCTTCAGGGAGGGCCATTCCGGTCCTAGGGCCATCAAGACCCTCTACGACCACGGAAACTTTGCATCCCAAGGAGTATGTGATCTCAGATCACGGTTCTCCACCTCATTCTGAGGGGAGCGAGGTATCAGAATATTCCGCACAGGTTCCCGAAGAGGGCATGTGGTCGGACGAGGAAAACACTCAGACGGAGACCACCCCTTTGGTAGGGGTGTTTAATCCAAATTCCTTTCATTTCCTCTTGCGTAAAGCTTACATACCTGGTAAGATTGAACCGGTGAAACCTCAAACGGCCGATCAGGCCTCTGGACAGAGTTCTGACCCACTGTTCCTGGAACCGGTCACACAGAACCTACAGATTCCTTGCCCCCCCCCCATGTTTTTAAAATCCATTCAGGATCAATGGGGATCTCCTGGATCTTTCTCTGCTCTTGGGGGAATAGACCGTAAGCTTTTGGACACAGTCTCTTCCCTCAATGATGTCCTTGAAGTTCCGGGAGTAGACGAGGCTCTCGCTCCCATTCTGTCAGACACCAAAATTCCAGGAGATATGTCGGAGGCCCTTAAGGCCGAGGACAAGAAATCTGAGATTTCACTCTGCAGGACTCATCAGGCATCGGCATGGGCTGTTAGAGCCTCAACATCTAACTCCTTTTTTGCCAGAATCTCACTAATCTGGCTCCAGGAATTGCAGGCTAGGATATCACCAGACGAGGTGAGGGTGCACCAGGATGTCACTAAGTTGAGGGTCTGCACTGGAATACATGGCGGATGTGTCTCTGCAGGCGGCCAAATATTCGGCTCGAGCCATAGCTTCAAACATGGCCGCACGTCGGTTGTTCTGGCTCAAAAATTGGAAGGCCGACACCAGGCACAAATGGAGTGTGGCGGCGGCACCATATAAAAAGGGCCACCTTTTGGGGGAGGCTCTTACTCCTTACCTGATTGAAAATAAGGAAAATCTGAAAGTACTATCTCACGTTGCCAAAAAGACGGGCAGACACTTTTCACCATATAATCGGCGTCAGTCATTTAAGTCTGGCTCAGACCGAACTTCCTGGAGCGGGTATCGGCCCTTTCAAGCAGGGCCGGACCGCTCCTCGGACCGTTCCGGCTACAGAGACAAGCCAAAGCCACAATTCCAGGTAAAGCGGCCCTTTCGTGGCAGACGAGGTCGCCCTTTCCGAAAGTCAAAGTGACTTGGGGAGGACTCCTCCCATTGGCGGAAGCTTGGCACTGTACTTCCACGAATGGGAAAGCACCACCACGGACACCTGGGTTCTCACCACATCAGGGACGGTCTGTCCCTGGAATTCCTATCCCTTCCCCCCCCCGACGTTTTATCTCCTGCCCCCTATCACGAAATCCCATAAAAAAGGCTTCATGGAGGAGGCCATTCATCATCTGCTAAATATAGAGGCAATAGAGCGGGTATCACCAGATCAGTGGGGACTAGGATTTTACTCCATCCTATTCGTGGTGCCAAAAGCCTCGGGAGAATGGAGGGCGATCCTCGATATCAAGGCCCTAAATTCCTTCCTAGTGTACCACAAATTCAAGATGCAAACTCTCTTTTCCATCTTAGGCAGCATACGGCCAGGGGATTTTCTCACATCAATAGATCTGACAGAAGCTTACCTACACATTCCCATACATCCAGGTCACAGATGTTTTCTCAGATTCAGGTATTCCAACCGTCACTATCAGTACAAGGCCCTGCCATTCGGCCTATCATCAGCTCCAAGGGTTTTCACCAAAATCCTGGTGGTCCTCGCGGCCCAGCTCAGATTGGTGCCAGTCCGCGTTCAGTGCTACTTGGACGATATCCTAATACAGTCCTCGTTACTGAACGCTCGATCAGACGTGTCACTGACAATCAAGACGCTTCAGGAGCGTCTTGATAAATTTTCAAAAAAGTCATTTAACCCCAACAAACTTTGCTCCATCTGGGCGCAATAATAGACACCAGCCAATGCCAAGTTTTCCTGTCCCAAGAGCGTCAGGTCAGTATTCGCACAATGGTCACAAAGGTGCACAAGAAAAAAAAGAGTGACCCTTCTTCTGCTTTCACAACTGTTGGGAAAACTGATCTCATGCATTTCCATAGTGCCTTGGGCCAGACTTCACACGAGGCAACTACAGTGGTTCCTGCTCCCTTATCAGAAACGAGGTGTGGCCTGTTTTCCACTGCAGGTCCGAGTCCCAGCATGGACACTCACGTCCCTTCTCTGGTGACTGTCCCCGGCATTGTCCAAGGGGTCCCTGTTCAGAGAACCGACTCGTATAACCCTGACCACGGATGCCAGTCTGTTCGGTTGGGGGGCACATGTACACCATCAGTTCGCCCAGGGGCGGTGGTCTCAGCAGGATCTCCAAAGAAACATAAATTGGTTAGAACTCAGAGCCATACACCTGGCACTCCTCCATTTCCACAGAAAGGTGGCAGGCCGCCACGTGCTGGTCCTGACAGACAATGTGGCAGCAAACGCACATGTCAACAGACAGGGTGGCACTCGCTCTCGAGTTTTAATGTCCGAAGCCCAGCACCTGGGGTCATGGGCGGAACGGAACCTGTTATCCCTAAAGGCGGAACACATATCAGGGGAGGAGAACCGCCAGGCAGATTTTCTGAGTTGATCGACAATAGATCATTCGGAGTGGCGTCTGCATCCCAGTCTCTTCCGGGAACTTACCCACCGCTTTGGTCGGCCCTGCGTCGATCTGTTTGCATCCCTGGCCAACGCCCAGCTCCCTCGGTTTCTTTCTCGGTACCCATCTCAGGGTTCGGAGGGAGCGGACGCCCTCCGCAGTCCTTGGCTGGCGGGCCTCCTATATGCATTTCCACCTCTCCCCTTGATCCTGGCCGTCATCAGGAAGCTGTTACAGGAACGAGCGGAGCTAATCTTTGCGGCCCCATATTGGCCAAGGCGTCCATGGTTCGCAGATCTCGTGAACCTTGCCGTAGCTCCCCCATGGCAGATTCCTCCAGAGAGGATAATTCTAACGCAAGGGGCCATGCGGCACCCGGATCCGCAATGGCTACAGCTAGCCGTCTGGCATCGGAACGCCAGTTCCTGATGCGAGGATCTTACTCTTCGAGAGTTATTTCTATGATCCAAGCTTCTAGACGGCTGGTGACAAATCAAATTTATGATGCCACCTGGAGGAACTTCTGTGATTGGTGTACCCGTAAGGGTTTGTCCTTATCCTCCGTCACTATTCCAGTGATTCTTGAATACCTTATGGATGGAGTGGATAAGGGTTTGGCACCCAATACCTTACGCAGGCAGGTGGCTGCTCTTTCTACAGTGTTCACCTGTGCTGACTCCACACCATTGTCCCATCATCCCAGGCTTAGGTCCTTCATGAAAGGGGTCTCCAACACCAGACCTCCGGTAGTACACAGGTATCCCTGTTGGGAACTGCCTCGAGTTCTACGGGCTCTCAAAAAACCCCCGTTTGAACCTATCAGGTCTTGCCCTCTTCGTATTCTGTCCCTTAAGGTGGCCTTCCTGGTGGCTATCACGTCGGCAAGGCGTGTGTCTGAGCTGGCGGCTCTTTCAGTCAGGGAAGGCCTGTGTACTTTCCACCAGGACAGAGTGGTGCTGAGGTTAGACCCCTCATTCATTCCCAAGGCGAATACTCTGTTTCACCGGGCTCAGGAAATTGTACTACCAAACTTTTGTCCAAATCCTTCTCACACACTAGAGAAGCAGTGGCACTTTCTAGATGTATGTAGGGCGCTACGTCATTACATTAGGAGGACAGCTCCTTTCCGCAAATAGGAGGCGTTGTTTGTTTCTTTCCACACGGCTTCTAAGAGACAGAAGGTCTCCTCTACTATAGCCAGGTGGATCAAAGCCTGTATCATTCAATCTTATCAGGCTTATTCTTTACCTGTCCCAGGTCGCCTGACAGCGCATTCTACTCGTAGCGCTTCCACGTCAGCGGCGTGACAGACTCAGGCGTCCATAGAGGATATCTGTTAAGGCAGCTACGTGGTCGTTCCCTTCACCTTTCATTCGCCACTATAAGCTCGACAAGTTTGCTTCCGCAGAGGCTGCCTTTGGCCGTCGGGTTTTACAGCAAGTGGTTCTTTTCAGTGACGACACTTAACCGAACTGTTTTCCCTCCCATGGGATCATGGGGGCTTTGGTATGTCCCATTCGTGGATTCTACATTCCCTACATGCTGGAGAAGGGGCGTTCTCTTACCTGAACGCCTTTTCTCAGCATGAGGAATGTAGAATCCTCCCCCACCCTGATTTTTTTATTATTGACAGTTAGGTTAGTGTCAGCATTTTAGGAGCCATCACGTCACACAATCATTAGCTTCACCCTTTCGAAAACTGGGGCATGTTCAGACCCTGGAGGGGCGTGGCAAGTTTGATTGTTTGGTCTGATTGGGCTAGAGGACTACAACAACCCATTCGTGAATTCTACATTCCTCATGCTGAGAAAAAACGTTCAGGTAAGACAACGCCCCATCCCAAATGGTAGTGCTTCTCTGCTGAATTTAATTTGTGGGAGTAATAGAAACAAGGAAATAAAGTTCTATACAATGCAGCAGCTTGCAACAATACCAGCCTCACCACAACAACTGATGCTTCGGTCTTAACAACAAAAGGCTAAATGGGGTCAGAGTGTCTGAGGATAGGTTCTGATGCAAATGCAAACTTTAGGTTGTCAAAAGTGTCCTGTTCAGCCTTACCCACATAAACATGGTCCTTTTTTAAAAAGAGGTTGGATAGGGGCAAAGTGAGTGGGGCAAATTGAGGAATGAAGGCTCAGTAGTAATTGGCAAGGCCCAGGAGGCATTGAATGTCTTTGACTGGATGTGGAGGTTGCCAGGCATGTAGAGTCTTGACTTCCTCAGAGACCATGTCAACATCCTCAGGAGAAATCTGATGACACAGAAAGTCAATTGTGGCTTATGCGAATTGGCATTTCTCGTGCTTTGTGAAAAGCTGGTGTTCCCAGAGATGCTGCAGCACAATGTGTACATGGTCCCAATGCTCCTTCCACAATGGGGTAGACCAAAATATCATCAAGGTATATATATAACTGCAAATTGGTCCAGTAGGTCTGGAACACATCATGCATAAAGTGCATGAAGACCCCAGGGGCATTGGTGAATCCGAATGATCATGTACTCAAAATAGTCATACGTCCAGAAAGCCGTTTTCCATTCATCCTCCTTGCAGATTTGCACTAAATTGTAGGCTCCTCTTAGGTCCAATTTCATAAAGATCTTGGCCTGACACAACTTCTCCAATAACTCCAGAATTAGGGGCAAGGGATGACAGTTTGGGATCATGTTGTCATTAAACCTCCAATAATTGCAACAGAGTCTCAATTCCCCAGATTTCTTTTTCATGAATAGCACCAGTGTGGCTAATGGCGACATTGAGGATTTAATAAATCTCTTCCACAAATTCTTAGCAATGAAATCTTGAAGAGCGGCCATCTCCAGCTTGGACAGGAAATAAACATGTCCCACCTGCAGTTTAGCATTGGAAATCAACTCAGTGGGACAATCATACAGGCAATGGGGGGCAGCTGATCGACTTCCTTTTCTCCAAGCACATCCATGCAATCTACAATATCCAGTGGGAAGTCCAAGGGCTCTGCGCCTTGTTTTTCCATAGTGCAAGCATGTAGCCTATGCCCAGTGCATTTGGGGTTTATAAAATCAATCACCACAGATGACCACATGATGTGTGCAGATCATGCACCTGCAGCCATTCCAGCTCCAATACCAATGGAAAGTGGGGCGCAGTAACCACATAAAACTCCACCTGCTCCACATGGTTACCTAATTGTATATGGGGAGAAGCTATTACCATGACCACCAGTCCCAAATGAAGCAGCCTATCATTGAGTCATTGTCTCTCCCAGCAAAGGTGGCACTACTTCATGTTGGGGAATGTCCTGTTTGGCCACAAAGGCTGCATCCATAACATTTGCAGTTGCCCCTGAGCCCACCATAGCCATGTAATTGTATGGTGCCTGGATGGAGTGATTTGGGGTTACTGAGACCGGCCCACTGCCAGGTGAGCTTGACCTATTGAGCCCTCTAGGCTGGGCTTCTTGATGTTTCCCACTGGCAGCTTCTTCACCATGGCAGGACACTTGGCAGCCATATGACCCTGTCCTCTACAATAAAGATAAAGGCCTTCCTGTCCCTGACACTGCTTTTCCACCTGTGACAAACTTGAGTGCCCCCAATTTGCATGGGCTCCTTGGGTGTGGCTTGAGCCTCTTAATGTAATGCTGGGCCTGGGTACTATCATACATCTTCTAACCCTATGCAGCTGCAGAGTATCAGTGCAAAGGCACAGGTGCATGAGTCCCTGAAGGGTTGAGGGGCATTTGGTGCAGGCCAATTCATCCAGCAGTTCCTAAGAGAGCCTCTCCTGGAATTGGTCAGTGCGAGCCTCTTCATTCCATTTCATGTCCTGACTGAGGAGGCAAAAGTCACTGATACAGTGTATAACTTGTCTTTGCCCCTGTTTCAACTATTACAGACTATGATTGGCAGTTTGAGCCTTCAACAGATCCTCACACTATACAGACTCTGCAAAGGTTTTAGACAATTGGGCAAAAATGCTGTACATTAGGATTGCTTTCAGAAATAGAAGTGTTAATAGTTTATTTTTATCAATTAACAAAATGGAAAGTAAAGATTTTGGTTGAAAACTTTCACAACAATTGTGTCTTATTCCTCAAAATCATAAACCTCTGTTATCAATCCATTTTCCCAGAAAACTCCAGGCCAAACTGTTTTCCATTTAGATATAGTCAATTCCCCAGTCACCAACAACCTTAAGAAAGTCTAATTCATCACTCATCGATTTCTGTTAACTCCAGATCTGTAGAATCCATATCCCCTTCAGCTTTCTTCAGAAAACCTGCAATATCCAAACCAAGTTCTTTCTCCTTTAAATCTGCTAATAGCAATTTACATTCCAATCCATGCAGTTGTGAGTTTGGGTTGACTACAGTTGCTTCTCTCTGATTTAAGGTTGGTTTAAAACCCTTGTTATGTTACGAAACGTTTTACTAAAGTTTTCAGTTTGAACTTGTAGGTGAAAAAACATTAAAGAATTCACATTAAAATCCAGCAAGGAGTTAAGGTAAATCAGCCTTCAACCAGTCAATTAACTTTTAAAAGAAAAATGAAGATAAAGAAAATTCAAATACAATTAAAACCCAGGTGTGCTTAGAGCTGAGAGGAAAGTTGAAGACTTGACTGTATGACTGCTTCTACAGGGAAATGCAATCCTCAAGATTCTGAGGGTCATGTTGGGTCATCCCTAGCTTTTCTGATTCAGATCTAGAGAGTTAGCTGCCAAAGAACTCACTTTGGTGGCAAAAATCAGCTGTTGTCAGCAGGAAAAACATTGCCCCCCCACCCGGGGCCACTCAACATGTCATTTTGGGGGAAATCCTAATAAATTGATTCTTAAAACCTGGATTAACATTTATTGTACCATAAAAGTGTTGGTTATCACCTATAAAGCCCTTCATGGCATGGGACCAGGATACTTACAGGACCGCCTTCTGCCACATACTTCTCTACGACCGGTGAGAGCGCACAGGGTTGGCCTCCGGGTCCCATCAGCGAAACAATGTCGTCTGGCAGGCCCTAGGGGGAGGGCTTTCTCTGTTGTGGCACCCGCCCTCTGGAACCAACTGCCTCCTGAAGTCCGCGTTTCTCCGACTCTCCCGGCCTTCCGAAAAAATCTAAAAACTCATCTCTGCCGGCATACAAACCCAAATAAATAAATAAATAAGCATGCCATCCAAATCTCAGATCAAATATTCAAGGTCTAACGTTTTTTTGATGTTATCCAATCTTTCAGCCATACCAAACAATACACATTGTAATACGATCTAAGATCAGGCAAAGCAATACCTCCTCTTTCTTTTCCATCTTTTAAAAGCTTGTATTTAATTCTTGTTTGCCCCTTAATTTTGGAAATAACCGGCCATTGTTCAAATGAGAGATCTTTGATCAGAATCTGTATAATCTGAAACAGAAATAACATTCTGGGTAAAACATTTCCTTTAATAACAGAGATTCTTCCCATCAGTGGCAAATCTAGTTTGTCCATCTGTGCAAATCCACTTTATCTTATTCCATATTTTTACAGTTACTTTTATACAAAATAGAATTTTTATTAGAGTCACCCCCAGGTCACCTTAGAGTCACCTTTTTCACAATCTTAAACCTAGTTTTATTTTCCAGTTTGCTTTGATCTTCATATTCTTTTCCAACATTTACATCTTCTGTTTATTTTCATCCCCGCCAATTCTCCAAATATTTTAAGCTTCCTCATAACGTATTCAATATCCTCCAGTGGATTTTATAAAATCAGAACCAAGTCTTCAGCAAAAGCATGTAACATATGCCTTTACTTGAAGTCCTCTTACTCTGTTATCTTGTCTAATGTGTCTGTTTAATAGTTCCAACACCAAATAGTAAAAGGGATAAAGCAATTTAAAAAACTAAAATAGATAAAATGCCAGGACCAGATGGTTTACCAAGTAGATTTTATAAGATGTTTGAAGATTAATTATTATTGATGATGAAAGAATGAATCTAAATCTTTTGTCTTTTCTAAAGGATAAGTAAAGGGTAATGTAAGAATCATCTTAGATATAACTGAATATTTACAACAATGCAATGACAAACAGGTAGTATTAATTTTTTTAGACATAAATAAAGCTTTTGGTAATCTGAATTGGGATTTTATGTAAAGTAGTTGAGATGGACTTTTATACATTGCCTGAAATTTATACATGAAGAAGGCCTAGATTATGGACAATGGAGAATTGATGAAACCATATGAGATTCAGAAAAACACTAGACATAGTTACGGTGATGTTATTTACAGAGATTACAATGAAGATGAACAGATAATTTGTCTCTTTAGTGGTTCATTGAATGATCAGTTGTACATTTACACAATTCATTTACTTTCTGCCATGCTGGCCTTGTTTCTGATAAATGTTTTACCTCTAGGACTGCTTCATTGAACTGAGAGATTTGAAGGGAAAGTAGCCTTCATAGCCATATATGAAGAGGTAGACTTTCCATCAAAATTTAGAAATATCAGCTGAAATCAGAAAGTTGCAACAAATGTTTTGATGTAGAGTTAACAGCTCAATTGTTGATTCCCCCCCCCCAAGTTATAGGGAAGAATAACATTGGAGCCATTTTATGACTCTTAGAAACTTGTGAATCACCAGCATTTTTTTTAATTACGTTGACTGCAGCTTGCTGTAGAAATCATCACACCAACAAATCCTGTTCTAAAATGCTAAAGTGATTGGGTTTTTAAACTTGTTTCAAAACTTGTTTCTATATTGTTGTTATGGTTGGTCACGCAGTCAGCCAGATGTTTAGACCTAGGGTAGGCAGATGTTGCTTTATGGGGCTAAAGACGCTATTTGCATAACAATGAAATTACAGCTGCTATTTCTTTAACATGTTGGTCTTCATACATACAAGTTTTTTATTATTATTTTGCCTATCTCTTAGCCCAGACAACTGTGAATGTAACACATCGCCCAGTGGCTCAGGCTACAGCTAGGCTCCCAATACCAAGAGCTGCTAACCATCAAGTAGTCTACACTACTCTTCCTGCACCATCAGGACAGAATCCCATGAGAACCACTGTTATGCCGAATTCTGGTTTAAGGCAGCTCAACCCACAAAATTCAGGTAAGAAGTCTTTTCAAAAATACATTTATAAGCTGTGAACTGAAACTTATAATTATCAGTTGCTAATAAAAATCAAGATAGTTATAAAATATTTTCAAAATGTAGATCTCAATTTTTAAGGCAGTAATTTTTAAAATTTTAATTTCCAGTGCAATAGTTTACTAAGAAATATGTATGATTTAAAATATTAAAAAGATTTAATATATTTTTGTGTTGTTAAAAACTTGTTAACAGCACATCATTTTGCAACTTCATTCTTTGGATAGTGAAACAGGTGGCATATAAATTTAATAAATAAAAATAAACTCAACTTGATTTTTAATTAGATTTTTCTCTCTGATTTCTTTAAAAATAATTAGCGGATTTCTAGATCACATAATGACCACAACCAGTAGTGCCAGGATTGCAGTCATTAAGCAAAGCAGTTAGCTTTCCAGTTTTGTGCCCTAGCGCACAGCTGTGGGATTGCGGAGCTCTGCACCCCACAGCCGATTTCGTCCTGTCAAGGGACCTTAAATGGGTCTGAAGTTGCCCCGGAGAGATGATGAAGAAAGAGGGGTGCCCCTATGATAACAGAACATTGGCGTTCGTTGCTTTCAATCCGGGGGAACCTAACCTGACAGGAGAAAGCTAGCTGCACACCAGTGTTTAGCCCAAGCTACTTGCAGCCGAAGTCCAAGAGTACGAACCAGAACAATGGTGAGCAGCGTGCTTGGAACTCATGAGAATATCGATCTTCTGTCTCTACTCTTTAACTAAGTCCTTGGGAAAGATTCCCAAAGTAAGAAAACCTCTGAAAGTGAAGGGAGGGGACTACACCCCCAATCCCTCATTGAAGGAAGCAGCGAATTAATCTTTAAGTGGGAAATAAATATATTGAAATCAAAGTTAAAATACTGCAGTCTGGATAAATCTAGAAATTAAAAAATAACTGCTTAGATTATACCTTAAAGGGTTTTGATGAAATAATAACAATAATAATAATTTTTGTCTGAAAAAGCTGGAAAATAAACAACTACTGACATCGAGTGGAGAACTAGAGCATAGAACATTAACAACACTGACTCAGAAATTGGCAAGACGCCCAGAAAGAAAGAATAATCTGTTCCCTTGAACTTTAAAAACCCCTAGAAGACAACTGGTGGGAACAAAGAAAGAATACATACTGGGTCAGCCATAAAATTGAAAAAATGTCTGAAGGAAAAGAAATACTCTGACTGTTGCCTAACTCAAGAATTGTTTACAGAAAAAGAAAAACTTTGACTCTGGCTAATCGTTTAGGAGGGAATTTACAGGAAGGACTCAAGGTGACTAAATATACTGAACTGCAATTTTGACTGGTTGACAACTGATCCCTGAATAAAAGAACTGTTATAAAATACTGATTTTACTGATACCTTGACAATTGGATATACAGTGGATTATAAAAACTATATATAAAGATAAGAACTATAAAAAATTGGGCTGTTTGGATTCTGACTTTGGCTGGTTTGACAAGGCTAATTGTAGAGACTATGGCATTGATGAAGGACTATTTGAAAGGAAGAGACAACATGGATATTGCATACTTATCAAAAAATGACCAAAAACAACATTTAATACTTACTCCTGAAGGACTTAGCCTGGAATATCAAAGACCTCCAGAAGCAACATTTCAAATTAAGACAAATACTTTCCAGGAGGAAATGTATGTAATGCTATGACAGATACAAATGACAATAGCTTTAAACCACGAGATCAAAACCAACTTTGATGACATAAATGAGCACATTTCTAATCTAAACCAACAATCAAAAAACACTCAGAAAATGATGATAAAGAATGAACAAACAAGTTCCGGTTTGCTGACGCAGCCACCATGGATGTCTGGAAGGCAAACTCCGTCTTCCGCATCCAGTTTTGCTTCACTGGGGGACCCTGGAAAGGGTCGAAAGTCGCCCTGTAGGGGCGACCAGCAAGGAAGGGGACTCCATGGGAGAGTGGTAGCTCTCTTTCGCCCCGGCGGGCGAAAGACCGGCCATAGTAATATGGCTCGTCACTAGACTACAGACAGCCGAAGTCATACCACCAGGCGCCTACAAAGCAGCGTGGATGAGACTGGATGAGATCTATCTCTCTTAAATCCCATTATCTTCTTTACCTGCATAGGTTGCTTAAAGTACTTTCACCCCTGTGGAAAGAGGGAAGGGGAATTCTGTCCCACCCTCTAATAACAGCGGCGACCGACTATCAGGGGAGTTTAAAATACTGAAAGAATAACCTGACTAACTGACTTTAATTGAACTTTAAGCTGACTTTAATTGGACTTTAATTTTCCTAAAGTTTGAGAACTAAAGGATTCCTTATTTTTTATTCTATTTTTATTGAAGATTTGGGTTTTTATCTATAAAAAGAAGTAAAATTCCTAAATGGTATGGGTGACAACTTGTGGCTAAACCTGATATTACAATTTGTTATTGCCTAACAGAGACTTGGCTCACAGCCCAGACAATAGATGAGACTTTTGCAACCTTGGCTGATACTAGCTTTGAGAAGCCCAGCTGTGTTCTATACTCAGTGACAAAACTACTCATATTCTCTGACTATACAGCTTTTAATATTACGCACTATTAAGAAAACATGCTAAATTTTTCATTTATAGCCACAGATATGTACAAACAGATAAGCTAGAATAGTAGCTTCTTAAACTTTAAAAAGATGATACCTTCCATCTCTATTTCTCATTTCCTCCCTATCGCTGCCTTGAAATACTAACCAATGTGGTGGTAGTGCTGATGAGGATCATCATCACTCCCTTAAAATTCATGTTAATATCATTCATCACAGCTGTGAACATCTGTTCTCAGGCCGAAAGGACAGAGGAATATTTCCACTAAATCTATAGAATGTTAAAAGTGCAAGGATGTGATGAGAGCAATCCAGAATTAGGATGAAGGAAGAAGCTCCATTGACCCCCATAGCTGGCGGCGGAGCCCGGCTGCGAAGTGCTGGATAGGACATTCCAATGCTACTGGCAGCTGCTTTTCCCTCCTGGGTACAAGGACACAACAGGGAGCAACATGGAGGACCTGTGTCCTAATCTTCTCGTCTCCATGACCCAAGCAGGAGGCAGTAACTATCCCACCCTTTAATCTCCAGAGGACTATAAGCTCAGCGTTTCGGTGGATCTGATGCTTCTTACAGCCACCAGCGTCTGGGGTGCCCTCAGAGGATTGGAGACCTTCAGCCAGCTTGCCTGGAGGGACGAAGATGGGACATTCTACCTCAACAAAACAGATGTGATTGATTTCCCTCGCTTCCCTCACTGGGGTCTGTTCCTTGATACATCTCGCCATTATGTGCCTTTGAGAGTCATCTTGGAGACCCTGGGTGTCATGGCCTACAACAAATTTAACATGTTCCAATGGCACATTGTGGACGACCCATCATTTCCATTTGAAAGCATGGTGTTCCCAGATCTCAGCCTGAAGGGATCCTATAACTCAGCCACTCACATATACACTGCTAACGATGTGAAGATGGTGATTGAATATGCCTGGTTGCGTGGGATCCAAATTATTCTAGAATTTGACGCTCCTGGACACACACTCTATTGGGGACCAGGTGTCCCAGGCTTGTTGACTCCATGTTACATATCCACAAATCCCAGCTGGGCCGGTCAACCCCATTCTTAACTCCATGGCTTCATTTGTTTGCTGAAGTTAGTGCCATCTTCCCAGCTTTCTACCTTCACCTGGGAGGAGATGAAGTGGATTTCACCTGCTGGAGGTCTAACCCAGACATCCAAGCTTTCATGCAGAAAATGCAATTTGGCCAAAACTATGCCAAATTAGAATCCTTCTACATTCAAAGGCTGCTGGATATAGTCTCCTCTTACAAGAAAGGTTATATGGTGTGGCAAGAAGTGTTTGATAATGGTGTGAAGGTGAACCCTAATACAGTCATATACGTGTGGAAAGGGATCCCTGTCACCTTTCAAGAGGAGATGTCTCGTGTCACGGAGTCTGGTTTCCGGACCCTGCTATCCTCCGTTTGGTACTTGAACATCATCTCTTATGGGCAGGATTGGTTGGCAGCATATCAGGTGGAGCCTCTGGCCTTCAAAGGCAGCACAGAACAAAAAAAAACTGGTTATTGGTGGAGAAGCCTGTATGTGGGGCAAATATGTGGATGCAACAAATTTAAACCCAAGACTGTGGCCCAGAGCTGGGGCTGTTGCTGAGTGTTTGTGGAGCAACAAGACAGTTCAAAACCAGTGAGATGCTTATGCCCGCTTGTCAGATTTCCAGTGCATCTTGCTCAGACGAGGTATCCAGGCTGAATCCCTTTTTACAGGATATTGTGAATACAATACACTTTGATTTTACAATTACCTCATTCCCCCTCCCCCCAAATATCTGTACTATTTTAATATGTGCAGGGAGAATCTTTTTAAAAAAAAACCAAATATTTCAATAAATCACTTCCCTATTTAAAAAAAAGAAAAAGAAAACATGGATGAAGATCAGGAACAAACTCTTCTTTTGATGAAAGCACTTATTAAAACTATTCTTACAGCCACTGGTGAAATAAGAGGCTACAGAAAAGAACAAGATGTCAGCCCAGATACACAGTTCAAACTTTTACAATTAAAGAATCAACTACACAGAATATAATAGAAGAAGTGGAACAATTAAACACTGTTACAGAAGATTCAACTGATCAACAAATAGAGTTAATGGAAAACCCAGAAAAGAGATTGACAATATGGAAAAGACCTTCTATACAAACCAGAAGAAACTTGAGAAACAAGAAGAACAGACTGAAGGGAAGACAAATATTCCAGGACAACTACTTCGAGAGGGGAAAAGAAAGACGATTTGTTTGTATTTTCAAAAAAATGGCAACTGGATGCCCCCTTTCATTCCAAATAATATGTATAATAACGGAGGGAGATCCATTTGATGATTTGACATTGCGAAGATGGAAGGCGAGGTGGCAAAGAAAGAAAGCTAGAATAAGACTGAAGAAAATTGGGGTTTTGACTTATTAGTGAAGATTCAAGGAGAATATACTTTAATAGATAGATGTATATTTTGAATTCTACATTTTGTTATGAACTGAGATAAAGAAAATTTTGAGCATTTAAAACTTGAAGGTATAAATATTAAAAGTTAAAATTGAATATTGATTTGTTCTACAAAGATTGAATGTAAAAGTAATTAAAACATAAGCTAAAAATTTATTGAAAAATGTAATGAACATGTTTTATCTAGCTGATATAACAAGAATTGTATTAGCTTAATATGAAATAGTAGACATTAAGAGAAAAAGAGGAAGCATCAGATGTTGAAAAAAGAGAAATTCTGAATACTAAGGTTAAGATATTTGGAAATTAATAGAAAATAAGAATGTTATACTGTATTACTAATTAGATGGTGAGAAATAGAATATGTTTGAATAGATAAGATGTGTACTTTGAATATTAGATTTTGTTTGGGAGACAAAAAGCATATATTTTACGCATTCTGTCTTCTCCACTCTCAACAACACTTAGAAAAATACAAGAACTTCCTTGCAAGCAGAATATATCAATTTGGAAAGCTACTTGGCAAAAGAAGAAGGCCAGAGACAGACTCAAGAGTTTTGACTCACCTACTAGATGGAGTATTACATGAGCAAACACTTGTTCGAATATAGTTAAAAGAACAGATAACTTTGGATACAAAGGGGCCTTAAAATAAGAGGGATAAGAGATATAAGTAATATAGTTGTAAAAATATTGGGATGATCTATGTGAATGAAAAGTTTGAAATTTAAAGATAAATTAAGTTGAAAAGAATTATGATTAAGGAATGACTGAAATACTGAGGGGAAATTAAGTTTAAATAAGAACTTTGAAAATAGGATATATAGTGATTTAACAAATTAACTTTTACAAATATAAGTGAAATATATATACTGATCAGAAAAGATGTTATAAGTAGATGTCGTAAGATAGATAAGCAGTATAGTATTTTTATAACACATGAAATATGAAAACATTTGGATGGTGTATCTAAATGGAAAATCTGAATATTTAGATGATAAATATTGAGAAAATTATGACATAAGAATTGTTTGAATATTAAGGAGAAATCAAGCTTAAATAAGAATTATGAAAATAGGTTATATGGTAAACTAATAAGATGATTTTTATAAAAACAACACAAGGATAAGAAAAAAATGTCATATATGGACATTATTTGTACAAACATGACAAAAAAATTATATTTAATCATTTATGTATTGAAAATATTAAGAATTATATTTGTTTAAAGTTGAAGGCGAATACTATTGGGAGAAGGGAAGATCAAAGAAATGTATTATTAATAAATATATTAATTATGGAAGTACAAAAATTAATTATTATTGACTGTTAATTAACTATTAATTGTTTTTTCAAAATTTATGAACCAAGACAACACACTGTACACTAGGCACTAAAGATTGCTATTGTAAAATATCAATAAAACATTTCTTTAAAAAAAGGCATCTCACTTAACAACCGCTTTGCTTAATGACCAAATTCTAATTGTAGACATAAGGACTACCTGTGTCTTATTAAAATAGCATGGTTTATAATAGCTTTCCAAAAAGTAAGACATAAATACATTGATACTAATGTCTTTTATAGGTGTAACCATGCGAGTGCCTCAAACAACAGCTTATGTTGTAAACAGTGGGTTAACTTTAGGATCTGGTGGACCTCAACTCACAGTACATCATCGGCCTCCTCCAGTACATTCAGTAAGTACAGTTATTTATTAAAATGAGTATTTAGAAAAGATGATACAACCACACATTAGATCAAATGTTTTTATGCAGGGATCACTAATATTTTAAAATTAATTGGGGACAGTACTGTGAAAAGCTTTAATAGATGGAGAAAAAAATAGGTGATGATATCACTGGGGTGGACAGAGTTAGAGCCTCTTTGGGGTTTGAAGGGGAAATTTAAGGACATGTGCACATGCAAAGAGAAAAATGTGTTATTTCTGAGAGCATAAGAAAAAGATCTAGAGGCCGCATATGGACCACAAATTATTCAGTCTGTAGACGTTTCTGAAAACTATACAAATATGTTACTATTTTGCTTACAGTACAATTCAAAATGCTGATTTTAATCTTTAAATCCTTAAATTGCTTAGACTAGTGTAACCTTCTTTTGAAATGACCTGTTTGGTTCTGTAAGAACCCTCCTAGTTTTCATTCCTCCTGAACCCAGCGTTTTTGGTGGCTGCTCCCATTTTCTGGAATTCCTTACCACTTGACAAAGTGCATGATTTTTTTAACTGTTGAGCGATCAATTCATGTAGTCTCTGAAATGATGAAGCAACTTCTTTGCCATCTTCATAACACCACTTCTCTTTCCTTTAGGAGCCATTGCGGCCTGTGCATCCAGCCCCTCTGCCAGAGGCCCAGCAGCCCTCCCGATTGCCTCCTGAAGCTGCCAACCATTCTTTGCCTCAGAAGCCACACCTGAAGCTAGCCCGAGTGCAAAGTCAAAATGGCATTGTCCTTTCTTGGAGTGTTTTGGAAGTGGACCGGAGCTGTGCCAGTGTGGATAGCTATCACCTATATGCATACCATGAGGACCCAAGTGCCACTGTACCCTCTCAGTGGAAAAAGATTGGGGAAGTAAAAGCCCTTCCTCTGCCTATGGCATGCACACTTACTCAGTTTGTGTCTGGCAGCAAATATTACTTTGCTGTGCGTGCTAAAGACATCTATGGACGCTTTGGACCCTTCTGTGACCCCCAGTCAACAGATGTGATTGCTTCCCAAAGCAGTTAAACTTAAGACATTGAAAGCTTCCATTTTTGCCCCATGACTGTGGCTTGCTCTAGTTTGAGTTTGTTCTCATGCATGAAACTCATTGTAAAATCTCCTCTACAGAATTATTTTTGACAGCTCTTTCATACACTACAAAACTTACAACCAAAACTGAAATAAATTCATAACCTCCATCAAGAGAGCTTGTATTTCTGATGAAATAGTCTCCTCCCCTTTACTTACAAGCCACTGTACCTAGTAAATAGTGAGTTAACAAAGTCTTGGGAATTTGGCTGACATGGTCCACCAGTAATATCAGACATTGACACAAGTACAAAGTATAACAGTCAGGTTAGGTGGGAAACCTGGATTCAGGGTTGTGCTTAGTCCTAGAAGAGTGACCTGTTGTACTTTACAAGACATCTAATCTACTTCCTAAAGGGCAAAGGAAGTTACCCACAATCAGTTTTTGAGTCCTTGTACATGGGTCTGCTTATTGGAATGAAAAAGTTCCAGGCAGGCTTGCAATCTATTTGTCACCATAACTGGATAGTATTTTTAAGCCCACACTAAAGCTTGGTTTCTAGGAAACTTCATTTGCATTTTCAATAGCTTCTTGGTTCTCTTTTTATGACCTTTCTCTTAAAAAATTTAATTTGTGCCTTAAACAATAATTTCAAAATAAATGCAGTCACACTGTGTTCCTCTTTCTTTGCCATCCTTTCCATATTCTGCTCTTTTGCCAACCGTAGAATGTTACAATTTCTCATTGCAGATTCACTTGACAAGTAATGCCCAGGTTTTCTAATAATTCATGCTGAAGTTTACATTACTTATTAAATTTAATCTGTGAAGATTCATACTCACAACGTTTAGCTGCATCATGCTGTTCTTAAGATGGTAGGTAGCCAAAAAATAAACTTTCATTTTTTAACACACACTAATACCTAGAATTCTGTGTAATAACCTTATGAAAATTCTATACTGACCCAGCCAAAACAACAGAATAGATCCTCCATTTTTTCCAATTCAGCAAAGCTCATGATCACTGAAAATATATAAGCTACACCTGGCATGGAAATCAAAGAAAACTACCATACTGTATTCTAGAGAAAAATAGGACATACATTATCTTCCTGGTTGACAATTCCTATTAAATAGTGAGTGGCAACTCTTCACTGCATTGCTTGGCACCTCCTATTACTTCCTGTTCTGAAATCGATAGGGTTGGAATAGAAACACAAAGTTCAAAAGGCACAGTCAGAAGCTAGCTTCGGAAGACAGGGTCTTAATTCTGTTTATATGGGAAGGTTTATTTCAGAAAAAAAAATCATAGTCTTGTGGCATTTTGTGTCTTTATTTTTCTCAGAATTATGTGGAAACTTTTGCTTGTCTTTGTAAGTCGTGTAGTCAGAAACTTTGAGCGGGTGAATTTTGTTCTGCTTATAAATTTCAAATCACAATAGCAGGTAATTAGCATATACTTTCACATTTTCTTACTACCTTCAAAAATTATCTTGATATAAAACAACTAGTTAACTAGAAACTAATCTCTGAAATGGTCACAAATAAGATTTTTATTATATACTGAGGGAGGGGCATATTTAGCCCATTTCTATTTGAATGCTGAAAAATGCAATAGACAGCCAATCAAAGGGATCAGAAATCACTGGAAGGAGCATTTAATTACAAAAACATACTTTTATTTTTTTCAAGAAGCATTGGACTCCTCTGTTTAATTTGGCTGTTCCTATTGTTTGTAGCCAATATATTGTTACTTGCCCTTCCTCTTAAACATTTTTTGGTACTTGGATAATAAAATCAAGCCTGAGAACATCCGGGAGTAAAGTATACTTTCATAAGGCGTGCAACTTTCTTTTTGAGGTTAGGGTATTAGGACCTACAACTTTAAAAAATGGCATAAGAAGTTGTTCAAGAACTTTCAGTTCCAGTTTCCAATATCAGATTTTGTTCCATGTTCAAGTAAGTTTGTGGCAGATGTTAATTTCAGCACTTCTTAAATTAGCATTTTGGAGGGTAGTTGTTAGCCTTCAGATTTATGAACTGCAACTGCTACATTTTCCAAAACAACATGCCTCACAAATTATATAGAGCAATACAGAGTAAAGCAGAAAAAAAATCTTATGTGTAAGTAATGGCAAACCACATATTTTTTATTCTGTGCTTAATTCTCTGCCTTTGTCCCAAAAAAGACATCTGAATCTGTAGATATTAATATGTCCTTGCAACAGATAATGGAAACTATTCTTTTTCTATCAAACTACTATAAACAGGATTGCATGGCAGCAAACTGGACTGATGCTGAATTTTTATTCTGTGCTCATTGAGAAACTGCATCCCACTCAGCATTGTGAGCTTGTTATAGTATGGATAGAAGAGATATATTTTGAAAGACCTTAAAGAAGAAAAGAAAATTACACTGTCTACATTGTACTATCCTTAGTATTTTTTCTCACGACACTTATTTGTGTATGTCTGGCCCAGCTTAGAGATTTTTTCTACTATAATTTCACTGTGAAACTAAAGTTTTATATATAATTCAGCAATGTTCTGCTCTTTAATACTGAGAATGCAGCTACTAGTGATATTCAAGTTTCATTTCAGAAGAAACTACATTTTGAAAGTGAGCTAGATGATTGTTATCTGGGTCTGGAACTCTTAGCTTATTTCTGTTTTCAATTTTTTTTCTAAATTACAATTTATACAAAAAAAATTGGTTGAATTTAGATTGTGGAGAGAGCAAGAGATGCAACACATGCTTTTTATATTAGCAACTTAACTGGCAGAAGATATGTTCAGTGATACTAACAAACACCCTAAGAATGCTGAACAAAAATGCTATGTTTAATGCTTAGTGAAACAACCTGATTAATTTGTATTTTCAGTGTGTTGGGCAATTTCTGTAAATTATACATAAAAAGACTAAAGGTAAATTGTGACAAAATGAGAACAACCTACTAGAATTAGAACATGGGTTGTATTACATAAATTAAATTGGTCCATTCATTCAATGTACGACTGATCCAATCAATTGCTACTACTTGCCCAAGAGTTCTGTGACTCTAGAATCCATATTACATGTAGAATTAGTGCTTCAGTAGTTTTTATATTTATTCCTTGACTTGCAATATCACAGTATTGGCTAGGAGAACTACAACCAGAATGTGAAATTAGGTTATGATGATGCCATCTTACACTTTCTTTGTATTCTCATTCATTCAGTGGCAAAAATGTTCATTTTGCATATGAAATCTTGCTGTTTTGAAGATCTTCATATTTAGGTTGTATAAAAATTGGATGACCATATTTTTAGCAGTAAAGAAGTTATGTTGAGAGTAATGTACAAATATGCGAGAGTGCAAATCTAAATGTTCTACAGTATTATCATTGGATCTCACCTATATTTTAAAGCAGAATGATTGGTTTCTTACCTTCTTGTGCTAGCTTGAAAATATATTTTAAGACTAAGTTTAAATTTTAACTGTAAATAAAACAACTGGACAGCCAAAACCCGAGGTACTCTTCAGACCGGTAATTTATAAGCACTGATAAATAAACTTACACAAAACTCCTTATAGAAATTTGCACTCTGATTTTTTTTCCTCAACAGATGAACATGTAAATAATGTAGGCTGTACCAAAAAGTCCAGTTTAAGCAGGACAGTGGCAAGTTCTCCTAACTTTTATATGCATTGTAGACTAGTGTCTGTATATGTGTTAATTGTAGTGGGGTTTTGTCTTGATACGCCTGAAATTTATACTTTGAAATAAACTACTGGGTTTTTTAACTTTTGAGTTTTGTGTGATTAGTTTGGAAGATAAAAAGAGCATTTGGTTTAAGGAATGGAAATAACAGTCCAGAATACTTGCTTTCAGAGCATAAAGTAATATTTATTAAATGTATATCCATCAACTGACCGTCTCAATGGTTTACTACACTGAAGAGCAAAATGAGAGTATAAAACATCAATGGTTAGTCTAAAATAATTTAAACCATACATGCTTTCACTCATCATAGATCAAATGATTTCAAACATTTGAAAGGTGAGATTGATGGCATACAAGTTTGCTAGATAAGTTCCCCAGAAAGCTAAAACATGGGCAAATCAAAATTCTTAAGAGAGGTTTGTTCATAATATAAATGTTAAGGGGAAAACATTGTTTAAAAGGCTCTACCACCTATACTTTGCCGATAGGGAATATCAGTCTTCCTGGGTTGATTCTACTTGGAGAAAGTAGTTCTGCAAATAGTTTTGTGTCAAGCCATATAGGGCTGTATAGCTAACAATCAGTACTTTGAATCAGTAGAATCATAGAATCCTAGGGATGGAAGGGATATTTGAGGTCTAGCCCAACCCTCTGCTCAAAACAGGAGCCTTTTACCATCCTAGCTAAATGGTTGTCCAGTCTATTTTTGAAAACACCAGCAATAGAGCACCCTCAATCCCAGAAAGCAAACTATTCTGCTGAATAATTGTTCTTGGTGTCAGGAAATTTCTCCTTACTTCTAGGCTGGATCTCACTATCAAGCTTCTGCCAAATCTTGTCCTGCCCTCTGGTACCTTAGAGCAGGGCTTTTCAACAGGTGGTACGCAGTCCTGCCCAGCCCAGTCAAGGGTAGAGGGGGAGGGAATGAGCCAAACCGGCACAGCGCAAGACTTGGCATGAGGCAAAGGCTCCAGGAGGGGGGCAGAGACAGTTTGTGTGGGAGAAGGATAGAAAAAAAAAAGACACAGCCTTGGGAGGAGGAGGAGGAAGAGTCGTCAGCTGGAGCTGCACCGAAGGTAAATGGAGGAGGAGGGGCGAGAGGACAAAAAACAGGCCGGGCACATACACAGGTGGCAGTGACAAACAGGTAAAAACAGCTGGGAAAGGGTCACGGCATGAGAGTCCACGTTACCTGCACTACTCTGCCCAGCCCCCCCCCAGCGCAGCAGCGCATTCTCACCGTGTGGACAGGCTGGGCCAGGCAAACTGCTGACAAGCTGAAACTGGGTGCGTGTAGAGGTGGTGAGTGCATGCATCTGGTGTCCTGGGTGACAGGGAAGCATTCAGAATGCGGTCAGCCTGCATGGCAAAACAGTCATCTGAGATGTCAGGCGCATGCGCTCACCGCCACCTCTGCGTGTGCCTAGGCAGGTTTGGCATGTCGCCGGTTCACCTCGCTCAGCCCAGCTGCTCCATATGGTGAGGAGAGCACACCGCTGCCTGCCAAAACCAGGCTGGAATCTGGGCGGCGTAGCGCAGTAATATGGACTCTCATGCCACTCATGGTATCCCCTCCCAGAGTCCACAAGTGTGTGAAGTGGGCAAGTCCCATTTGCTGATCTCCTTCAGGGAATGCCCATTTTTCTCCTTCCCTCATTACAAATATCTTCCTACCACTCTGCTGTTAACACTGTGCGGGTCTTGTCCAGCAATTTACAGTGGCCTTTCAAGTCATGGCCACCGGTAGCACAGCCACCAGCCGCACTGGCAGCCTGTCCCCCTCCCCTTGTCCCTTCCTGAGCATGGAGGGAGGGAGGGAGGGAGGGAGGAAGGACAGGATAATGGGAGGGAGGGAAACAAGGCACCCACCTCCATCCACCAGAGACCCACGGATCCCCCCACAGCCCTGCTGATGTTGAGCTGGCCATTGACTTCGCTTGTCAAAAAATTGCAAAAGGTGATCACATGACCCTGGGACACTGTGACCATCATAAGTATGAATCAGCTGCCAAGCATCCGAATGTAAATCACATGATCCTGGGGATGCTGCAACAGTCATAAATGTGAAAATGGTCATAAGTCACTTTTTTCAGTGCTGTTGTAACTTAAACAGTCACTAAGTGAATTGTTGTAAATCGAGGACTACCTGTACTTTATCACTTTTTTCCCTTTTTTTTTTTTGGTCATCAAGTTTTTGACACTTTGCTAGGCGACTGGTGTACTCAGATATTGCCATATCCTAAATGTGGTACAATGGGTGAAAAGGTTGAAAAGCCCTGCCTTAAGAGAATAAATCAATCCCCTCTTCTTTATGTCAGCCTCTCAAGTACTGGAAGACAGTAATCATCTCTCCTCCCCCACCCCCAATCCTTTTTGATAGGCTAGACACAACTGTTTGGTGTACAATTTAGCCTCCAGACCCTTTGTCATCTAGAGCAAAGCAGACTAAAATGCTTTATTTGGCCAGGTGTGATTAGATATACAAGGAATTTGTCTCTGGTACAAAAGCTTCTGGTATACATGCAAAGCAACAGAGTAATAATAATCATAATAATGATACCAATTAGGGGGCAGTAAAGAAGATGAGAAGGATAATAATATTACTACACCCTTACAACATGGGTGAATACATGTAGACGTAAGACAATACTGTGAGGATTAGAGTGATGGTATGAGGGGAAAAAACTGTCCCTGTGTCTAGTTAGGGTATACAATGCCTATAGCAGCCTCTCAAGGGAAGTACTTGAAACAGTTTAGGCATCTGTAGTTGAGGGGTCTGTAGTTATTTTCTCAGTCCTCCTTCTAACCTGGGCAATATACAGGTCTTCTGTGGAAGTCAGGTTGGTTGCAATTGTTTTTTCTGCAGTCCTAATCTGTTGCAGTCTGTACTTATCCTGTTTAGTTGCTGTACCAAACCAGACAGTTATAGAAATTCAAATGACAGATTCAATTATTCCTCTGTAGAACTGTATCAACAGCTCCTGGGGCAGTCTGAGCTTTCTGAGTTGACGCAGGAAGAACATTCTTTGTTGTGCCTTTTTTGATGATGGTTCTAATGTTAGGTGTCCATTTCAAATCCTGGGAAATTATACTACCCCAAAACCTGAAAGATTCTGCTTCTGATACTGTGCTGTCAAATATAGTAAGAGGTAGAAGAATAGGAAGGCTCCTCCTAAAATCCACTTTCGTCTCTACAGTTTTAAGCATGTTCAGCTCCAAATTGTTCCGGCTACACCACAGGGCCAGTTCAACCTCCCATCTATATGCAGATTCATCACAATCTCAGATGAGACCAATGACTGCTATATCATCTACAAACTTTAATACTTTAACAGAAGGATCCTTAGGAATACAGTCATTAGTATATAGAGAGAAAACAATGGAGAGAGCACACAGCCCTGAGAGGCGCCAGTGCTAATTGTCCAGGTGCTCTATATGATTTTCCATAGCTTCATCTGTTGCTTCCTATCTGTCAAAAAGTTAGTAATCCACATACAAGTATGGACAGACACAGCTAGCTGAATCAATTTAGAGGTTTTTTTTTTCCTGAAATGGTATTGAATGCCAAGCTAAAGCCTACAAGCTAAAGCATAGGTCCCTGGGGATTCAAGATGTTGCAAAATATAGTGCAGTGCCATATTGATAGCATCATCTGTCGATCTATTTACTAAAGGGATCTTAGTTGCAAGGAGTTTAAGAGTGGATCTGTGATGGTTTTCAGGTGGACCAGCAGTAACCTCTCAAAGTGTCTTCATAACTACAGATGTCAGAGTGACTAGTCCGAAGTCATTCAGCTCCCCAATGGAGAGTTTCTTGGGAACTGGGATGACAGTAGAGCATTTGAAGCAACAAGGGACATGGCACATATCCTGTGATTTATTAAAGATACGGGTGAAGATGAGGACCAGTTGTTCAACATAGGTTAAAGGAGTTACTCCATTTGGAACGGGTGCTTTTCTAATCTTGTTTGTTCTTCTCTGCGCACTTTCCAGACTCAACATCTTTTTTGTATCATGGTGACCAGAACAGGATGTAATATTTCAAGTATGGCCTCACATTCTGTAAAACGGTATATCATTTTTTGTTATCTTGACACTATCCCTATGTTGATGCAGTCTAGGATTGCACTGGGTTTTTTGGTACCTCCAACATACTGCTGGCTCATACTTAAATGATGGTCCACCAAGACCTAGATCCTTCTCATAGTTACTACTGTTGACTCAATTACAATTCAGATACTGTATTTGACAGCGGTAGGCAGCCAGTATAGGGTTTGGAGTACAGTTTAATGTTATTAACCAGGGTACTGCATTCTGAATTAATTGAAGGTTCTGAATGATCTTCAAAAACATCCCTAAGCAAAGTACATTTGAAGTAGTCCAAGGAAGTGATGAAAGTATAGAAGGCTGTTGCATGGTTCTTTCACTCCTGATAGGATTCTAACTACTGCACTAACCAGAACTGGGTGAAAGCATAAATCTGGTTACAGTCTTCAGTTGCTCATCAAACAGCCATTAAGTCCAATAGGTTTCTTGCATCCCAACCTGCTCTTTTGGAGGCAATGCCACCCCATCAAGAGACAGTATCAGAGAGCTATTATTTTTCAGCAACTCTACCCTGAGATTGCTGGAAATCTCTCTAAGCATCTGCCAGAATTCATCTAGAATCAACAGTCACTTGCAATACGTCATCCTAATCAGGCTATTTGCTCCATAGAAATCATTTATCTAAAATGAACAAAATCCAAGGGCTATATATGCTATTATGCCCATACCTACTTGCATACATCAGGCTTTCTCTTTCTCGTAAGAAGCCACGGATAAAATCAAGGTATATCCAGATCAGTTTATTTGATATGGCAGAAAAAATGTAAGCACAATTAATTTTCCTGCATATGTTAAAATCCTCAGATACAGATTATTCACAGCACTGGTTTCATAGTAACAAAATCAAAGTTATATGACTCTGGTAGCCCCTGGTGCTTTGTCTTGTTGAAATGAACCCAGCTGAAGACAGGTAGGCCTTTCTCCACAGTTGGGCCACTGATGGCGTAGGCTGTAAACTTTGCAGCCATACTGATATCTGCTACCTATACAAAATTTTAAAAAAGAGAAGAAAAGAAGGGGTAGATGGATATTTCACAAATATAACATGCACAAATTATTTCTGAAATTTCCTTCAAATATGAATAGATCATTTTAATTCATGTTTTTTTCTGATTTCTATGTGACATTAAAAGAAAGCAAAATCATTCAGAAATGTCCCAGGACAGTCCAAACCATGTTAACTGAATCACATATGCCCCAAACCAGGCCCCTTTATTCAGCAAGATGAATTGAAGACCAGAATGGAGATACTGAGTTATACATTTGATACTGGTGAGATATGATTTTGTGTATTTTAATTCCGTGTAAAGCGGGGAGAGAGGCCTGAGTAATTTCCTACATCTAAATAAAAAGGGAAAGCTGGCACATGAGGGTGCATGACAACAAATCTGGATTCATCCAGGTTTTGTCTTGAGCTGACTTTATGAACAGATTATCTATCAAATATTAAGCCACATTCCCTAACAATGAAAGCATGGTGAGATTTCAACAACCAACCTCCTTAGTGAGAGAATCTTAACAATTGTCCTATGCTGTTTCTTCTCTGACCCAAAGATACCCAGTCTTGTAATGTGTTGTACATACAGCTATCTTTGAAAACCATCCAGAACTAACAACTGGTGGTGTAATAATAATGGGAATCTCTTGTGATACCCATGTGACACTTTACTTCATGAGCTCCACTGACTGGCTTCTGGGTATAATTCAAGTTGCTGGTTATCACCTATGAAACCCCTCCTAGTATAGGACCATGATATTTGCAAGGTGGCCTGCTCCCAACAATATCTCTCCTTCCCACACATTGCAATTGGAAGGGCATATCCAGATCCCTTCCTTGAAACAATGTCATATTTTGAGACCTGAGATGTGCCTTCTCAATGGTGGCCTTTTTTGGAATAATCTTCCCCTCAGCATAAGTTGGCTGCAACCTGCAAACCATTACAAAGAAGTTATACTTATAACTCCATAGGAGTTATACTACACTTCAGCTGCGTTTGTCATTTATTGCCTATATGGTTTTAATAATACAGATTGGTTTTGTCTTTTTCTTTCTTCTGTTCATATTTTCCCCATATTTCAATTAACTCCTTTAACTATTTCCTCTCACAATTCTTGCTATTCCTCTTTTTGACATCCTGAAGTAAAAAGTGAGTGATTACAAATATCTCAATGTTCTGTTTCTGTATGAGTCTTCTGTACTATTGCAAAATAGATGGATAAAAACAGTGGTGGGATTTAGCCAGTTCGCACCATTTTGGCAGAACCGTTAGCTAATTTTTTATTGCCCAGGCCCAGAATGGACTTCCAGAAGTGGCATCCACACAGAGAACCAGTTGCTCACATATTTTAATCCCACCATAAGATAAAAATGATAAGTCAATGTTCAAAATTTCTGACTCTTCCTTCCAGAAAACCAAACAGATTACAAACATGAATGAAGGTAAATATACATGTCCCACAATAATGTTGCAGGATCCAATCTGAGTCAGTTACCAGGACCAAAGGTTCATTCTTCCAAGCTTTTGGGCTCATAGTGGCTCCCCCATGATGGGACTCCAGGACAAGCCTGAAAGCTTGGGAGAATAAACCTTTTGTCCCTTTTGTCAGTTTGGATCCTGTAACCTACACACAGGTTAAGAATGAAGACTATGATATTACTTAGTCAAAATTAATTTCTCAAGAATAGGAGTGGCTACGGTTCCTCCAAGGGTTGCTAAACTACAATTCTGAACATCCACCACAGTTAGCCAGGCTAGTTAGGATTAAAAGAGACCCCTTGCCTCTATCTTAAAGGGAGAATTAAATTTTATACTGTACTAGTCTGTATCGTGAAGCTGGAATAGTTCTCAGGCTGCCTCTGCAATAGCTATACTTTACAATCCTAACACTAAAGCAAGTATTTATACTGAATCCTCATTTTATTTTTAACTGTTAATTAGATGAAAGTTGCTGTCAATGGAAGTGTGATAAAAATGGTATCAGGGATGGTCAAAGTAGCTTGGTTTCCTCAGCTCCTGGCACCTGCACTTGAATGCACAAGTAACTACAGGTACATATAATGATGTGCGGGAGGTGGGGTATTGTGTATGCAGAATAATATGAATTAACTCAACCCCATAAGTAGCTATAGTGGGGCAATCCCTTTAAAGGAATGTTTACCTTAGAATCATAGCACCCAGCTGGAACCGGAGTCCTGCGGTCCAAGTCTTGTCGACAGCAAATGGTATTGCAGGGATTGCGTTTTGCATATGGATCTTCCTTATAATCTGGAAATAAAGGGGAGAGGATAAGTTTTTGCTCTGTTGCTTAACCATGAATGAACCTTATATCTGTACAGTCAGAGGTCTGTCATTTGATTCCTGCCTCTCCTTCAAAGAACTTGGAGCCAATTTTGCCACCCCAGTTGGATTTTATCTATGGAGCAGGTTAGAATAAGAGACTAGAAAAGAGGGTCTGCTCTGAGAAGCTGTGTAAAGATAACTAATTGAAATTTGGCTCCTATCAGTCATGAGCTTGGAAAACATATCTAAATGTATCTAAAATATAACAAAGTAACAGCTTTGTTCCTTATGCCATCTGTCTGGTAAACTCTGCAAGATTTGTTTTTCTCACCATGCACATGTATGGTATATGGTGGTATATGGTATATGCATTTTTTGGGTCATATTTATGTAGTGTATATTGGAGGTGGTGACCCTTTGAGACCTGTATGCAATGCAATTTGATTTTAATGTATGCTGATTAGTGTACATTTAAAGTGACAATAAAGTTTTCTTTTCTATTCTATTCTATTCTATTCTATTCTATTCTATTCTATTCTATTCTATTTTTCATCAGGCATTTAAAATTCAACATTTCTTTCTTTATTTTAACAAGAGTCAACAGATAATGGCCAAGAGTTTCACAGTTTAAGTTTGGGAAAGTTGACCTCATACTGTTACTGCAAAACAAATATTTGTTAATGATTTTTTTATTATAGAAGAGAAAACAATCTTAAAAAATCAATAGAAAAATTTAAAATTACATACTATTATATCTCATGATGGACTTCATGGACTCCATATCAGTTACTTTTCCTTGGTCCCGTCGGAAGATTTTAGCTCTTGGAGCCATTTCATAAGAAAACTTCAAACCATGCCTTTGAACATATTCTCCGTATCCACTCATATTGTAAATTACGTTATCAAAAGGGATGTTGTAGGAAGGCCAGTATCCTGTCAAAACAAGGCTTTATCAGTAAATGAGTTCACCTGGAGCTTTTGTACATTGCTTGAATTCAGCTGCAAGTAATATATGTCAAAACTGAATAGCCCTCTCTCAACAGAAGGGGAGGGATATGACATCTCCAATCTACAATACAGTCCTTTCAACAGTTCCAAGAAGGCTCCACATACATTTGCATCACTCAGGTGACTCTGAGGACACAGATAAGCCTCCAGATAGCATTAATGACTTGCTAAAAGTATGCAAACGAACAGCTGTCTGCAAGGAGTATAACTCTTTCCATTCCCCACCATCCAGCCAGAGCTGAAGAAGCTTCTTGGATGAGAAGCGAAATGTCTTCAAAGAAAAAACAAGCAAGTCCAGTTGCCTCATGAAAAAAGCAACTTTGGGATAACTATGACCCGGATGACTGAGAATCTCCATAGAGACTGAGTCTGAACAGAATGTGAGCCAAACTAGCATAGTAGAAAAAAATCATAAAAGGAGGTTTCATTTGGCAAAGCTGAAGTATTTAAGGAATTTCAAATTAATCAAAAGCTGGGTTTACATTGTCTAACATCTGTAGCACAATGGAAATTTGTATTTAGTGCTAAAGTGTCACACATGCATAATTATTTCTATAAATACAAATTTTGAATTCCTGATAAGTTGCAATTACTAATCTTGGGATTATTTGCAATTTTTATTAGGAAGTTTAAGCTGAGGTTATTTATCTTTGGCCCTCTCCCGTATTCCATTATTCTAAAACTCTTACGTATTTACCATTACGAAGAACTTTTGTTTGATCAGAATATTTTACAAGTTTGGGAACCTGTTCAATGATATAAAGAGTCCCATCTTCAAGGCTTCTTTGTAATTTGATCTTTTTTGTATCGAGTATCATATACTGGTTATTGTAGGTACCTAAAGAGCAGTGAGAAAATAGTTAAATCTTTACTGCACTTCCCCCCACCATAGAACCATGGGTGAAAAGATTCCCATTCAAATATACCAACCAGAATTTTGCTTTTCAAAGGTTTCAGCCCATGTCTTTCCTGAATCTGCCATCATATTGGCAATACGGACTCTCTCCCATGCAAAGAGGCTCTCGGGTACCACTTTTTTAAGAAGAGAAAGGTTGAGTACACTGTTTGTGGTCTGCAACATAATCAATCCACTGCCAAGTATATAAAAGTCATCAAGGGAACCCAAAAGGCCTGAAACAAGAATTTTCAAAAAGTTTCTTATTCAAAAAGAAATCCTTCGTAATTTTTTATTCTAATGCTTTATTTCCAGAATGAAGGAAATTAAATGGATAAAAACAAAGAATCTACAGCAACAGCAGCACCAGAATCAACTGATTATAAATGAAAAGAAACTAAATTCAGCTAAACAATATATTCAACAATGAGACTCTGGAAGTGATGAACTTTTCTATACTGGACCTATCTGTGAAGAGATTTAAAGTTTACCTGTCATGCATTTTACAATTGTTTCTAGAAATGTGGATTGGGCAGGACTGGACAAGTCTCCAAAGAGGCTTTTCTTGCAGTCTCTCCAATACAACACAATCAGATAAAGATCTTTTCAGTGGTGTTATTTATATGGGATCATTCATTTGCACAACATGAATGTCTTTTCAATCAGAATAGAGCTGGAAGGGACCTTGGAGGTCTTCTAGTCCAACCCCCTGCTCAAACTGGAGACCCTATAGCAGTGATGGCGAACCTTTTAGAGACCGAGTGCCCAGACAATAGAGCAGGGCTTTTCAACTGGTGATACGCGTACCACTTGTGGTACATTAATGAGTGGCAGGTGGTACACAGCCCTGCCTAGCCAAGTGTAGTGGGGGAGGGAAAGAGCCAGCACAGGCAAGGACTTACAGTGAGAGAGTCCTCTGGAGCTACAAAGGCCCCAGGCTCACTTCTGGCTCACCCTGCCCCATGAGAAATGAGGACAGGGCAGAGACAGGAGAGCCTATAAAAGGAAGCAGTTTGGGCAGGAGAGGGAGAGAGAGAAAAAGCAGCAGGCTTGGGAGGAGGCAGAGTCAGCTGCACCGAAGGGGAAGAAGAAGGAGGAGGGTGGGGGAGAGGAGATCAAGCAGGCCGGCCATGAGCCAATCTACAACTGCTGTGGCAGCCACCTGTACTGACAGCAGCAAACAGGCAAAAAATGCAGTGGGGGAGGGGTCACCCTCCAAGAGGAATAAAAAAAGGCAGCAATGGCTGGAGGTGAGGCACGAGGAGGGAAGGAGATGGAGAGTAGAAGGATTCTTATGTGCTTTTGTGACTTTGAAGTTCTGGGATTTGTGCAATGAGGGCTTTGTGCTCTTAAAGAGTGTTTGGCAATTTCTATTTGGCTGATCGCTGATGTCTCATGTTAGCTTCTATTGGTCTGCTGTTGTTAGCTGTAAGTTTTGCTGCAAGGGATTTTGAAGTATTTTTCTCCTGAATGGATTTTGCCTGTAGCATTCCTTTACTTATGAATGGAGCCATTTGGGGAGGTTGCCTTAGCCGGCAGCCAGTACTTACATTTTTTTTCTTCCTTAAGTGCAGGCTGCACTCCTTACTTTCCTTTCTAGCCAGTAGCTAATTCTTAAAGGGGAATGTGCCTTTTTAAGCTAGTTCACTCAGCAGCTTGTCTTTTCTGTCTCTGGAGGCCTTTCCTTGTTTGATCAATATATGGAAGAGGGAAAATAGGGAGGGTTCAAATTCTTCCTTCAGTAGGAGATGGGAATAAGAAAAAGGGAGGCAGGGAAGGGAGGGAGGAAAGGAAGTCCCGCCTTAGCACTTGGCCACCAGCAGCTCTGCCATTGACTTTGCTTGTCAAAAGGTTGCAGAAGGGGATCACATGACCCTGGAACACTGTGACCATTATAAATATGAATCAGTTGCCAAGCATCCAAATATAAATCACATGACCCTGGGGCATGCTGCAATGGTCATAAGTGTGAAAAATGGTCATAAGTCATTTCAGTGCAATTGCAACTTTGAACCGTTTTTTTTTTTGGTCAGGTTTTTGACACCTTGCTAGGTGGTACTCGAATATTGCCATATCCTAAAAGTGGTACAATCAGTAAAAAGGTTGAAAAGCCCTGCAATAGAGGATGGTATACTCCAAATATGAATGGGGAGAAATTTGTTTGGTTTAAATCTCTAAACTCAGTGTGTACATAGAGCTCCAAACTGGAAAAGGCTATAGCTTACAGACAAACAAAGAAACACATATGGCATGTTTCACTTATCTCAATTACCTGGATAACTGCTGAAAGAGGCACGTCCTGTTTTTGTCTGTGGGTCAGTAATTTTGAAGTCCAAATGTTTATATATTCTCAAAGTGGCAGCATATGTGAACCAACTAGAATGAGCAAAATAGATATTCTCATATCCAGGGAGGACCTGAGAAAAAGAATGAATTAATTATCTATAAATAACAGACAAATTGCTTTTGTTTTTCTTTTATGGAACTTAACATTTAAAAATCATACTACCGGTATTAATTGTTGCTTAGTATTTTTAATAGCCTGCATACAACTAGTGATGTGAATTAAACAGTAGTAGAAGAACTGACTTTGCACAATTTTGAAGGTGTTGCAAAAACTAAGGATTTAGAGAGAGAAAAAAAAAGTGGGGTTTTTTCTCTCCTGCTGCTATCCATTGGATAAGAATAAAAAAGAAAGAATGGAGGGCAGGTGGGCCCCCACTGTATTCAGCAGACCTATGGAACTGAGAAGTCATGAAAACTTTTCAAATTAGCTTTCTTAGCATGCCTTGCACAGATGAAATTAGGACACCATCACTGGTGTGCTTGTGTGTGAAAATTGGCAAGATGGCAGATGCAATGGTGCAAACCAAGCCCGCCTCTTTTGTACATGTGTGGTCTTATCTAACCTCAGGTGAAGATCTGTTCAAAGGAAAGGAATAGCAGTTGAAAAAGGCTGCCTACATGGTCCCTGATGATCATACACTTTCAAAGAAAGGACTTGATGGCTGTTTATACCAAAGGATGTTATTGTACAGAGACTGTAATGGTATGTAAGAACAACTTTGAGAGACAGGGGAAGGATCACAGCCCAGGGAACCCAGCAGATAGGAGGTAGTTTAGCCTGCAGCAGGGATGTGGGTGTGGCAAGCATCTCAGAAAGGACCCTCCCTAGTTTCTTGGACTGTAAAAGCAACAGGGGAGAAATGTACTTTCAGACTTGCAAGATTCTGTTGATATAATCTTACAATAAAGTAGAATTAATTCATCTGAACTTGCTTCCTTTCTGAACTTTCTGTCAGAGACCCCCAGGAGCAGGCAATCTCAAATTTATCCAGATCATTAGCTATAATCAGGCTTTAAAATGCCAAATAAAACCTTGAATTAAATTTGAAAGCCAATGAGTAACTAGTACAGCTCTTGCAGTGATGGAAAATAAGAAGCACCCATAAGACTCAAGCCACTGCATTCTGGACCTGCTGTAGCTTTCAAGTAGTTTTCAAAAAAAAAAAAAACCACATGTAAATTGCAATACAATTGTTCAGTTGAAAAGTTACTGTGAACTGGTTTTCGTGATCTGGGAATGTTTGGAATTGAGACATAAAATGGAATTATGTAAAGACCTTCCTAGTCACAGCTGACACCTGCAAGCCGAAATGGACCCTCAATTTATGAACCTGTCCAGTCCATAGGAGTGCAACCAGAACTATTAATTTATTTACCTTTTTAAGGCCACCCATCTCATCATAATGGCTCTGGCTAGCCAACAACAATTAAAAATAATGCAACCTAAATAGCATAGCAATCAGTGCATATTCATCAGACAGGGTAAAACTAGAAGCAACATTAAAAACCAACATTGAAATAACCATTTTATGGGCTTTGCCATATATCTGAACCCGAAGAATTTAAAGAAATAGAATCTTAGGACTGAAGGAACCTTGGTGATCATCTAGTCCATCCAAGTCAAACTCGCGACGTCACGTGATGTCACGCAACGTATCAGGACTGTTTTGCCATTGCCAGCAATGGGGTAGGCGGCAGTTTGACACCCCTGAGTTAGTCCAACCCATTGTTCAGTGCAGGAATCTAGCTCCAAAACATTCGAAAAACAAATGTATGTCTTAATTTCTTCAGTATATTCTACTGTGCCTGCCATTTAATTCCAATCTGTTAAAAATACATTTAAAATTTATGGTTTCTCATGCTACCTAGTAATGTGTGAAACTTTGGTTTCTCTAATTTCATGTTGGATTCACATCCTGCATTAAATTGAAAAGCCTCTGATTAAATAGAATTAGGCTACTTTTAAGCTGTGGAAAGAGATGAATCAATGTTTGTGGGTTGGTGACTTCCTTGTTCCTAATTCAGCTGCTACTGGTCTCATGTCAGGGTAATGATTTAAAGGCTAACCAGATGATGTAATATAAGGTGGATAATACAATGATAGGAATGACTCAGCAGGGTCTGTGTCTGTAACCCTTTAAGAGAGTGATTATAAAAGGGAAGGCTTTTGCTGGAGTGTCCCTCTCTTGTACATTTCCTGCTGTAACTGCTGTGTGTTGGAGTTTGCTATATTACCATGTGTATGTATTTTGTTCCTAGTGTATATTCTAGATAGTGTAATATAAACCACCATTTATTATAGACCACTGTTTACTGTATTTACTCCTGGGTTATCTCAGTGCAATAAGATTGTGCATGCTCTGACACCTCACCTTGATTAAAGCTGAGCAATGACCCATATCCCATTGATATATCCTGGGAACATCTGGCATAGAACGAAAATCACTTTTTCTTAACTTTGATTGTAAAGCAGGAATGAGGTCAAGTAGATCGCCAATTGCATTTAGGAAACTAATTTCAAAGTCAGTGAGAGGCTGAAATGAAAAAGATAACAATATACCTAAGATTCAGGTTTATCTACATGAATTTATATATATGACAGGCATAAAGAATCCATGCCTAACCAGCTTGTGTTCAAATTGGAAATCTGAAAACCTAAAGAGCAACAGCAGTGATGTTTTAGTTTAAACATTTATATTAAAATTAAAAAATAGTAGTTCAGAAAGAAAATTCATAAAGGAAATTGGATCTAAAACTGATTTATCAGACATTCAGACAACTTTACTGATTAGGATCCCATTTAGAGATAACCAGATACAGGACAAAAGAATATTTCTTATACAATGTTATACAATGAGTGAGCAAGGGAATTTTCTTGGTTCAGTCCCTGCAGATGTGAGGCTTCTGAGTAAAGAGTCAGAGTCCTTATCAGCAGATTCTGGTAGCTCAAAGTGCTCCATACAGGTAGTCCTTGAGCTTCCGAGTCTCTGCCGCACAGGTGAGAGACAAACTGCCCTGTTTTGTTGTGTTAACAAGATTGCACAGTGCTGCAGAAATGGAGCCTGTTCATTACAATTGCATGTTGCAATGGTCATTAAGTGTCTGGATCCTAGTAGGGTGGGAATCAGGCTTAAGGACAGCAGGCAGCCGTCGTGAGAGGGAAATTCTTGCAGAGACCCAGTGGGCGGGAGGGGGGAGAAGATAGGCAGAATGGCACTGCAGCATCCATGTGGTTGATTGTAAGGGAGAATGCAGCAGCCATAACTACAGGACTGGGTCATAAGTAACTTTTGGGGTACCACCATAATTTCAAACAAGTGTTAAGCTACCAAGTGTAAGTCAAGGACTACCTGTATTCATTCCCTGATAAAGGAGTTTCCATCATAGAAGAGCCAGAGAAAAATACATTCGGGGGGGAGAACTTCCTGACTGTTGCCTTGTCCCACATGCCCCAATATAAAAGCACTCGACTGGAAGTGGTGAGTTCTGTCATTCCTGATAGGCAGCAAGTGGGGCAAGCAACAACCAGAAGGCAGGAGAAAAAGAGGAGCTCACCCCCCCACTGATGTCTTAGCACAACAGCTGAAGCAAAAACTACAAACCGACGCATGGTTTGTGGCTCATCAGAAAGAGCTGACGATGAGAGAGGGGCTGGCATGGAAGGGGGGCAAATTGTATGTCCCAGACCACCTGCGACTGCAAGTCCTGCAACGGAGCCACAATGCTACGCAGGCAGGCCACTTTGGGTTCCTGAAGACACTGCATCTTGTTAATTGTCAGTTCTGGTGGCAAAAGATGAAGAAAAATATCTATGTGGGGAGCTGTGCTGTTTGTGCGGCCAGCAAAAGATTACCAGAGAAGAGTCCAAGGCTGCTGCAGCAAGTGGCTGACCCAGCCAGACCGTGGAAGGAGACAGCCATGGGCTTTATAGTGGAGCTACTGGAAAGTGGGGGGAGCACTGTGATTTGGACTGTGATAGACCTATTTTCCAAACAGATCCACTTCATTGCCTGTATTGGCCTCCCCTCAGCCAAGAAACTAGTGAAGATGTTTTTGCAACACATCTACCGACTGCATAGAGCACCTAAATGCATCATTTCCGATTGTGGGGTCCAGTTTACTGTTAGGTTCTGGAGAGAGTTTGTGAGGATGATTGGGTCCTTCCAGGGGCTCAGTTCTGCTTTTCATCCAAGTACAAATGGTTCTGCAGAAGAAGCTAATGCCATAATGGAGTAGTAACTGCGCTGCTATGTCAATTACCAACAAACGAACTGGGCAGAGTTGTTGCCGTTTGCAGAGATGGCATATAACAATGCAGTACATAGCAGTACTGGTTTCACTCCTTTTAAGTTAGCAACAGGGGTGGAATTTGTGCCAATACTAGAGTGCCCATAGGAGCCTCCCTCCTCGAGCACCCTACGCAATTGGATGGGTTTGTTCCAGCAGGTCTGGAGTGATGAGAAGATGGCTTTAGCTAAGGCAGCTGAAAGTCAGAAAAACCAGGCAATTAAGAAATGAGCTCCCCAGGAGACGTTCCATGTAGGGGATAAAGTGCATCTGTCTACAAAGTATCTTAAGCTGAGACAAAGTTGTGAGAAATTAGAACCGAAGTACATAGGTCCTTTCCCCATAGTAAAAGTCATTAACCCAGTAAGAGTAGAGCGAAAACTACCAAGGTTGTTGGGCAAAATGCACCCAGTATTCCACTGCAACTTATTGAAGCCACACAGGGGATTAACACTGAGACCAATAGTGATAGAAGGGGAAATGCATTATGAGGTTAAGTGAATCCTTAATTCCAGAATCCACAAAAGGAAGCTGCAGTACTTAATCCAATGTCAGAATCTAGATGGGTAAAAGCATAGCACATAAAATTGGATTGTTTGGTGAAACAATTTCATACAAAATACCCCTTGAAACTGGGACCAGTACAAGGGAAAGATTAGCAAGCATTGATGTGTATTCTTTTTGTTTTCCAGGTTCCCTTTCCTTCCAATGGGGTGACCTGTCAAGCTACGAAACCTACTGTCTTTAGAACTGCTGTATGCTTCTAGCTTGCCAACAGTGTGGGAGGGAAAGAGGGAAGAATTTTGGATCTACAGGTGCTCCTTATCCATGTGAGAGCCGAAGCCATTGAAGAGCTGTTTTGGCAAACTAAAGTTTCTTCTCATAATAATTACTGAGAAAACCAAGATCATGGCATCCAGCCCTCTCAATTCCTGGCAAATAGATGGGGAAGAAATGGAGGTAGTGACAGATTTTACCTTCCTGGGCTCCAAGATCACCACAGATGGGGACTGCACCCAAGAAATTAAAAGACGCTTGCTCCTGGGAGGGAAAGCTATGGGAAATCTAGATAGCATACTAAAAAGCAGAGACATCACCCTGCCAAAAAAAGTACGTATAGTCAAAGCCATGGTTTTCCCAGTTGCAATGTATGGCTGTGAAAGTTGGACCATAAGAAAGGCTGAGCGCAAAAGAATTGAGGCCTTTGAACTATGGTGCTGGAGAAGACTCCTGCGAGTCCTCTGGACTGCAAGGCGATCAAACCGGTCAGTCCTAGAGGAGATCAACCCTGACTGCTCTTTAGAAGGCCAGATCCTGAAGTTGAAACTCAAGTACTTTGGCCACCTAATGAGAAGGAAGGACTCACTGGAGAAGAGCCTAATGCTTGGAAAGATTGAGGGCAATAGAAGAAGGGGACGACAGAGAATGAGGTGGCTGGATGGAATCACTGAAGCAGTAGGCGTGAGCTTAAATGGACTGCAGAAGATGGTAGAGGACAGGAAGGCCTGGAGGAACATTGTCCATGGGGTCACGATGGGTCAGACACGACTTCGCAACTAACAACAACATATTGAACAATGTGACCTGAATTGTCAGAGAGGGAAAGGAAAATTTCACTCTTTTAATTAACTGCTTCCCACCATTTTCTCAGAGCTAGCTTCTTTTCTATCGATTTGCTAATGCCTAATAAAGTTAACATTAAAGAATGCAATGACTCTAGTGTTTTGCTTCGTTGGGCTTCTCAGCTGGAACTTGACATTAGGAATGAGCCAGAGAGAATTTAATTCATTTGCCAATATTAAAACTGGAGAACAAACAAAATAGCTGGTTTTATACAAATAAGTCTCCAAATATAACTACACATAATTATCCAAATAGTATACAAATATCTTATTTTTGTTATTTTAAGAACTATATAACCTTTAAATATATCATTTAAATACAAATTCAACAATAAAACAGTACCTGACTATCAATATAGAGTAAAAAATTACATATTGATTATTATAAAATCTTTCAACATTGAAGAACAAATATGCTGCTTACTTTGTCCAATAGAGTTATCCAAAATATGAAGAAACAAGTAGTCTTTTATTTGTCTAACAGGTTTCTATTTTCATCATTTGCAAAGAGTATAATTTAATACTGTTCTCATGATTTTGCCTGGCATAGTGGAAAAAAATGAAACAAACTACATATTTTAAAACTGGTTTTTTTTATGTATATTGACATATAAGGCACTAAAAAGAGTACATTCCTACGTACAAGATCAATGCAAAATGTATGCATTTGTTGGTATTTTGCATTGATCAATATTTCTGCCAGTGGCATCATTGGCAAATCATTACAAATACAACTAAATTAAGGCTGGGGGGGGGCAAAAGGGGATAGATGCTTATTAATATGGCGAGGGCCAAAAGGATAGGTATTTCCGTCTTTTGAATATGGATTATTAGCCCAACGGTTAATCTTAAATCAAAAATACAGGCAATTATTTGGGTTTACTTCTAGAACTTAAAAGTAGAGGCCAATAGTTTTCAACTGTTATGTTACATCTACTTCATAAAAATGTTTTTATTAACATTATGTATAGAGTCAAGAAATACTTTTCTGTAAATCTTTTTCAGAAAAATTAATTCAAAGAGGATAAATGCTATTTTTCACTTCAAATGATATTGACCCTGATTCCATTAGCCCCACGCTCCATATTTTCTTGCACTGCTGAGTCAAAGAAAGAAAATTTGTTTAGTTATTCATATCTTTACTGTCATGCTGTGCCTGAGTATGGAAATAAAGGTGAAAGCTATTTGTATCCAGTGAATTCTCCTCCTGCTAATTCACAATGGCAACGTTCTGTTGACTGTCAGAAGGTCACCCAGCCCATACAAAAATTAGAGCAATAATGACAGCACCTTCCGAGTGTGGTATAGCAACTGCAGAGAGACTTTCATCTTCCATCTTAGCTTCCTAAATGGTTAGAGAATTCTTGAGTAATGCTCCACTGTAATGCTGTACCAAGTTCTATATCAAATGGAACAGTTGTAACATAAAGGATGTTTTACATATTCAGTATAGAAAGCAGAAAGACTTGGTCTTAACTTGAATCTTAAACTAAACTCTATTTCCCTTTCTGAAAGTTAAAGACAACATATTGCTTCTTACTGTCCTTTTCTGCCGTTTAGCCCATTCCACGTTTCCCATGTACAGCCCATCCAGCTGAGCAATAACGTAGCCTGCATTTCTCCAGAAGGGGTCATCCTTGTTATTTTTAATCTGTTGCCTGGTCCACTCATCTTGTTTCCTATATAGGAACAAATCTGAGTTTAAGGTATATATTTTATCAAAATTACTGAGATTTATACTTAAGGTTTGCTCTATTCTTTGACTCAGTGGGACTTTCTTACAAATAAATACGTTTAGGATTATGTTGTCCTCAAGCTATTGAACCATTAAGTCACAGAACAAAGGGCAAACTACATCAAGTCACCCTTCAACGTGCTGCTTTGATCATTTCAAACATCACAGATTTCAAATATCACTGATAATTTCGAACATCACAGATAACTCTGCTAAATATAATGACCGCTAAATTGCTGGAGACCCTGTCAACTCGGCACCAAAACCAAAAAGGCTTGTGGCATTTTAAAAATGTAGTAAATCGATTATGTCATAGCCTTTCCTTGTATCACATGCTTTAGCATTAGTTCTTGCAGAGTCCTGCTAATTCTGTTTGTCTGCTCCTCATTTAGTTATGTATTGCTGGAGCAAGTGGAATTAGCTTAGTAAAGCATTCAATAACTGGGGATTGTTAAAGCCGTATTATGGTACTTGTTTCATTGCTACTTATGAATGGAAACATTTTTGACAACAGAATACATACTGTATAAAATCTTTAACTTTTTGTTCAATGATGACATTCTTAATCATCAGAGGAAAGAGATTTGCAAAATGGTCACTCATATGCCTGAAAGAAATACGCAGGAAATATTTTAGTCCACTTGTTTTGCCATCCCAATATGAATATACTGTATAATATACAAATTTGATGCATTTTATTACTTAACTTGTATCTTTAATACAGCAACAGTTGTGACATTCCAATATAAAGAATAAGAAAGACTGCACATAATTTCATTTTGTATGCGAAGTAACAATAAGCAGGCTTCCCACCCTACTCACAGTAACCTTAATTAAAACTATATATTTCAAGTTATTTTTATAAGATTTTCTTAAATTAGCTTGAATCTTCTCTCATTTAGTGCTAAAAGTAGCATGCTAAATCTGCCCAATAATCTTGGTTTGCCTCCTCAAAACTATAGGCAAAACAACAAACCATAGCAAACCTTTTGTCTTGCAAAGGATTTACAGGAGTTTATGTGTAGGTTTGCAGATTGGAAGTAGTTGTGTATTGTCAATAAAATAGTTACTATTCTCTTTACACCATAGGTATACGATATAATTAAATTAAATTCAGATAATATAACTTTTTTCCTTTGTGTTTGTTTCATATGCATTTCCCTTTCCCATATTAATGTATTTTGCAGGGGAGTGGGGGGTGTAGAGAAGGATTTGGGGGCCAGCATGCAGCCCTGGGGTCAAAGTGCATCACTGACGTAAAAGTTAGATATCTGAAATAATAGATTTGTACAAAATTGTGGCAGTTGAAAGCCATATATCTTAAATATGCCATGGCTAGGAAACTGTAATAGACTGTACTATGGATTCTAGATTGCCATGACATTTCAGTAGGAGACTATTTGCCACATCATTAGGTTATTTTTTAATTATTGTAATTTCAATAGGATTTTGTTGCATTATACTAGTATTACTGGAGATAAGAAAATGCACTCTCTCCTTTGAGTATGCACCTTTGACAAAAAGAGAAGCAAGCTTTGAATGATATGTCACATGCAACCTGGAGTAGTGGCATGCAATGCCAACACTATATTGCGGACAATTTTGACTTTTAAAAAATGCTCTGAGAGTACTGTAATACTTCACGATACCATTTCATTGAAAGAGCACTAACCTAGCCTTCCTAAAGAAGAGGAAAAGGTGCAAGCATCAGCATACAAGCAGTCTCTTTATATTTGTGAGAGGGAGAAAGAGAAGCTCAACATTTTGTAATGTGGAGGTGATTTCAATATTGTCTAAGACCACTACATCTCCTGCTGAAACCTTTTTGTAACTTAAATAATTTATTTTTCTGATTATCAGTGTTCCCCTTAATTTATCACAAAACCTGTGCTAACCCAAAATAATGTCCTCCAATATGTCTATGGATATTCTCAATAATCCAGGTCAGGGTTGTTCCAAAGGTGCTTTTTCCGAAAGCCAACTAGACTTTTTTGGTGTTTTCCTTTGAAAACATTTCGCTTCTCATCCAAGAAGCTTCTTCAATTCTAACATTCTAACACTTCTAACAATTACAATTGAAGAAGCTTCTTGAATGAGAAGCAAAATATTTTCAAAGGGAAAAAAAAACCAAGGAAAAAGCACTTCTAGGTGCCATTCAAATTTTGGACCTCAAATTCCCAACTTGTAAATCTAGAATAACTTAAGTTTAAGGATGTTTAGTCAAGACATCACTTGCTTTAGTGCCTTGTTAAGTTACCATTCACATGAGGAAGTGAAGCACAATCAAATTTGCAAGATTCTGTTACAGTAGCTCAAAATGGATTTATGTCTCTATTTTGGAGGCAAGTTTGGTCAATTAGGATATTTTGGAACTTGTGAATACAGCTAACTAAGTAACAAGGGAGTGTATTTTTTTCAAAAATCCAAAAAGTTCAACCCTCATTTTAGATCATTAATTAAGCAATGTCAATTTAGTTTATTAAACTACTTACGAAGCAGTGAGGTAGCCTTCCAAAAAACCTGCAGCATACATGAGTATTTCATTGCTTATGGGCTGATTACCATAGCCTGCTTTGATCTCAAGAATCCCCCATCCAGTAGATTGTATAGTGTCATTGTAATAGCCATAAGCATCACCATTCTTGTCTAATACATCCTTAATTTGGAAAGATTTTTCAGCTTCCAACCAATATACAGTAGCATAGTGGATATCTGTAAGGATACAAAGATGATCATTAGAAAATCAGAATATAGTATTAAAAACTCCAATTCCTTGATTATGAAAAAATTATAAACAGGATGATGGGTGGAAGATATACTTTTCTCAGTCATTGTTTGTAGTTAGAAATCTGTTTCCTTCCATGCAACATTCTAGTCGCTTGACTTGGACTTGCAGCTTAACAGAGGATGGTCACATCCTTATTTAATTTTAAAATCACTCGTATAAACAATACAGAATGCATTCCAGTCAGATGGAAAGTCACCATTATAATTTGCTTACCTAAACAGATGAACCAAAAAACTATATACCAATATGTTTTATTGGAATCGTGGCTAAAATTTTTGATAAGATAGCAACCCTATTTCCAGTAATCAGTAATATTTCACGAGAAGTTGGAATTGATTGATTGACCTTTTTTCCCCAAAAAAACCTTCCTTTGTTTCCTTGCATGTGGTGGCGGTGGATTGCGAAGGAGAAACGGCATGGGGTTGGAAGTCAGGTAAGGAAAGAAAGGCAATTTCTGGGGGGGAACAATGATTTCTTTCCTTACCTGCCCCACTTGTTCCAAGGTTGCTTTCCGCTCAGATGCGTTGCTCTTGCCAATGGCTCGACTGCCCACTTCAGTGCCCTCTCTCCCCGAGCCTCTGGCATTCCACCTGCTGCTTTGGTTGGCCTGCTGGCCCCCACCTCAACACCTTGCCCACTGCCGCCCAGCACGGCCGCCCCAGGGCTGCAGGGGCTGGCCTGGCAAGGGAAGGGCATGCACCCCGACTTCCGGTTCCGGTTCGCGGCGCCTCTAGCCGCTCGGGGAGGCTTCTCTCCTCGTCCGGCTAGTTTCCCTCCGTCGGTAGACCCCAACAGGGGTCAAAAGTTGCGCCTGGAGGGTGCGACCACCCTCGATGAGGCTACGCTCAGCTGCAGAAGAGCGGCGGCTCCTCTAGCTATCCGAGCTGACTCCGAGGAGCAGAAGACTTCACCTAGCCGCACCAACCGCAAGTCACAAGAACATCTAAGCATAAGAAACCACCATGGTGAATCCAGGTGAGACTTTTTCCTCCCTCGCTATCCTGATTTTTCCTGTAAGAGTTTTTATTTTCCTTTATTAAGAAAGCGGCGGCTGCCTATACATGGAAAGAAGAGCCAAAAAGATAAAGATTAATTTTTGTGTACTATTTTACTATTTGATTGCTGTGGGGTGAACTTCAGGAGAAAGAAAAAAGGGGAAAAAGAGACATTGCTACTTTTCTTTTTTAATTTGATAATACAGAAGATAGTTTGAAAGAAAGAGAGAAAACTTTCCCTTTGTGTTCTTTTTTTTAACTTTCTCTAACTTGATTAATTTGGGGGGGGAATAAAGAAAGAAGAAAGACTTTATAATCCACTGAGGACATCTGGTGGTGAAAAAGCAAAATTTCAATTGTATTTCTCTCTGTTATTTGGAAAAATAACTGGACAGCTGGGTGGTGAAGCTGGCTATTAAACTTTTGGAGGCGGAGATTTGTGGATTTTCCTTAAATAGTCTCCAATAAATAAATAGGCAAAGCTACCACCAAAATGGCTGAAAATTATCCTCATCTTGACTATGATTTAGTATTGGAAAAAATATTAGAAATCAGAGAGGAGTTTAGAGCTTATTGGAAATCTCATTTTGATCCTTTAATAACAAATCAAGTTATGGAAGAAGGAACAACAGAAGATGAACAGAATAATTCTCAGATCTACCTACAATTTAAAGAGACAGAGACATTATTTTTACAACCTAATTATGAATCTGCACCAAGAGGAAAGGTGGAAACTACAGAATCAACTATTGCTACACGTTATCTACAATTGTCTGAACAGACTTATTCACAATCTAAAGAGACAGAGACATTATCCCTACAACCTAATGATGAATCTGCATTAAGAGAGAATGTGGAAACTATCAAATCAATTAATGACATGCGTTACTTACAACTGATGGACAATTTTGATAATCAAAAAATAGCTGTAACTGACCTAATTCAATTACCAAAAATAACAAAGTTTGACACCCTGACACAACTTTTCGGAAATTACTATAAAGAGGAAAAGGAATTTTTTTTTGCCAGTTTGAATTTGTTAGGAAGCCTCGTAATCAAATCTTGAGGTTTGAGAATCGAAAAGCCTTACTATGGGAACCAAATTGGCATAGAGAAAGCTAGAGTTAGGTTCAAGTGTGATACAAAATGTTACTTGACGGGTTAAAAAGGCTTAGAAATTATTTCTGATTTAACGTTGTATGAAGGATGTAAATTTATTGTTACTTTGGTTGATAATTATTAGAGGGAGTCAATCTTGTTAGAGGACAAAAAGACTATATAGAAGTAGACTGATGAAATGATTGAATATATCTAGTATTTAATTAGGAAGGAAAGAGGGGAATTGCTTGATAATATAATTAGCAAATATTTGAAAATATAAACTCGATTAAGGTCTTAAAAAGTTTTTGTTGGATTTATATTATTATTTTAAATATGATAACTATGTTGTAAAAGAGAGAGAGAAAGAGGTATTGGTGATAAGGGGGAAGAAAAGGAAGAAAGAAAAAGGAAATTTTTTTTTGTCTCAATGAACAATTGTATATTAAGGTTACCTGAAATTACTATTATATTCTTATTAAATGTACTTGGAATGATAATTGTAAGGAGTATAGCTTAAAAACAGGATATAGATTATAATTACATGTGCTTGATGACTTTTGTAATTGTATAAATTTTAATAAGCAATATTATTTTTAATTTGAACTTCATTTATATGACTTTGTTGCTGAATGAGTCCCGATCATTATGTTGTGTTTTAACTTTTGGAAAATTTGGAAAGAGGAGTTGCTCGGACATTACTCCTGGTCTATATCTGAAGAGGGATGAGAGGGAAGAAAGAGTGAAAGAGGGGAGAAGGAAGTAGAAAGGTTGGAGGAAAAGAGGAGAAGTGGAGAGAAAGGGAAGGAGAGGGGTGGAGGAAGAGGGAAGTAGGAAGAGAAGAAAGGTAGAAAGAAGGTAGAGAAGAAAGAGGGTAGATGTGGTGAAGGGGGAAATGGACGAGCAACCCCAAAAGTTATGCGTAGATATTTATCTCATTTCATTTATTGACTATATGAATGTTAAAGAATGTATGCTAACATCTTATAAATATTATGATATATGTCTCGGGGAGAGTTTGGAATGAAATTGATAAAGTCTTAAAATAGGTTTAATAGAAATTTATGATAGAAATGGAATATATTAAACTTATATGTTTTTGGGTTTTTTTCTTTTTTCTTTTCTTTTTTTTTCTGTATTGTGTGGGAGAGGGAAATAGAAAGATGATAAGTGAATGTATTAAGTTGAGTTGTTTATGTATCTCTTTATTCTGGAATTTTTGTTCACCCAATCACCACGGTGTGTTTTAAGCATTTATTGTTAAAATTATAAAATCAATAAAATATATTTTTTTTAAAAAGGAAGGGCATGCACCCCACCCTCCCACCACCATGCAGGGTAAGGTTGCCATGCCCATCCCTGTCCAGATGCCTTCACCTCCCCCAAGCATTTTTTTACTAACCTGCCTTTCAGTTGCATTCTATTTCTCCGTTCACTTCTCACCCTTCGCCGCGTGTTTGTGGGACTATTGGTTAAAAAAAAAGTTCCCTCAGACTTTCTAACTTCTTGAGATCTCGTGAGAAGTTAGAAAGTCTGATGGAACTTTTATTTTTTTACCAATAGTCCCACAAACATGCGGCGAAGGCTAAGAAGCGAACGGAGAAATGGAATGCAGCTGAAAGGCAGATTAGTAAAAAAAAAAAAAAACCCGCTTGGGGAGGTGGGTGCGGGTGCGGCAACCTTATCCTGCGTGGGTATTGATGCAGGTTGCTCATGGATGGGATTGAAGGCCTAGGACTGGGGCAACGGCACGCGTGCCACAGAGAGGGCTCTGCATGCCACCTGTGCCACGCGTACCATAGATTCATCACCACGGACCTATACTGCTAAAAAAAAACAAAGAAAGAAAACAACAAGAGTTAAAGTTGAAGGAGGAATTTAGAAAATTAGAATTAGAACTACAAATAGACCCACAAAAGAAAACACTTAAAAAGCAAAAGGAAATAATAAAACATAAATTAAACCTTGTAGAGATGGAAACAATGGCTCAACAAATTAAAAGGGCTAAAAAGAACTTCTTTGAAAATGCTAACAAACCAGGGTGATGGTTAGCATATAAATTGAAAAAAGAAAAAGAGAAAAAACTGATAAATAAGTTGCAAGACTCAAAAGGTGAATTACAGTTTCAAAATAACACAATTTTAAAAATCATCAAAAAAATTTATGAGACACTTTATGATACAGAGGCAGTTTCAAAAGAAAAAATGCAGCAGTACTTAAAAAAAGCAGATCTACCAAAAATTCCAGAGAATATTCAAAACATATTAAATTAAAAAATATCAATGATGGAGATAACAGAGGCCATAAAAAGGTTTAAAAAAATGACAAGGCCCAGACCCAGAACTTTATAAATCCTTACAAGATATATTAAGCCCAATAATAAAGAACTGTGTAATGAAATTCTTTTGGAGGCTAAAATACCAAATACATGGACAGAAGCTAATATTACTTTAATACCTAAAGAAGATTCTGACTTGTTGCAAATAAAAAGTTATAGACCAAATATTGTTATTAAATGTAGATTATAATTTTTTTACCTTAATAACAGCAGAAAGATTAAAGAAATTTCTGACTGAATTTATATATACAGACTAAAATGGTTTTCTACCTAAAAGACAAATAAACAATAACTTAAGAATGATTCTAGATGTTTTGGAGTACTATGAAATTCACCCAGGGAAACAGATGGTATTAATATTTCTAGATGCACAGAATGCGTTGATAACGTAAATTGGCAATTTATGTTCCAGCAACTAGAAGAAATGGAGAAAACTTTATAAACATAATCAAAACAATTTACAATAAACAAACAGCTAAAGTAATTGTAAATGGAGATTTTACAGAAAATTTTAATATTAAAAAAGGCACAAGACAGGTGTCATGCCTCTGACACCTGAATCTGCTGAGGAAAATGAGCTGGAACTGGAGCCTATGGAGGTTGAGGGAGAGGTATCTGTGGCTTCAGAGGAATGTGGGGAAGAGCAGGCGGAGGCAGACCAGGGCCTCTCAGGATTGGGACAGGATGAACATGAGAGACAGAGCTCAGGCGATGAGCAAGGGCCACCCCCTCCTGATCCTAGAGCACAGAGAGTGGAAAGAAGGTAGAGAAATTAAAAGACTGGAGATAAAAGATGAAAAATATAAACTACAAGCATTTGCAGATGACTTGGTTTTTATATTAGAAGAACTGCTTGAAACAAACATCAAGCTTATGGAGAAAATAGAAGAAGTTGGAGAAATAGCAGGGTTGAAAATAAATAGAGAAAAGACTAAAGTTTTAACTAAGAATCTTACAGAAAAACAAAAACAAAAAAAAACCTAGCAAAAAAACCCCAAACCTCCAAATAGTTAAAAAAGTTAAATATTTGGGAATCCATTTAACAGCAAGATGTGCAACAATAAAAGAAAATAACTACATAAGATTATTAAAACAAAATTAGATCTGGAAAAGTAGAAAAAACTACAACTTTTGATGCTGGGAAGAATAGCAACAGTGAAAACGAATATCTTACCAAAAATACTTTTTTTTATTTCAAACAATACCTGTAAGATTGGGAAAAACCTTTTTTGATGAACTAAATACAATAATACTGAAATTTATTTGGCAGGGGAAAAAAGCTAGAATTAGATTGAAAATGCTACAAGAAGCAAAAGAAAATGGAGGATTTGGACTGCTAGACTGGACGCTATATTACCAAGCAACTATATTAACATGGATAAAAGAATGGATAATGCTTAGAGACAAAAGATTTCTATACCTAGAGGGGCATGACCTACAACTTGGATGGCATGCCTTTCTGTGGTATAGGAAGAATAAAATACATAGATATTTTCAAAATCATTATATAAGAAATGCACTTTTCTTAGAATGGGAAAAAATAAAAGCGAAAATGAATATTAAAATACCTGGATGGCTTTCAACAATGGAAGCGTTTGCTTACCCAAACTAGATTAATGACAAGAAAGTTGTGACCTATAAAGATATTCTGGAAAATGAAGGGAAATTGAAATATAGACTAGATTTAGGGTATTGACTTATCATGGTGGCCATATTTGCAAATTCAAACAAGATGCGAAAAAGATGTTAAAACAACAGGATTTTACAAAGAACAGACAGAATTTGACCAGATACCGCTGAAAACAGATGAAAAGCTGATTAAAAAACTTTACAAACATTGTTAAGCTTAAAGTGGAAGAGGAACAAGTAAAAGAAACAATGATAATATGGGCAAAGAACTTTGGATATAATATAGAATTAGAAAATTGGCAAAGCTTATGGGAAAGAAACTTTAGAATAATGAAAGCGATGTCCTATAAAGAAAACTTATACAAAATGTTTTATAGATAGCAAAAATGTTTAAAAATATGTCTAGTAAGTGTTGGAAATGTAAACAAAAACCAGGTACTTACTATCATATATGGTAAACATGCCCTAAAGCTAAAAGATTTTGGTCAAAAATACATATATGGTTAGAGAAAATGATTAAAAAACATATAGACTTTAAGCCAGAATTGTTTTTGTTAGGCATAATAGTAGGAAAATATGAGAAAGAATGTATATACTTAATTTTACATGTATTAACGGCAGCAAGAATAGTATTTACTCAATATTGGAAAAATGAAAATCTACCAACAGAGGAAGAATTAATTAAGAAAATTTTAAATTGTGCAGAAATGGACAGGTTGACACTGAAGATAAAAGAGAAAGAAGATTCAGTGTACTTTAGAACATGGGATATTTTTTTATCAATGGCTAGAAAAACAAGTTAGAGAGAAAGGAACGTAATATGTACTATGTAACATTAAATATGTATTAGTAAGAAGAATACTATCTGGTGAAGAGAAGGTTTAAGAAATATATTAACTAACATATTGATTATGAAAATATAGAAACTAATTATTACTGATTGTTTTTTAAACACATGAATCCAGACAACATGCTCTTTGCTAAATACTAAAAAATGTTATTTTATAAAAATTTATAAAAATTTCACTTCCTCTATTATTATTGCAAAACCATTTTCAACCAGTACAAAACCACAGATAGAAAACATGAACAAATGAAACTACCAGTTTCATTTCTGCCATAAAATTAACAGCCAAAATACAAAAGACTAGAGATACTATTTTAGAATGTACAGTTCTCTATTTTTTAAATATAGCTTTATATATTTTGTAAATTTCAAAAAAGTTTTCAAAATTTTTGAATCTCAGACACCCAAATAAGTTATCTAAAATGCAACATTGGCTCCAAGTTATTTTGCTATCTAATAACTTCTGTTTCATCACTGTTGCCTCTGTCTGCCTTTGCTGTATTCAGTAAATCTAGGCAGCCAGGGATACCCAGCATATTTTGGACTCAAAATTTTCCATAGCTTCACTGAACTTTATATTTCCTGTACTCACTTGTGTTACAGTGTAGCACTATTTTTAGTCTGGTTAAATTGGTTTAAGATTGAAATAATCCCCTGGTGTTACAGGTGTGGGAGCCATCGCCTTCATAACTATTTTGTGACTTCTTAAAGGCATCTTGCTGATACTATATAAGTACAAGGAATCTGGGGAATTTTCAGCTTTTTTTTTTCATTTTGCTTTCTGTCTTGTCTGTTGCAATTGTCTTCCCATAATGTATTCCCTTTTGTGGGATTGCCACAAACCTCAGCAGTCCTAATTTAGATAGTCCTTGATAACAAATGGAAAGATTAAGTTTCTCCAGTTAAGCTGCTTTTTAATATGCAGAAATCAAAAGAAGGATCCCCAAGATCACCAATTCCAGATAAGAACTGGTAATTGCCTTTCAGAGTTACTACGGTAGCTAAACAATTAAGAAACAAGCAGGTTTGAATTCTGGTGCTTGTCGTGCAACTTCCAAAAACAGCACAGTTAGCAACCCTATTCAGATTTCTCCCAGGGCAGTTTCCTGCTTAAACTAAGCCACAAGAGCAATATGCCCTGGTAACTTTTTCATGATATTGCCTTCAACTTAATCCTCAAATACCTAAGCCAATTCAAAGTTTTCCTTAGCTGTTCTGATGTTAAAGTAATGCTTTCCCTTTAAGCAGGCCACAAGATGTAGTAATTTGGGAGTACAATCTGAACCATATTACCATTTTGTTGTCAGTTGTCCTTAGTGAGCAGAATCTGCATGGCACCCTAGTAATTGTATGCTGATGCACACAAGCTACCTTTTCTCTAGCCCCATAGTTCTCTAGGTTATTCTAAGACATAGAATCCATTTTTCTCCCCAATCAGGTTCTGGACTGACCTATGTTTCGATCCAGAATCTCAATTTAGAGACCTGAATCAGCTGGAAGAGCAGCCAATAATTGGCAGAAAAGTCCTAAAAAAGCAATGACTTAGTGAAGTTTTCAGAGTTTACAGTAGTGTAAGCATGTGTGTAGAACTGAAAATGACACTACTATTGCTGTATATTTCTATATATATGCCAGAGAATAATACTGCTACATGAGAATATGAAAGTGACAATATCTAGTAACCATACATAAAATTCCTAGTTACTAGTGGTAAATTCAGGGGCTGTTATATATAAAAGATGTTGTTATAGTACTCCTATACAGTAAATATTTATTGTACATATTTATTGAAAACAAACTAAAAACCTCTGGGAATTCTCTGTCTTAGGAAGGAGCTAATGGCAAACCACCCCCAAAATCTTGTCAAGAAAACTGCAGGCTCTAGTCCTGGCAGTCACCAGGAATCAAAACTGATTCAAAGAAACACACCTCCAAAAATCCTTAACAATATATAATTTGGTTTATTTCATAGTGTTAAGTATTTATATGCATATTTAGCACTTTTCAAGCATTAAACCATCTGACCTATTCTGCTGCACTTATTCTTTTGTAATGTCCCCAAAATACTTTCACCAGAAAAGTCATCATAAATTTTTATTTGGGAAAAACTTCTAAGTTTTTCTTTTTCTAAAAAAATCAAAGAAAATGGCTAAATGATAGCGAACATTGATATTATTTGATCCATCGTTTTAGAATAAGTATCTAGTTCTTGGTGAAAATGTTCAAGGCATTCAAACACTGCCCTTTAGATTTCTTCTGGCAGTGTAAGACCAACATGTTTGTAATTTCTCCTGGCATTCTTCTTCAACATTTTATTCTTTTTTTTTCTTCAGTTAATCTCCATTTCCTGAGATTTTCTTGTTGCATAATTAATTTGTCCACAATTTCTGAGTGCTAATCTTCAAGGAACAAATTTTAAGTCTTGGTCTCACATTGTACATTGTTCAAGACTGATCCCAGCTGTTTGCAAATATTTGTATCTAATTAACATTATCTAAAATTTCACATCAGGAACACAAAATAATTCAGGAAAGAAAAATCACATACAGCAGGGAGCAAAGTCTAAGCCATTGACCCTCTTTTTTGGAGGGGGGAGAGATCTCACAGCATTTCAAAGGTTAACATTAGTCCTTCAGTGTTTATATTTACTACAGGCATAGTTTCAAAATGAGCAATCCATCTTGTCTGGGAAGGTCTTTTCACATTTAGCTGCATTTTCCAAGGATGAGGTGAAAGTGAAAAGAATGAACTGGTTTTTCTCATAAGTTCCCAAAAAGTCACACACAAAGAAATGCTTCCAAAAACGTGAACAGCAGCAACGCACATCCAGTTCCATTGCTGTGCCTGCCCGGTGCCACTGACCACTATACAGCTGATTGGTGCAGCAGCTTTACCTCTTTGGCATCAGCAATGTGGTGCAAGAATAGTGACAGAGAGTGGAGCCATGAGACTCCTCACCTCCTATTGCCTACATGTAGGATGGACTAATCCCCAGTACTTTTTTAAAAAAGTATTTTAATACAGGATTATTCATTTTACTGCCCCTTTATGTAGTGTTAGAAAGCTGGGGTATTTTGAAGCTGCTTATAAATATTTTTAACAAATTAGGAGATATGGGAAATATACTCATACTCTCCTTTCTATATATCATTCATAATTCTTAAATCCATCTTTGCTGTCTTAAATTCATTATATTTTTCTCAGTAGACTTCATGTTGTACAGAGTTTCCTAACAAACCTAGGACAGCTATTTTTTAAAATCAAAATGAAAGCATACCAAGAAAATCAGCTTTTGCAATACTATCTCAAATCCACAGACTATATTGTCTCTGATCCAAAAGACTAAGGGAATGTGTAGACATGGAGATTAAGTTTACACCAAATGCAGTATGTGAGCCAGCAAAACATGCTGATTACATGGCATGGAAGCTAAGGTCAGCATCTTAACTTACAATTTGCATACTAAAGGCTTTAGTTCTTAATTTAAGTCTAAAGTGTTTTCTGCATTGGACAGCCTTGTTATAACATTACTCCAACAAAATGTAATTAACATTGTGAAGATTAAGTAACATATATTTTACAATCATATTGATATTATATTATGTAACTTACAGTGCTAAGCATTTATTGGTGGCAGATGAAAAGCAGATTCAGTACATTGCAGTAAGCATTCTCTTTTCTTTCCTTACTGTAAGGGGTTGCTTTTTGTGTGTGTGCCTTTGACTCAGCTTTGACTTCTAGCAACTGCCTGGACAAGTCCCTGACATTTTCTTGACAAGATTTTTTGAAAGTGGTTTGCCATGGCCTCCTTCTTAGGACTGAGAGAGAGTGACTGACCCAAGATCATCCAGACTTTTTGTGCATAAGCTGAGACAAGAACTCAAAATCTCCAGCCAGATGCCTTGACCATTATATAAAAGTGGCTTTGGTTAAGGGGATCATACCCATATCTATTCTTTCCAATCTATCACTCAAAACATACCCAGAAAGTAACAATGTAATTTAAGAATGCTGAGATATGCAGTACAACTTATCATTTCTTGAAAATAAACTTGAGTAATTTAATCATTAAAATTTCAACTAACTTCAACTACTTTTGGTATTTGAAACAATGGGAAAATATGTGATTGAAAAGATTGAAATTTACATCACTGTATGTTATGATCTTAAGAAGAATTTTTATAAAGTTATGTATTGGTACACATCACCAGAAAAAATTGTCTAGAATGTATAAAGACATTACTAATTTATGTTGGAAAAGTGAAAAACCAGAAGAGATGTTTTACTACACTTGGTGGACTTGTAAAAATAACTCAAAATGTTTGGATTCAAATATAAATACTAAGTCAGAGTGATAAATAAACAATTGGGAAAAAGTTGTGGAACTTTGTTTTTAAACTTGACAATATCATCAAAATTATTATATGTGCAAAGATGGAAAGATTTGGTATTATTCACAATTGAGGAATAGTTGGTGAAGATTATAGAACTTGCAGAAATGGCCAAATTGACTTATTTGATTAGAAAAAAAAATCTGTGTTTATTGCTAACTAGAAGTCCTTCCATAGAGTTTTTGTGAGTAAGAGAAAAATGAACTTATGATTTATGTTTTTGATGATGAGTCAGGATATTTTAGGGGAAAAAATAAGGTATTTTGCAACCAAGTAGTATAATTTATTTGTACTTATAACTGATGTGAAGAAACCCAGAAGTTACTTCTTTGCTTTTGCACTTTTGGCTCTTTTTTTGAGCTCTTTTTTCCTCTTTTTATATTAGTTTCTATTAGTTTTTTTATCTTCTTTCTTCAAAGTTTTAATAAAATTATATGGAAAAAAATAAATTTACCTACTTTTAAAATGATTTCTGATTATTTGAGAAAGTGAGAATTTTGAATACTACATAAAAAAAGGAAGAGATCACATTATCATATAATTTTTGACACTCATCGATAAGACTATATTTTTCTAAACTATTTCAATTGAAGTGTTATCTGGTTTCAGGACTTTGAAACAAATCAGATGAAAATTGTAACTCAGCTGGTGACATGGTCAGGGAAAGGAGAAAAATCGTTACATTTAAACATTTTAAAAAAAGATTCTGTAGATTGTAATTCATCCAAATAAGCAGCTGTCCCCCAACTCTTACAATCACCCTTAAGAAACAGGTTCATAATTTATAGATATTATTTAATCTACTGATATGACCAAATTATTTAAAAAAATAAGTATATAGTTTTTATTAGATTATTATGAGTTAGTGTTAAACCATTCTTGTCAACTGTTCTTGCATTCCCTATATCAGTGTTTCTCAGCTTTGGCAACTTTAAGACTTCAATTCCCAGAATTCAGTTGGTCCACATATTTAAAAATTGCCAAGGTTGAAAAAAACTGCCTTGGGTCCAAACCAGCCCAAATTCAAATAATTGATGTTTCTAATCTTAAAGATTCTTCACTCCATTAAGCCAGGATGCACGGAAGTCTGTAAGTTTCTACCCATCGGTATCCTTAACAGAGGACCTCCTTTGTCTTTTGGATCAACTTAATTGTAGGCGGCCTTCTTGGTAGCACCACTCCAGTTGCTCGTCTTAGAGAATTCACTTGACACTTTCCTACTTAATCCTTCTAAGCCAGACCATGGTCTATCTAAGGCAGCGGTTCTCAACCTGTGGGTCGTGACCCCATTTGGGGTCGAACGACCATTTCACGGGGGTCGCCAAACAACCCAGTCCACCATTTTCCCCCTTTTCCTTAGCTGTGCTACTCCCTCTTATTCTATTGGCTTTTGAAAGCCAATAGAATAGACTCTCTTGAATAGAGTCTAATTCTAGTGGCTTTCAAAAGCCAATAGGAATTGTCCAGGCTGTCTCTGCCCTGCTGAGCCCGCCAAAAGTCCCAGTCTGCAAACGGTGCTGCAAGTTGTCTGCAGTGAAGGCGAGCTATCCGGAACTTTCCACCCTCCCTGCTGAGCAACTACTAAAAATGTAAGTAAAAGAGGGCCAGGGGTGGGAGGTGGGAGGCCGGCGGGCGCAGGCAGGGTAGCTGGTGCGCGTGGGGCCCGGCGGCTGTCTTACCTCCCTTGGGCTGGGCCAGCTGGTGGCCCAGCCGGTGGTCGCCCTGCACCGTCGCTGCTGCTTGCTGCGGCCGCCCAGGAGCACCTGGGCCTGCCTGCTGCCACCCCAAATGGGCAGCAGCGAAGGTAAGCCTAGCGGGGCAGTGGTGGGCGCAGGGAGGGTTTTTGGCACGCGTGGGGCCCGGGGGGGTTTTACCTCCCTTGGGCTGGGCCAGCTGGTGGTCCAGCCTGTGGTCGCCCTGCGCCATCGCTGCCGCAGCCGCCCAGGAGTGCCTGGGCCTGCCTGCCGCTGCCCCGAACAGGCGGCAGTCTATGCCTCGGCCGGCGCAGGGGGCAGCGCCACGCATGTGCGGCACAGGGGGTAGCACCACGCATGCGCGGCACTCGACAGGTCGGGGGTCGCGGCCTGAAAAAGGTTGAGAACCGCTGATCTAAGGATACTCCTTAACTTATAACCATATTTGAGCCTCAAATTTCCATTACAAGACAGTTATAGTGAGTTTTGCCCCACTTTATGACCCTTTTGGCCACATTTGTTAAAAAAATCACTGCAGTTGTTAAGTGAATCATGATGTCATTAAGTGAAACTGGCTTGCCCCATTGACTATGCTTGTCGGAAACCATCTGGAAAGCTTATAAATGGTGATCACATGGTCTTGGGACAGTTTAGCTGCCGTAAATACATGTCAGTTGCCAAGTGCCCAAATTTTTATCATGTGACCATGGGGATGGCTGCAATGGCCATTTATGTGAAAAATGGTCATAAAGTCACTTTTTTTCAGTGCTGTTGTGGCTTTGAATGGTCCCTAAATGAATGATTATACAGTAAGTTGAGGACTACCAGCATTATTCTCATTTTTTTCTGGAGTGCTGCTGAAAATATGATACTCCTTTTTTAAATATACATTAAATTATGGGACAGCCATCTGTCCCAGAAAATGAAGCTGGTTTGAATTTAAGAGAATTATATTCAAATATTACTGTTTAATTAAGTTATAATATTACCTTACATGAATTGTGCTCCTTTTTTCAAAGGTTGGAAAGAAATAACATATTTTACAGATTAAGTTAAATATACATAATTAAATACACAGAAAAACATAAGATGAGGTATTTATGAAATATGCCTTTCAGTTCAGAGAGTTTGGATACTTTCTCTTTTTAAGTCTCTTATTTCACAGATATCAAATTGTTATCAAAATTGATATCAAAAACCAGAAACACCATTGGAAGCTAAAATCATAAGACTACATCTGTTCTACTTTGGCCATGTTCTGTGTGGGAATTCATTGGAGAAGGCAATGATGCTAGGAATGGTTAGTGGACAAAGAAAGGCAAGCAAAGAACACTCTATAAATATATGCTCTGAAAAGTTTTATGTTACTTATGATCATCCTCATTTGTATGTTTTCCAAGCATATTAATAGCAAATCCTATGAATATAAGAAGTAGATTCAATGCTGATTGGTCACAAGTAACTCCTTATGGATTATATCTGTATGATAAAAAATATCTATTAAAACAGATACAATCAGTATATGAATAAAGTAACTGACACTCAGGTACACCAATATAAATAAAATATACAGTAAACATAAATAAACTTAACCCTCAGAGTCAACACTTTTCATGGTCAGAGAAACTCCATTCTAGTAACCAATCTATCCAGCTAATGACTGCAGATGTGCTGGCTGAATATGCAAATCAAGATACAAAATATTTTCCCATAATAATTTTTCTATTATGTATTTTAGCATTTGTTAGAATGGAAGTTTATACACTCTCTTAATCCATGGTGCCGACATATCTGTACATGCTAATTATAAATATTTCCAGCCAAAAAGCACTTACTGTAAAACTCATTGAAACTGAAGTTTACATGATATATCACAAAACATCTTCTCTTCTAATATTGCAGTAATAATTCTTAGGAACCATAGGCTTTCCTTTTCTAATGTGTAAGATTTTTTTAAAAAAAAATAATACTCCAGAGGGCAACCAATCCTACCTTGTGTTTACAAACTTAAATGTAGTTTCCAAAGTTTATTTGGAATCACACTACGTACTGTATACAAGTATTTTATCCCTTATATATTGTAAGCAATTTTTCAAATAATGGAACAGGAATATTATTATTATTATTATTATTATTATTATTATTATTATTATTATTATTATTATTATTATTATTATTATTATTTATTTAACTTCTATGCCGCCCTATTCCGGAGAACTCAGGGCGGCTCACAACATCACAATATATTTGCCTCTTGAAAATAAACGAGGGATGGAAGACTTACTGAAAGTTATAAAAAGTGCCCCAAACTCTAAAATTTCTGCTTATTATTGATTTCAGTTCAGGATTTAATACTCGGAAACGTGGCTTTATAATATATGCAGCAGAGAATTATCCCTCACGAATGTAAAAAAAAATGTTGCTGCTTGTTGCTTTTATTATTTTTACTCATTAGGCAAAAGTCGAATTCGAAACAGTTCCGTTCCATACTATCTATTCTGATTGTTTTAAAAATACGTTTCTTTTTGAAATTTAGAATAGGAATTCTGGAGTTATTTGCGTCGTGCGCCATTTCCAAACGGAGCTCTTCTTGGTGTCTTTTTTAAAAAAGGCTCGCTTAAGCCAGAGGAGATCCGAGAGGAACCGACGGAGCCGTCCCTCTCCTCCTCGATGCGGACCGGAGGCAAAGCAAAAGCGAGATTTCCCGGCTGCGCCGTAACGCAGGGATCGCCAAGCGCCCGGCTGGCGCGACCCCGCGGAGAGGCGCGGAAAACGTCCTCCTCCTGGGAAGCTGCCTCTTCCCGCGGCTACCTCAGCCCCCCGAGCCCCTTCCCGGGCCAGCGGCAAGTGGCCGGGAGAAGGGCTTTCTTTGCCTCTCCTGTCAAGCGGCTGACTCCTCACCTGCTCGAGTTTCTGCCACGGCCCAGAGAAGCAAAAGCCCGCCCCAGCACCAGCTCCGGCACCGCTGGCGGCGCTTGTCCGAGGAGGAGAGGTTACCGAAGCGGATCATGCCGAGTCCTCCGTGACGGTCCGAGAGTGGGGCAAGATTACTCGCCTAGTTTATCCCCGGCCGCTGTCCTGGGTGGCACGACAGGTCCGCCCTCTCATAGGCGGGGTGGATTGGAAAGCGAAAAAGGTCTCCGCCCGGGCGTCGAGCATTATTGTTATTGTTGTTGCAGTTGTTATAAGTGTCAGGAAGCAAAGGATAATAAGACATCTTAACTCACCTTTAATTTTCCCAGACTCTTAAGGCGAAGCCGTCAACCCGGAATGACCTTTAAACAAATCTTAGAGGTCAAGAAGCAACCGGATGGAAACTAATCAAGAAGATAAGCAACCTAGAGCTAAGAGAAATTTCCTGACAGAAGGATTAATCAGTGGAATGACCTGCCTCCAGAAGTTGTGAATGCTCCAACACTGGAAATTTTTAAGAAGAGCTTGGACAACCATTTGTCTGAAATGGTATAGGTTTCCTGCCTAAGCAGGGGTTGGACTAGAAGACCTCCAAGGTCCCTTCCAATTATTCTATTCTATTCTATTCTATTCTATTCTATTCTATTCTATTCTATTCTATTCTATTCTATTCTATTCTATTCTATTCTATTCTATTCTAATCTAATCTAATCTAATCTAATCTAAACATCTGGCTGACCCTGCCTGTGGGGTTTCAAGGGAAGGAGCATCATGTCTGCTTGGTATTTCAGCGGCAGATTTTGGGGCACTGAATAGCATCCTTGTGCATACCTCAAAAGTTGAATTCAACAAGAAGTATTGTAATCTGATACTGAAGTGTTCACTTTTGACTGGAGTCTCAGCATAGCACAGTTATATTTTGAGGGTTACGTAGATTTTAATGGATGCTAACCAACTGGTGTTTTCCATTTTCTCCTAAGTTTTTCTTCATGGATATGTTTGAGCAAACCAAACATGAAATATGTGAAACATAAAAACATTGAAAACTGACAGCAAAAAAAAGCCCTACCGGTAGTAGCCCATCAAACCTGCCCTTTGAGCTTTATTTTTTTTTTGTTTTCTTTTTAATTAATTTATTATTTTTTGAATTACAATATGTTGCACAATCAGCCAGGTATTCAGACTGGATTTGGCATTTTTATCCACCTAAGAATCCTTTCCAAGGACCTGGGATAGACAGATGTGAATGTTTGATGAGGTTAAAGGTATTGTCGCAGTATGTAAGCTGTTTTTAGTAAAGCTGCCTTTTGCAATTTATTATATTTTTTTATTTTGGTTGAATGATGGACATGTGTTTATCTCAAGCATGTTTAAACCATTTACTGATGATGTGCCTTTCAGTATTAAAGACAGCTTACAGAAACAAAGTATACAAAGTGTGAAAAGGAAAAGCAATTTCCAGGTGTGATAAAGAATAGTACAAAAACCCTGCAATTAAATTAGTTACTGCTTGTTTGATAAAAGCAAAAGCTTGGCTTGAAAGCATTTAGTAGATCAATCATTTTTCTGAGCAAAATTCCTATAATTATGATAGATTTCCCTACTACAATTTTACCATACTTTTCTTGGGCAAATCTGATGTTTTTCAAAACAAACATTGTAGGCCAGCTTCCTAAATTAATATAGTTGAGATTGAGCTCCCTTTCTATTTTTACAATTTTGATTATTTTAAAGCCATTCGTTCTAAAAGTAGGATTTTAAAACTGAATCTAAGAAGAATTCACTTTTTGTACTCCTCAGTTTACAACCACAATTGAATCCAAAATTTCTGTTGTTAAGTGAAACAATTGTGAATTTTGCCCCATTTTATGACCTTTCTTGCTATGGTTAAGTGAATCACTGCAGTTGATAAGTTAGTAATATGGTTATTATTAACTGGCTTCCCCATTGACTTTGCTTGTCAGAAGGTTGCCAAAGGTGATCACGTGATTCTGAGCACTGCAACTGGCATAAATATGAACCAATTGCCAACTATCCGAATTTTAATCACATGACCATGGAGATGCTGCAGTGGTCTTCAGTGTGAAAAATAGTCACAAGTCCCTTTTTTCAGTGCCATTTGTAACTTCGAACAGTCACTAAATCTACTATTGTAAGTTGAAGACTACCTGTACTATAACTAATGCAAATGGAGTTCCTGTATTAATTGTGGAGTGTGATTTCTGATGTGGCCTACTTTGAATGGCTGTCACCAATTTTGAAAGCCTAATATAGCGGTTCTCAACCTTTTTCAGGCCGAGACCCCGCCCTGCGTCGCGTATGCATGCGCGGTGCGCGCGACAGCCCGAACTGCGCATATGCGACGCACGCGACGGCCCGAACCGCGCATGTGCAGCACGACGGCCCGCACCGCGCATGTGTGATGTGCACGCGACGGTCCGCATCGCGCATGCGTGGCGCGACGGTCCGCATTGCACATGCGCGGCACAACGGCCCGCATCGCGCATACGCGACGTGTGTGCGACGGTCCACACCGTGCATGCGCAGCGCGACAGCCCACATTGCACATGCACGGTGCTACCCCACGCATGCGCGGTGCTGCCCCCTGCGCCGGCCGAAAAAAATGGCGGAAAAAAGTGGTGGACTGCGGCGTTTGGTGACCCCCGTGAAATGGTCGTTCGACCCCAAATGGGGTCGCGACCCATAGGTTGAGAACCGCTGGCCTAATAGCATGTTCCCTTCCATCTCTCTTACACTGAAAAGAGTCAAGACGGAATTTAAATTACTTTCTCATGCTATTGTTTTTCCCATATCAAGTCAGCGTTTTGCTAACATACTTCACATATCTTTTCCAAAATCATGTCTGCAGTTCTCTGTATAAGCCTATTGATTGAATTATCTGAATTACTCAGTTTTAAATATCTGAATAACAAGAGTTGGCATTTTCTCAAGAGTTTTGTTATATAAAAAGTATCATTCTGTAAAATTTCCATCATTAACTTAGGCCGATCTAAAGAAGTCAGGCAAGGTCAAGTTACTTCTTTATGATCTAAAGCAGTGGTTCTTAACCTTTTTGAACGAATCGCCCCCTTGAGCCAATGAGGAAGTTGTCATCGCCCCCCTCCCCCAACATAACCTCTCAATCACAACATAGGAAATAATTCTTCAATTTATGCAAATCCTTTTTTTATTTTCTTTAAAATTGTCATCAGGACATATGATGCAACTAATTTATTTCCAGTCTTTTTCCCATATCTTAACTGTGTGAAAAAATTTGGTGCCACCCGTCACTTTATTCCCAAACTTCTTGATACATGTATTTCATTATTATCTTATTTATTCAAGACACTTAAATGTAATAACCACTGAAAAGAAAACACTGGGAGCCGCAAAACCCTTTTGACATCTAAAATGAAGATAACACTGCATATACCCTTTTTTACCTTTATTATATATATATCTTCAGTGTTATCTTCATTTTAGATGTCAAAAGGGTCTCTCTCTCTCTCCCTCTCTCTCCCTCTTTCTGCCCTTGGTCTGCCAGTCCTCTTCCTCCAGTGTGTGTGTGTGTGTGTGTGTGTGTGTGTGTAAGAGAGAGAGAGAAAGGGAGAGGGTCACTTGCGCTTCCTCTCTCTTTCCTCTCTTTCTCTCTTTTTCCCTTCTCCCTCTCTCTTTCCTCTCCCTCCCTCCCCCCTTCTTTCTCCAGGTGAGGAGAGAGAGAGGGAGAGAGAGAGAGAGAACAAAAGGCAGAGGGTGCCGAAGGGGTGGGGAGGGGGGGAGGAGGCAGCAGAAACCCCCCTGTTGCAGCTGGAGGCATCTAGCTCCACTGCCCGCCGGGCCTGCGGGGAGACCCCGGCTCATGGTCACGTTGGCAGGCTGTCCCAAATGCCGCTGGCATCCCCGGACTCAATTCGGGGCCACGGGGCATCTGTGGAATGCCCCGCCTGTCAGCTGCATCACCAAGCCTCCCCTTGTGCCACCGGTGTCCCTGGGCTTAAATCGCGAAGCATGCGCCGAATGCCCCCTGTCAGCTGCATCACCAAACCTTCTCCCGCGCTGCCAGCATCCTCGGTCGGAACCGGAGCAATGATCCACCTCCTGCCAGGACCAATGCTGGAGCCTCCCATGCTGCCGGTAGGTCTGTCGTGCTGGAGGAGCTGGGGCCACTCTGCACCTCACGGCACTCCCGGTGATCCGCAACCAACCAGCATCGCCCAGGGAGTGATGCCCTCACCAGCCGCCACCCCAGCTGGGACTGCCACCCGGGGGGCAGCAGGAGCAAGAAGAGGAGGAGGAGGAGGAGGGCAAGGAAGCTGGCACCAGGCCCCAGGAAGAGGCGCTCCTGCGGGTCCGGCTGGGGCTCTTCTGCTGCTGGTTGGAAAATGCCTCCCCCCTCCCTTTCTCTCCCCCCCATCTTCTGCTCACCTCACATTCTTCACCAACAAAGCAGCCGGGACTCCGGCGTGCCTTCCCGGACAGCTGGGCCAACGGTCCCGTGGCTGGGGATCGCAGGGGCTGCTCTCCCTCGGGGCCACAGCTTGCGGGAAGGCTGGCCTGCTCAGCTGAGGCTCTGGCAGGCTGCTCCCAGCGGGGATCCTGGGGCTTCCCCGCACGGTTCCCCGGCCACGTGCACCTCAAATGGGGCCAGCCAGGGAAAGGGACTTCCTGGCCACGCTTCTCCCAGGGGACAGGGCACCCGGGCACAGGGCCAATCAGGAGCCCTGCGAGGGGGCAAATCAGAAAGAGAGAGAGAGAGAGAGAGAGAGAGAGAGAGAGAGAGAGAGAGAGAGAGAGAGAGAGAGAGAGAGAGAGAAGCACAAGTGCCTCTCTCTCTCTCTCTGCAAATGGCAGAGGAGGCTCGGAGCCGCAGGGGAAGGCTCAAAAGTGCCCCCAAAACTTCTTGCTCCATCGCCCCATATCACCCCCTTTTCGTTCCTTCGCCCCTGCATCACCCCTTTTTGTTCCATCGCCCCCCTGAAAAACAAAATCGCCCCCTGAGGGGGCAATATCACCCAGGTTAAGAACCACTGATCTAAAGGTTACCTTAAATGTTTGTCTCTTTAACAGTCTCCTATGTGATCTTAGTCATGAACAAAGGGACCACAAGAAACTGTTGCCAAGGGCGGGAAGATACAAATTCCATTGTACACCAACAAACTAAGGATGTCATTTTATTTTTCTGTGTTAACCACACCTGCAAGTAAATCAGTAATAACTAACTTTCACTATGGCTTATCTGTTTGTTTTATCAGTGACATCATCAAAGTAAACAAACCTCCCATGGATGCAGACTCTTCCAGGTCATGATCCTAACCCCTAACCCCTCCCCACTCCCTACCTGAAGCTGAATTCAGAAGCTCATGACCCTTATAGGATATGACATGTTGAACCTAATTCCATCAAGAAAAAAGTGACAGTCAACACTGAACTGTGTGATTACCCAGCCTTCATCCTACATGGATTTGAACCTAGATTAAGTAAAGTGAATAATTAACAGAACCCCAAGCTGCAGTGTATTTGGGAAGCAAATCCTATTTATGTATTGATAAATAAATCATAATAGTTTTCTCTCACTTTTTCTTTTTTTGTGGTGTTCCCTTTGCATTTAAACTATTCTTTCAGATTCTAAAGTTTATTTTTCTTTCCCTGCTATATTGTTTGATAACTTGAGCAAAAATATATAGTAAAATATGTTTTATAGTGGCACTATCTAATTAAGATAAGTAATAAAGTATGTCCATATTCTGGTATATGTACAGTATTTGGTTTCAGCTAACTGATGTCATGCATTTTGAAGAATATGGCAATACTTAGTGGATTTCACAAATATTTCCAGGTGGGATGAAAGCAGTCATTTTATTTTATTTACTTTACATAGGATAATCTAATTATTTGATATAATATAAAAATAAATGGCAGTTTTATGATGCAGCTTTTTATTGCTAACTTCCCATCCTCAGAACAGCAGGATATGCTTCCTAAAAAGAAAGAAAATGAACAAAACATCCATAAAACATGAATTTGAGTTTTTAAAAATGAAGACAGTCATAATACTGCTATGAAAATAAAATCATAACCCTAACAGATGATACCCAGATTACCAGCTGTGTTGCTAGTGAAGACCCCAAAATGGGCAGCTTTTTATTTGCAGCATTTTAAATCTTGTTTTCTTGCCACTCAAATGATCCTCCAGAGTACAATTACTCTCAATTGTATATAAATAATAAGTAATCTCAATGTTATAAAGTACAAAATAAAATTATATATGAAAAAACTATATAGGACGGCAACAAAATGCCAACATCCACATAAATGTCTGCCTAAATCATGAAAAATCAATGCCTTAACAGATTTTAAATGGCAGATAAAATTCTTCCTATTTAATTATAAAAAACATACTGAGTCTTAAAGATGTTACTAGTTGACAGTCTCTTACTTTATTTCCTGTGTATCCAAAAAGCAGTGTATTATTAAAGGCTCTAATAAGTCAGCAGAAGCAGCTTGCGTTAGATTATTTGCATGTTGGAAATGCAGCAAAGGAAATCTTTTCATAGTTTATTAATTATCTGTATAATGATATACAAGTACAGAAGATATTATAGAGAGCCATGTTAGTCTATGGTAGCCAAACATTATTGCAAACTAACACATTCTATTAAAATAAAGCTTGCTAGTTTGAAAAGGTGCCATCAGACTCTTAACGATACTTAAAGGAATGAGCAACACTCTGTTTTTAACTAATTTTGCTCTCCTCAATCTTGTAAATGGGTGGCGATGGTGGGAATCTAAAATCATTTTATTCCTAACTTGTTCCTATCAAGTTTTACAGATAAGTGGCAGAGTGTTCTGTAGTAGCCAACTGCAGATATTCCAGGCTGCCTTTGCAGTAATTAGTCGTGCATGAAATCTCTTGCGTCTGGCAATCTTCTGTTGGTCTTCTTTGCAATGAGTCCTTTATCATCTCAGCAAAGTCAGCCTGCAAACGCTGCTGATTCTCCCTGGAAATAGCAGTAAATACATTTAATTATCCATTTCTATCCATCAATAATTCTATTCCTATAAATGTTTAAAAGCTGGAAAATAGAGGGAGATCATACAGCAGTGGCAACACCTAGTTGATCTTAATCTTAGCAGGCTGAGGCCTGGATAACACCTGGATGTCAAACCACCAGAATATCCCAGGACTACAGTACAGAAATGGTGAAGAAATTGAGAAATAAAACCAAACAATAACAGAAAACAGTGGCAAGGCACTCTCCTGAATACAACATGAATGTGTACTCATATACATCAAGCTCATCTGGAGTGAAAATGTACCTTTTTATGTGTGTCTATATCTTGCAGGAGTGGCCAAGGCATGCCATCAAAGTTAATTTGGGAATACATAAACCTGTCCTCCAAAAGCACCCCACCCTCAGAAAACAACAAACAGAAAGAACATATACTCCAAAAGATTCTCTCCCTATCAAAAGGAACAATGCAAAAGGCTACCCTGATTTGAATACTGGTATGAGTATTCTGTTTTTTAAAACAAAAAATCTCTTACACTGAAGGAGGCGATGGAAGATTATATTGCTGATCCTTCACACCTGTCAGCCAATAAGTAATCTCAGTTCCTTTGCCCTAATATATGAAATGATAGGATTATAATTAATTAATTATTATAATTATTGTAATTACTATTGCATTACCTTTTTTTAAAAAAGCAAACTATTTAAGCCCATTGAAAGTACAAATACATAAAATAACACATTATGTTGTGATTAACTCAACCCCAGGATTTGCTATCATGACAATTAAAAGAAGGAGAAGAAAGAAAAGACCTTGGACAACATGTTATTTTATAAACTAAGCAATTCCAAAACTCTTCACCATAAAGGCAGTGGGACTATTTTTTCCCTGAGGAAGAAAAAGATGTTTCATTTCTCATGCAAGAAGCTTCATCGATTCTGGCAGGATGATGGGGGTGATGGAAAGATTGGTTCTGACAGGATGAGGTTGTTTCTAGCAATTCTAGGTTGCTTCTCTCCTTGATTAGTTTCCATCCGTTGCTTCTTGTCCTGCCTTCAGGCGCTTTGGAGAATAGTTTGACTCCCTCTTCTTTGTGGCAACCCCCGAGATATTGGAACACTGCTATCATGTTAACCCTAGTCCTTCTCTTCATTAAACTAGACATACCCAATTCCAGCAACCGTTCCTTATATGTTTTAGCCTCCAATCCCCTGATCATCTTTGTTCTTCTTCTCTGCACTCTTTCTAGAGTCTCAACATCTTTTTTACATCATGACAACCAAAACTGAATGCAGTATTCAAAATAATTGGGTAATTGGAACCAGCAACTACGTCACCAAAGGACATGATTGTAAGGTACCATACTGAGTTATTGCAGGTGTAAGACAACTTGCCAATTTACAATGAATGCTCTAGGAGTATCAGTTGCCATAGTTAGGTGAATCCCATGTGATTGCAGCATCCCACAGTCACATGATCACCATTTGTGACGTCCGGCCGGCCTCCCCATTGATTTTCCCTGGCAGAAGATGGCAGTGAAGGCCACAAAAGTGATGATGTGATCACAGAATGCTGCAGTGTTGTATTTGTGATCTGATCATTGACAACCCAAACTACAGAGACTCTGCAATGGCTACAGTTATGAGGATCTGTCATAAGTACCACTGTTGTACTTTCAAATGGACACTGAATGAATGGATGTTGAGTAAAGCCTACCTTTAAGTAATCTTGACATAACTGAGTTGTAAGTAATATTTTAAAAGCTAATAGCTCTTAAATAAATGTTTGCTATAAATGGATTTTTAAAATTATGAATATGTGGGTATAATTACCTTCAAATATGTTTCTCCTCGTTCTTCATATTGGAACTGACAGTCTGTCCTCTTCAGAATATCAATAGTGGAACCACTTACATGAATCCGTAGAGCTAAAAGTAAGCATATAAAAATACACAAAATTTGTAAGATAGTTTTTTATTGCCTTTAGTTTATATCAATCAATCTGTTTATTACAGCCATAAGGCCAGACATAATCAAAATATAATAACAGTGACAATTTTACTTCCATATTTACAGAATATAAAACCATCAAACAATCAATGTAATATAATCTGAAATTCTCAAAATAAAACATCATATTAATTTTTTTTCAGACCTTGATAATGGTGTGACATATTGTGCAAATGGTGGCACAAAATTGGGCAACCTGAATTGATATTTTCGGATCCTTATCCGAAAGTAGCAACTTTAGATAAAATTCATATCCCCTACCTGGAAAATTCTTCAATATCTGATATATAAGAATCTGTCTAGAGTCTTTATATAAAGAACAATGAAGCAGCATGTGGCTTAGGGTTTCTATAGAGCCATCACCACATGGACACAACCGAAGGTGCATAGGAATGCCCTTAAACTGTCCAAAAAGGACTGCCGAGGGCAACGCATCCAGCCTGGCTAAGGTGAAAGCTTTATGAAATTTCAAAATTGTAATGGAAAATAGATAAGAATCTGGGAAGAATCCTTCTGGAAGCAAGTGACAAATATTGGAATTGCCACCTTACTTAAGTTTGTTTGGAGATCAATATCCCAGATATGTTGTTTCAAGGCAGTTTTAGCATTACTTTATATAGTTGATAATTTATTAATTTTTAATTCTTCATGGGTGAAAACAATAAAATTTAGTTATTTGAAAAACACCCTGCAACAAAATAAACCATCTCTTAATCCTGAACATGAGAGCAGATACAATTACACAGATACTGCTGAAACTGGATGGGATGGAACTCATGATTGGAGCATACTGCTAGAAGGATATAAATTGTTCAAAAGACACACTCAACAAAAGAGGAGGAGGAGTTGCAATGTATACAAAGAACTACTATATCTCTACAGAAATACACAATAGCCACCTTGAAAGTATAACTTTCAAGTTATAATGAATCTTGATGGGGGATGACATTGCTACAGGTGTGTACTACAGGCTACCCTACCAAGCTGAGGAAATATAAAAGCCACATTTGAACTTCCTTTCCATCAATTCGGGAACAAACTTTGCAAGGAGAGGGAGATTGAACAGATTCCTGACATGCCTAGCTGACAACTTTTATCTCCCAAAAAGTGGAGGAAAGAACTAGAGGGTCAGCTATACTGGACTTCATTCTTATTAACAGAGACCAAATGGCTGAGGGAGTGGAAGTTGTAAGAACTTTGGGAGAGAGTGACCATGTCATACTAGAATTCACCATAACTGCAGGCCCAGGTAATTGATTAAAGTCAGACTGGTGATTTAGACTTTAAGAGAACTGACTTCAACAAACTAGGAGAGAAAATAGAAAGGATTCCATGGATGGAAATCCTAGAGGGAAAAACAGTACAATACAGTTTATTTCAATATATCAAGAAAATGGACAGTTCACTAGTGGGAGAAAATGGCAAGAAGGTGATGGGCAGCAGAAAGAAAGCAGAACTGCTTAATTCTCTGCAAAAGGGAAAAAATATCAAAAGCAGCACTGTGTGAGACAGAACAGGAATGCAGATCAAATTAGGTAAGGAATTGATAAGACACCTATCTGCTTTGGATGAATTCAAATCTCAAGGACCAGATGGCTTAAATCCCAGGATACTAAAGGAGCTGGCAGATGTGATCTTGGAATCACTGAATGAAATCCTTCAGAGATCCTGGAGCATAGGAGAACTGCCAGAGGAAAAGAGCTGGAAAAGAGCTGATGTGGTTCCAATCTTCAAAAAAGTAAAAAAAAAAATGGATCCAGAAAACTACAGAATAATTATCTCGATATCAATACCTGGGAAAATCCTGGAAACGATAATCAAGCAATGGATTTGTGAGCATCTAGAAATGAAGAAGATGATTACTGGAAACCATGAACTTGTTAAAAACAGATCATGTCAGACAACCTTTATTGCCTTCTTTGATAAAGTGAGTGAATTAGTGGGTCAGGGAAATGCTGTGGATATAGTATACTTAAGCTTCAGTAAAGCATTTGACAAAATAGACCACAGCCTACTTCTTGGTAATATAGAACAATGTGGAGGAAATAGTACCACTACCAGATGGATTTGCAGTTGGCTGACCAAATGCACGCAGCATGTAGTCCTCAATGGAGCTATACCTATGTGAAGCATGCAGTGGGATACCTCAAGTTTCTGTTTTGGGTCTGGTGGTCTTCAATATCTTCATAAATAATCTGGATGAGGGGATGGAATGGAAACTCATCAAATCAGATGATACCAAGCTGTGCGAGGCATTGCCAATACTCTGGAAGATAGACTCAAGATTCAGAAAGATCTTGGCAGATTTGAGCATTGAGCCCTATCCAACAAAATGTAGATCACTGGTGAGAAAAGTAAGGTCCTGCACTTAGAAAGAGAAACCAAATGCTAGATATAGAATAGGATGTACCTGGCTCAACAGTAGAAATTGTGAGAGGGATTTAGGTGTCCTGGTGGATCGCCACTTAAGTATGAGTCAGCAGTGTGCTGCAACTGCCCAAAAAGCCAATGCAGTCCTACGTTGCATCAACATAGGGACAGCATCAAGACAATGAAAAGTGATAGTTCTGCTTTACACAACGCTGGTGAGACCACACTTGGAATAAACATCCAGTGTTGGTCATATTTTTAAAAAAGTTGAGGCCCTAGCAGGAGTGCAGAGAAGAGCAACAAGAGCAATAGAGATAAGGGGTCTTGAGGCTAAATCAAACAAATGAATAACTAAGGGAATGAGAGGTATTTTAGCTTAATGAAAAGAAGGCTTGAGGGAGACATAATAGCAGTCTTTTGATACTTGAAGGGATATCACAGGGAAGAAAGCATCAATTTATTCTCCAAAGCATCTAAGGGAAGGACAAGAAGCAATGGGTGGAAGCTCGTCAAAGACAGATTCTACCTGGAAATGAGGAGGAATTTCCTGACAGAACAATTAATCAATGAAAGAGCTTGCCTCCCGGAGTTGTGGGTGGTCCATCACTAGAGGTTTTCAAAAAAAGATTGGATAATCATTTCTTTGAAATTATACAGGGATTCATACATGGGCATGGGTTGGACTAGAAGACCTCCAAAGTCCCTTCCAGATCTATGATTCTATAAAAATACATCTTGTTAAATAGGCAGGCCATCATGGTACTTATTAACATTTTTTCAGTCTTTCGAAAAGTTAATATACTGCAGGGTCCACATCCCTCGGGAGGCGTATTGTTCCACAATGGCAGCAGCCACTGAAAAGATACTCTTCTAGGTCCCCATTCCTAGAAGTATCACTTCATATGAGATAGTGACTCCCAGCATCCCATCTCAGGAAGATCATAAGAACAAGTCAAATATAACCAGAAGAGACAATTCTGGAATTACCTGGAGCTGAGCAGTGGAAGGCTTCATGTGTTAATACTAGTATTTTGAACTCGGCCCAGAAAACAATTAGTTTGAAACTAAAACATAAATAGTTAACTTCCAGACCATTGCTGTTGGAATCAACTATATGGTGTAGCTTCTGGGTTATGTTCTTCAAAGGGCACCTGATGTAGAGGATGTTGCAATAGTCTTATCATGGGTGATAAAGTTATGTGTCACAATCAGGGATCTCTGATCCAGGAAGCCCACCAAATGCCAGGAGCTGGGCAAAGGTTCCCCATGCTCTTCAAATAGGAACTATGAGTCCAGAATATTCCCCACATTGTCAAATGTCTCCTTCAGGGTCAGCAGAACCATCTAGAACCAAAATCAAAGCCAGAATAGAATTTGATCGATTATCAACTAAAAGCACAGAGCTCTCAGTCCTCAACCATCAGAAGTAGTCCAGAAGAATACCAAGATTGAAGGTATTAAATACTACCAATATATCTACAATACTAGGATCAGGAAGGGCATACTTCCTACATCCAAGATCTGCTGACAGAGATCACCACAGTAACCAGTACTGTATTAGTCCTATAATCCTAAGTGGAAGAGTCAAGCGCATGGTTGTCACTAAAAGGCCATGAAATCTTAAGCCTCATCCAACACCATATTGAAGGACTCCAGCATCAGTCTAGATATAAGATCCAGTGAATTGATAACAGATCATTCTTCTTCTTATGACTTTAATCTGAACATCAATAGCTAGAAGGAAAGCTAACTGTATTATGAGAGGATGATCAACAATTGCACAAAAATTGGAGGAAAGAATCTAAATATGGATGTCTTCTGAGAAAAATGCCATAGATGGTCCAATAATTTATTTACTACATTTATATTGTAAATTTCCTTCAAGGAGGTAAGAAGCTGAATATATTGCAGTGCCTTGTAATTTAGCTTCACAAAAATTATGCGCTTATCTATCAGATAATGATTGGCCTCAGATTCTAGAAAATCATTATCATATCTTGATAAAATGTTTCTTTTTAAATATGCAATCTGAATTTGACTGTATAAAACAGCGGTTCTCAACCCGTGGGTCGCGACCCCATTTGGGGTCGAATGACCATTTCACGGGGGTCGCCAAACAATGCAGTCCGCCATTTTTTCCCCCTTTTCCTTAGCTGTGCTACGCCATTTTTCCCTTTTCCTTAGCTGTGCTACTCCCTCTTATTCTATTGGCTTTTGAAAGCCAATAGAATAGACTCTCTTGAATAGAGTCTAATTCTATTGGCTTTCAAAAGCCAATAGGAATTGTCCAGGCTGTCTCCGCCCTGCTGAGCCCGCCAAAAGTCCCAGTCTGCAAATGGTGCTGCAAGTTGTCTGCAGCGAAGGCGAGCTCTCCGGAAGTTTCCACCCCTCCCTGCTGAGAACTACTAAAACTGTAAGTAAAAGAGGGCCAGGGGTGGGAGGTGGGAGGCCGGCGGGCGCAGGGAGGGTTTTTGGCATGTGTGGGGCCTGGCGGGTGGTTTACCTCACTTGGGCTGGGCCAGCTGGTGGCCCAGCCCGTGGTCGCCCTGCTCCATCGCTGCCTTGGCCGCCCAGGAGCGCCTGGGCCTGCCTGCCGCCACCCCAAACGGGCGGCGGCGAAGGCAAGGCTAGCGGGGCAGCGGTGGGCGCAGGGAGGGTTTTTGGTGCGCGTGGGGCCCGGCGGGTGTCTTACCTCCCTTGGGCTGGGCCAGCTGGTGGCCCAGCCCGTGGTCGCCCTTCACCGTCGCCGCCGCAGCCGCCCAGGAGCACCTGGGCCTGCCTGCCGCCGCCCCGAATGGGCGGTGGCCTACGTTTCGGCCGGCGCAGGGGGCGGCATTGCGCATGCGTGGGGTAGCACTGCACATGTGCGGGGTAGCACCGTGCATGCACAATGCAGGTCGCGCTGCGCATGCGCGATGCAGGCCGCCACGCTGCGCATGCGTGATGCAGACCGTCGCCCCACACATGTGCGATGCAGGCCATCGCGCCGCGCATGCGTGGTGCAGGTCGGGGTCACGGCCTGAAAAAGGTTGAGAACCGCTGGTATAAAATATTGCATAGTTAGAAACTCTCTTCTTACGTAAACCTGTAGACTCCATTCTTGAAGCTGTGTTCACCGTGTCTCCAAACAAGCAGTAACGAGGCATTTTAATCCCAACCACACCAGCTGCACAAGGACCTGAACACAAAACAGAAATTATCTGAAAAGTTGTCCATATTGTCTAATTAATCTCACTATTTACAATCTCTCAATCATGTGTATCAATATTTGTAACTCATGACTGTGCTAACCCTTACACCCATAGTTAATACTGTTTCTCATGAGGCAGAATATAAAAGGTTATGCCATAATCAATTAGCAATCATATGAGTAGAGTGAACTGTATTATTTATTATGCCACAATCAAGTTATTATTACTTAAGATACCATAAATTATTTGTTATTTTTCATAACATACTTTCATGAAAAGATACGGCAAAGGAATGAATGAACCAGGGTTGATTTGATCAGTTGTGATTATGAACTGGGATCCCTGGTAAAGAAATACTTTCTCTTCCTGCATATTTAGATGGTGCAACTGGAAAAATGTTAAAAGATGGATATAAGTTGCTGATGGAGTGACAATGCAATATTTTTAAGGTGTGCTAATTGCATCGCTGTCTGATAATTGGAAGAATGTTGTCACTGTTCCCTCATATAAAGGAAAAGGCAACAAGAGGGAATGAAAATATCAAGTCGACTGATTTGATAAATGTGATTGGGGAGATACTTAGCAGAATGCTGATTGAAATATCCTGCCACTGAGCAAAATTTGACAAATGCCTTATTTCCATTGTTTATTTTTTAATTTTTTTAGTAGATTATTAGGAATTGTTTGAATGTGAAAATTTATTTGTGTTGTATACACAAATGTGGATGTGGCTATGTTCATGGATGATATTATGCTGTTGACTGAGAGTATAAGTGATTTGTAGTCATTGTTAGTCATTGTATAATACAATGAGGACCCAGATTGTTGGGGGCAATATGCTGACTGTGTAAACTGCTTAGAGAGAGCTGTAAAGCACCATGAAGCAGTATTTAAGTCTAAGAGCTATTGCTATATTGGTCTGAAAAATATTGCACTGAAATCCAAGATAGATTTGGTCAAACATTGTAAAACAAGTATCTGAAGGAAGAATGGATAGGCTGAGAATAAGGAGAAGATGTAGAATTTACTGCTGGATGGAATTGATTAAATTCTGAAAAACAGAGAGGTCAGAAGTATGCCGAACAAAAGACAACACATGAATTTGGGAATGGATATGGTGAAAAAAGGATGGTTTGCAACACTGAAACACATGGAGAGATACAGTAAATGCTGCTAAGAGTTGATATAAACTATATTTAGTTTCCTTTTCTTTTCTCATATTTCCTATTTTCAATTTCTTTCCATTACTAATTCTTACTCCTCATCTGCACTTTGCATAATTGCTTCTCTCAAATGGGAATAGCATGATAGCTAAATATCAATATGTATTTAATATTTTCTATTGAAATAGTAAAAAAATGTATTGTTCAGTAATTTATTTTCAGCCTTTAATGTACTTAGTTCAAGTACTACTTCACAGTCCAAGCCTATGACACAATCTGGAAGGAAGATTTATTACACAAACTACAACTGATCATCCCATGTCAAAAGGCTATCCACCTTATTAATAATATGTTGAGTGACAAGACTTTTCAAATAATAATGGGAGGACAAAAAAGCAAAATGCTGTTCCAAATCTAAAATCCTCTTATTTCTGAATTCCAGGCAGAATTCTTTTCCTCTCAATTCCAGTTATGACAAATTGTCTAAGTCCTTTTCCATCTCTCTATTATTTCATTTTACTTTATCAGTAATTTGTTTTAGTTCTCTTGTGGGTTGTCCTCAATTTCTTCAATTTGGTTTTTTCTTCTTTTTTTCATTTCCTCTTTACAAATTTTTCTTCAATTCTCTCTTCAAATGTAGCCACTTTAAACAGATTTGATAGAGTTGGATACTTTTTTCCCATCTTTTCAAACATTTTTTTTGTAATATTCCCAAAATAATAGTTTTTTAATTGGTCATTTTGCCAATCCTCTCTTCCCCTCATGAAAGTCTGCTGCTTTTGTGGTGATCACCATTTTTTAAAATTTGTAATCCAAAAGTAAAAGTAAGTCAGATGAGTTCCAGAAAATCCTGGTGAAGACACTAAAAAAAAAGAGGTTATTTAACCTTTAACAATTTTGGGGGGGGGGAATGAGGTGAAGATGGTACACAGACAGAGCAAAGTATATAGGATTACTACATGATTTGCAAAATTAAGAAATATACTAAGGGATATTCTTGTGTACTTTTTCAGGAAGAAGATTAGAGACCAGGTTTTGGGGCAGCATTCCAGGACCTGACTGAAGATTAATAATGTAGATGCAATTGTACTTAAAGAAATTCTGATAAGATAATGAGCAAGAAAAAAGAGGGTTTTTTCCTGAGAAGCTCAAACAGAAAAAGATACTGTTTGGATTGGACCAAGTGGATCCTTACTTCCAAACAACAGAAGTTCAGACTGAATTCAGTGCAAAAAGCAAGAGAATTTCCAGCAAAAATTAAAGGGGAAAAGGAAGAAATGCAAATAGAGGTCATTAAAAGGATTAAACAACAACTACAGAATAGTGCAGAACAGGTTCCCATCTTAAGTACTACAAATATTGACTTTTCTAAATTCTTGGCACAAATATAAATGTCAGATGTCTAACACAGAATATAAATGGAGCAAATGCTCCTCAAAAAAAGAACATTGTTGATTATAAAAGGATAAAAATATTGGATTTATATAGTTGTAGAGTGTATTTCAATGGAATTGTTTTGTATATAAATCCACAATTACAATCAGAGTTGATATTAGCTGATGATTGTGATAGATATGAGGGCATGGAAATTAATCTAAATCAACTGTTCTTGACAGTTCTATTCAACCTTTATTGTTCTTGATGAGAAAGTCAAGATATGAATAAAACTTGCTTTAGACGCTACTCTCTTGCCCCCCATTTTTTCTTCTTAAGAAGCAAGAAATTTAGAGAAGAGGGTCTGTGGTGGCTTAATGCCAAGTGTATGCCCAACAGATTTTCCTGATATCCTGTCCCATACCACAAGGTGCTCCCAGATACTAACCTCTAACGATTTAGAAAGAAAAGGTTGATTTAAAAGAAAAACTCATGAGAAGCTTTCCTTGTACCAAACAAATTGCAAATGCTGATTGAACTGCTATTGAACTAGGCCTGGTGCTTAGTGTCAGTTCTGATTTAGATTTCATTTGTACAATGTCCCCCAGTTGTCCCAAATATACATGTTTTCTAAAAGAAATTTCTATTAGTTTATTGATACAAAAAAGAAGAAAGGGTTTTGTAGACTAAGATCCAGTTCTTCAAATACAGGATATACAATTTTAAAGTGACAATTATACATGAGGATGCAGATGAAAAACAATGAAATCAGAGAGGAATTAGTTTCAAAAAGAATACCAAGTAATAACTACATTAAAATGTAACTCATTAATAATGCTCTCTTCAGGCTTCCTGAAAAGTGCAGTTTTCATGAACACTACAGAAATTCTGAATTTTCTATACAAGTGTATACAAAATTCAAATTACAAAGAAGTATTGATCAATAATATTAGAAAGCTATTTATGCTTGATATTATCTTTATAGTATTCACTATATTCTTTTTTGAACAATTGGTCACAACTGATAATTTTCTTAAAGGTAATATTTGAAATCCTAAGAAATATATAATACCTTTTCTATTATTGCTTTAGGAAAATTTAAACATGATATTAAAAATCATTGGTTGATTTGTTTGTTTTGATCAAATGTTTGATAAAATCTTCTGTACCAGAATGAATTCCTATTCGAATCCATATAGGAAGGCCAGGAAGATGTTGTAACTCAAATGACCCCATGAAACTGAGTATATCCAGGGCCATCATGGAAATATCCACTGCGTGACAGTTACCATTTCTGTTTGGTAAACCACTTACTACCATATATGCATCTCCAATGGTCTCCACCTGTTGAAACATGACAAAAAGTCATACATTTGCTTAGGGGAAAAGTATACTCAACAACCTTCAATTAACAAAATAAGTCTCTGATTAGAACTGCAGGTCCACTCAGTATAACAGAGCCTTCCCATCTTGGTGTCCCCTCCAAATAAGTGGATTCAGCCATTCAAACCACTGCAATTCCGATTGTGCTCAACCAGCATATATATCAAATGTACCAACTGGGAGCAGGAATCTAACACTTTTAGAGGACTCCAGCTTGAAGAAACTTGTTACAGTGAGATTTCATGAAAGTATTTTCTTTGTCTGAAATGAGGAACATAAGGATTTTTAAATCTTAAAAAAAGTTTATTATTTTTATTATTTTGGAAAAACATTTTAATTGAGAAGGCCTCAAATAAAAATAATTCTTAGCTTTTTTTAGTGCATTGCTGCCCCCCACTACCTTTGTTTCAGCTCAAGGTAATCTTTTGTATTCTTTTCTCGAATCAGATCACCTTGTAAACATCATGATGATCAAGAATGTGGTCAAAGTTCTTGTAGATGTCATTCAGCATGTCTACCACTTCCATAGGTGTGCTGTATTTACATATGGTTGTGAAACCCACAATGTCACTGAAGTAGATGGTGACTTCTTCAAACAATTCTGGCTCTACACGTCCAGTCTCCTTCAAAGATTTTACCACAGGCCTGGGGGGGGGAAAGGGGGGGGGTGAGGCTTATTAATTTCAAAGTGTGCTTTAAAAAAAATAATTATGGTATGATATCCACAGTTTTTCTCTATTGTTGTGCACCACTCTGAATCGCCTTGAAGAAGATGGGCAGCTATAAACATGTGATTAATAAATAAAATAAGTAATTTGTTGAGACATGATTAGTTAATAATTAGTTCACAGCTAATTAATAACTTAATTAAAGCACTAAAGCAGTTATAGAACAGGTAATCATATTCCTTACACAACACATTGGAAATCAATATTGAATTAAATAAGATCACTTTGCTGTTGTGAAATTTCTTTACTGTAATATCACAAGGTTGGGAGGAGGAGGAGGAGGAGGAGGAGGAGGAGGAGGAGGAGGAGGAGGAGGAGGAGGAGGAAGAGACGGCAAAGGTAGTACCAATAGTAATAGTCACCTTGGGTGCAATCCCAAAACAACTGGAGCACCTACTTGAACACAATCGGTATTGACAAATTAACTATCAGTCAACTGCAAAAGGCAGCTTTACTTGGAATAGCTTACATCCTGCAATGATACCTCTAACATCATCAAACATCCACATCTGCCTATCCTGAATCCTTGGAAGGCCTCCGTAGGTGGACAAAAATTCCAAATCCAGCCTGAACATATGGCTCACTGTATGATAAACCATAATAATAGCAATAACAAGACCAAGCCTTAAGATCAAATGCATATAAAGGTCCCAGGTCCTTGGAAAGGACTCGATAGACAAAAATGCCAAATCCAACAAAATTACTTGAAAAACATAAACTTTATTCTACCCATTTGTAGAAGAATAATCTTTTTCTGAAAATGGTATTTGCATATCTCTTGAAGAGGAATAGAATTTGCATGAAAGCAGAAGAAACTTTTGCATGCTATCCAGACATAACAAGATAAATTACTCATGCTCTTCAATATTGTAAATGTTTTTGAAAATACAAATATATATTAACATAGATTATAAAAGCTTATCCTTAAGTATTTGGACAAGAAACATATAAATCTGTTCACAATTCTTCAATGAACAGAATTCCACTGCAGGTGCACACTATACCCTGGTGAACAACACTCACCGTGGGAGAAGCATGAAATTTAATTTGTCAGCTCTATCTCTTTCTGCTTTGTAAAGCTTGGTTCTCTCTCCTACTAAGTGCTCCAGATTTTGTGAATACAGCTGCAGACGTCGGATCAATGTGTCCATATAGCTCTCATTGTTTTGGTTGTGGTAGTTGCTAGGAATATGGTAAGAACAAAAATGATATTTTTCAAGAAAAACAGCAAATAGAACTTGGTGGAAAGTAATCTATAAATGTTATACAATCAAAAGGAACAACCACCATTTCTCTCCCTCTGAATAATAATTATAAATAGATAAAAATTACATACTAAGGATGGTTTTAAAAGTTGTAGATGAGTCTCAAACGAAAAAGTAAGAATGTTAGTATTTAAGGTTTTAAATTCTACACTAGATATCTTAAGGAGAGAGAGAAAGAAAAGAGAGAGAGAGAGAGAGAGAGAGAAAGACACACAGAGAGAAAGACAGAGAGAGAACACATGAATGAGAGAATAGTCAGGGAGGTGTATGTTCAGAGTCGATTCTAGTCAGTGATGGGAAGGAGACGGCCTGCCCTAGCCCCTGCTATGAGAGGTGTTGCAGGATTTTAGTTCTCTCTCCTCTCCTTTTTAATATTTACATGCGACCACTGGGTGAGATCATCCTTCACAATGAGCTGATTGGTGCCTTGACTTATGATCATCATGATTTACAACTGAAATTGCAGTCTCCAGGTTGTGGGCTACCTGGAGAAAGAGAGTAAGTGAGAAAGAGCAGAGACAGAGAGAAGAGAAGAGCCTAGGTAGAACAACATATATCACAGGTGTCAAGCTTGCTGTGTCATGTGACATGTCGCGACGTGTCGCGACTTTTTTTGCATTACCAGAGCTGGGGTGGGTGCGGCCTCCGTATGATGCAATCGGCCCACAGGCTGGCAGTTTAACATCCCTGACTTATATGATCCAACAGGATTTTTGCATCACTAACCTTTACAGTAAATAACCATGTTGTTTTACTTGATTTCTCTTCCCTTTATTTACATTTGTATCTTCTTTTCTCATACATGGACATTTTTTAAATCAAATAATGGATTGTGATTTACTTTTGCCCATATCCTGAACATATTACTATATAAAACCTTGCTTTAATGTATATCATTTTCTTACCTAAATATCCTACCTAGAGTAGTTTCAATTTTCTTAAAATCTGGCCTCTTTTCTGGATCTTCTTCCCAGCAGCTTTTCATTAGAAAATATATCTGGTGATGCATAATCCAAACCAGGGTTAATTAATATATTTTGGGCTCTATGGTAAGATATCAAAATGGCATTTTCCTTCAGATACAGTTTACTCATTTCCCACCCAATTTCCATTTCCTTGCTACACAAGTATTGTGTCAAATATTAACCAGTACCTCCAGTTCCAACTCTTTTTCTTTGCAAAATGGAAATTAGGCAGTTAATTTATTTGAACATAGCCTGCCTTTCCCCCTGGATCGTAAGACACTATACAATGTATTCCTTCCAATTTTTCCCTATAAGCACAATTCTGTTACTTAGCTTGGGTGTGAGAGAAACTCATTGAGTTTCCACTGTTGAGGCTAGACTGAACCTGGATCTCCCCTCTCTTAGTTCAACACCTTATTTCAACACCTTAACCACTACAGCACACTGGTTGTATTATGAAGACTGAAATTAAAGATATTGTAGGAGAATTTGCACACTTTATTAAGCCTCCTTTTTTCTGGTACTGGAACGTAGATTGTGCTCTTCCAATTGGTTAGCCACCTCTCTTACAAGCCTGCATAGTATTTTTTTAAAAAAGCAAAAACACATCTCATCTGCTAAGCTTTTAACTGTTGATTGGTTTAATAACACTAATTTTATTGTTGCATTTTTATTGGTATATATATATATATTGTTTAAAATTGTTGACAAAGAAATAAGGGATTTCTGATATAGCTATTTCGAGTTTCTTAACTCTCTTCAGTCAGAACTCACCCTTCCGGGATTCGAACCTGGGCAGTCTGCATGCTAAGCAGATGCTTTAACCTATTGAGCCACAAGTTCTCTCCCGCTTTGTCAGTAGTCAGGGAGTAAGGATATGTGTCAAGTGTTTATTTTTTAGATTGCACCCTGTAAACCCAAATATGGGAGGAAGGAATCATTCTTTCCTTTTGCTTGTTTCAGCTCAACCCAGAGCCATCCTGCAAGCACAAATATATATATGTTGTTTAAAATTGTTGACAAAGAAATAAGGGATTTCTGATATAGCTATTTCGAGTTTCTTAACTCTCTTCAGTTATTTGGGTTTACAGGGTGCAATCTAAAAAATAAACACTTGACACATATCCTTACTCCCTGACTACTGACAAAGCGGGAGAGAACTTGTGGCTCAATAGGTTAAAGGATCTGCTTAGCATGCAGACTGCCCAGGTTCGAATCCCGGAAGGGTGAGTTCTGACTGAAGAGAGTTAAGAAACTCGAAATAGCTATATCAGAAATCCCTTATTTCTTTGTCAACAATTTTAAACAACATATATATATTTGTGCTTGCAGGATGGCTCTGGGTTGAGCTGAAACAAGCAAAAGGAAAGAATGATTCCTTCCTCCCATATTTGGGTTTACAGGGTGCAATCTAAAAAATAAACACTTGACATATATATATATATATATGTTGTGTCTTGCCCTTCACAGCTTAATGAAATCCACATTAATATTTCTTTAAGAGTTTTATTTAACACAGTTCAATAAATTCACTTCAAAGCAAACTGCTGGCAGTCCGTTTGCGGAACGGCCGAGTCAAACTTCTGTACATTCAGCGTAAACATGCTCTCCCACCTTCCAATTAACTCACTCTTTATCTCTTAAGTTGTCCAAGACATCATTAATCTTCCGTAGATTCCAAAAACACCAGAAAACTGAGTTCAAACTAACTCGGTGATGCATCAGACTGCCTCTTGATATAAACGTTGCTCGTGACAAAGAATTAGTCCTTCCTTAACATATGTTTTTAAAATTGTTAACAAAGAAATAAGGGATTTCTGAGATAGCTATTTCGAGTTATTTAACTCTCTTCAGTCAGAACTCACCCTTCCGGGATTCGAACCTGGGCAGTCTGCAGGTTCGAATCCCGGAAGGGTGAGTTCTGACTGAAGAGAGTTAAATAACTCGAAATAGCTATCTCAGAAATCCCTTATTTCTTTGTTAACAATTTTAAAAACATATATATATTTGTGCTTGCAGATGGCTCTGGGTTGAGCTGAAACAGGCAAAGGAAAGGAAAGAATGATTTCTTCCTCCCATATTTGGGTTTACAGGGTGCTATCTAAAAAAGAAACACTATATACATATATATGTAGGTCTTTGATTCTTCGGGAAACATGCTGTTGTCACTGTTGTTTCTGACTACCAAATAAATGGAGACCTCCTTTCCAACTGCAGCCTGAATCCAATTCATTTCTCCTGCAATGTTCTCTCAGCTTGGAATAAGAACTGGACCAGATTTTACTTCCTACATTCTACACCTTTCTTCTGTAAGACACCTCAAGATTGTTGTGAATTCCAGGAAAGCAGAATAGATCTGGTTTACTACCAAAGCAGAAGCCGAAAGTACCAGCCTGAAGATGACGAATGAGACTTCGTCGAAACGTCGTCAAGACACTTCAAATTCTACGTGGGAGAAAACCCGAAGAACCAAAGACCAAAGTGGTTATTTTTTAGATTGCACCCTGTAAACCCAAATATGGGAGGAAGAAATCATTCTTTCCTTTGCTTGTTTCAGCTCAACCCAGAGCCATCTGCAAGCACAAATATATATATATATGTTTTTTAAAATTGTTAACAAAGAAATAAGGGATTTCTGAGATAGCTATTTCGAGTTATTTAACTCTCTTCAGTCAGAACTCACCCTTTCCTAAATTTTTTAGATTTAGACTGTAAACAGGGTGCAATCTAAAAAATAACCACTTGACACACATCACTCCCTGACTATTAACAAAGCGGGACAGAGCCTGTGGCTTGAGGCTAAAGCTTCTGCCTAGCATGCAGACTGCCCAGGTTCGAATCCCGGAAAGGGTGAGTTCTGACTGAAGAGAGTTAAATAACTCGAAATAGCTATCTCAGAAATCCCTTAATATGTATATATGTATATATGTATATATGTATATATGTATATATGTATATATGTATATATGTATATATGTATATATGTATATATGTATATATGTATATATGTATATATGTATATATGTATATATGTATATATGTATATATGTATATATGTATATATGTATATATGTATATATGTATATATGTATGTATGTATGTATGTATGTATGTATGTATGTATGTATGCATGCATGCATGCATGCATGTATGTATGTATGTATGTATGTGTATACACACACACACACACACACACACTTTGGTTCTCAGTGCAGAAATATCAAAAGCCTCAGTGTCCTGTTCTCCACCTCCTTCATCATCATACTTGAAAATATTCTCTCTGAATATTTCTCCTTTCTCGTGAAATGCTGCGGCTGGCTTTGTTTCGTGCTTCAAAGCCACAACTGCTAAAACAAATACTGGAATAGTGGCAAGCAAGAAAACAAAACAGAAGAAAAAGATTAACAAATATTTGCATATCTTTGTCCCATCCTTGAACTTCCTACCTGGCATCCATTTAATTTCCACCCATTCTGTGTCCATTGTACTGCAACATTTTTAAGTACTTCAGTAGCAACACAGGCATATCAGAAGGAAGTTACACAATTACAATGAATGCTATTCCTTTACTTCTATGAATCTAAACCATCAGTTCTCCATTTCTCCAAAGTTTCTATGGGCCTACAGTGGAATGAAGGAATAATCTGTGTCTTTTGGTTTGATGCAATAAGAAGCAGAAGCCGAAAGCACCAGTCTGAAGATGACGAATGAGACTTCGTCGAAACGTCGCCAAGACACTTCAAATTCTACGTGGGAGAAAACCCGAAGAACCAAAGACCTACATACAAACACCCGCGAAAACCTCAGAAAACATATATATATATATATATATATATATATATATATATATATATATATATATATATATATATATGTATGTATGTATGTATGTATGTATGTATGTATGTATGTATGTATGTATGTATGTATGTATGTATGTATGTATGTATGTATATGTGTCTGTATATATATATATATATATATATATATATATATATATATATATACACACACACACACACACACACACACACACACACACACACACACACACACCACACACCTATGTATATATTCATAGGGATTCGAACCTGGGCAGTCTGCATGCTAGGCAGAAGGTTTAGCCTCAAGCCACAGGCTCTGTCCCGCTTTGTTAATAGTCAGGGAGTGATGTATGTCAAGTGGTTATTTTTTAGATTGCACCCTGTAAACCCAAATATGGGAGGAAGAAATCATTCTTTCCTTTGCTTGTTTCAGCTCAACCCAGAGCCATCTGCAAGCACAAATATATATATGTTTTTTAAAATTGTTAACAAAGAAATAAGGGATTTCTGAGATAGCTATTTCGAGTTATTTAACTCTCTTCAGTCAGAACTCACCCTTTCCGGGATTCGAACCTGGGCAGTCTGCATGCTAGGCAGAAGCTTTAGCCTCAAGCCCCAGGCTCTGTCCCGCTTTGTTAATAGTCAGGGAGTGATGTGTGTCAAGTGGTTATTTTTTAGATTGCACCCTGTAAACCCAAATATGGGAGGAAGAAATCATTCTTTCCTTTGCTTGTTTCAGCTCAACCCAGAGCCATCTGCAAGCACAAATATATATATATGTTTTTTAAAATTGTTAACAAAGAAATAAGGGATTTCTGAGATAGCTATTTCGAGTTATTTAACTCTCTTCAGTCAGAACTCACCCTTTCCGGGATTCGAACCTGGGCAGTCTGCATGCTAGGCAGAAGCTTTAGCCTCAAGCCACAGGCTCTGTCCCGCTTTGTTAATAGTCAGGGAGTGATGTGTGTCAAGTGGTTATTTTTTAGATTGCACCCTGTAAACCCAAATATGGGAGGAAGAAATCATTCTTTCCTTTGCTTGTTTCATATATATATATATATATGTAGGTCTTTGGTTCTTCGGGTTTTCTCCCACGTAAAATTTGAAGTGTCTTGACGACGTTTCGACGAAGTCTCATTCGTCATCTTCAGGCTGGTGCTTTCGGCTTCTGCTTTGGTAGTAAACCAGCTCTGTCTCACTTTGTTAGCAATATCAGGGAGGGAAGAGATGTATATCAAGTGTTTCTTTTCTTCTTTTTTTCCCTCCCATATTTGAGTTTACAGGGTGCAATTTAAAAAAAAAAGAAACACTCGATATACATCTCTTCCCTCCCTGATATTGCTAACAAAGTGAGACAGAGCCTGTGGCCTAGAGGTTAATACAACTGCCTAACATGCCCAGGTTCGAATCTCAGAAGGGTAAGTTCTGGCTGAGGAGAGTTAAGAAACTTGAAATAGCTATCCCAGTTCTCCCTTATTCTTTGTTAGCAATTTAAATAAAAACATATATATATATATATATATATATTTGTTCCTGCGGATGGCTCTGGGTTGAGCTGAAACAGGTAAAAGAAAGAAAGATTTCTTTCTCCATATTTGGGTTTACAGGGTGCAATTTAAAAAAAAGAAACACTATATATATTATATATATTTGTTTTCTGAGGTTTTCGCGGGTGTTTGTAGGTGTGTATATATATATACATACACATAGGTGTGTGTATATATATACATAGGTGTGTATATATATATATATATATATATATATATATATATATATACATAGGTGTGTGGTGTGTGTGTGTGTGTATGTGTGTGTGTGTATATATATATATATATATACAGACACATATATATACATACATACATACATACATACATACATACATATATATATATATATATATATATATACACATATATATGTTTTCTGAGGTTTTCGCGGGTGTTTGTATGTAGGTCTTTGGTTCTTCGGGTTTTCTCCCACGTAGAATTTGAAGTGTCTTGGTGACGTTTCGACGAAGTCTCATTCGTCATCTTCAGGCTGGTGCTTTCGGCTTCTGCCTCTTATTGCATCAAACCAAAAGACACAGATTATTCCTTCATTCCACTGTAGGCCCGTAGAAACTTTGGAGAAATGGAGAACTGGTGGTTTAGATTCATAGAAGTAAAGGAATAGCATTCATTGTAATTGTGTAACTTCCTTCTGATATGCCTGTGTTGCTACTGAAGTACTTTAAAATGTTGCAGTACAATGGACACAGAATGGGTGGAAATTAAATGGATGCCAGGTAGGAAGTTCAAGGATGGGACAAAGATATGCAAATATTTGTTAATCTTTTTCTTCTGTTTTGTTTTCTTGCTTGCCAGTATTTGTTTTAGCAGTTGTGGCTTTGAAGCACCAAACAAAGCCAGCAGCAGCATTTCACGAGAAAGGAGAAATATTCAGAGAGAATATTTTCAAGTAGAATTTGAAGTGTCTTGACGACGTTTCGACGAAGCCTCATTCGTCATCTTCAGGCTGGTGCTTTCGGCTTCTGCTTCGGTAGTAAACCAGATCTATTCTGCTTTCCTGGAATTCACAACAATCTTGAGGTGTCTTACAGAAGAAAGGTGTAGAATGTAGGAAGTAAAATCTGGTCCAGTTCTTATTCCAAGCTGAGAGAACATTGCAGGAGAAATGAATTGGATTCAGGCTGCAGTTGGAAAGGAGGTCTCCATTTATTTGGTAGTCAGAAACAACAGTGACAACAGCATGTTTCCCGAAGAACCTGGTAGCATAACTATCCCATTGTTCTTACCTCCCCAAAGGAAATTATTACTGGGCCTATTTTCCAAATGAAGCACCAAGATTAGAAATAATTTGTTAGAAGAAATATGGCAAGAAAAATATGAGGGAGTTGCTTTTATGTCTGTTGAGGTGTATAAAACATCATTTTAACTGCCCCTTTTTGCACTTTAAACTCCAGCTGCTATGTAGGAATTTGGCACAACCTACATTCTAACAGTGGTACAGTTGGAGAAAAGTTAATTACATTTTACAGATCTCCATGAGATTGTTAATAGAAGCTCATTATATGGTGTAATTAAAAAACACCGGACCCACAACACTGTTTGATACCTGACTCCATAAAAAAAAACCCTCTTGTTTCAGTTAGAACGTACATCTTGCTCTTGCTCCCCTTCGGTCTCCAATGAAAGGTCTGGCCGGAATGGCCGTGCTTCTTTGCTGCTTTCTACTCTATAAAGTTTTTCTGGAGTGGGAGAGAAAATATGCAACATAAAAAAGTAAGCATAAAAAGACAATGGATATGCTTGCTCAACCTGGGGAAACTCCCACTAATCTCTTCCTCTTTGGGAATAATGGGATTTGAAATCTAATACATTTGGAAGAAGAACATAGAAACAGAAATATTGTAGGTAAACAGAAACCATCAAGGAAATATTTTATAAATAAAGATAGGCTCAAACCTAGCTCTGAATAAACCTGTTCATTCTTTGATAAAAACTATAGACTGTGATTTTTCTATTTGTGTGGCATGCCAGAATAAAATTCCTGCTAGGGTAAACAGAGGAATCAAGAGCAATTGAAGCATATTGTTATTACCTACAGTATATACAGCAGTAAGGAAACAGTATGATGTTGGTATTTTTCCTACTCTCCGAATGCACTGAAGTTAAAGCCAAAAGTTGGGAGTCCCAATTATAGATTTCCTATAACAAATTATTTGACATTTAAAATAGTATGCGTTAGCTTACAGAAGCAAGTGACACCTCTAGTGAATTCCTTTGGACCCAGAAGTTTTCGTTATATGCGAGTTGTGTGGCTATATAAATTTGTTTAGTAAATAAACAATGTTTTTTCTAACAGGATAAACATAGTAAAATAAAACCCTTTAAAGTGATGCTATAGCAATTTAATATCATACTCAGTGGTTTTCTTGTATTTGCTTTCCTATCCTGAACATATATTTGCTATTTTGTGCTATCAGCAAATGAGATATAAATATAGATTTGAAATCTTGAAATCTTATTCCCTCTTTCATTCTTCACTCACATCTTCTCCAGTTCTTATAAATGCATCCATTAAGCAACTTCCCCTTTGTAGTGTTACTCATTCCTCATGTTTTGGGGAACACATCCACACCGGTTTGCCAGAAGGACTACACAAAGAAAGTGGGTAATGTATTGCTGACCCTCATGTTTTCTTCTGTCTCTCTCAGAACACAGAAGTGTAAGAGTAGCCAGCAAAACAGAAGAGAACTGGAGGGGAAGATTTGCCACAGTTTCCTGCTGGAATATGTACAGTAACATGCACTCAGCAATGCTGACCAACAATATGATCCTATTATTGGGAAATTAGGGGGGGGGAAAGCAAATTCAGTAACTTGTTAAAGGGGAGAATATCAAGGTATATTCATTCCCAGCCTTTGAAAATTGCCAGACACTTTTGGCTATCAATAGATAAGCATTTAACGTTTTGATCCCAAATCAAAAGAGAGATGTTTTACTAAATGCATGAGCCAAAGAAGTTGACTTATATTCGTTGATTCGTAGCATTTCTTCTAAAGACTGTGCTATGGATATTATTTACCTATAACTTCTGTTTGGTAAAATATAAATGTGAAACCTGTGCTAACTAAACAATATGGCTCAGATCCTTTAGCAGCCCCAGAGGTGCCTGTAAGCTTAGAATTCTTAAGACGTTCAGTGCTTGAATGGAAACCAACAATCCAATTTGATATGAAAAAGCAGGCTGAAAATTAGCATCCGTTACCTAAATGAACTATGAAAGAAAGAACTGAAATATCCAATCTTGGAAACTCCAGGATTTAAGAATCAGAAAATCTACTGATAATTTAAGACTGCAATTAATTCATCAGAAAATACTATTTTGTATTTGTTGGATTTCTCAACAAATTGAGGAATTTAAATAATATTTAAAAAGAGATCATTTATTTTTTTTGCTAGCATTGCATGAAATTTGAAGCTTCTTTAATTGATATAGTTTGATCTTATCCAGTTGTAGCTTTGTTTTTATTTCAAATTATAGCAACATTTTAGGGGGAAAATATGATGTTGAACAATATTGCTAAAACATAGAATGTGTCATTTCAGGAAGTTTTGATCTAGCACAGGGCATGGCAAAGAAGATAATCTTATACAAATGAGGTAAACATCTTTCCAATATTAACAAGTGTTTTCGAGTATATGATTATGCTATCTCTTTTTGATATGTTTTATGTACTAAAAATGAGATAATAAAGCAATATATTTCTACATGGTCTCAATTTAATCATAGGCTTAAGATTGAATTAATTTAATGTTAATAATAAATGAACTATGAATCTTTCTTTTTTAGTTCTTTTTACTTTTTGTTACATTTCAGTTAATTATTATAACATTTTTCTGTATGTATTACGTGTGTTACATCTGTGTTATACTTTTTTCTATTTCTATTTCTGGGAATATATTAATTCTTTTTTAAAGTGTAAACATATGGTCACCCCTTTCTTTATGCACCATGTTTACCTTTAGAATCCCGACAATGGTTAGTGTAGAAGGTCTCTTTACGCAGAACAATCTCTTGCGCTATAATTCCATAGCTATACACATCACCTTTCTGCGATACATCACCACAACGGAGGTGTTCAGGAGCAGTCCAGAGATCTGATTTACAGAAGGAAAACATGTTTGTAGGTATGAGTGGCCAGACAGGCATCTGAGAATTTAATCTATTCTCATGGCTTTGGCTTCCATTAATTCTATGGATTGTTTTTCATCATGATCAATATATTTTAATTTTTTTGCAGAATATAAAGATGTCAGTGAATAGTCATCAAAACAGTCAATATCTGAGATAGTGTTCTAACATTAGAGAATTTTGTCTATTGTTGGGGACTCTTGTTGTACTTAGAGCCTGCTTACAGGTTGTCCAAGACATTTGGTTAACCACTGTGAGACCTAAAAACTAACTACGGAAGTCTTTGGTCAGAACTAATAAAACTGTTTTTACATTCTGAAAGTGGGCCGAGTACAAAGAATTTATTTATTTACTTATTTATTTGTATATATTTAATCTATTCAAAAATTTCATTTATTTATTTGATTTACATGCCAACCTGCTGCCTAAACAGGCACTCAAAGTGACTAACAAAATTTTAAAATAGGATATAAAAGATTAAGAACTTCTAGTGCCCATTGAAAATATTCCATTATGAAAGCCTGTGAAAGAGAAGACTCCTTACAGATTTGGGTACTGTATATATATTGAGTATGTGAAGGCCAAATTCAGTTCCCAGGGGTGTATGTCCAATAGGAGGTAATACTCAGATGTTAAGACCATCTTTAATATACTGTGCTTGCTCATTTTATTTGCTGAAATATCATTCTTGGTCAAGTGGGTCTACAATGGGTCAAAGATCTCTCAAGGGATTAAAATAGTTTAAGAAACAAAGTTGGGCTACTTTCTATGGGAATACACTGAACCAACTCTAAGGGACAAGACAGTTGTTGAGGTCTGGCTGCCAGACAAAAGCAGTCTAAATGCCTGGTATTTGTAGCAATTAGAAAAATTATGATTCCCTTCCTCTCAGTGAGGAAGGAAGGGACTTTGCTATGAGTCATAATTTTTCTAATATATTATTGAAACAGAAAAAGGTGATCAAGATCAGTTTAAGGACACATGGATGTAATTTAGAAGTGGACCGTCAAGTCTCTTGTTATATTAGTGAGTTCATATAGGCTGCAATTAAAAGAAAGGTGGGGGATGTGATGGTTCAAAAAAAAAAAGTTGCTTTGCTGTCTCAGAGTTTAAAAAAGAGGTGTGGCAAAACCTGATTTAATCACATATAATCATTAAAGAAACACACATTACTGTCTCAGTGGCATCATTTGCATCATCATTAGATTTTCTAGATCTGACTGACTACAAAGGCCAGCATTCCTAGCAATATAACGGTCATCATGCTGCCCTCTTTGCCTCAGAAACCAAAAGGTAGATAAAAGTAGTGTATTACTTGCTACAAAATATGCTTGCTCCTATTGTGTAAGATGTGGTCGTGAGGGGCCATGACTTCATGGCCAAAAGCATTCTTTGTATATGAGTCCTAGTACATACAATATTTGGCATTTCTGCGTAAGTCCTTTCTGCAAATTTACTGCCAGTCAATGTCAGTACTGGCATACTAGATGGACCAATGAATTGATTCAGTATGAGGCAGTTTCCTATGTTCCCATTCCCAAAGCATGGATGATATGCTTTTGTTTTAAAGAAAGTAAATGGTTTCTTCCATATCCCTTAAGTACCTTTTTTAGATGGCAGAATAGAATTGCAGCCAAAATCAGTGATTTTCACAACCATACGTTTATCAACAACACAATTTGTGGATTTCAGGCGCCCATGGACCTCTGTTTTGCTTGAATGCAAGTAAGACATTCCCTGTGAAACAGAGTGACAGAAGATAACAGCATAATACCATTTTCATACCAATTGTATGAAATAGACTGGGGCAGAGGTGGTATAGCTTGCTTTTGACAATGGTAATTAGATCTCCAGCCCAGTCACAGCACTGACCTGAAAACACTTCTTGCATGATTTTACTCTCCAAGATGGCAAGAAATTCTAGAACCTGTAGTTCCCACTATATCTAAATGAAATCATGTTAAAGAAATCTTGAGTAAAAATTAATGTGAATGATTCAGTAGAGGCCCAAGCACGAATCCCTAGCTAAAGAAAATATCCCAGATTTGCAAGACTTTCAACCTACTTCTGAAATACATATTATAACTTTGACAAAATTTTAAATGACAAAGATAATGTTTATGCAACTAATTGGATTGGAAAATATCATTTTGTAGTATATAATGGAATTATTCCACATTTGTTTGCTGAGGTGATACATAAAAGATTCAAAAATGTTAAATGCATTAATTTAAAAAGTGCATAATATTTAGGAGCTAAGGTGAAAGTGACAAAACTGCTTCCTATTCCATTTGTAGCCTGGGTGAAATGAAGGCCAAAGCGAAGTACTAAAATAACCTGGCTAACAAGTGAATGGCAGTGCAGGATTAAGTGTAATGATGATTTCTTGATGCATTGTTTGAGTTCCTTACCACTGTACCTTTTCTCCACCAACCACCCGGTCAGCTGGGCCCTTTTTAAACACAGATCTACCAGTCTTGCAGAATATTTGTAGTTCCATGTTCAGAAAAAGCCAGAAAGACAGGTTACCAGCATCAAGTACATTCACGTAGCAACCTTTCACTCAGCCCATCTGAAACAGGTATATTGTCAATTTAGGGAGGTATATTGTCTCCTGGAGCAAAGATCAAAGAGATAGCTGAGTATCTTATTACCTTAGTACCTTATTAAAATAATCAACCCCACGGATTATTACTCCTTTCTAATTCCAACCTAATTCCAAGCAAAAACCACTAGATAACCTGTCACATAAGGAGGTAGGAAGTACAGAGAAAGAAGAAATAAAAAATAAAAACATAATGAAGTAGGATGATGGAAAAGATGGAAGTCCTAGTTACAAAGTAGGAGATACAGTATAAGAAACATACCAAAGACCCATAAAGGACTCAAATGTCTATACACTAATGTTCAAAGTTTAGGGAACAAACAGGGTGAACTTGAAGTATTAGTACATGAAGACAGATATAATACAGTTGCCATGACTAAAACTTGGTGGAATGAAACTCATGACTGGAATGTGTTTATGGAAAGATACAAACTATTCAAAAGAAACAGACTTAACAAAAGAGAAAGTGGAGTTGCATTATATATACCGGTATCACTAGTTCTCTACAGAAATACACAAAATCAAGGATGAAAATCTCCTAGAATCCATATGGGTCAATATAAAAGGGGGGAAATTGACATTGCTATAAGCATATACTACAGGCCACCCAACCAAGCAGAGGAAGTAGATGAACATGTTGCTAATCAATTAACAAATGTATGTAGGAAACATACCACAATAGTAATGGGAGACTAACTACCCTGATATCAACTGGGAGACAAACTCTGCAGCAACTGGGAGATCAAACAGATTCCTAATCAACTTGTCATCCAAAAGGTAAAGGAGGGAACCAGAGGAAAAGCCATACTGGACTTAATTCTTACTAATATAGAAGAAGTGATAGAGGGAGTTAAAGTTGCTGGAATCTTGGGCAAGAGTAACCATGCCATATTGGAATTCAATATAATGCAAACACAAGCAATATAATATAATCCAATCAGTATCTTAAACTTTAAAAGATCTGATTTTAACAAACTCAGAGAGAGCCTAAGCAAAATTTCATGGATTAAAATCCTAAAGGGTAAAACAACTCAAGAAACATGGGAAGCTATGAAAAATATGATCACAAAAGCCCAGTCCCACACAACACCACTGGAAAAGTAATACAAGAAATCCAGGAAGAAATCAGCATGGTTGCACAAAATTTTTCTGATAAGCTGAAAGACAAAAAGGAGAAGTACAAAAAATGGAAAGAGGTACACATAACTAAGACGCAGAATATCAGCAGATAGCCTGAATCTGCAAAGATGAAGGCAGGAAAGCAAAGGCTCAGAATGAACAAAGACTTGCAACAAAAGTCAAAGATAATTTTAAAAAAAGTTTTTTTCAACATTTAAATAACAAGAAAAAGATCAGGGAAACAGTCGGTCCACTAGAGAAAGAAGATGGCAAGGAAGTAACAGGCAGTAGAGAGAAAGCATAGCTGCTTATCTCATTCTTTGCATCAGTCTTCACGCAAAAAGAAACTATAGGCTAACCCACCAAAATCATAACTGTAAAAGACAGACTAGAAATAAAAATTAAAATAACCAAGAAAATGATAAGAGAACACCTGTCTGACCTTGATGAATATAAATCACCGGGACTTGATGGATTACATTGCAGCGTTCTGAAGGAACTGATAGATGTTATCTCAGAACCATTGTATCATATCTTTCAAAAATTCTGGAACACTGGGGAATTACCAGAGGATTGAAAAGAGCTGATGTGGTTCCCATCTTCAAAAAAAAAGGGGGGGAACAGACCCAAGAAACTAATCAGCCTAACATCAATACCTGGGAAAATATTGGAAAAAAATAATCAAAAAACAGATCTGTGAACATCTAGAAACAAATAAAGTTATAACTAGTAGCCATCATGGGTTTGTTAAAAACAGATCTTGCCAAACCAAGCTTATTTCATTCTTTGACAAAATGACTAAATTAGTAGATCAATGAAATGCTGTGGACAGAGTATACTTAGACTTCAGCAAGACATTCGGCCAAGTAGACTACAACCTACTTCTTGGAAAAGTAGAAAAATGTGGGATAGACAGCTTCATCACCATATGATTTGTAATTGGCTGACAAGCCATACTCAATGAATCGCCCTTAATATCTTCATAAATGACTTAGATAAGGGAATAAAATTTGCAGATGACACTAAGTTGGCAGGAATAGCCAACACTCCTGAAAACAAGCTCGGGATCCAAAAAGATCTTGACAGACTTGAACAATGGGCCTTATCTAACAAAATGAAACTTAATGTGGAGAAAAGCAAGTGTTTACACCTGGGTAGGAAAAACCAAAAGTATAAGTACAGTTTAGGCAAAATCTGCCTCAAAAACAATAACTGTGAGAGGGACCTTGGAATTCTCATGGACGATCACTTAAACATGAGCCAGCAGTGTACAGCAGCAGCAAAAAAGCTAACACTATCCTTGGTTGTATAAACAGAGGCACAGAATCAAAATCACATGAAGTATTAGTACTGCTTTATAAAGTAAGGCCATACTTGGAATACTGCATCCAGTTTTTCACCACATTACAAAAATGATGTTGAGACTTTGGAAAAAGTGCAAAGAAGAGCAACTAAGATGATTAAAGACCTGGAAACAAAAACATATGAAGAATAGTTGCAGGAATTGGGTATGGCTAGTCTAGAGAAAAGAAGGACTGGAGGGGCGGGAACATGATAGCAGTATTCCAGTATTTGAGGGGTTGCCATAAAAAAGAGGGGGTCAACTTAAAGCACAGAAGGCAAGGCAAGAAACAATGGATGGAAACTAATAAAGGAGAAAAGCAACCTGGAATTAAGGAGAAACTTCTTAACATTGTGAGTGTCTCATCACTGCAAATTTTTAAGAAAAGACTGGACAGTCATCTATCTGAAATGGTATAGTATCTCCTGCTTGAGCAGGGGGTTGGACTAGAAGACGTCCAAGGTCCCTTCCAGGTCTATTCTGATTAAGATAGCTGAAGCTCTGTCCCTGCTAGTTGCCCAAGTGCACTTCATCACTTTTTAGGGACAGTGACTGATGATGAGCTTTCTCCTCAGCCAATGACCTGAATGAGAAAGGAAAGAAAGCCAGAGGAATCTACCAATCACTGCTCTTAAATTATCTTGCAGTAAAGTTGTACAGACAAGGACCATTTGCAAGCTTATTGACTAAGGCAGATTAGTGCTCAGCTATTAGGGCAAATTTTGGCATATTTTCTGCTAGTACATCTGGTCTTTTATATTTCTGAATGGAGGAGCAGGAGTAAATCAGCCTAGTACTTTTTACCTGCTTTCTCTCCTCTACCATCATCTAATAAAATAATGCTTCCTTTTCCAATGTTAGTACCAGTAAGGGATCGGGAGGAGGGTAAAAATGTTTCCCACAGATTTGTCTGCATTAATTATATACGTTATTATGAGAAAGACCTGGCAATCCCATTTTAGCACTTTTTCATATTGTCTTATCTTATCTCCAGGCCTTAATTAAGCTCTCTTATCTTGCTCTTTTTGTACCATTGCCCAGCAGCAAAACACAGAAGAGAACAAAGAAGTCGGGGCAAAGCATTATTATTCAAGCAATGCTTTTTCTTGCTGCAGCAAGGATGCATTCAACTAAGAATCACTAGTGAGAAATCATTCACAGCAGGGATTGTACATCTACATTTCTATTATTTGTTTGATTCATCAATCTTAGCAATCCAGCAAGAAGCAAATGCATTTCTAAGATGCCCATAAATTCAGATTATATCAGTCAAAACTATGGGTTCCCAAGAAACGCTAACCAGAAAGAGGGCAAAGGTTCTTGTGGTCAGGACTGTGGCATGAGACTACAGGTTCTCAAGTTCTATACCAAGAATAGACAAAGATGTCTATAGGATATGATGCGTGATAGTGACATTTACAACAAGCCACTATGATAGCAAAATAATTATATGTGCTTCATGCCTTTACCACACAAATGACACAATTATGTAATTGTATCATTATGCCCTTCCTCCAATTATTTATTCAACTACCAATCAGAATGTCTTCTCTATATAACAATAGAATTACAAAATATTACTATTGTGATTGTTTATAAGCCTCCAATGGACAGTTGTCCAGATTATGTTATCATTATCTGTGGGATATAGTTTAATCCTTGGTGATTTCAATAGCCAGCACACATCTTGGGGCTATAACCAATGCAATGGGAATGGGAGTAGATTATTCAATTGGGTGGAAATAAACACTCTTACTCTTATATATGATGCTAAAGATAGAGGCACATTTCATTGTGCTCTTTGGCAAAAGGATTATTCCCCAGATCTTTGCTTTGTTTCCTCTGTAGTAGTAAAATCAACATCTCAAATCCAGAGACAGATTTTGAACAATTCCCCACACAGTCAGCCTAGGAGGCCTATAATCTACAGAATAAGATTCCAGATCCCAGTAATTAGGTCCACTCCTAATTTCGTTGGAACTTCCAGAAAGCAGATTAGAATACTTATCTAAGCACACTGATGCTAATTTCAGATGGATCAAAGCAGTCCCTAAGAACTACAACAGGTTTATTGGCTTAATTAAATCTGTGGCTGAAAGGAACAGCCCCAGAGGCTATCATAAAGATTACACTTGGGCTACTAGAGTGCTGGCTATTACAAAAACAACTGTCCATGCAATGCCTGGCCTGTGCTTTCTGAAGCACTTATCCTGACCCAATTGAGCTCTTTTGAAATACTAATACTAGTATAGATCAGTACTAGTCCTATAAAGGTCAGCATAAATTGGGAAAAAGAACTGGGTTTTGCCAGTTATTTGTTGCCAGTTGTCTCACTAATGAGTGTATTACAGACTTCTAATAAGGTTTATATGACCATACGTAGAACATAGAATAACAGGGTTAGAAGGGATCTTGGATGCCTTCTAGTCCAACTCCCTGCTCAAGCAGAAGTCCCTATACAAAATGATTGTTTAACCTCTTATTGAAAACCTCCAGTGAAGGAACACCCATAACTTCTGGAGGCAAGCCATTCTACTGATTTATCATTTTCACTGTCAGAAGTTTCTCCTTAATTCTAGATTGGATGTAGCTTCAATATTTTTCCACCTATTATTTCTTATCCTGCCCTCAGGTGCTTTGGAAAATAGGTAGACCCCCCTCTTCTCTGTGACAGTACCTCAAGTATTGGAAGACCGCTATCATGTCATCCCCCTAGCCATTCTCTACATTAGACTAGACATAACTAGTTCCTGTAACTGTTCATTGTACAGTTTAGCTTCCAGACCCCTTATCATCTTTGCTGCTCTTCTCTGCGTGCTTTCTAGAGTCAGCATTCTTTTTGTATCCTGGTGACCAGAACTAGACACAGTATTCCAAGTGTGATCTTACTAGTGCAGTATAAAGTGGTACTATCACTTCGTGTGATCTTGATACTACCCCTTTGTTGATGCAACCCTATTGGCTTTTTTGGTAGTTGCAGCAAATTACTGGCTCAAACATAAGTGTTTGTCCACTGGAACACGTGGATTCCTCTCACACTTACTACTGTTGAAACAGGTACCATTTATTCTATACTAATGCATTCGGATTTTCCTGCCTAAGAATAAGATCTTATTTTTCTCATCACCACAATTGCATTTTGTTGGATAGGGCCTAGTATTCAAGCCTCTCAAAATCCTTTTTGAATCTAGGTTCTAAAGTGTTGGCTATTCTTCCCAGCTTGGGGTCATCTGCAAATTTAATGAGTTTCCCTTCTATCCTTTCATCTAAATCATTTATGAAGATGTTGAAAAGTATTGGGCCTAATTCAGAACCTTGAAGTACCCAAGTTCTCAACTTCTTACTTACAGCACAATTTTGTCTAAATCTAATTGTAGCTGTCCACAGACACGTAACTACTACCCCCTGTAGTTCTTATCAAGAATGGAGCTTACTACTGTAGTTAGTTATCATTCTCTCCCACCTCACCTTGCACCCCTACTTTATGACCTCTACTAGTAGATTGAAGGGTGGGCTATCTGCATTTGCCTGTCTCTGTCACACCACACCTTTAGTACTGTAATTGGTAGTTATTTTCTCTGGCAGCAGGTAACACTCAGTGGATGAGGAAATAAAGACAGAGGAAACAACCAATCACTTTACTTAAATTCTCCAGGATTAAAACAGTAAGAGCATCACCACTTGCCTGCCTCATTACTCAAACAGAAAGGCAATTGTCAGTGAAAGCAGCACAGGTTTTGCCAGCCTGCTTCTCCGCCAAATCACACTTTGGAGCAGTATTTTCCCAACCTCTCTCTCTCTCTCTCTCTCTCTCTCTCTCTCTCTCTCTCTCTCTCTCTCTCTCTCTCTCTCTCTCTCTCTCTCTCTCTCTCTCTCTCTCTATATATATATATATATATATATATATATATATATATATATATATATATATATATATATATATATATATATACACACACACATATATATACATATATATACATATACATATATATACATATATATACATATACATATATATACATATATATACATATACATATATACATATACATATATACATATATATACATATATATACATATATATACATATATACATATATACATATATACATATATACATATATACATATATACATATATACATATATACATATATACATATATACATATATACATATATACATATATACATATATACATATATACATATATACATATATACATATATACATATATACATATATACATATATACATATATACATATATACATATATACATATATACATATATACATATATATATATATATATATATATATATATATATATATATATATATATATATATATATATATATATATATATATATATATGTATTTTATTAGATTTTTATATGGGTAGGGAAAAGATGGGGTCGGGAGGGGTACAGGGAAATTGGGATAAAGGGGACAGGGTGTGGATAGTAATAGTAGATATGTGATTCAGCGAACAAGCTGTCGTCCGGGTCTTCATATTGAATATTATTGTTTATATAATACTAAACATTTATAAAAGTAGATCGGTATAGTTACAACAAACTTTTGGTAAAGCAGTAATATTCCTTTAAATAATTAGCATAGTTAATAGCATAGCAACTATTTCCAAACATCACTTAATACTTAATATAATAAATCTCTAATATCTCTTCTTATTCTAACGTGTTTCAACCCACTGATAAAAATTTCCCCAGGTTTTATAGAAGATTGAATCCTCTTTCTCCATCTCTAACATTAATCTGTCCATTTCTGCACAATCTAGAATTTTCAAAATTATAATCTGATCTGATGGTAGGTTTTCATTTTTCCAAAACTGGGCGAAAACTATTCTTGCAGCTGTCAATACATGTAGTATTAAATAATCATTTTCTTTACCATAGTTAGGTCTTTATATACCTAACAAGAACAGTTCTGATTTAAATTCTATCTAAATTTTCATCATCTTTACTAACCATCTATGAATCTTAGACCAATATTTTTTTGCAATAGAACATGTCCACCAGGCGTGATAATAAGTACCCGGTTTTTGCTTACATTTCCAACATGTATCTGATAAATTTTTAAACATTTTTGCTAAGTGAACTGGTGTCATATGCCACCTATAAAACATTTTATATAAGTTTTCTTTGTATGTTACTGCTTTGGTAAGTTTAATATTTTTATCCCACAATTTTTGCCAGTCTTCTAATTCTATAGAATATTCAAAGTTCTTCGCCCATACTATCATTGTCTCTTTTACTTGTTCTTCTTCCATTTTCCAATTTAATAAGTATTTATAAAGTTTCTTAATCAAATGTTCATCTGTTTTTAAAAGTATTTTATAAAGTGGAGTCAGCTCTTTGTAAAAGTGGATGTATCCTAAATGTGGACAAGTCATTAAGTTTTTTGAATGAAAAACAGGATTATTGTGTTTTAAATATTTTAATTTTTTAAACCCCTGCTCAGTCAGGATGAACAAAGGTATGCAGCTAGTAGATGCCTTACTTAGAAGATATTCTACAGGAAAAAATAGCCATTCTACAGAATCAGCTGCCTGACAGTTTTCCACTGCTATTAAAAAAGAAGAAGAAGAAGCTATGAACTTCTTCTGTCATAAAAAATAACTGGTTAAGAAAGATAAAAGAAGAATGTTCCTGTATGCATATGAATAGTTCAAACAGAGAAATAATAAGCTAAATATGCCATAAATCTAAATGGGAATTAAAACTGGGACCCAGTACTTTACATTTATACTCATTTTTTAACACACCCTTTTTCTGGCATTATATATTTTCTGGGATGATTAAATAGCATAAATTACACCCTCCACTCACCTACACTGACACTGAGAGAGGAAGTGGGATGTATGAATTTTGTCTTCTGGATTACATGTTAAGGACTCTAAGCACTATTATTTGGTCAGCTGAGAGATCAACAATAAAATAATCAAACAATTTACTTCCATCTATACTCTGTGTTGGACTAAGAGAAGCTACTGCCTCAGTTTTCATACAGAAATTTTGAGCACTTTGGATGAAATCTCTGATTATGAAAGAGTTCCATCTGCCCCTCAGTCATCAGAAATGTACACCTGTATGACATCTTCATTGCCAATCCTTACTTCCAGGGCAATAAGTGACACAGCCCAACAGATTTTTTTAAAACTTTCTGGGTAGACAATATTAGAAGAAGAAGCGTTGGCTTACCTGAATGCCTTTTCTCAGCATGGGGGGATGGAGAATCCACCAATGGGTTAACATAGCCTGCTGCCCAATCAGAGACTAGGTCCGAAATTTAGCCCCGCCTCTGGCCGGATGCTCTCCAGTTTTTTGCCAGGCGAAGCTCTCCATAAGATCGGACCGTGTAGCTCCATTCAATCGTCCTGTAAGGGAAGTCCTGCCTAGACTAGCTAGAGGAGGGTGTGGATTCTCCATCCCCCCATGCTGAGAAAAGGCGTTCAGGTAAGCCAACGCTTCTTCTCCAGCATGGGTGGATTCCGAATCCACCAATGGGACGTACCCAAGCCCTCACAAGTCCAGACGATGTGTGGGATTTGGACAGAAATTCGGAAGAATCAGATCCTGGGACCTGTGGAACCATGAATTGACCTTAGGTAAGAAGGATGGGTCCAGACGCAGAGTCACCCTGTCCTCTGCAAAGGTGATCAGATCCGGACGGACCGAAAGGGCCGCCAACTCCGAAACCCATCTTGCTGAGGTGATGGCCACTAGGAAGGCCACCTTTAGAGACAGGAAACGGAGTGAGCTAACCCCCAGCGGCTCGAAGGGAGCCTCAGTTAACGCTTGCAGGACCGTGTGGAGGTCCCAGGACAGAAAACGGTGGACTACGGGAGGCCATCTTGTGACTGCTCCCTTTAGAAAGGCGCTCAACGCTGGGTGCCATGACAGGGGTCCCCGGTCCTCGCAAACGAGGACCGTTTGTAGTGCCGCTACCTGCCTGCGGATGGTGTTGGTCGCTAGACCCTTGTTCATGCCCTCCCACAAATACTCTAGTATGTTGGGAATGGTGACAGACAGGGGACTTAATCCCTGCCTGCTGCACCAGGAAGAGAAGTTCTTCCAGGTGGCATCGTAGATCTTATTGGTGGAGGGTCGGCGAGCGTCCTGGATGACTGAGATGACGCCCTCTGAAAAGGCCTGCCTACTCAGTCCCTCCCGCTCAAGTGCCAAGCGGCTAGTTGTAGCCACTGCAGGTCTGGGTGCTGGAGCTTCCCTTGACTCAGAGATACCTGACTCGGAGGAAGTCTCCACACTGGCGAAAGCGATAGGTCCACCAAGTCTGCAAACCATGGATGCCTCGGCCAGTATGGAGCAATTAATACCACCTCCGCCTGCTCCAGTATCAGCTTGCGAATTGTAGCCTGTATCAGGGGTGGGGGAGGGAAGGCGTACAGGAGCCCCTGGGGCCACCTGCATCTGAGTGCGTCCGTTCCTTCCGCTCCCCGGGTCTGGAACCTGGAAAATAAACGGGGAGTCTGTGTGTTTGCTGGGGACGCGAAGAGGTCCAGACAGGGACGTCCAAATCTGTCCGAGATTGCTTCGAACAGTTCCGGAGCCAGTCTCCACTCTGCGTGGTCTACCGTGACTCTGCTGAGAGAGTCCGCCTGATGATTTGCCTCCCCTGATATGTGTTCTGCTTTGATTGAGGCCAGGTGCTGTTCTGCCCACAGACCCAGCGCCCGGGCCTCCTGCATGAGGGCCACTGACCTGGTCCCGCCCTGTTTGTTTACGTGCGCCTTCACTGTTACATTGTCTGTCAGGACTAGCACGTGACTCCCTGCCAGGTGAGAAGAGAACTGAAGCAGGGCCAGGTGGATGGCCCTCAGCTCGAGCCAATTTATCCTGTGGCGTAGATCCCGTGGGTTCCATCTTCCCTGGGCTATCTGGTCCCTGCAATGGGCTCCCCAACCGAACAGGCTCGCGTCGGTTGTGACTGTGATCCTGTCCGGCTCCCTGAGTGGGGTACCTTTGTTCAGGGCACCTGATCTCCACCATCTGAGGGATGCTAGTACCTGGAGTGGTACCCTGACCCTCCTGAGTGAAGCGCTTTGGTTCTGTCTTTGGTAGGGGAGTAGAAGCCATTGTAGGCTTCTGGAGTGAAGCCTTGCTCATGGAACAATGCCCAGGCATGATATCATCTTCCCCAGAAGCTGAGACAGTTGTACTATGGTGACCACCCTCCTCTGTTCTACCAGTCGTGTTAACGTCTGTAGACTCTCCCGACACTCCTGGGAGAGGTACACCATGCCCTGTTCTGAGTCTATGATGGCCCCTAGGTGTAGGAGTCTCTTTGATGGCGTGAGTTGGCTTTTCTTGTGGTTTACTGAGAAGTGTGTCTGGAGGGTGTCTATGGTGACCCGAAGGTCTGTCAGTGCTGCCTGGTGTGAGCCTGAAAGAATCAAAATGTCGTCCAGGTAGCATTGGACTCGTACCGGTATCATGCGTAGGTGCGCTCCCAATACCACCAGGACCTTTGTGAACACTCGAGGTGCTGAGGACAGACCGAATGGTAGGGCCCTGTACTGATAGTGCCGCCCCTTGTGGCAGAACATGAGGAACCTTCTGTGTTCCTGTCTTATCGGGATGTGTAGGTAGGCCTCTGTGAGGTCTATGGATGATAGCAGATCCCCTCTTCGGATGCTGGCCAGTATGGATCTGAGGGACTGCATCTTGAATTTTTTGTACACTACGTAGCGATTTAACCGCTTGAGGTCGAGGATTGCCCTCCAATCCCCCGATGACTTTGGCACAAGGAAGAGGATGGAGTAGAACCCCTGTCCCTCCTGCTCTGGAGGAACCGGCTCCACAGCTCTTATCTCCTCCAGGTGCTCTATGGCCCGATCTAAAAGACCCGCCTTGGTCTTGTTGCGTGATACTGGGCATCGTATGAAGTGTTCCGGTGGATGAGTGTGGAACTCTATTGCTAGGCCCCGGGTCACTGTCTCCCTGACCCAGGCATCCGTTGTGGTCGTCTGCCACACCTCGCTGAACAGCGCCAGACGACCCCCGATGGGACTGTCCCAGGTGTCACTTGGTACGTCTGTAGGGCCGGCCTCCCCTCTTTAAAGGGGCGTTTGGAAGGTTGGCCCCTGCCAGAGGCTGGACGGTCCTGGCCGCGCTCCTGCCTGTATGAAAAGGTGCACGGAGTTCTGGGCCCCTCCCAGGACCGTCCCCCTTGAAAGGGCTGCCTCCATTCCCCGCTCCCGCCTTGTCGGGGAGCCTGTCTACGGAACTCCTGGGTTCCCCTGTCTGTCTTTTTGGAGGGATGAGCTAAAACCTTCCTTTTACTCTTGTCCTCAATCACGTACGGATCCAGGATCACTCCGAAGAGCCTTGATCCTGAATACTTAGATCTGGCGAGGCGCCATTTGGACTTCAGGTCTGCCTTCCAGTTCTTGAGCCATACAAGCCTCCTGACGGCCACTGTCCCTCCGATGGACCTGGCCGAGTATCGTGAGGCAAACAAGGTGGCGTCTGCCATGAATTCCACCGCCGTCCGCAGCTTAGTCAGTGTTTGTTGTATGCGTACCTGGTCTGCAGGAACACCTGCCTGGAGCTCCCGCAGCCACCTAATCGCTGCCCTGGTGACAACTGAGGTAGTGGACGCTGCCCTGATGGCCCAAGCCGATGAGTGATGGACTCTGCGGAGGGAGAGCTCTACTTTCTTATCCTCCACCCTCATCGACTCTGCCATGTCTCCTGGGATGGCTGAGGAAGAAAAAAGAGAGATGAGCGGTGCGTCTACCTGAGGCACCTCTATAAGTGATGCGAAGGGATTGCATACATTGAACATCTTTTTCTCCATGCCATTTGGCGAGGGGATGGCGCCTAAGTTGGTCCACTGGGACCGTACCGTTGACCTGAATACCTTGGTGCATGGTACCTGTATTACCTCTGACACCGGTGAATGCATTAGCGGGTCCTTTGCGTCCTCCTCTTTCGAGGACGGTGGTCTGGCTTCCTTGGTCTTAGCTGGCAGATCGAGTACTGAACATGTCTTAAGCATGAGGGAGTGAAACAGAGTGTGGTCAAATAAACCTGAAACCGGAGCCGGTTGTGGGTCTGTGTCCTCATTCTCCGACAGCGGGGCTCCTTCAGCATCCCAGTCCTCCAGTTCCTCATCTGCCACCTGTGAAGAAGTCTCAGATACATCAGAGTCATGGAACACTACCTTCCCCCCATGGGGGGTGTGTCTCAGTGGCGTATGTGTTCTCTGAGGTGAGGACTCACCCCTAGAGGCCACGAGATGTTCCAGGGCTTCCTGTAAAAGAGAATGAATCTGTGATGACCACTTACCAGACCTCTTTCTTTTCCTACCTCTGTGTCCAGCCTCCTCTTGGCTGGTTGTGGGTTCAGAACGTTCTGGTGATGATGGCACCGAGATGGGAGACACCTCCCCTTCTGTCTCCCCCCTTGGAGACCATGCCCTGGATTCTTGTTCAGCTGATCCCGAAGGCCCAAAGGGAATGGGTGTCTCCAGAAGGGGCAGGGCTGCTCTCTCTGTTCCACTTGCCCTGAGCCTCTGCGCTTTGGCAAACTCCTTTTCCAAAGCCTGGTGTCTCCTTATGGCCTGACGCTCAGCAGTCTTCGATGGCTCAGTCAGATGTTTCGTCTTGGCCTTCTTCTTGCCCCCCCCGGCTCCTCCGTTCTGCGTTTTGGCGACAACAGAGGGGGCGCTGAGCCTTGGGCTGAGGCATGCTCTAAATAGGCATGCTCTAAATAGCACCCTTTTCGGGTATCTGGCGGGCACAGCTGTCGCCGGCAGCGCTTAAGGGAGTATTTCCCTAACCTGCCTGGCGGTAGTGGATAGCGGCCGCATAGGTCTTAGCCAGAGGATTTCGATCCCTATGCTGTCCCCGCCGCCTTGGTCCCACTGGGGATCCCTTCCGGCTCAACTCGCTGCTGAAAAGCCAAATACACCGAGACACACACCTCCGGAGAAACACTCTCCCTTTAAAACAGCCGGCTCTCAATTCTCACCGATCTAAGCCGGCCAGTAAATCAACAAAAGCCTCTGCCTTGCCGGCAGAAATTTACCTCCCTGGGCCCAAGCCCCAGCAGGGAAACAAAGGAGGTTGGCACGCCCTCTTCTTCAAATGGGTTTTCGCGCCGGAGCGAAAACCACCAATCAGATAACTCAGTAGGCAAAGCAACACCCCTCTTCCAAGATGGTGATTCGCGCCAAGAGCCGGGACCTCCCCTTTTCCAAAATGGCCGCCACGCCAAATTTTTGGTCGGAGCTCTGAGCTCCCAACCACGCGGTGCCTATCGCCCACGGGCCCTGGTCTACCCGCCCGGTTTAACTGCAGCCCCCGCCAACGTCCACCCTCTCGGCGGTTCGGTGGCCTCCTCCTGCTCCTTTTTTGCCCCACTTGCGTTAGTTGTAGCGGTCCCCCACTATTTCTGTGTCGACCGTGGCGAAGACCTCTGGGTCGTCCTCTTCGTTCGACGTCTGCGCTCCTGTGGGGTCTCGGGACGCGGTCCGGCGGCCAGCCGGGAGTCCAGGGACGTTACCCCCTTCGGCTCCCGCTCTCCCAGGGCCCTAGGCCCGGAACAGCCTTGCCGTCGCGGTCCCGGTGGCGTGGAGGAGGAAGGGCGAAAAAAACATCCCGAAAAAAGGGTAAAATAAAAAGCTTCCTCTAAATTTCGTATGTTCAATCGAGCTAAGTACTAAAATAACAAAAAGAGATACTTTACCAGTCCTTTTCCAACAAAGTAACAACTATTCGCGGAGCTATCACAAAGAGCTGCTTTGGGCTTCAGACTAGGTAAAAAACTGGAGAGCATCCGGCCGGAGGCAGGGCTAAATTTCGGACCTAGTCTCTGATTGGGCAGCAGGCTGTGTTAACCCATTGGTGGATTCGGAATCCACCCATGCTGGAGAAGGGGGATATATTCTTCTTAACATAGTTAAGGGTTGCTTAAATGTGTCTCTTCTCAGAGTGTGAACAAATGGAAAACAACAGAAAAGAGATCTTGCCAGGACATGTTTGCACAGTGATTATCTGAAGGTTGGAAAAGGCCATTTATAATGCAGGAGTGCAATTTGAATTATCGCAGGATAGGTTGGAAACCAGTTTAACTGCAGGCACACAATAAAGCAGGAACTAAGGATGAGGGACTTATTTGTGCTTGTCATACTGGTATTAGATGAGATTTTTTCTGATTCCAACAAATATATGGGATAATCAACCTATTGAGAAATTTTGCTGAAGATAATCCCTGCTGGAAAAAAGTCAAAATTATCATGGCCTGAGTTGACATCCAGACATTTTTCTAGCCTCTTCTTTGCCTCCTATCCAAACAAGGATGGAAGATTTGTCTCACTGGGCTTTTTCTCATGGCTGTGTTAAAATGTTTCCTCCTTTCTTTGAGGTGACCTTCACTGCAGAAATCACTGCTGCAGTAATAAGAGCCAGTTTGGTGTAGTGATTAAGGTACCAACCTAGAAACTGCGAGGCCATGAGTTGTAGTTGCATCCTAAGCAAGAAGGCAGTTGGGTGACCTTAGTCTGGTCACTCTCAGTCCTAGGAAGCAGGCAACTTCAAGCCACTTCCAAGACATCTTGCCAAGAAAACTGCAAGGACTAGCCCAGGCAGTTGCCAGAAGTCAAACCTGACTGGAAGGTGCGTGCACACACACATACCCAAAGATCAAAGAGTAGTACAGGTGGGAGAACTTAAGGGAACTGATTGTGGATTATTTGGTTTTATTTCCATTCCCAACATCAGTCAACATCTGATAGGAAAACATCCATCAATTGCTCTCCATAACACAGATTGGGGCTGGAACCTCTGGAGGCAGCAATAATGTGATATGATATGAAAATGTGAACATGAGGATCTTATCTAGCTTTTGGGACCCATGATTTGGGAAAAGGAACTTAATTCTATCTGGCTACCATTTCCACTTTTAAAATCCTTCCCGTATTGCTGCTTTTTGCTTATTGAAAGTACTAAACTGAGAATGTATAGGGATTTCATAAGACACCATGGATACCTAGGGATGATTAGATCAAATTGGCAACAGATAGTATCTCTCTCTTTCTCCTCTTGTTTTGCCATGTTCACATGCAGAAAGTTCAGCCTGGTCTCGCCAATTTTCTCTTGCACACACATTCTTGCTCATCTGCACATTTACATCTTGGTCTCCCACTTTGTCACTGTTTTTTGCTCTTGCATACTTTCATCTGCCCTCTCCCTCTCTTCTATAATCAGCTGACAAAGGGCTGTTGACAAGTTCAAGTAAGTAGACTCCCTATTTTCCTGCCACCATCACAACCCCCACTTTGTAGTTCATCATAGCTCATCCTCTCTACCACTCTTGCTGCCAAAATATAATACTGGTCATTTTGCAGAAGGAAAACTGAACTGCCCAATAATTGACAGAACTGCAAAATAAAGGCTTGTTTATTATAGGATCTTCAGTGCCCCCACTCCCTGCCCCCCAAGTCTTTGCAAGAAGAACTTAGATACGTTTGGTAAGAGGAGCAACTTTAAGTTTATAATTTGTCTTTGCATATACACTTTCAGCTATGCAAAAGCTATTTGCTCCAACAAATTTCAAGGGAGCAGAGCTAAGTGTTTAACCTTCTGCTTTTCACTGCTTTTCAGTGATTTACTACCTCACTGAGCATTAAGTCTATCTACTGGAAATAAAAAGCATTCTGAGAAAATGAATACACAGAAAGATTACTGGAAAAAATCTAAGTAAGAAATCATGAAGTTCATGATTTCTTAAAAAATAAAAAGCCTACTTAATGTGAGTTCAAGATGATTTTTTTTCATGCCTCTTTTTAGTTCGTGATTCTAATTTTATAAATATATTTGTAACTAAATTCTCATTCTCTTAAGGATATTACTATCAGTTAGAAAAATTGTTGTGTCCTGAGCCTGCAAAAGCAGGCTCGGGACATTGCATTGGTCCCAGGCATTTCAAAAGCTGCCCGGGACCAGACAGAGCGGCACCAGCCTTGTGCGCATGCGCAAGGCATGAAAACACTATATTCTATTGGTGGACATTGTCCGGGGTTCTGGCCATATAAAAAGGCCTGCGTGCCTTTTGTTGTTGTTCGGGTGTTGTTAGAAGAAGAATAAAGAGCTGTTTAACATCGCCATGTGTCTTCATCATTCGCACGCAAACAAAGTATTTAACAAAAATTACTTTTATTTTTCTGTACTAAATGTACCAAGCTTATTGTGGCTCAGTTCTCAACAAATCTGCTATTTCATATTTCGTTTTTCTAATGAAAGGACTGGAAAGAAACTTGCACAAGCTGATTTTCTATAGTTAAGGCAATATATTAAGCTCCAATCATTGCCTGGTTTTATAATGTAAATCTATCCTTATATACTTACCTTAGCAATGTCATACATGACAGAAATTTTAAACTCCCAGTCCATGAAGGTTCCATCAGGATAGGAGATTTTATCATTTAAGACATCCTGAGATGAAAAAAAGAGAAAGAATTGCTGGTAAGAACATTAAAACCAGCTTAATCCTGAAAAAGTTGCTAAAAGTACCAAATAGTCAAACAATATCTTCAGTTAGATCATTAAAATAATACAAAATAATGAACCCTTGCTAAGCAATTCAGAGCAATTGAACAAAGAAAATATTTCCTTGAATAAAGCAGCTGTTGCAAAAACTCCATTTTATTTCCCGTTCAATTCAGATATAACACTTTTAGTGCTTCTGTTTTTCCTGATGTTAATTTGACCACAGTGGACAGTCCTATATGAATATAGTGGGTGACAAAACCGAAATAGTTCTCCATGTTTGTATCCTTTTTAAATGGCTATTGCTATTAAATAATTCAACAGGAGAATAAATCTAACCCTTTAAGCTTTTAGTACCTGCCACCAGTAACCTGACAGATGATTGACTGAGGTATGTCTGAGAAGGTGGGGGGAGAACTATACTTAAAATACTAATATAAATTATTGCTTTTCACAGTACAGTTAAGTTCATTCCAACTGGAAATTCTAGGAACTATAGTTCCAACACCCTAGAGCAGGGATAGGCAACCTTGGCTCTTTTATGACTCGTGGACTTCAACTCCCAGAATTCCTGAGCCAGCATGACTTAGAAACCTCTCCCTTTCCCCTCAGCATGGCTGGCTCAGGAATTCTGAGAGTTGAGGTCCACGAGTCATAAAAGAGCCAAGGTTGCCTACCCCTGCCCTAGAGAATATCAGAATGGAGATCAAGCTTGCCTTTTCACTACTGGTTTGTCTAAGAGGACTGAACTTTTAAATTGAATACTATAGAGTAGTTGCTTTGTAGTTAAAAAGAACCTAAGCTTCTAGCTGGAATATTCCCTACTTCCTAACAGGGAAGAGTGAGCCCTTTTGGTTTCTCCTTATGACTCCTAAAATATCACAAAATCTAATTCTTAATAGCAGATTAAAATAAGTAAAGTGATATGTAATAGGTCATAGAGAGATTACTGCCATCTGGAGCTATTTGTTTTGCTTCTGAATTGAAGGTGCCAATCAATGTCATCTTCTTTGATGTATTTTGGTGTTGTGGTGTCCTTTTCTTATTACTTTCTTGTTCTTCATATTTAAAGCAAAATCTCATTAATTCTGGAAGCTCTCTAAAGAAACTATTTCTCTTGCAACCACCACTAAACCCTTTTCTGATTTAGAAATTCTTTTGTTTTCCCCCCCTTCTTTCTTTGTGTCTCTATGGTAACATGATTGTGGAACATGGGGAGCCTATAGGACAGCACAGTCATTTCATTAACATTTAAACAACCACCACCAAATTAAATGAGTTATAAACAGACTACTATTCTTCTGTAGTGTCCCCCTTGACCCTTGCTAAAATGTTTCTTTAAGATGAAGGTTAATGTGTCTTGATACAAACTAACCAGTGAGCTATAAATCTGTTTACCCGCAATGATCCCCTTTCACAGTACTCAATTACTCCGTAGATCATTGTGTCCATCTTGACTGTCCCATAGAATTTAGTCAGGTTGTAATAGTCAATTTGAAGAAGCTGGAGAAAAGAATTGCATTTGTTAGAAGCAGATAGTTACCTTTAAAATTACATATAATACTAGGAATGAAGAGTATAAAATCTCTTAGTCTTTATCTTATGGCATGGAGATACTGGGCATTTTGTGTTGGATCTTGTAGCTTTTCAGTTCTAAGGTGATTAAAATATATGCAAAAGCTGTACAGCAGGATACATATTTTTAGAGATCCTTAACCATACCTAGAATGTTAAATTTATATTGTGTGTGCTCTAAAAAAATGCCTGCTATGCTGGAGGTGCATGGCCAATAATAAAATAAATACTGCTTACTGGAGGGGAAATTAAAGTTGCTATCTATCATGCCCTATCTTAGATTATCTTTTTTCTTGCTTCTGGCCAGATAAGCACTTCTTAGCAGTGTACAGAACTATAGTTAATACATTCCTCATTTTTATTTTCTTGGAATGCCTACAGGATCTGCTTAGGATTCAGAAATATTCTTAGAAATAAAGAAAAAGGAGAATGTTTTTAGCAAGCCAGCTTCCTAAAGCTTAACTTTAAAAAAGTTAAAGTTTTTTTAAAAAAAACAACTATGTAGAAGAATGGCTGCAAAATGACTTAGTACAATTCAAAAACTGAGCTAATTCATAAATGCCTATAAACAGATTTGGCACAGGGTAGAAATTTAAAGGATTAAAATCAGTAATATAATGATCAAACAGGGAAAAAGTTCTCAAAATCCTCAGCAGGTGCCCCTTAACAGAGGGATGGGAGGCCTAAGGTTGTCCTGTCCTAAGTGCCTGATGGACCGAGTGCAATGTCAGAGGCAACTTCATTTTTTCCTGAAGTCTAACATACAGCGTCTGATAGGCTAAAAGGTAGGGATGACCTTTGGAGGGCTCATGATGGGGTGGTGGCCTTCAGTACTCTTGTGCCCCATATGGCACAAGATCTGGTTATTGTGGGACTACCTCTCCCTAAGAATATGTGACCATCCCACTAGATCAGGTAAGGTAATCTGGCTCCAGATCCTTTCCCTGAAATCCTGCCACCTAGTGTTCTTTTTCCATGGCTGCCCCTCTCTTGGGGAACACCCTCTCCTTGATGGTTTGACAGGCCCCCCACCCTTTTAACCTTTTAAGATCACAGATACTTTTTATCAAGAATAGAATAGAATAGAATAGAATAGAACAGAACAGAACAGAACAGAACAGAACAGAACAGAACAGAACAGAACAGAATAGAATAGAATAGAATAGAATAGAATAGAATAGAATAGAATAGAATAGAATAGAATAACAAGAGGGTAATTGAAGCTTGCTGCAGGGCATCCTAATAGGAGATTAAAGGCACAGTATTTGTATTTGTATTTTTGTTTATTTTTGTTTTGTTTTGTTTGTATTATCTTTCTGTTTTGTTGTTTTATAGTTACTGGTTTCACTGTTGTTGTAAGCCACCTTGAGCTGTTTATGATGGGTGACCATATAAACCCTTTAAATATATTAAGATACATGAAAAAAGTTGTACTTCAGCATTCCTCAATTTGATATATTGCTTACCTTATTCAGAGCTATTTTCTGTTTCTCTGTAAAATTTCCATCATTGTGTTTGAAATCCTTCAAGATTATTATCTAGAAAATGAGAGCAATTGGAAGACCATAGCAAGGTCACAATAACCTATCACTAATGCCTACAATGTCTAGAGTAATAGTTTATAACAATGATTAAATAGCAAATATATCATATTTTACAGACAAATTTACACTAACCAATAACAAGCAAATGATTTTAACGATTTTACACATGCAGTCCATTTTGTTCATTATTTAGGATTGAGAAGTTGCAAAGGAATCATTTAGGAAAAATTCCATACATTTTTAATGTATTCAACTTTGCAACAAACTGAAAATATGAGCGGCATCGTGAAATCTGTCTTGCACAAAGGCATCACAAAATCATTTTTAGTGAAGGCAAGTAGAACAGAAAGATTGGGAGTAAGTATACCTTCTTATCATATTTGCCTTGACGCAGCCTTTGAGCAGTATCCCGCCTTTTGTCTTCATCAATCTGGGAAACAAGAGGACTCCTTTAGAATTCTTCAATAAGATCCCTATCCTAATGTGTACTAGGAATTAAAATGCAATACCCAGCTGCTGGAAGGTAGTCAGAGGAACAGATTCCCATAACTTGAATATTATTTTGATCTTTTGTGGGTCAAGTGATATCATATAATAAATGCAGTTTCTCATTTATTTCTCATTCTTGTCTCAAGGTGGCCTTTTTGTTTTTGTGGAAGAACATAAATTGCATCGCATTCATGTCAGAAGCACTAAACTGCTTCCAGGTTGAAAAGATTAGCTGTGACATCACCATTGCCTGGGCATACCCAGCTGGGGGCTCTTTTTATGTTCCCAGCAGAAGCTGAAGGACGAGAGCTCACCCCACTGCAAAGTAGCACTTGGATCTTGAACATGGGCTTGTTAGCCTCCAACCCAGGGTCCTAACCACGCAAGCCACAGTGCTCCCTAGAAGAACATAGATGACAATACTTAATGCCTAAACAAAATCAATGCCATATCAATTGGTAGTCTGATTCCTAAGTGGAACACTATTGTGTAAAGCATAGAGAGCTAATAGATAGTCTTTATGTCCCACAGATAAAATTAATAATATCACAACTTTGGAACTCACAGTCCTTGGAACTATACATAATTCCTGAAAGAGCTGTAACCAGTAAATGGGAGAGAGGGAGGAGAATAAAATTAGATTCCACTTTCAGGTGAAGGTGCAATTAAGAGTTCTTCTGCACAACCTACTTTTCCAGTGTGAAATTCCCCACTAACCATTTGCTGAGGACATGAATGTATGAAGTCATGCTCAGTTCAACCTCCGGCAAAGATAACCTGTCTCTTCTTGTTCATCTCAGATGAGATACTGCATTGGCCATGAAGTATATGAACTCTATCTATAGCATTTCATTTCAGTAGAAGCAGTGTTTTTACTTCTACAGCATAATCTAAGTTGTTGCAGACACAACTCTTTCCCTCTAGTCAATAGTAGCTGCCATTTTGCCCATGCTGATCATATTTGCATATGCATGGCATACTTGTAGGTGCTGTAGCCACTTGCTGCCCCATTCCCTTGCAAGGTTTATTGATTGGAGAAACTTGGGAGCTGGGATAAAACTGTAAATGAGGAGAAGAATATAATATTGGCCTCTATCTGTAAACTGTGACTAAATTAGTAGACCAATGAAATGCTGTGGACATAGTATACTTAGACTTCAGCAAGGCATTCGACAAAGTGGACCACAACCTACTTCTTGGTAAGCTAGAAAAAAGTAGGATAGAAAGCATCATCACCAGATGGATTTGTAACTGGCTGACAAACCATAGTCAACAAATAATCCTTAATGATACTACATCCACATGGAAGGAAGTAAAGCAGTGGGATACCACAAGGTTCCATCTTAGACCCAGTATTTTTCAATATCTTCATAAATGACTTAGATGGGGGAATAGAAGGGAAACTCATCAAATTTGCAGATGACACTAAGCTGGCAGGAATAGTCAACACTACAGAAGACAAACTCAGGATCCAAAAAGATATTGACAGACTTGAACAATTGGCTCTTTCCAACAACATGACATTTAATGTGAAGAAAGGCAAGATTTTACACCTAGGCAGGAAAAACCAAAGATTAGTGAAACCTGGCTTAATAGCAGAAACTGTAAGAGGGATCTTGGAATCCTAGTGGACAATCAATTAAATATGAGCTAATAGTGTGCGGTGGCAGCCAAAAAAGCCAATGCAATCCTAAACTGCCCTAACAGAGGGATTGAATCAAGATCACATGAAGTACTAATACCACTCTATAAAGCCTTAGTAAGACCACACCTAGAATACTGCATATGGTTTTCGTCACCATATTATAAAAATATGCTGAGACTCTAGAAAGAGTGCAGAGAAGAGGAACAAAGATGATTAAGGGGCTGCAGGCTAAAACATATGAAGAACAGTTGCAAGAATTGGGCACAGCTAGTCTAGTGAAGAGAAGGACCAGGAGTGACACGATAGCAGTGTTCCAATATTTGAGGGGCTGTCACAGAGAGGAGTGGGTCAACCTATTTTCCAAAGCATCGGAAGGACAAACAAGGAACAATGGATGGAAACTGATCAAGGAGAGATTCAACCTAGAAATAAGAAGAAATTTTCTGACAGTGAGAACAATCAACCAATGTTACAGCTAGCCTACAGAAGTTGGGGTACTTCATCACTGGAAGCTTTCAAGAAGAGTCTGGAGAGCCACTTGTCAGAAATGGTATAGAGTTTCCTGTCTGAGCAGAGGGTTGGACTAGATGACCTAGAAGGTCTCTTCCAACTCTGTTATTCTGTATAACTAATAAATGTTAATGTTTCTATCACCTGGTGCAGAGTCTGTCAGAAAAGGGGAATGTCTACATGCTTTATACAATCATGAGAAAACTATTAATGCACATATAATAAACTGAGCAATTAGCCTTGTTGTAGAACAGAAGACTTTATAATGTCAGAATGATATTATCTGATGTACCATTGTAAAGAATGTACAGCTTACTTCATATTCTGTGGTGAGAAACTTTTGCCAGACATAGTTGTCACTTCCTACCTTCAGACTAACATGATTTGTCTCATTAGTATTCAATGGTAATATCTTCTCAGGTGGAATATGGGACCATCTCTTTTGCCGCAATTGATTGGCTCTTCTGTACTTCCTGAAAATTTAGAAGAAGAATTATAGAAGGAATTCTGAAAGTATTAGAATGTGGGATTTTAGGAAGATAAAGTTGTGTTAACATATTAACACATTTAGACATACATACAACATATCACCTAATTGGGGAGGGGGGAGGGGAGAAAGATCAACAAGTCCAAATGGAGGATGCTGGGTTTTTGCAAGCTTTAGCTATAGAATCTGGGTAGTCAGATGTATAGCTGAAGCTTGCAAAAGCCCAGGATCCTCTATTTTGTTGCACAACTTTTGGAGATGACTTTTTTTTCTTTAATACAGGTGAAAAAGCTGCAGAATGATTTTATTTCCTTGCTTGCGTCAGTTCCTCCACTCTTCAGCCTGAAGCCAAAATCAGTTTTAAAAGGGACAGAGGTTGAAAAGCAGAGGGAGAGATTAGTTTTAACACCTAACTGGGAGGGGAGAGGGGAGATCAACAAGTCTACCCCTCCCAGCTTTTTTGTGGTTTTTTTTTAAATTGAAGAAATGTGGCTGGGGGGGAGGGGATTAAGCAGGTTTTGGGATGCTTATCCTGAAGCTGCCTTTTATACAAGGGCCAGCTTTCCAAAGCCTAGAGTGGCAGGAAAGCTTTGCAGCCTCCCAATGGCCAGCTGATCGGTAGCCATCTGATGGTGCAGAAATATCTGAAAAACCAGGCAACTGGTTCTTTTTTGCCCCAGGAAGGCAGGGCACCTTGACAGGAGGAAGGCCAGGGTCAGAATTAAGAAAGGACTGTGTACCCAGTGTTTTTCTTCCCCGTTGTTTCTCGCTGGCAAGATAATCAGCTGTGTAGTAGGCCTACATACAGGCTGGGTGAGGCTTTGAGAGGCCTGAAGCAGGTGGGCTTGTGCCTGAGAAAGGCTTTCCAGGATCTATTGAACCTTAAGCTCCACTTTACAACTCATGCATTAATTTAATGAATGCACTGGGAAGAGCAGGGTGGCTAGTTGTTACTTTAGGCAGCTCATTTAACATTGTTCTGACCTTCGACACTAATGGGCAGGCTCCATTATGGTCATAACTCGAGGACTACCTGTATTCATACTGAGCCTTTGAATTAGCCCTTTATCAAACAAATGAAAAAACATGGTGATATAATTGGGAGGGTACATTTTAATATATTATTTAAAAACTGAGTCATAGCTGCAATTAAAAAGATAAATGATTTTTGTTATTTTGACTGAAGTTTATTTTTCTTGCTTTATGTTGGATGAGGATTTTGTTGTATTTTTCCTTTTATTTTCTTTTTATTATACATTATAACAGTAAAAATAATAAAAGACAAGTGAGTAGCAGTTATAAATTTGAATCTTGTCCCAAAAAAAGAGTGATGGGATTTATAGGATTATTTATCTTAATTTATGCTGAGGAATTTTTTTGCAGAAGGAAGACTTGAAAGAAGCTGAAGGTATTTGTAGGCTGATACTGGCCTTCCCAGTCTGAGGTCACCAATATGTTGGATTACAAATTCCCTATTTTTAGCCCAAGGAGGAGAATGTAAACAATCATACCTCAGCACCAGCAAAGCAATGATCAGAACTACCACCACAGTTGCAGTAAGTGTGAAAACAGCTATGATCAGGATGTTGGGACCTATAAAAAGAGGAATGGGTAAACTGAGATCCTTAAGAAATAGTTTAAGAGATAAACCAAAGTATAATAAAATAAACTTGTATTACTGTACACAGCTTGTACAACAAAATAGTAAATTTTACACAACAACCTGTTTTGAGCCACTATTTTGAAGGTACTGTAATGAATCCAGGCCTCCAAGAAGTTAGCATCAATATCTCACTATCAGAGATTTAGGAAGAAAACTCTCAAGCTGATACTTTGTCAGAAAAAATAAAAGTTTGGCCTAATAGGACTCCTGGATTTGTAGCCACGTACATATTTTGTCTTAAACTGTTTGGTTTGGTCCTAATGTCTACCCCACAAGACTCTAGGAAGGCCTACCTCTTATTCTAGTTTTGAGAAAGAGGGAGGAATGGATCACTCTCAGCATTACAATCTAATGATTCTATGCTAAATTCTTTTGGGAGTTTTTGCATTTAGTACTATTTTGACAGCTCTTGATATTTACTTATTTTGCTCTGATACATCTATCCAAGTCATCTACCTTTTCAACTACAGATCAGCCTTATTTTCTTAATTCTGTGACAACAAACTTGTCAGAACATCTGGGCTGGATGTTTCTATCAGAAAAGCAGTCTGTTAGCTCACCAATAACTAGAGCACTTAACAAGCACATGTACTTGGCAGATTACAAGAATCTTGCCTGCCCTGCACCCTAAGCTGAATGACAGGGAGCTAAATAACTCCAAGCACATTTTAAATAAAATTACAAACTCACATTTAGAATATAGAATAGCAAGGCTGTATATTTCTGGTATGCTGCTGCCCCCAAATGGCTACAATTATTCCAATGGGAAAAATCTGGATGCCTTCCCACCTGATTTTCTTACCAATTTAAGATGTAATCAGAATATTTAATAACAGGCATTATTATAATATTAGTTTTGTGAATTTCTGATCAAATTGGAAAATGAATTATATACGGCAACAAAGAACATATTATGTTTTTAGGTTTTTCTTTTATTTTCTTCACTGAAACTTATAGCTGTTTAAATAAAACTTTTTTTCCCCAGAAAAATGCTATAAGCGATGCAGCGAGAGACAGAATAGCAATCTATGGAGCCACAATACTTAATGGCACAATATAAACAATATAATTTGGCTATAGATAGAACATTGTTTGTTTTTAACTGTGATTTGTTGAGCAAGCCAGAGGTAGTTTTGCAGATCAACAAAATACTGTAATTAGGTCTTTACGGGACCGTCTGCTGCCTCATGAATCCCAGCGGCCGGTTAGGGCCCACAGAGTGGGCCTTCTCCAGGTCCCGTCAGCCAGACAGTGTCGCCTGGCGGGGCCTAGGGGAAGAGCCTTCTCTGTTGCGGCCCCGGCCCTCTGGAACCAGCTTCCCCCAGAGATCCGTGTCGCCCCCACCCTCTCCGCCTTTCGTAAATTGCTTAAAACATACTTTTGCCGGCAGGCCTGGGGCAGCTAACACCTTGCCCCTAGCCAGTGTATGTTTGTGTGTATGTTTGTGGAATGATTGGTTTCTTTTTTAACTTAAGGGTTTTTATATTTATGTATTTTATTGTAATTTCTATCATGTTGTAAGCCGCCCTGAGTTCTCCGGAATAGGGCGGCATAGAAATTAAATAAATAATAATAATAATAATAATAATAATTACTGGATCAACTTTAACTATTCTTGTTTTGCATCTTTATAGTTGGTTTGAGACTATAGAAGATCAATAACAAAAAAGTAATTCAGAAAACCAAAAAGAATTGATTCCTGCTTGTAATCCATACAGTAGAGCAGGGGTGTCAAACTGTTGGCCTGTGGGCCAGATGTATCGTGACGAAACCGCGCTCACCCCATTGCCGGCAATAGAAAAAAAAGTCACAATACTTCATGACATGTCACGTGACGTTGCGAGTTTGACACCCCTGCGGTAGAGTGTATGGAACATAACCTTGTTTGAAATGCAGTTAGTTTTTGTTTAGTGACCACAACTGTGACCGGCAACGTGGTCATTAAGCAAAGCAGTTAATGAACCTGCAACTGTTCTTACTTCAGCTTTCCCTTGCTTTACAGACCTACAAAGGTTGTAAATGAGAGGATTAGTCACAATTACTTTTTCATCACCATTGTAGCTGCAAATGGTTGTTAAATGAGGCAGATACTAAACAAAGACTACCTGTATGCAGGAATTGTTACCTAGGCAAAAGGGATTGAAACATTTTCAACAAGATAGTATTCAGAAGCTCAAAGAGATGCATACAATTCCAAAACATATTATAAATTATGGCAATTGCAAATGACTGATTCCGTCTGTAGGTATTCTTGTCAATAATTAGATTGGCTCACCACTGCTAGGTATATCAGTAGGCAGCATGTTTTTATTCCAGATGAATTTAGGTTTGTCTGTCTTCACAACAGTTTTGTTCAGATTTGTGTCAAACCACAGGAGGCTTTTAAACTGGAAGAAGAAAAGAGAGAGAGGTTTTACTCTGATGCTTCTTTCACATGGTTTACTAGTGATTAAAAGTAATTTTCTCACGTTTATGAATAAACGTGGAAGAGATATTTGAAATGTTAATCTGTTGATACAAAATGATATTTGACTATGGTAATTGAAATTGATAAACTTTTAAAATAGGTTTAGTAGTAAAAGAAATTTATGATAGAAATGGAATACATTAAATTTATATGTTTCTTTTGAGGGAAATAGAAAGATGAAAGTGAATGTACTAAGTTGAACTGTTTATGTGTCTTTTTATTTTGGAATCTTTGTTTACCCAATCACCACGGTGTGCTTTAAGTACTTATTGTTAAAATTATAAAACCAATAAAATATTTTTCCAAAAAAAAAGTAATTTTCTCAGTCACCTTCTTTGATCTTTTCAGTCTCCTTTCTGTATCCCACATATCTCATATTGAGCTCTTTTGTAAATTATTAAGTCAAAGCATAAAGAAGTCTTTTGCTTAAGGACCAAGCCCCTTTGATTTCCTTTACTTGGATTGCAGTAAACCAGGAAAACTCCTAGGAAGGAGGCAATGGTGAACCACTTTTGAAAATATTGCCAAGAAAACTGCAGGCGGCCACTCAAAGGCACAACAGAAACAATAAAAGGATGCATTCCCCATTTCCTTTTAATCAGGCAACAATATTTACCAGCTTCAAATTACTCTAAATAGTATATCAATTTTAAGCTATGGTTTAATATACTATTCTGCTTTATTCCAAAGTGAGAATAGGATTGTTGTTGTTTGGGCCTGTCTGGATGAACTGTGGCTCAGTAATGAAGCATGTGCTTTTTTATGCAGAAGTTTGCAGATTTAATCCCTGGCTCTCCAGGTACAATGAGCAAAAATCCTGCCTGACATATATCTGCTAGCTAATGTATTTATCTTGATGTAGTGTTTTTGTTCAGATTAAATGAAAATTGTAATTAACATAGGCTTTTACCTAATGTTTCTCTCCATATATAAGTACTTAGGGAGTACTTAAAATGCTAAAGATATAAATAATTTTATAGATTTTTTAGTTTTTAATGTTGGTGACAAATTTTAATATTTCTTCATTCATGCTACCAAATTCTGGCAATAATTAAAGGAGAGACTCTAGGGGCCCTACGAGGCTATTACAAAGTCCAAATACTCATGGGCAAAGGACTATCCAATCTTTAATATCCTTATATATGTGGATAAAAATAAATATAGCAATAGCACTTAGACTTATATACCGCTTCACAGTGCTTTACAGCCCTTCCTAAGCACTTTACAGAGTCAACATATTGCCCCTGGATCCTCATTTACCGACCTCAGAAGGATGGAAGGCTGAGTCAACCTTGTGCCGGTGAGAATCAAACTGCAGGCAGCCAGCAGTCTGCAGAAGTAGCCTGCAGTACTGCACTCTAACCACTGCGCCACCATAGCTCATATGGATAGCAAGATGAATAGCCTCTTCTGATATACACCTGCACTAATTTGTATACTGTTGGAACATTTCGGTATCAGGAGCCCTGTTTATAGTCATTTGGATATCTCTTGATTGAACTAATGCAATTCACTCTGTATGTGGCTGTGCTTGAAGCCTACACAACACCATAACACCAATACTGCAAAAGCTGCTTACATGATTCAGTACCAGGACACCTACAGGACTATCTTCTCCCAGTGATTGAACATATGGTCAGTGTTGGTTTTGGTTGATTAATTCTTGCTGAAAGTATATTTTCACAATAAGATTGTACTCACTTCGTAATTATTTGTTGTGTAGAGAATACTGAAATTGACATCAATATCTCCATATCCATCCACAATTCGAGGACCTAAAATACCTAAGCAAAAAAAAAATCATATTAACTTGTAAGTTTCAGACAAGTGACATTTAATTTACTACATTAAATTAATTAAACTAGTAGTAAATTATAATCAAATTAGTTAGAAGCATAGAATGCCTTTGACAATTTGAACTGGATGGCAGATAAATGGTTGATGTAACAGGACTTATTGGAAAATTATTAAGGCAAATTTAAAAATCAAATCACAGAACAACGAATAGCAGAAAGATAACTATCACTATTTGCAGTTATAAAAATGGATCGAGATACATAACAGAAGATTTTAAAGATTAATATTCAATTGAAGTCAGAACTTTTCCTTTTAGGATTAATCGACAAGCTGCTAGAAAAGAGCAATGGAAGTTTATTTCAATACATGAACACAGCAATGAGATGATGCAGGCATAGAGATTGAAAGATTAAAACACTACCTACTATGGAGCAATGATTAGTGAAGTTGATAGATTTTGCTGAAATTGATAAATTAGTCTCAGACAATATCTATGATTATGGCTGACTGGAAGCCTATTATGGACTTTTTGTGTAAAAATGAAAAAAAAGAACATAGTTTTTTTCTTTTTTTATACTATGCTTTTTCTTTGATTTCTTCCCCCCCCCCGTTTATTACTTATTAGATTGTTTGTTTTTTTGTCTACGTGTTCAAAAGTTTAAAAAACATCATGAAGTATAATCAAATTATTTTTGAAAAAGTGTTTCTTTTATCTGTATTGTTAAAATGTTTCATCATCATTATTTGTAAGGTAATTTTAAGAAACCTCTTCATAAATTCTATTTTTGGTACTAAAATCAATATCCCTATAGATATTTATGAATTGCAATTCTTAGAAAGTTAACCAAGAATCATAAGTTACAGTTCTAAAACATTTACTAATTTTAAAAGGCTTGCATAGGCCATCCATAATAATCTAAAAGAAACAAGACATATAATTTACCTTGAAATGTGATATTCCGGAATTGGCCAAGGAAATCAACAGAACAAACTGATTCTGGTCTGGACATAAGGACTTTCAAAGCATGTCCAAAGAGTAAAACAGCATCCAAGTATCCCACAATGATGTCATTTTTCAGCTAGAAGCAGTAAAAGGAGAGTTAAATCCCAAGATAATCTTGGGTGAAAAGTAATATATGGTGTATTTTTATTTATTTCAGGATGTGTTTTTCTCCATATTGTTAGGGCTGCAAATGACTCATTGTTTTGGTACTGCTTTTTTTGTTTTTCTCCTTCAAGTTTTATTCAGAATTCTACATAAATACACATATTTTGTGTATATGGGTGAACATGCCTACATTTGTGGTTATTAATACTACACTTCTCCCCTCTGAGGCTCATTTGAAAAAAAATCCCAAGTAAATGAACTACTTAAATAAATTAATAAGCTTTGTCCTTTTCCAGAAAATTATATGGATTATGTGAGCATGTAATTTTAGGAGAGGAACTTGTACAGAACTGGATGATAATTGGCAAAGAAAGTTGTAGTGGAAACTGAAGAAGAGACTCAACAGCACTAGCAATTTTCAAAGCAACTGGACTGCAGCTGGTAGATGTAGTTTGGTCATTAAGCCCATAAAACAAGACAAAAAAGCTCTTGTATCCAGAATGCAAATAAAAGAGTTACCAAAGTGATCTTCTCAGGATCCATGAGAGTCCTATTGTGATTTAAAATTGAGCTGTAATTTGGTGGTGCAAGAGTCAGAACAAGGACATTCCGCATGTAACTAGGTGAGGGACTATTTTCATAAGAAATGTTACTGAAAAACAAAATCACAAATATCCATGTGTAGTAAGTAGCAAGAAGAACAACAGTCAAACATTATTCAGCCACCACAGAGAGTTTCTCTAGTAAAATATCAATCATTTATCAAAGCAGAGGTTTTAAAAAACCTACTTGGTAGAAACAATCTTTAGCTCATATACATGTGATATAAAGGTAGCATTTAATAAATCAAAATGGAATCTATATGTATTGTTTGTTCAGTACTGAAGCAAGTGAAATATCATAGGATTTTACCTGGACATGCAAGGATACTTTCAAACAAAAAGTGTCATGCATACCATATAATAGTCCCATGTTTCTTCGTTGTCTCATTGAAATGTTAGTCCCTTCAAACAGGGAGCATAAACTGTAATCATTCTGCCTGCATCTGGTCTGTCAGAGCATCTCAAGAAAAGATATTTTTAAACATGAACTTTCCAGCAAAAAAAACTACATATGAAAAGAGTAATGTATCTAGTCTAGTGGTAAAATATCAGAGTGTTTCACATAGCACACTTTATCTTAACAATTTCCCAGCCTATTATCATCTCTAATTTTCAATATCAGAGAAATATTTTTTATGATTTCACTTTTTGTTGTAATTTGTTTTTGTTGTAATATTGTAACTGAAACATATTAAGTAATTAATTAAATCCATTTGCATATCACTTCTTACATCCAAGAGCTGTTGCGGCACTATAAGAAATGTTTAACAGGTGGCTGCCTCAGGGTCGAAATAGCCTTGCTAAGAGGCTCTGCGACACGGGACCTGTAAAGCCGCCAAAGCAGCGCAAACCAGCTGTTTTTCGCGGCGAAAAAACCCCTCCTCGGTAGGAGTAGGGGCGAAGAGCTGTGGGTGAGGGTTGAGATCTTCTGAAAGCCCCCCAAAAAAACGCTCGGGGGGGGAAGAAAGAAGACTCCCTGTAAGCTCACAATCGCTCCAGCCCGGCGCAGCATCAAGACGCTGAGACCAGCCACCACCCGAGGAACACATCTCAAAGAAGCACAGAGATTGACAGACTGAACCCAGGAGCTTAAAAAGCAAGTATTTCTTATATTTTACCTCGGATCAATTAGGCTCACAATAAACAAAAGGCACCCAAGATGGCGACCGCTCTTAATTTAAAGGGATAGGCACTGGAAGAGAAAGGCGGAAGAGAAATTGTAATGCGAAAGAGACCTCTAGAGGGCAGCAGAGACGCATAACTTAAAACCTGTGCAAAATAAACCTAAGGAAGAGACACTGTAATGCGAAAGAGACCTCTAGAGGGCACCAGAGACACAACTTAAAAACGTTGCAGAATAAACCTAAGGATGGATGCCAGCTCCCCAGAGATGACGATGAAGGAATTAAAAGATGACATATCAACAATTATTGAAAAAATGAAGAGAAAGATGGACATGATAATAGACATGCATGCAAAAACATGTGAGGGAAGAATGGAGGCGCTGGATGCAGTGGAACAAAACGGAGAAATGGAGAAAATGGTGGAAAATCACAGCAAAGCAGTTATTGAGGACTTGGACCAAACCGGAGGAACGTACAGTGGGGAAATGAGAGAAGATACTGGGAGAAATTCGAAGAGAGTCTGGGAAGGAGTTGAAGAAAAGATGGAAGAGGTGGAGAGACAAGAAGATTTGAAAAGAATTGTTATAAACGTATGGGGAAAATATCTAGGAGAGGAGGCTAAACATTTCTCTTGGCAAACTGACAGAATCCATAGAGCATGGCTTATATGGAACCAAGGGACATTGCAAGCAATAAAGAGAGACTTATTACGTGGAAGGGAAGCTGTGCTATGGAAAGCCACCTGGCAGAGGAAGAAACCTAGAATTCGTCTGAAATGAAGAGAAACTTAATATTTTATGCAAGGAATTAAAGGCAAAGAATTATGGACTGATTTAAGGACTAAGTGCAAGAGCAAAAGACATGAGAGGGTGATTAATGGAAGATGTATATTAACTAGACTAGGAATGTACGCGTTGAAGGGAGGGGGGCAAAGACATGATAATTATTAACTTTAGAAAGAAGACTTGTTTGTGTGATGTACAATGGATAGATTTGAAAAGAAGTGAAACTTAAAATTTATAAAATGTAGTTGGCTTATAGTTGGACTTTGATATACGGAGTGAAGATGGTCTACAAATTTGAAATGATTGTATTAAGCTGAAGGGCTTTAACTTGAATTTTTTCTTTGTTTGCATGTACAAATGGATATCTAATAATAATAAATTTAAAAATTTAAAAAAAAAGAAATGTTTAACATAAAAAAAATTAAATTGCAAACATAATGCAATAAATATTTAATATTATAAATATTTATGAAGTGTGGAAAACAGCAAGAAATTTATACATAATATTAGGGATGGGAGATCATTTCAGTAAATACTTGAAATAAAATACAGACACTGGTTTTGTAATATACTTTTTTACTTATCGTCCATTTTAAATGTGGAAATCATAAAAAATATTTTTGCAACACAAATAACTTTTCTACCCCATGTGAAAGGCAGCATAGCCTTATTGAATTGATTTAATATATGGTGTGAGTTAGCATGAGTGCTGTGAACAAAACGCATAATAAAAGGCTCATAAAATCATTTGTTTATATAAAGGAAGGAAATAGTTTAAATGCAATTTATCAACATGTTTTACAACTTGTCAAATGCTTATCTTTCTATTTTAGCATTTCAAGGCAGTTAAAGAGGAAGTATAGTGATATATTGTGATCTATCATCTGTACATTGTACATAGTTCACTTAAGAAAATGAGAACATGTCCAGACATTCCTGTTTGAAACACAGGCATAAAGTTATCTATTCATTAGCCTTAGCTTCCTCCATCTCTTATCAATACTGGTCTATGTTATAGGGAAATTACACAGAATTTTGCAATAATATTAAGATCCCAACTCACTGAACTCTATATGAGTGCTAAATAACAGTAACAAAGATGATAAATAAACCTTCATTTTTTGATGCAGATTTGTATTTCCTGTCAAAATTGCTGTCAGTCTTGCAAGCAGATTGAATGTATATCCCATGCCAAAAGATCTCATAAAACAATTGTAACATTGTGTATGAAATGAGCATTTCCTCACTACTGTGTTGAAGTGTTCTCCACTCATTCTTGAGGGAACAGAAAACTACACCAGCATTAAATGTGCTATCCCCTTTGCTAAGCTATATCCCACCTCTATTGCCCCTGTTGCAAGTAACTGTCAATTATATTTTTCTTATTAAACAAATGTAGGGCATGACAGGCAAAGTGACTGAATGACAACCTTCTCAAGTCAGTATGTCATCATCCAGCATGAAAACAATAATCATGACACTACAGCACAAATAAATGCAGAGGAATGAGCCATAGTTCTTTTTCCCTGTGCTAGTCGCCACTCCTGAATTCCAGACACATGTCAAATAAAGTGTGTGTGCGCGCATGTGTGTGGGTATGCGTGTGGGTGTGCATGTGCATATGTGCCCATATATACATACATATTTTAAAAATATGTATGTATACAATTATAATTGTAATTCATACCCCTATGGATGGTATGTGTTTCTCTCAGACTCGGGTCCTCTACCAGAGGCCTGGGAGTTAAAGGGTTGCATGCAGTATTTTAGCTGTTCCTATCACTGCGCTCTTCTGGATAGAGAGCTCTGATGCTGTTCCTGAGATCCGTTGGATTCTTGATGGTTATTTATTTATTTAGTGTATGGCATCTACAGAGATCATGCAATCACTGATTCTAAGGAAGCTAACCATTTCATTGCTTCTGAGGTGGCTGCAATGAGATTGTCCCAGGTGTCTTGAAATTTCCTGAGGTGACATTCTTGAACTATATGTGTTATATTTTATTCTGGACCACCATGGTCGCGTTGAAGGCTCTTGGCCGTTCCTCACTTAAAGAGCTTTGCCTTAGTTCTTAGTTCTTGATGGTGGTTATAAAAGAAACATTTAGAATTTTTCTTCATCTTACCCTTTTTTTCATATTGTCACTAACTGCAATTTCTTCTGTTCTGGAAGGAAAGGGATGGAGGGGTGGGAGAGATCTGCCTTGGAATTTTAATGTTAATATTTAGTCTATTATACCACTTTATACTCTTTCCGCTATGTATTCAAGATTGACAGTGATTAATATTTATATGTATTTATATGTAAGGGTGTAGTTATATACATATGTATATATCATGTTTATATGTATACTGTGTATGTATACACTTTTGAGAACAGACAACATAATTTCATTTTTAATATGTGCCAGTGTGCCCACACTAAAATGACAATAAAGGTTATCTTATCTTATCTAGCTTACTGTTACACTATTCTATTACTGACTATTTTAGGCACCAATATACTGTGTAACAGAACTGCATCCAGCTCTTGTGAAAGTAAATACCACAAATATAACACACATTTTTGTGGTGAGGTTTATTTTATCTCTGGCTCACCCTTTTTAAGAAGTCTTGCTTTCTGGGAATTCCCTTTTTTCTGTTGGCATCCCCTCTACCTCTGGGACTTTTGCCAAACTCAGGGATTTCTGGCTTATTGCTTTTGCTCTCCAGGTAGTCAAATAATTATCCTCTAATTCAGTCTCTCTCTTTGTCCTCTCAGATTGATGCTCTTGAACCCAAAAATCTGTCTGAACATGTCTCTGGGCTGGACAGAATTGTTCAAGAAATATTTTTTCTTCTACTGCTACTACTATTACTATTTAGCTTTTAATCAATTTGATCCCTGAATAGGATGCAAGAACCATTTGGCTAAGACATCTGTCGCCCCATTGTCCGCAAGGGATGATCTGGCTGGCTAGGTGGATGTGTCCTTCCTACCTCACTGTAACATACAGTATATGCCCCTCAAAAAACTGTCCATTTGGTGGAATAGGAGACCGTATCAGATAGAAACCATGTATCATTCTTCAGTCACAGTATATGATAGCTATACTCCTATAGGAGCCTCCAAAGAAAATCAAGGTTCGTTTACAGAAAAAACCTAGGGATGCCTAAATGCACCAAATGAATCAAATAAGCTTTCTTGTAAGTAGCAAAAATGTTCTCTCAATCCCTGCCATCGGTGTACTAGAATACTAGATTACTTCTGTCAGAAGAAAAATACCAACTTGCCACCTGAGTCATCCCTTTCACAGGCAAAAGTCACAAACAAAGTTATAGAGATGCCTAAAAAGCTTTCCATCTTATGGAGGCTAAAAATGACAAAAGCATGTCTCATCAGGAAGCAAAATCCCCTCAAGAAACAGAAATTTCCTAAATCATAATACTATGTCAGGCCCCCTCATAAAATTCCACCTCTAGGAAGATCTGCACATCAAACATGCACCTTGTGATCAAAGTCCACTTGGATTTCACACTTCCCCATGGCAAGAACACCTCAATTTGCACATCTAACATGCTTCACGATCAAAGCCCATTGTCACTATAAATACTTCTATTTTCAGCTTCCTAATCTCCTACATAGCATAACAGAGTTGGAAGGGACTTTGGAGGTCATCTAGTCCAACTCCCTGCTCAAGCAGGAGAGTCTATACCATTTCAGACAAATGGCTGTCCAGTCTCTTCTTGAAAATTTCCAGTGATGGGACACCCATAACTGCTGAAGGCAAGCCATTCCACTGGTTGATTGTTTGTGATCACCATTAGGAAATTTCTCCTTAGTTCTAGGAGAACTAACTAAGATTTAGGAACAGCTTGATTAAATTCTCTAATCAGTTTTCCAGCCTCAAATCTTCAAGCTAGCACTCTTGTGGCACTAACATAATTTATAAGGCTAGCAACCTCTTTTTGAACTCTCCAAGTATTTGCTGCTCTTTGTCTAAATCTTGGCCTTGGCTAGTACCGGTATCAGAAGATTTACAACATGATGATAAAAGCTCTCAGGCTATAATTGCCTTCTTTCTAGTCTTGCACAGGACACAAAGACTGCATTTTGTTAATAAACATATCTCAGATAAGTAGCAAAACCCTAAGAAAACCTAATGAGCAGGAACATAAATTATATGAAGGATGCAAATTCCATTGCTTATCCCCTTAAACCCTTAAACAAATGGGGGAGGGAATACCATAACAGTACAGAAAAAGAAAAATGGTGATAATCAAGAAAGATAATTAGATCACACCCCTTCCAGTCATCTGTCCTGAATCTCCTTAGAGAAGTAGTAAAAATGCCAGTTACACCATGAAATGCTTAGAAAGCAAAAGAATGTTGATAATACTTGAAAGTGAGAAATGCTATGTGTTATGTCCTGGGCCGGCAGGCACAGGCTGCAGCGATTGGCCCGGGCAGACCATGTGGATGCCTGGGACAAGAAAGGCTGCTTTCAGCCTTTGCAATGATTGGCCAGCAAGGTATTGTGCAGGGGGGCTATAAAAGGAGGCCGCACCATTTTAAAACCTGTTCTGTTGTTGTTGCAATAAAGGAGACTGTTGGAACTCGTTGCTTTGTCTCAATGCCTCTTTTCCTGAAACAGAACATTGGCGACGAGGATGGGATGCCTGCAAGGCAAACAGATTAAGAAGCCAAGCTGACTTACCACAGGGGGGCTTGGAGCTCGGAGAAGTGTGGCTCCTGGAGATTGACTTAGCCTGCCAGCACTGAGACGCTGGAGGTGAGCTCAGAAAAGGGGGCCCCTTCTCGATCCTTGCAGCAAGAGGCGTGGACGAAGTTTCTGGGCTGAAACGATGGCAAAAATAGGCCAGCTTTCAGAATTTGACACAGCTCACCCAGAACGCTGGAGCTCGTACGTGGCCCGGGTGGAGAACTACCTCCGGGTGAATCAAATTCGTGAAGATGACCTCAAAGCTGCCACGCTGCTGTGTGTGTGTGGGCAAGAGACCTTCAAGATTGCGGAGAATCTGGTCGCCCCAGCACCACTGGAATCAATCACCTACACAGAATTGAAGAGGATGCTTCGAGAGCATTTTGAACCCAAGCTATCAGTGATTGCCTGGCGACACATGTTCGAGCAGAGGGACCAGAGGCCTGGTGAATCTGCAGCAGAGTTTGTTGCAGCCTTGTGACAAGCAGCTAGGCCCTGCAAATTCAAAGACTCCGAGGAGAGACTGAGAGATCGGCTGGTCTGTGGCCTGTGAAGCCGGGAGTTGCAGCAGAAGCTGTTCGTGAAGGGAGGCCTCATGTTCCAAGATGCCCTGAGGGAAGTTTCAGCTGAAAAAGCAGCAGGCGGAGTTGTGAAGGCCTTGCGGCTCGCCAAGCCCCCTCAAGTTCCCCTCAAGTTTAAGAGGTTGCTCATGAAGAATCCGAACAGGATCCAGAATTGGAAGTGGACCGGCTACATCAGACTCCAGGGAGAAGGCCTCACAGAGGGAAGGCCCAGCCAGCATCATCCCCTCGGTGCATCGGGTGTGGAGGCCGCCATCGCCACACAGACTGCCGTTTTTGCTCCGCCATCTGCAAGGCCTCTGGGAGGCAAGGCCGCATTGCCTCTGTCTGTTTGGGTCACCAGAAGGAATGTTACCCAGAAGAATTGCCTCAGAAAGGTACCAGGGTCCCCAGCCAGAACAGGGTGGGCTTCTGCACGTCACGTAGGAGCGTTTTTAGAACGGGGGTCCACAGGCCACTTAGGAAGAAGCTTCACATTGACATAAAGTTGAAAGGGGTCCCCTTGTTGATGGAGCTGGACACTGGGTCTGCTCTATCGATCCTAGACACCTTTAACAAGGTCTGCAGCAGAAGCAGCCTACGGGTGAAACTCAGGCCGTCACAGATTTCCAAAATTACAGAGTCAACATGAGGGGGGAGGCCACACTCAAGGTGCAGCATAGGAATTTTAAGGGGTACTGGATGTAGTTGTGGTTGGGGGAGACCGTACGTGTCTCATTGGATTTGACTGGTTTGAGGCCCTGGGAATTCAGGTGACTGGAATACACAGCGTGCAAACAACAGGCCTGGCTGGGGTCTGCAAGGAGTTTGCAGATGTGTTTAGTCCAGAACTTGGCTCCTACAAAGGCCCTCCTATTTCTCTGAGGCTAGACCCAGCCATAGCCCCCATTAGAATCAAGCCACGCAGGGTGCCCTTTGCCTTAAAGGGTAAAATAGATGCAGAGCTGGATAAACTGATTCAGCAGGGTATCTTAGAGCCTGTGGATGGTAGTCCATGGGAAATGCCCATAGTTACGCCACTGAAGGCCAATGGTGAAGTCTGAATCTGTGCGGACTACAAGTGCATGCTTAACAAAGCGCTGCAGCAGCATTCGTACCCAGTACCAGTGGTCAGTCACATTCTAGCCTCCCTCAAGGGGGGCCAGAACTTTGCTAAGCTTGACCTGGCTCAGGCCTATCAACAATTGCCAGTTGATGAGGAAACAGCCGAGGCCCAAACTATAATGACTCACAGGGGGGCATTCAAGGTAAAAAGATTGCAATTTAGAGTAAACGTGGCCCCTGGCATCTTCCAGAGTGTAATGGAGCAAACGCTCCGAAATATCCCTGGTGTTTGCCCGTACTTTGACGATGTCCTCATCACTGGGGACTCAGCTGACAATTTAGCTGAAAGGCTGAGAGCCGTTTTGCTACGTTTCCGCCAAGCGGGGCTGAAGCTTAAGCAAGACAAGTGCAAGATTGGGGTTATCTCCACGGAGTTTCTAGGATTCCGCATTGATGCTCAGGGCCTGATTAATCCAAGCTGCAAGCAATTCAGCAGGCCCCAAGTCCCAAATCCAAGGGCAAACTTCAGGCCTTTCTGGGACTGCTAAATTTTTACCACTCATTCCTTTCTCACAAGGCTGCAGTGGCTGAGCCATTACACCAACTCTTGGACAAACAGCCCCCGTGGCAGTGGACACAAGCACATGAAAAGAGCTTCAAAGAGGTCAAGGCCTTGCTCTCTTCAAATGCGATCCTTGCGTACTTCAATGAGAACTTGCCAGTGTGCATCGCCTGTGATGCGTCCCCTTATGGGATTGGGGCTGTGTTAAGTCAATTGAAGGCTGATGGAACGCAAGTCCCAATAGCATACTACTCTAGAACCCTATCATCAACTGAACGCAATTATGCACAGATAGATAGGGAAGCCTTAGCCATAATGGCTGGCATAAAGAAGTTCCATGACTTCGTATATGGCCACCACTTCACAGTCTTTACAGACCATAAGCCACTGCTGGGGTTGTTCACAATGAACAAACAAACCCCACACATAATATCCCCACGAATGCTGAGGTGGTCTATCTTCCTGTCTGCATATGACCATACACTGGTTCACAAGCTAGGCAAAGAAATGGGTCATGCAGATGGTCTCAGCAGGTTGCCATTACAGCAGATAGAGGCAGATCCAGCACCTGCCAATCGCATCCTGTCTATTCAGGATTTGCCTGAATCTCCCCTCAGTGCTAGGGATGTGGCTACAGAAACAGCCACTGATCACACGCTAACACACGTGCTGACTTGGGCGTTGTCTGGATGGCCTGACACATGTCCAGGCTCAAAATTCCAGAGCTTCTGGCAGAGGAAGCACGAGATTTCCACCTTCAAGGGGTGTGTCCTATGGGGTAGCCGGGTAGTAATCCCAACCTCATTGAGGACTAGAGTCCTGCAGTCTCTGCATGAGCAACATCCGGGAATAGTCCAGATGAAGGCATTAGTGCGCAGCCATCTTTGGTGGCCTGAGCTCGACAAAGATGTCGAGGCCCAGGTCCACGGGTGCACTGTTTGTCAACAGTCAAGGCCGGAGATGCCCCAGGCCCCAGTTCATAGGTGGGAGGAGACTCATACCCCATGGTCGAGGGTCAATATATACTACGTTGGGCCCTTTCAGGGGCAATTCTTCTTAATTCTCATGGACAGCCATTCCAAGTGGCTAGAGGTCATGCCTGTCTCCTCCACTACTACTGCTAGGACCATCCAGGTGCTGAGAGGGATCTTCACTGCACAAGGACTTCCAGATGTCGTTGTCTCCGACAATGGGCCCCAATTCACGTTGTTTGAGTTCAAGGCATTCCTCCAGGCAAACATGATCCGGCATGCCACATCTGCACGGTTCCATCCAGCTTCCAACGGCCAGGCGGAACGAATGGTGCACACAACCAAGGATGCCTTAAAGAGGATCACTCACGGGACCTGGCATCACAGGTTAGCAGACTTTCTTCTTTGCCACCACACCACACCTTGCACAGCTACTGGAAAGAGCCCAGCTGAACTCCACTAGGGTCGTCGCCTCATCATGAAACTGGACAGATTGCACCCAGACTGGGTGGCTCCACAGGTGTCACAGCTGTGGGCTCTTAGGAGACTACAAGTGGGAGATCCGGTCTCGGCAAGGAACTATGGACCAGGACATCTCTGGGTCACAGCAGTGGTATGCAAGGTCTCTTGGGCCGCTGTCATACGAAGTGTCCTTGGACGATGGTCGTGTGATCCGAGGTCACATTGACCAACTGTGCTGGAGGCTTCCCAGCACCTCTTCCGCTCCTAGCTCTGCTCTCGGGGGGGGGGAGGACCACAATTATGATTGTGGACCATGGTCTCTCCAACACCCCCAGGCTTCAGCTATTGCTCCAAACAGGGAGTCCGCAGAAAGGGGGTTCACCATGGAGGCCGTTCCAGCCTCTGACACTCAGGCCACTCCAGCTGCTGGTCTAGGGCTCAAGGGACAGTGCTCCCAAGAGGAGTCCATTGGGGACTTGGGGAATTCCACCCCCAAGGAACCCTGGCTTGGATTTAGCAGATCCAGCCAGTCAGCAGTTGGGTGGGTCCCCTGGGTCTTTGGGTCCTGGTCTGCCTAGCCTGGCAGGTGAGCTGGCAGGCCAGGCACACACACCAGCGATGAGAAGATCAGGGCGGGCCAGAGGTCCTCCCAAATACTTACAAGACTATGTACGGTCCTTGTCAGTTCATGGGCAGGCCTGGTAGTCTGAGTTAAGTAATGCAGCTCAAGGGGAGTGGGGAGCATGGCGATAGCAAGACTGTAGTGTTGTGTTATATAGATGCAACGTAAGCAATGTAATGGAGTGTTGGAGTATTTAAAATAATAAGTGTGCCTTATTATTTTAGCCAAGGGGGGAGGGATGTTATGTCCTGGGCCGGCAAGCACAGGCTGCAGCGATTGGCCCGGGCAGACCATGTGGATGCCCGGGACAAGAAAGACTGCTTCTAGCATTTGCAATGATTGGCCAGCAAGGTATTGTGCAGGGGGGCTATAAAAGGGGGCCGCACCATTTTAAAACCTGTTCTGTTGGTGTTGCAATAAAGGAGACTCTTGGAACTTGTTGCTTCGTCTCAATGCCTCTTTTCCTGAAACAGAACACTATGGTTTCCCAAAAAAGGTAGCAATTCAAATAACAACAGTAATCTTTATTCCACACAGCCTTTGTTTGCAAATAAACTATTGTCTTTGTAGTTCTGCTTTTATTACCTGTATTACCTTTATCACCACTATTCCTAATCTCACAGATTACATGCATATTTTGCTAAGGTGACCAACTTTTTTACAATGAGAAGGAGGACACAAATATATTGAAGAAAAAAAGTCTAATGCGTGCGTGTGTGCCGTGTCGTGTTTTGGTAAGAAGTAAACAAAGCCACTTGGGTGCGGCACACTCTTGCGCGTGGCGCACTCTCTCAAAACAATTATCCTGTGCAGAGCACATGCGTCTCATAATCGTGTCTTGCCGCACTGTACCGAGCCTTGACGAATCATCATGTCAAATACAAATACGTCATATCACACGCAACGGATCGGATTGGCATCGATCGAATACGGAGATTTACAGATTAGTCTTCAAATATTGAAAAGGAGGACATGTAGGAGGACACCTTTCGAGAGAGGACAGAACTTACAAAAGAAGGACTGTCCTCCCTAAAGGACGGCCATTGGTCACCTTAATTTTGCATAAACCTGGGGGTAGGGAGCAGTCACATGCAGGCCCTTTTTTTAAATATTGCAGCCTCTGGTATATAAACACAATTTATGCTTTGGATGGAAGAGTGTTGCTGGTCTCTTTTACTAATGAACTTTAGTAGAGAAATTTTTCCTAGAGTACGTATCTTTGGCCCTACAACATTACGTCTATAGGTACATAACAAATCATGCAGGAAATCACGATTTTAAAACAAGTGCTATCCCCTCAGGCTTTGAGTTTAAAAGCTACTAACTTGGACATGAGTGGAGAAGAAATTACTCTGTCTCCCTTCATAAGGGAATTCACTGGTTGTAAAGCAAATATTCATTTGCATAGGTTATACAGAACTTAAAAATAAGTTTAATTTGAGAGTTACTTTGGTATAGAATATATATAAAATTCCCTTCCCCGCTTATGGGTGGTATTTGTCTTCTTCAATCTAAGAGCCTGAGAGTTTGAGGGTTCTGAGTAGCATCTTAGTTGAAGGAATACACACGTCTATTCAGATTCCATTGTTTTTATTATTCTTTATTTGTTTTATAAAATATGTACCTGTGAAGATCTATCAGGATGAAAACTATATTGTTATCCACCTCTTTATTCCCAAGGGCTATTTTGATATCATCTGGAGTACCACATGTGAGAATTACTGTTAAAAAAAAGGAAGAGAGAGTGAGAAATAAGAAATAATAAATATTTTGCTTTATTTTTTTAAAAAAATATTTGGAACATGAAATAACATTAAAGCAGTAAAACTGGGAATCTAGTACACTGAAAAAACAACAACCTAATAACCAAAACCAGAGAGGTTAATACCAAAAGTTGAAACTTAGTATTCTGATGGTTATCAAAAAAGAGTATGGACTTCCCCTATTTTATTGTTAAAGGAGCATATGAGAATAGACAGAAAACAGAATTTATAATGACTTTGGGGAAAAAATTGTGTGTGTGTGTGTGTGTGTGTGTGTGTGTGTGTGTATTCCCAAAGTCATTATAAATTCTGTTTATATATATAGTGGAGCCAACAACTACAGGAAAATGGAGAACCAGCAAGTTGACTGGCTCTTTATAATTCCTCTCTAGACAAGGAGAAATTTTGAGATCACCCTCAATGCTCCATATAGTTGCTCCTGTGGGGAAATTATAACAAATCAGATTCTTAACTTTATTCTTCATATTGTCTCAATCACCCATAGACAGGTCACACATTTCCCAAACCACCTTTAATCTACCGACAATTCTCAAAATAAAGGAAATGATTAAAAACACCTCATTGCCCCCATTAGAGAAATAGAACCCCTTCAAGATTAAATCACAATACCAGACCCCCTCACAATAAAACCACAATTAGAAAGGCATCTACACTTCTGAGGGCAATCTTCCCTCCCTGGACTTCATATCCTCAAGACAATATCTAGATATACGCATCTAACATATACCTCATAATCAAAGCCCAGGGCCGAAACACTTCAATCTATATATCTGAACATCAAAATCTCTTGTCATTATAAATACCTACTTATACACCCCTAATTTGGTATCTACCACCAGAAGCGAACCTCTTTGCTTTTGGGAATAAATAAATCATCTCTTGTCCAACAGCATGTCTAGATTTCATTTTGATTTGTTCATGCACAACCATAGCTTGAATTGGAACCTCAATTATTCTTCTGACACTCCTCATGAGGAGACTGCAAAACAACAGTCTCTAAACAGGCAGGTTTAGAGCTATGGGAGACAAGGAAATAGATATATTTGCTCAATCCATGATTAGTGCCTTTTCAGCTGTTAGGGACTTTTACAGAACTGTAAATGCCTTACACAGTGCTTTTTTCTAAAAAAAAAAAAAAGGTGCCAGAACTCACACATGTCATACAACCTGCCTTGCCTACCCTACAAGGTTCCATCCAAAAAAGGTGCCGGAACTCCGTTCTGGGCATTCTATGAGAAAAAAAATCCTGGCCTTACAGACCTTTTTCAATCCTTAGTTTTAAATACAAGTTTAAAGTTTTAAACTTTTTGTGTGGGTCACATCCTAGACATAAACTGTTTCAACTCTTCTCCTCAGGATGCTGCCATAGGGCATGGCATGCCAAAATAATTAGACACATGCCATCTTGTGCCATCATTCTGCTAAACACCAATTCCCACAGCACTGTCTTATGTTTAAAGATATTTATCCATGTAATAGGGCTGTATTATTATTATCCTTCTTATCTTTCCTTTTACCTTCTACTATTGGTATCTTATGATATTACTTTGTTGTTTGTATGTACACTAAGACAGGGCTTTTCAACCAGTGGTACAGATACCACCTGTGGTACATTGGCACCTGGCAGGTGGTACGCGACCATCCTAGAAAAGTGGTAGCAGGGGAGGGGAATGAGCTGAACCGGTGGCAGCACCGCACAAGCCTCTAGCGAGAGATGGCTTGAGCTGCACACCAGGATCAGTGCCGCTTTCCAGCTGATCGGTGCTTCTTTGGGGCTGTCAGGGCTCAGTGGAAGCGCCAGGATCAGCGCCAGGCTCCAGCTGGAGCTCGGCGCTGATCCTGGCGCTTCTGCTGAGCCCTGAAGAAGCACCAATCAGCTGGAAAGCAGCACTGATCCTGGCACTTCTGCTGAGCCCAGAAGAAGCACTGATCAGCTGGAATGTTGCAGCATCTCCAGGGTCTTGTGATTTACATTCAGATGCTTGGCAACTGATTCATATTCATATTCATATTTATGACGGTCACAGTGTCCCAGGGTCATGTGAAGTGACCAAAACCTGCTGCAATCACCCAGCAGGCCCGGGGGGAATAAAAACCAAACACCCCTCACCCCACCCCCGCTGCCAATCGTCAACAGAAATGCTCACAACAATGAAACCCTCGGAAGAGCACCGCCGGGCAGGCAGGCAGGTATCTTGCTCAGCTGTGGCTTGGGGGGCACTTTTTTCGGTGCCATTGTAACTTTGAACAGTCACTAAGCAAACTGTTGTAAGTCAAGGACCACTTGTACTTTATCACTTTTTTCCTTTTTTTTTTTTTTTGGTCATCAGGTTTTTGACCCCTTGCTAGGCGACTGGTGGTACTCGGATGTTGCCATATCCTAAAAGTGGTACAATGGGTGAAAAGGTTGAAAAGCCCTGAACTAAGAGATACACAGGAGACAAATTCCTTTTGTGTCCAATCATACTTGACCAATAAAGAATATTCTATTCTTTTTTTAAAAAAAAAACCTGGAATAAACAGCAAAAGGATGGTTAAAATTTTGGTTTTAGAAAGTTACAACTAAACTAAGGGTACAGATAAATTTGAAATAACATTTTGGAACTAATTAAAATAATCTATCCCATGAAAGCACACTTTTCTTTTGAATACTTTTTAAAAAATGGTAAAATAGAACTTTGAAGTTGGACACTAGAGAGAACTTGATAGAACTAAAAATCCCAATACTACTTATATTTGACATTAATTCAGAATGAAGCAAAATGTTTTAACATTGGACATATTGAAGGATATTTTTGAACTAATTTTAAGAGAGCCTACCTCCATAGATAGACTGTGTTTAAAAATATTGTGGAAGAGGAACAAGTTTTCCTGGACAAAAGTGAGAGTGATTTAAAAATGGCAAGCTACAGGAAAAATATAGAAAAAGACATTATACTGGACATACTGAAGAAACTGGCTGATGTCGTAATATTTAAAGGAGTTATACAAATAACAAACCAAAAGAATGATCTGACTCATCTTCATATATTGGATTTACAAAAGTGGCTTGAAGGAACGAAAAAAATACGAAAAAACCCACATTTTAGGACATTATTTTTTTTTCAATAGAATATCTTTATTGTCATTGTGTATCTCACAACGAAATTAAGTGCTGTCCACAGTGCACACTACACACAAGTAAAAACCACAAGTAAAAACACATTACATACATGCATCTTTAACATTCTATTCACCATTGTGCTGCCCCTAATATTGCACTTCAATGTTGCACTATACATTAGTATTTAATATGATTACAGCTCTGGGATAAAAACTATTTTTCAGTCTATTTGTCTTTGTTTTTATTATCCAGTAACATCTGCCAGATGGTAATAGTTAAAAAAAGAATGCACTATACATTAGTATTTAATATGATTACAGCTCTGGGATAAAAACTATTTTTCAGTCTATTTGTCTTTGTTTTTATTATCCAGTAACATCTGCCAGATGGTAATAGTTCAAAAAAAGAATGGGATAAAGTTTGTTAAAAATAAAGGGAAGGAATATAAAGTTGACTTATTTGATCAAGGTATAATTAGATATGTTGTTATCTCTGGTAACCCTTAATGGCTGATTGGGGCTGAAATGACAAGGTTTTAAAGGATTTGTTTATACCAGTAGATAAGAGATGGGAATATGGGAAAAAGAAATTATTTGCTGTATTTTAAAAGAAGGTGATAAGTGCCCTGCCTCAAGTTTCAGTCCCACTGGCATGCATGGTTTTTCAGAAAATTATCAGTTTTACTTCAAGGGTGAAAAGCTAATAATGAAGCAAAGAAATGTAAACAAGCCAAAGACTTGCCTGCAAAGTTTGTTTTGAAATAGGAGTACTCAGAAGAAGAATTCAAATTCAATCCAAGTTTTAAAGAGCTAGGTCCATATTATTAGATAGTCCAAAGGTCAGAGTTTAAAGAAAAGACTCCACATACGAGTGTCATGCATAGCCAAGTAGAAGTTGTTTCCAGCAAAGAGAGCCTGATTCAGGACTGTTTCTTAAATAAGGGTATAGTCAGCTGTCAATAATGTTTATATCCTTGCTTGGACAGCAGTGGAATAACCTTCACTGAGCTGTTTTCTTGTCTACTCATCTGGTACATCAGGGGTGTCAAACTGCTGACCCACGGGCCAGTTGCATCATGCAAAGACCGTGCCCACCCCAGCTCCTGCAATGCAAAAAAAAAGTTGCAATATGTCTCAACACGTCATGTGACAGGGCAAGTTTGACATCCATGTGGTACATGGATTGGAAGGCATTACATCATCCTCATCTGATTTTTCCAGCTGCTTGGGTGGCCCCTATGTTTGATCAGTCTCATGTGATTCCTCGCTCTGTTCTTCCAGGCTAAACTGAAGCAGCTTCTTCAGGGTCAGACTCAGAATCTGAGTTCTGAGCCTGGGCCATATCATTAAGTTACTAAAAGGCTTAATCTTTGTGCTTCTTTGTCCCATCTGCATAGTGCAATGTCCTTGAGGCCTCCTGTTTCTTGGAGACAGGAAGGGTTTCCACCTGTCTCCTGTTATAGGAACAGAGTATCTAGGTTTCAGGTGGCTGGCTTCTGAATTTACCAGAACTATTACTTATCCCGCTTCTATGGTTGGAACTATCCTTTCTCCATTCTTTTATAACTTAGCTTAGCAGTTCTCATCTTTTCTGATCCAGCAGCCTTGAAGGAGTCAGTAACTCTTTGCTTCTATTTGTATTTCTGCTGATCCTGAATAATTATCTCTGCCTACCAGTTCATCCCTAGAACCTAAAGGAGGAAAGGAATTGGGAAAGAAAGAATATCCATCTCCTCTAGAGAGAATATAGCAGGCAGGGAAGTCATTCAACATCATGACCTCCTGTTCAGATACTTCTCAGTCCAAGCCCAAAGGTGTTTTCCAAAAGGCAACTGGACTTTCTTGGTTTTTTCCCTGAAAATATTTCATTTTTTATCCAAGAAACTTCTTCATAACTGAACATTTTCAAGGAAAAAAACCAAGAAAGTCCAGTTGCCTTTTGGAAAAGCACCTTTGGGACAACCATGACCTGGATCATTGAGAATCTCCACACACATATTCCCAGCTCAGATCTCTTCCACTAAGTTGGAGTGGCATGACAACAAGAACTGTTTATTACATCCAGTAACCAACAGCTAAAAGTGTAATATTTCATTCATTCTGGTTTAAGAAGAATACCCATTTGTTCCAATAGATCAGAAATATATGAGAGAAATGTTCACTTCTGTTAAAGGTGTCTTAAATACTGTCTAGTTTGAAGTACATGGGGGAAATTAATTTTCTATTGGTAGTTATCCAATCATCCAATCACCCATAAGCTCCTTAAGTTCAACTTCCTCCTGCTCCAAGTTCAAAGAATTGGTAAGTGGTGAGACTGCAATGCAAGGCTTAAATCTGCATGTTTATTATAAGTGGAATGCTGCTAGCTGGGGAGTTCTGGGAGTTGAAGTCCACACATCTTAATTTTGCTGAAGTTGAGAAACACAGTAAAACCAACACATACTATTCTTGTTACTGCTAATTGTGAATTTGCTCACTGAGGAGTGATCTATGCCTTCTAACTCTCAATGTCTTATTGGTCTTTTCAAACTGAGGCTGAAGATGAACATAAGGAACAAAATATTCTACCTTGCATGAAAAAGTATTAGCCTGTTTATTTTGTGAGTAGGAATATTAATTACATGAAAGTTAAAATGGAAGAAAAAAAATTGCACAGGTTTGATCATGTGTGACCCATTGTAAAATATTTCTAGAAGTTCCAAGTTATTTTGTTTTGTGTGGTGGGAGATGAAGCATCTAGAGGGAAAACTAAACAGAGTTTCAAAGAGTATTGATGGTCATAAAGAGAGATGAAGATGGATTGTACATTCAAAACTTGCCAATGCAATCCAAGACTGCTTTGATAATTTCCACCCTCATCAATAGTTCTATCAGCTCGGTGAATAAGGCATCTTTGCATGACCACAGAAAATGTCTTCAGACAAAGCTGGCTCCCTCGGCCAAAAAACAGAGATGAGCACCACAGCCCAAAGTCAGACACAACTGGACAGAGAAACCTTTACCTTTTACATGCAATTGTAGATTATGAAATTATTGTAGCTCCAGAAACCATCACAATCAGAGTATTTGCAGCAGAACCAATCTGAGTGCACAAATTAAAAAACAGGTGAAAAGACACCAGACAGACAATTGGAATAGTGGACTGGACTCAGGCAGAACTAAAGCCCTGGATAGGAAGTCCAGAAAAATAATGACAATGGATCATGCCCTTCATTCCTGCAGCAATGTTGACAGACTCTACTTACTAAGGAAATGGGTGGGCATAGAATGTTGCAAGTACATCATATGATTGGGGGGGAAAAGGCATTGGAAAATATCTGAAGGACAATGAAGAAGCTGGTATTTCAGGAAGGCTTACTGATTACTGGAACAACCAAACTGTCATACAAGGAAGACCAAATAAAGAACAGAAAAGCAACATGGCAAGACATGGCCAGTACATTAAAAAACAATAGCAGGTAGAGAGACAATAACAAAATTGGCTAAGAACAGAAAAGTTGAAGAAAGGATAGAGGGGCTAATTCTAGCTACACAATGAGGTGGCTGAAGCAGTAGGCGTGAGCTTAAATGGACTCCAGAAGATGGTAGAGGACAGGAAGACCTGGAGGAACATTGTCCATGGGGTCACGATGGGTCAGACACAACTTCGCAATTAACAACAACAAATAAGATTATGTTTGGAAGCAGCTTAGACAGACAGCTCTGCAGTTAGTAGTAGTAGTAGTAGTAGTAGTAGTAGTAGTAGTAGTAGTAGTAGTACTTGATAGATACTGTTATTATAATCAATTTCAATAGAAGTAGTGTTAGGCATCCTTAAAATTGATTTCATGGCCCAGTCTATCTAGACCTATGGATTCCAGATACAAAGGCCTTACCATTGCTTTTTCGATTTGAACTTTTCACAATAACTTGCAGGTCTTCTGGGCTCCTTATAATTTCCTTGAATTTCATGTATTTTGAGATATCTGTAACTGAAGCATCTAGCGCATTCATATACCTGGGATTGAATAAGAAACAATAGGAAAATTAATATTGGACAGTTGCATAATGTTTGGAAAAATATTTGGTGTGAGAAAGATAACAGTGTTGTGGTATCAAATTCCTCCAAATTTCAAGTTGTACACATCTCTAAAAAATGACATTTCATGTGCATCAACATTTATATTATTATATCTCTATTGCAAAATCCATAATAACCATAGGCTTCCATCAT